>JAMQGN010000001.1:1547972-2147972 GCA_030145905.1 Populus davidiana | reverse complement strand
ATTTCGCGGCATTCCGACTTCGATGCCCCGGTTGCCGAAATTCAGTTGCCTTTTAATTTCGGGTGATCCCTGTTGAGCATGTATGCTTCTGCTAGTTGTTCTAAATTAGACTTCTTCCGCGAATGGCGAAATGCTTTGACTCGGTGAGTTTCGCGGCATTCAGACTTCGATTCCCCATTTGCCGAAATTGAGTTGCTTTTGGATATCGGGTGATCCCTCTTGAGCATGTATGCTTCTCCTACTTGTTCTACATCAGACTTCTTCAGCAAATGGCGAAATGCTTTGACAAGGTGAGTTTCGCGGCATTCCGACTTCGATGCCCCGGTTGCCTAAATTCAGTTGCCTTTGAATTTCTGGTGATCCCTCTTGAGCATGTATGCTTCTGCTACTTGGTCTACATCAAACTTCTTCCGCAAATGTCGAAACGCTTTGCCTCGGTGAGTTTCGCGGCATTCCAACTTCGATTCCCCGTTTGCCGAAATTCTGTTGCCTTTGGATTTCGGGTGATCCCTCTTGAGCATGTATGCTTCTACTACTTGTTTTAAATCAGACTTCTTCCACAAAGGGTGAAACGCTTTGACTCGATAAGTTTCGCGGCATTCGACTTCGATGCCCTGGTTGCCGAAATTCAGTTGCCTTTGAATTTCTAGTGATCCCTCTTGAGCATGGATGCTTCTGCTTCTTGTTCTACATCAGACTTCTTCCGCAAACGGCAAAACGCTTTGACTCGGTGAGTTTCGCGGAATTCCAACTTCGATGCCCCGGTTGCCGAAATGCAATTGCATTTGGATTTCTGGTGATCCCTCTTGAGCATGTATGCTTCTGCTACTTGTTCTACATAAGACTTCTTCCGCAAACGGGGAAACGCTTTGACTCGGTGACTTTTGCGGCATTCCGACTTCGATGCCCCGGTTGCCGAAATTCAGTTGCCTTTGAATTTCGGGTGATCCCTCTTGAGCATGTATGCTTCTGCTACTTGTTCTACATCAGACTTCTTCCGCAAACAGGGAAACGCTTTGTCTCGGTAAGTTTCGCGGCATTCCGACTTCGATGCCCCGGTGGCCGAAATTTAGTTGCCTTTGAATTTCGGGTGATCCCTCTTGAGCATGTATGCTTCTACTACTTGTTCTACATCAAACTTTTCCGCAAACGGCGAATCGCTTTGACTCGGTGAGTTTCGCAGAATTCCAACTTCGATGCCCCGGTTGCCGAAATTCAGTTGCCTTTGAATTTTCGGGTGATCCCTCTTGAGCATGTATGCTTGTGCTACTTGTTCTAAATCAGACTTCGTCTGCAAATGGCGAAACGCTTTGACTCGATGAGTTTTCGCGGCATTCCGACTTCAATGCTCCGGTTGCCGAAATTCAGTTGCCTTTGAATTTCGGGTGATCCCTCTTGAGGATGTATGCTTCTGCTACTTGTTCTACATTAGACTTCTTCCGCAAACGGGGAAACTCTTTGACTCGGTGAATTTCGCGGAATTCCAACTTCGATGTGCCGGTTGCCCAAATTCAATTGCCTTTGAATTTCGGGTGATCCGTCTTGAGCATGTATGCTTCTGCTACTTGTTCTACATCAGACTTCTTCCGCAAATGGCGAAACGCTTTGATTCGATGACTTTCGCGGCATTCCGACTTCGATGACCCGGTTGCCCAAATTCAGTTGCCTTTGAATTTCTGGTGATCCCTCTTGAGCATGGATGCTTCTGCTACTTGTTCTACATCAGACTTCTTCCGCAAACAGCGAAACACTTTTGCTCGGTGAGTTTCGCGGAATTCCAACTTCGATGCTCCGTTTGCCGAAATTCAGTTGCCTTTGAATTTCTAGTGATCCCTCTTGAGCATGGATGCTTCTGCTACTTGTTCTACATCAGACTTCTTCCGCAAACGGCAAAACGCTTTGACTCGGTGAGTTTCGCGGAATTCCAACTTCGATGCCCCGGTTGCCGAAATGCAATTGCATTTGGATTTCTGGTGATCCCTCTTGAGCATGTATGCTTCTGCTACTTGTTCTACATAAGACTTCTTCCGCAAACGGGGAAACGCTTTGACTCGGTGACTTTTGCGGCATTCCGACTTCGATGCCCCGGTTGCCGAAATTCAGTTGCCTTTGAATTTCGGGTGATCCCTCTTGAGCATGTATGCTTCTGCTACTTGTTCTACATCAGACTTCTTCCGCAAACAGGGAAACGCTTTGTCTCGGTAAGTTTCGCGGCATTCCGACTTCGATGCCCCGGTGGCCGAAATTTAGTTGCCTTTGAATTTCGGGTGATCCCTCTTGAGCATGTATGCTTCTACTACTTGTTCTACATCAAACTTTTCCGCAAACGGCGAATCGCTTTGACTCGGTGAGTTTCGCAGAATTCCAACTTCGATGCCCCGGTTGCCGAAATTCAGTTGCCTTTGAATTTCGGGTGATCCCTCTTGAGCATGTATGCTTGTGCTACTTGTTCTAAATCAGACTTCGTCTGCAAATGGCGAAACGCTTTGACTCGATGAGTTTCGCGGCATTTCGACTTCGATGCTCCGGTTGCCGAAATTCAGTTGCCTTTGAATTTCGGGTGATCCCTCTTGAGGATGTATGCTTCTGCTACTTGTTCTACATTAGACTTCTTCCGCAAACGGGGAAACTCTTTGACTCGGTGAATTTCGCGGAATTCCAACTTCGATGTGCCGGTTGCCCAAATTCAATTGCCTTTGAATTTCGGGTGATCCGTCTTGAGCATGTATGCTTCTGCTACTTGTTCTACATCAGACTTCTTCCGCAAATGGCGAAACGCTTTGATTCGATGACTTTCGCGGCATTCCGACTTCGATGACCCGGTTGCCCAAATTCAGTTGCCTTTGAATTTCTGGTGATCCCTCTTGAGCATGGATGCTTCTGCTACTTGTTCTACATCAGACTTCTTCCGCAAACAGCGAAACACTTTTGCTCGGTGAGTTTCGCGGAATTCCAACTTCGATGCTCCGTTTGTTGAAATTCAGTTGCCTTTGAATTTCGGGTGATCCCTCTTGAGCATGTATGCTTCTGCTACTTGTTCTACATCAGACTTCTTCCGCAAATGGCGAAACGCTTTGATTCGATGACTTTCGCCGCATTCCGACTTTGATGACCCGGTTGCCCAAATTCAGTTGCCTTTGAATTTCTGGTGATCCCTCTTGAGCATGGATGCTTCTACTACTTGTTCTACATCAGACTTCTTCCGCAAACAGCGAAACACTTTTGCTCGGTGAGTTTCGCGGAATTCCAACTTCGATGCTCCGTTTGCCGAAATTCAGTTGCCTTTGAATTTCGGGTGATCCCTCTTGAGCATGTATGCTTCTGCTACTTGTTCTACATCAGACTTCTTCCGCAAATGGCGAAACGCTTTGATTCGATGACTTTCGCCGCATTCCGACTTCGATGACCCGGTTGCCCAAATTCAGTTGCCTTTGAATTTCTGGTGATCCCTCTTGAGCATGGATGCTTCTGCTACTTGTTCTACATCAGACTTCTTCCGCAAACAGCGAAACACTTTTGCTCGGTGAGTTTCGCGGAATTCCAACTTCGATGCTCCGTTTGCCGAAATTCAGTTGCCTTTGAATTTCGGGTGATCCCTCTTGAGCATGTATGCTTCTGCTACTTGTTGTAAATCAGACTTCTTCCGCAAATGGCGAAACGCTTTGACTCGGTGAGTTTCGCGACATTCCGACTTCGAAGCCCCGGTCGCCGAAATTCAGTTGCCTTTGAATTTCGGGTGATCCCTCTTGAGCATGTATGCTTCTGCTACTTGTTCTACATCAGACTTCTTCCGCAAACGGCGAACCGCTTCGACTCGGTGAATTTCGCGGCATTCCGACTTCGATGCCCCGGTTGCCGAAATTCAGTTGCCTTTTAATTTCGGGTGATCCCTCTTGAGCATGTATGCTTCTGCTACTTGTTCTAAATTAGACTTCTTCCGCGAATGGCGAAATGCTTTGACTCGATGAGTTTCACGGCATTCAGACTTCGATTCCCCATTTGCCGAAATTGAGTTGCCTTTGGATTTCGGGTGATCCCTCTTGAGCATGTATGCTTCTCCTACTTGTTCTACATCAGACTTCTTCCGCAAATGGCGAAATGCTTTGACAAGGTGAGTTTCGCGGCATTCCGACTTCGATGCCCCGGTTTCCGAAATTCAGTTGCCTTTGAATTTCTGGTGATCCCTCTTGAGCATGTATGCTTCTGCTACTTGGTCTACATCAAACTTCTTCCGCAAACGTCGAAACGCTTTGCCTCGGTGAGTTTCGCGACATTCCAACTTCGATTCCCCGTTTGCCGAAATTCTGTTGCCTTTGGATTTCGGGTGATCCCTCTTGAGCATGAATGCTTCTGCTACTTGTTTTAAATCAGACTTCTTCCACAAAGGGCGAAACGCTTTGACTCGATAAGTTTCGCGGCATTCGACTTCGATGCCCTGGTTGCCGAAATTCAGCTGCCTTTGAATTTCTAGTGATCCCTCTTGAGCATGGATGCTTCTGCTACTTGTTCTACATCAGACTTCTTCCGCAAACGGCAAAACGCTTTGACTCGGTGAGTTTCGCGGAATTCCAACTTCGATGCCCCGGTTGCCGAAATTCAATTGCATTTGGATTTCTGGTGATCCCTCTTGAGCATGTATGCTTCTGCTACTTGTTCTACATAAGACTTCTTCCGCAAACGGGGAAACGCTTTGACTCGGTGACTTTTGCGGCATTCCGACTTCGATGCCCCGGTTGCCGAAATTCAGTTGCCTTTGAATTTCGGGTGATCCCTCTTGAGCATGTATGCTTCTGCTACTTGTTCTACATCAGACTTCTTCCGCAAACAGGGAAACGCTTTGTCTCGGTAAGTTTCGCGGCATTCCGACTTCGATGCCCCGGTGGCCGAAATTTAGTTGCGTTTGAATTTCGGGTGATCCCTCTTGAGCATGTATGCTTCTACTACTTGTTCTACATCAAACTTTTCCGCAAACGGCGAATCGCTTTGACTCGGTGAGTTTCGCAGAATTCCAACTTCGATGCCCCGGTTGCCGAAATTCAGTTGCCTTTGAATTTCGGGTGATCCCTCTTGAGCATGTATGCTTGTGCTACTTGTTCTAAATCAGACTTCGTCTGCAAATGGCGAAACGCTTTGACTCGATGAGTTTCGCGGCATTCCGACTTCGATGCGCCGGTTGCCCAAATTCAATTGCCTTTGAATTTCGGGTGATCCGTCTTGAGCATGTATGCTTCTACTACTTGTTCTACATCAGACTTCTTCCGCAAACAGGGAAACGCTTTGTCTCGGTGAGTTTCGCGGCATTCCGACTTCGATGCCCCGGTGGCCGAAATTTAGTTGCCTTTGAATTTCGGGTGATCCCTCTTGAGCATGTATGCTTCTACTACTTGTTCTACATCAAACTTCTTCCGCAAACGGCGAATCGCTTTGACTCGGTGAGTTTCGCAGAATTCCAACTTCGATGCCCCGGTTGCCGAAATTCAGTTGCCTTTGAATTTCGGTTGATCCCTCTTGAGCATGTATGCTTGTGCTACTTGTTCTAAATCAGACTTCGTCTGCAAATGGCGAAACGCTTTGACTCGGTGAGTTTCGCGGCATTCCGACTTCGATGCCCCGGTTGCCGAAATTCAGTTGCCTTTGAATTTCGGGTGATCCCTCTTGAGCATGTATGCTTCTGCTACTTCTTCTACATTAAACTTCTTCCGCAAACGGGGAAACGCTTCGACTCGGTGAATTTCGCAGCAATCCGATTTCGATTCCCCGGTTGCCGAAATTCAGTTGCCTTTGAATTTCGGGTGATCCCTCTTGAGCATGGATGATTCTGCTACTTGTTCTACATCAGACTTCTTCCGCAAACAGCGAAACACTTTTGCTCGGTGAGTTTCGCGGAATTCCAACTTCGATGCTCCGTTTGCCGAAATTCAGTTGCCTTTGAATTTCGGGTGATCCCTCTTGAGCATGTATGCTTCTGCTACTTGTTCTACATAAGACTTCTTCCGCAAACGGGGAAACGCTTTGACTCGGTGACTTTTGCGGCATTCCGACTTCGATGCTCCGTTTGCCGAAATTCAGTTGCCTTTGAATTTTGGGTGATCCCTCTTGAGCATGTATGCTTCTGCTACTTGTTCTACATCAGACTTCTTCCGCAAACGGGGAAACGCTTTGACTCGGTGAATTTCACGGAATTCCACCTTCGATGCCCCGGTTGCCGAAATTCAGTTGCTTTTGAATTTCGGGTGATCCCTCTTGAGCATGTATGCTTCTGCTACTTGGTCTACATCAGACTTCTTCCGCAAACGTCGAAACGCTTTGCCTCGGTGAGTTTCGCGGCATTCTGACTTCGATGCCCCGGTTGCCGAAATTCAGTTGCCTTTGGATGTCGGGTGATCCCTCTTGAGCATGTATGCTTCTCCTACTTGTTCTACATCAGACTTCTTCCGCAAATGGCGAAACGCTTTGACTCGGTGAGTTTCGCGGCATCCCGACTTCGATGCCCCGGTTGCCGAAATTCAGTTGCCTTTTAATTTCGGGTGATCCCTCTTGAACATGTATGCTTCTGCTACTTGTTCTAAATTAGACTTCTTCCGCGAATGGCGAAATGCTTTGACTCGGTGAGTTTCGCGGCATTCAGACTTCGATTCCCCATTTGCCGAAATTGAGTTGCCTTTGTATTTCGGGTGATCCCTCTTGAGCATGTATGCTTCTCCTACTTGTTCTACATCAGACTTCTTCCGCAAATGGCGAAATGCTTTGACAAGGTGAGTTTCGCGGCATTCCGACTTCGATGCCCCGGTTGCCGAAATTTAGTTGCCTTTGAATTTCTGGTGATCCCTCTTGAGCATGTATGCTTCTCCTACTTGTTCTACATCAGACTTCTTCCGCAAATAGCGAAATGCTTTGACAAGGTGAGTTTCACGGCATTCCGACTTCGATGCCCCGGTTGCCGAAATTCAGTTGCCTTTGAATTTCTGGTGATCCCTCTTGAGCATGTATACTTCTGCTACTTGGTCTACATCAAACTTCTTCCGCAAACGGCAAAACGCTTTGACTCGGTGAGTTTCGCGGAATTCCAACTTCGATGCCCCGGTTGCCGAAATTCAATTGCATTTGGATTTCTGGTGATCCCTCTTGAGCATGTATGCTTCTGCTACTTGTTCTACATAAGACTTCTTCCGCAAACGGGGAAACGCTTTGACTCTGTGACTTTTGCGGCATTCCGACTTCGATGCCCCGGTTGCCGAAATTCAGTTGCCTTTAAATTTCGGGTGATCCCTCTTGAGCATGTATGCTTCTGCTACTTGTTCTACATCAGACTTCTTCCGCAACCAGGGAAACGCTTTGTCTCGGTGAGTTTCGCGGCATTCCGACTTCGATGCCCCGGTGGCCGAAATTTAGTTGCCTTTGAATTTCGGGTGATCCCTCTTGAGCATGTATGCTTCTACTACTTGTTCTACATCAAACTTCTTCCGCAAACGGCGAAACACTTTGACTCGGTGAGTTTCGCAGAATTCCAACTTCGATGCCCCGGTTGCCGAAATTCAGTTGCCTTTGAATTTCGGGTGATCCCTCTTGAGCATGTATGCTTGTGCTACTTGTTCTAAATCAGACTTCGTCTGCAAATGGCGAAACGCTTTGACTCGGTGAGTTTCGCGGCATTCCGACTTCGATGCTCCGGTTGCCGAAATTCAGTTGCCTTTGAATTTCGGATGATCCCTCTTGAGCATGTATGCTTCTGCTACTTCTTCTACATTCAACTTCTTCCGCAAACGGGGAAACGCTTCGACTCGGTGAATTTCGCAGCAATCCGATTTCGATTCCCCGGTTGCCGAAATTCAGTTGCCTTTGAATTTCGGGTGATCCCTTTTGAGCATGCATGATTCTGCTACTTGTTCTACATCAGACTTCTTCCGCAAACAGCGAAACACTTTTGCTCGGTGAGTTTCGCGGAATTCCAACTTCGATGCTCCGTTTGCCGAAATTCAGTTGCCTTTGAATTTCGGGTGATCCCTCTTGAGCATGTATGCTTCTGCTACTTGTCCTAAATCAGACTTCGTCCGCAAATGGCGAAACACGTTGACTCAGTTCGTTTCGCGGCATTCCGACTTCGATGCCCCGGTTGCCGAAATTCAGTTGCCTTTGAATTTCGGGTGATCCCTCTTGAGGATGTATGCTTCTGCTACTTGTTCTACATTAGACTTCTTCCGCAAACGGGGAAACTCTTTGACTCGGTGAATTTCGCGGAATTCCAACTTCGATGCGCCGGTTGCCCAAATTCAATTGCCTTTGAATTTCGGGTGATCCGTCTTGAGCATGTATGCTTCTGCTACTTGTTCTACATCAGACTTCTTCCGCAAATGGCGAAACGCTTTGATTCGATGACTTTCGCGGCATTCCGACTTCGATGACCCGGTTGCCAAATTCAGTTGCCTTTGAATTTCTGGTGATCCCTCTTGAGCATGGATGCTTCTGCTACTTGTTCTACATCAGACTTCTTCCGCAAACAGCGAAACACTTTTGCTCGGTGAGTTTCGCGGAATTCCAACTTCGATGCTCCGTTTGCCGAAATTCAGTTGCCTTTGAATATCGGGTGATCCCTCTTGAGCATGTATGCTTCTGCTACTTGTTCTACATCAGACTTCTTCCGCAAATGGCGAAACGCTTTGATTCGAGGCCTTTCGCCGCATTCCGACTTCGATGACCCGGTTGCCCAAATTCAGTTGCCTTTGAATTTCTGGTGATCCCTCTTGAGCATGGATGCTTCTGCTACTTGTTCTACATCAGACTTCTTCCGCAAACAGCGAAACACTTTTGCTCGGTGAGTTTCGCGGAATTCCAACTTCGATGCTCCGTTTGCCGAAATTCAGTTGCCTTTGAATTTCGGGTGATCCCTCTTGAGCATGTATGCTTCTGCTACTTGTTGTAAATCAGACTTCTTCCGCAAATGGCGAAACGCTTTGACTCGGTGAGTTTCGCGACATTCCGACTTCGATGCCCCGGTCGCCGAAATTCAGTTGCCTTTGAATTTCGGGTGATCCCTCTTGAGCATGTATGCTTCTGCTACTTGTTCTACATCAGACTTCTTCCGCAAACGGCGAACCGCTTCGACTCGGTGAATTTCGCGGCATTCCGACTTCGATTCCCCGGTTGCCGAAATTCAGTTGCCTTTGAATTTCGGGTGACCCCTCTTGAGCATGTATGCTTCTGCTACTTGTTCTACATCAGACTTCTTCCGCAAACGGGGAAACGCTTTGACTCGGTGAATTTCACGGCATTCCGACTTCGATTCCCCGTTTGCCAAAAGTCAGTTGCCTTTGAATTTCGGGTGATCCCTCTTGAGCATGTATGCTTCTGCTACTTGGTCTAAATCAAACTTCTTCCGCAAATGACGAAACGCTTTGACTTAGTGAGTTTCGCGCAATTCCAACTTCGATGCGCCGGTTGCAGAAATTCATTTGCCTTTGAATTTCGGGTGATCCCTCTTGAGCACGTATGCTTCTGCTACTTGTTCTACATCAGACTTCTTCCGCAAACGGCGAAACGCTTTGACTCGGTGAGTTTCGCGGAATTCCAACTTCGATGCCCCGGTTGCCGAAATTCAGTTGCCTTTTAATTTCTGGTGATCCCTCTTGAGAATGTATGCTTCTACTACTTGTTCAATATCAGACTTCTTCCGCAAACGGCGAAACGTTTTGACTCGGTGAGTTTCGCGGAATTCCAACTTCGATGCCCCGGTTGCCGAAATTCAGTTGCCTTTGAATTTCGGGTGATCCCTCTTGAGCATGTATGCTTGTGCTACTTGTTCTAAATCAGACTTCGTCTGCAAATGGCGAAACGCTTTGACTCGGTGAGTTTCGCGGCATTCCGACTTCGATGCTCCGGTTGCCGAAATTCAGTTGCCTTTGAATTTCGGATGATCCCTCTTGAGCATGGATGCTTCTGCTACTTCTTCTACATTAAACTTCTTCCGCAAACGGGGAAACGCTTCGACTCGGTGAATTTCGCAGCAATCCGATTTCGATTCCCCGGTTGCCGAAATTCAGTTGCCTTTGAATTTCGGGTGATCCCTTTTGAGCATGCATGATTCTGCTACTTGTTCTACATAAGACTTCTTCCGCAAACAGCGAAACACTTTTGCTCGGTGAGTTTCGCGGAATTCCAACTTCGATGCTCCGTTTGCCGAAATTCAGTTGCCTTTGAATTTCGGGTGATCCCTCTTGAGTATGTATGCTTCTGCTACTTGTCCTAAATCAGACTTCGTCCGCAAATGGCGAAACACGTTGACTCAGTTCGTTTCGCGGCATTCCGACTTCGATGCCCCGGTTGCCGAAATTCAGTTGCCTTTGAATTTCGGGTGATCCCTCTTGAGGATGTATGCTTCTGCTACTTGTTCTACATTAGACTTCTTCCGCAAACGGGGAAACTCTTTGACTCGGTGAATTTCGCGGAATTCCAACTTCGATGCGCCGGTTGCCCAAATTCAATTGCCTTTGAATTTCGGGTGATCCGTCTTGAGCATGTATGCTTCTGCTACTTGTTCTACATCAGACTTCTTCCGCAAATGGCGAAACGCTTTGATTCGAGGCCTTTCGCCGCATTCCGACTTCGATGACCCGGTTGCCCAAATTCAGTTGCCTTTGAATTTCTGGTGATCCCTCTTGAGCATGGATGCTTCTGCTACTTGTTCTACATCAGACTTCTTCCGCAAACAGCGAAACACTTTTGCTCGGTGAGTTTCGCGGAATTCCAACTTCGATGCTCCGTTTGCCGAAATTCAGTTGCCTTTGAATTTCGGGTGATCCCTCTTGAGCATGTATGCTTCTGCTACTTGTTGTAAATCAGACTTCTTCCGGAAATGGCGAAACGCTTTGATTCGATGACTTTCGCGACATTCCGACTTCGATGACCCGGTTGCCCAAATCCAGTTGCCTTTGAATTTCTGGTGATCCTACTTGAGCATGGATGCTTCTGCTACTTGTTCTACATCAGACTTCTTCCGCAAACGGGGAAACGCTTTGACTCGGTGAATTTCACGGAATTCGACCTTCGATGCCCCGGTTGCCGAAGTTCAGTTGCATTTGAATTTCGGGTGATCCCTCTTGAGCATGTATGCTTCTGCTACTTGGTCTAAATCAGACTTCTTCCGGAAATGGCGAAACGCTTTGATTCGATGACTTTCGCGACATTCCGACTTCGATGACCCGGTTGCCCAAATCCAGTTGCCTTTGAATTTCTGGTGATCCTACTTGAGCATGGATGCTTCTGCTACTTGTTCTACATCAGACTTCTTCCGCAAACAGCGAAACACTTTTGCTCGGTGAGTTTCGCGGAATTCCAACTTCGATGCTCCGTTTGCCGAAATTCAGTTGCCTTTGAATTTCGGGTGATCCCTCTTGAGCATGTATGCTTCTGCTACTTGTCTTAAATCAGACTTCGTCCGCAAACGGGGAAACGCTTTGACTCGGTGAGTTTCGCGGCATTCGGACTTCGATGCCCCGGTTGCCGAAATTCAGTTGCCATTGAATTTCGGGTGATCCCTCTTGAGCATGTATGCTTCTGCTACTTGGTCTAAATCAGACTTCTTCCGCAAATGGCCAAACGCTTTGATTCGATGAGTTTCCCGGCAATCCGACTTCGATGCCCCGGTTGCCCAAATTCAGTTGCCTTTGAATTTCGGGTGATCCCTCTTGAGCATGTATGCTTCTGCTACTTGTTCTACATCAGACTTCTTCCGCAAACGGCGAACCGCTTCGACTCGGTGAATTTCGCGGCATTCCGACTTCGATTCCCCGGTTGCCGAAATTCAGTTGCCTTTGAATTTCGGGTGACCCCTCTTGAGCATGTATGCTTCTGCTACTTGTTCTACATCAGACTTCTTCCGCAAACGGCGAACCGCTTCGACTCGGTGAATTTCGCGGCATTCCGACTTCGATTCCCCGGTTGCCGAAATTCAGTTGCATTTGGATTTCTGGTGATCCCTCTTGAGCATGTATGCTTCTGCTACTTCGTCTAAATCAGAGTTCTTCCGCAAATGACGAAACGATTTGACTTCGTGAGTTTCGCGGAATTCCAACTTCGATGCCCCGGTTGCCGAAATTCAATTGCCTTTGAATTTCGGGTGATCCCTCTTGAGAATGTATGCTTCTGCTACTTGTTCAATATCAGACTTCTTCCGCAAACGGCGAAACGTTTTGACTCAGTGAGTTTCGCGGAATTCCAACTTCGATGCCCCGGTTGCCGAAATTCAGTTGCCTTTGAATTTCGGGTGATCCCTCTTAAGCATGTATGCTTCTGCTATTTGGTCTAAATCAGACTTCTTCCGGAAATGGCGAAACGCTTTGATTCGATGACTTTCGCGACATTCCGACTTCGATGACCCGGTTGCCCAAATCCAGTTGCCTTTGAATTTCTGGTGATCCTTCTTGAGCATGGATGCTTCTGCTACTTGTTCTACATCAGACTTCTTCCGCAAACAGCGAAACACTTTTGCTCGGTGAGTTTCGCGGAATTCCAACTTCGATGCTCCGTTTGCCGAAATTCAGTTGCCTTTGAATTTCGGGTGATCCCTCTTGAGCATGTATGCTTCTGCTACTTGTCTTAAATCACACTTCGTCCGCAAATGGCGAAATGCTTTGACTCGGTGAGTTTCGCGGCATTCCGACTTCGATGCCCCGGTTGCCGAAATTCAGCTGCCTTTGAATTTCGGGTGATCCCTCTTGAGGATGTATGCTTCTGCTACTTGTTCTACATTAGACTTCTTCCGCAAACGGGGAAACGCTTTGACTCGGTGAGTTTCGCGGCATTCGGACTTCGATGCCCCGGTTGGCGAAATTCAGTTGCCTTTGAATTTCGGGTGATCCCTCTTGAGGATGTATGCTTCTGCTACTTGTTCTACATTAGACTTCTTCCGCAAATGGGGAAACGCTTTGACTCGGTGAGTTTCGCGGCATTCGGACTTCGATGCCCCGGTTGCCGAAATTCAGTTGCCATTGAATTTCGGGTGATCCCTCTTGAGCATGTATGCTTCTGCTACTTGTCCTAGATCAGACTTCGTCCGCAAATGGCGAAACGCTTTGACTCGATGAGTTTCGCGACATTCCGACTTCGATGCCCCGGTTGCAAAAATTCAATTGCATTTGGATTTCTGGTGATCCCTCTTGAGCATGTATGCTTCTGCTACTTCGTCTAAATCAGAGTTCTTCCGCAAATGACGAAACGATTTGACTCGGTGAGTTTCGCGGAATTCAAACTTCGATGCCCCGGTTGCCGAAATTCAATTGCCTTTGAATTTCGGGTGATCCCTCTTGAGAATGTATGCTTCTGCTACTTGTTCAATATCAGACTTCTTCCGCAAACGGCGAAACGTTTTGACTCGGTGAGTTTCGCGGAATTCCAACTTCGATGCCCCGGTTGCCGAAATTCAGTTGCATTTGAATTTCGGGTGATCCCTCTTGAGCATGTATGCTTCTGCTACTTGGTCTAAATCAGACTTCTTCCGGAAATGGCGAAACGCTTTGATTCGATGACTTTCGCGACATTCCGACTTCGATGACCCGGTTGCCCAAATCCAGTTGCCTTTGAATTTCTGGTGATCCTACTTGAGCATGGATGCTTCTGCTACTTGTTCTACATCAGACTTCTTCCGCAAACGGGGAAACGCTTTGACTCGGTGAATTTCACGGAATTCGACCTTCGATGCCCCGGTTGCCGAAGTTCAGTTGCCTTTGAATTTCGGGTGATCCCTCTTGAGGATCTATGCTTCTGCTACTTGTTCTACATTAGACTTCTTCCGCAAACGGGGAAACGCTTTGACTCGGTGAGTTTCGCGGCATTCGGACTTCGATGCCCCGGTTGCCGAAATTCAGTTGCCATTGAATTTCGGGTGATCCCTCTTGAGCATGTATGCTTCTGCTACTTGTCCTAGATCAGACTTCGTCCGCAAATGGCGAAACGCTTTGACTCGATGAGTTTCGCGACATTCTGACTTCGATGCCCCGGTTGCAAAAATTCAATTGCATTTGGATTTCTGGTGATCCCTCTTGAGCATGTATGCTTCTGCTACTTCGTCTAAATCAGAGTTCTTCCGCAAATGACGAAACGATTTGACTCGGTGAGTTTCGCGGAATTCAAACTTCGATGCCCCGGTTGCCGAAATTCAATTGCCTTTCAATTTCGGGTGATCCCTCTTGAGAATGTATGCTTCTGCTACTTGTTCAATATCAGACTTCTTCCGCAAACGGCGAAACGTTTTGACTC
Organism: Populus davidiana; assembly: GCA_030145905.1. Lineage (NCBI taxonomy): Eukaryota > Viridiplantae > Streptophyta > Magnoliopsida > Malpighiales > Salicaceae > Populus > Populus davidiana. Next base: position 2,133,722 of record JAMQGN010000001.1, on the reverse strand, counting down.
GGTGAGTTTCGCAGAATTCCAACTTCGATGCCCCGGTTGCCGAAATTCAGTTGCATTTGAATTTCGGGTGATCCCTCTTGAGCATGTATGCTTCTGCTACTTGGTCTAAATCAGACTTCTTCCGGAAATGGCGAAACGCTTTGATTCGATGACTTTCGCGACATTCCGACTTCGATGACCCGGTTGCCCAAATCCAGTTGCCTTTGAATTTCTGGTGATCCTACTTGAGCATGGATGCTTCTGCTACTTGTTCTACATCAGACTTCTTCCGCAAACGGGGAAACGCTTTGACTCGGTGAGTTTCGCGGAATTCCAACTTCGATGCCCCGGTTGCCGAAGTTCAGTTGCCTTTGAATTTCGGGTGATCCCTCTTGAGGATCTATGCTTCTGCTACTTGTTCTACATTAGACTTCTTCCGCAAACGGGGAAACGCTTTGACTCGGTGAGTTTCGCGGCATTCGGACTTCGATGCCCCGGTTGCCGAAATTCAGTTGCCATTGAATTTCGGGTGATCCCTCTTGAGCATGTATGCTTCTGCTACTTGTCCTAGATCAGACTTCGTCCGCAAATGGCGAAACGCTTTGACTCGATGAGTTTCGCGACATTCTGACTTCGATGCCCCGGTTGCAAAAATTCAATTGCATTTGGATTTCTGGTGATCCCTCTTGAGCATGTATGCTTCTGCTACTTCGTCTAAATCAGAGTTCTTCCGCAAATGACGAAACGATTTGACTCGGTGAGTTTCGCGGAATTCAAACTTCGATGCCCCGGTTGCCGAAATTCAATTGCCTTTCAATTTCGGGTGATCCCTCTTGAGAATGTATGCTTCTGCTACTTGTTCAATATCAGACTTCTTCCGCAAACGGCGAAACATTTTGACTCGGTGAGTTTCGCGGAATTCCAACTTCGATGCCCCGGTTGCCGAAATTCAGTTGCATTTGAATTTCGGGTGATCCCTCTTGAGCATGTATGCTTCTGCTACTTGGTCTAAATCAGACTTCTTCCGGAAATGGCGAAACGCTTTGATTCGATGACTTTCGCGACATTCCGACTTCGATGACCCGGTTGCCCAAATCCAGTTGCCTTTGAATTTCTGGTGATCCTACTTGAGCATGGATGCTTCTGCTACTTGTTCTACATCAGACTTCTTCTGCAAACAGCGAAACACTTTTGCTCGGTGAGTTTCGCGGAATTCCAACTTCGATGCTCCGTTTGCCGAAATTCAGTTGCCTTTGAATTTCGGGTGATCCCTCTTGAGCATGTATGCTTCTGCTACTTGTCTTAAATCAGACTTCGTCCGCAAACGGGGAAACGCTTTGACTCGGTGAGTTTCGCGGCATTCGGACTTCGATGCCCCGGTTGCCGAAATTCAGTTGCCATTGAATTTCGGGTGATCCCTCTTGAGCATGTATGCTTCTGCTACTTGGTCTAAATCAGACTTCTTCCGCAAATGGCCAAATGCTTTGATTCGATGAGTTTCCCGGCAATCCGACTTCGATGCCCCGGTTGCCCAAATTCAGTTGCCTTTGAATTTCTGGTGATCCCTCTTGAGCATGGATGCTTCTGCTACTTGTTCTACATCAGACTTCTTCCCCAAACCGCGAAACGCTTTTACTTGGTGAGTTTCGTGGAATTCCAACTTCGATGCCCCATTTGCCGAAATTCAGTTGCCTTTGAATTTCGGGTGATCCCTGTTGAGCATGTATGCTTCTACTACTTGTCCTAAATCAGACTTCGTCCGCAAATGGCGAAACGCTTTGACTCGGTGAGTTTCGCGGCTTTCCGACTTCGATGCCCCGGTTGCCGAAATTCAGTTGCCTTTGAATTTCTGGTGATCCCTCTTGAGCATGGATGCTTCTGCTACTTGTTCTACATCAGACTTCTTCCACAAACCGCGAAACGTTTCGCGGCATTCCGACTTCGATTCCCCGTTTGCCGATAATCAGTCGCCTTTGGATTTCGGGTGATCCCTCTTGAGAATGTATGCTTCTGCTACTTGTTCAATATCAGACTTCTTCCGCAAACGGCGAAACGCTTTGACTCGGTGAGTTTCGCGGAATTCCAACTTCGATGCCCCGGTTGCCGAAATTCAGTTACATTTGAATTTCGGGTGATCCCTCTTGAGCATGTATGCTTCTGCTATTTGGTCTAAATCAGACTTCTTCCGCAAATGGCGAAACGCTTTGATTCGATGAGTTTCCCGGCATTCCGAATTCGATGACCCGGTTGCCCAAATTCAGTTGCCTTTGAATTTTTGGTGATCCTTCTTGAGCATGGATGCTTCTGCTACTTGTTCTACATCAGACTTCTTCCGCAAATGGCGAAATGCTTTGACTCGGTGAGTTTCGCCGCATTCCGACTTCGATGCCCCGGTTGCCGAAATTCAGTTGCCTTTGAATTTCGGGTGATCCCTCTTGAGGATGTATGCTTCTGCTACTTGTTCTACATTAGACTTCTTCCGCAAACGGGGAAACGCTTTGACTCGGTGAGTTTCGCGGCATTCGGACTTCGATGCCCCGGTTGCCGAAATTCAGTTGCCATTGAATTTCTGGTGATCCCTTTTGAGCATGGATGCTTCTGCTACTTGTTCTACATCAGACTTCTTCCCCAAACCGCGAAACGCTTTTACTTGGTGAGTTTCACGGAATTCCAACTTCGATGCCCCATTTGCTGAAATTCAGTTGCCTTTGAATTTCGGGTGATCCCTCTTGAGCATGTATGCTTCTGCTACTTGTCCTAAATCAGACTTCGTCCGCAAATGGCGAAACGCTTTGACTCGGTGAGTTTCGCGGCATTCCGACTTCGATTCCCCGTTTGCCGAAAATCAGTTGCCTTTGGATTTCGGGTGATCCCTCTTGAGAATGTATGCTTCTGCTACTTGTTTAATATCAGACTTCTTCCGCAAACGGCGAAACGCTTTGACTCGGTGAGTTTCGCGGAATTCCAACTTCGATGCCCCGGTTGCCGAAATTCAGTTACATTTGAATTTCGGGTGATCCCTCTTGAGCATGTATGCTTCTGCTATTTGGTCTAAATCAGACTTCTTCCGCAAATGGCGAAACGCTTTGATTCGATGAGTTTCCCGGCATTCCGAATTCGATGACCCGGTTGCCCAAATTCAGTTGCCTTTGAATTTTTGGTGATCCTTCTTGAGCATGGATGCTTCTGCTACTTGTTCTACATCAGACTTCTTCCGCAAATGGCGAAATGCTTTGACTCGGTGAGTTTCGCCGCATTCCGACTTCGATGCCCCGGTTGCCGAAATTCAGTTGCCTTTGAATTTCGGGTGATCCCTCTTGAGCATGTATGCTTCTGCTACTTGGTCTAAATCAGACTTCTTCCGCAAATGGCCAAACGCTTTGATTCGATAGGTTTCCCGGCAATCCGACTTCGATGCCCCGGTTGCCCAAATTCAGTTGCCTTTGAATTTCTGGTGATCCCTTTTGAGCATGGATGCTTCTGCTACTTGTTCTACATCAGACTTCTTCCCCAAACCGCGAAACGCTTTTACTTGGTGAGTTTCGCGGAATTCCAACTTCGATGCCCCATTTGCCGAAATTCAGTTGCCTTTGAATTTCGGGTGATCCCTCTTGAGCATGTATGCTTCTGCTACTTGTCCTAAATCAGACTTCGTCCGCAAATGGCGAAACGCTTTGACTCGGTGAGTTTCGCGGCATTCCGACTTCGATTCCCCGTTTGCCGAAAATCAGTTGCCTTTGGATTTCGGGTGATCCCTCTTGAGAATGTATGCTTCTGCTACTTGTTTAATATCAGACTTCTTCCGCAAACGGCGAAACGCTTTGACTCGGTGAGTTTCGCGGAATTCCAACTTCGATGCCCCGGTTGCCGAAATTCAGTTGCATTTGAATTTCGGGTGATCCCTCTTGAGCATGTATGCTTCTGCTACTTGTCTTAAATCAGACTTCTTCCGAAAATGTCGAAACGCTTTGCTTCAGTGAGTTTCGCGGAATTCCAACTTCGATGCTCCGTTTGCCGAAATTCAGTTGCCTTTGAATTTCAGGTGATCCCTCTTGAGCATGTATGCTTCTGCTACGTGTCCTAGATCAGACTTCGTCCGCAAATGGCGAAACGCTTTGACTCGGTGAGTTTCGTGGCATTCCGACTTCGATGCCCTAGTTGCAAAAATTCAATTGCATTTGGATTTCTGGTGATCCCTCTTCAGCATGTATGCTTCTGCTACTTGGTCTAAATCAGACTTCTTCCGCAAATGGCGAAACACTTTGATTCAATGAGTTTCGCGGAATTCCAACTTCGATGCCCCAGTTGCCGAAATTCAATTGCCTTTTAATTTCGGGTGATCCCTCTTGAGCATGTATTCTTCTGCTACTTGGTGTAAATCAGACTTCTTCCGTAAACGTCGAAACGCTTTGCCTCGGTGAGTTTCGCGGCATTCCAACATCGATGCCCCGGTTGCCGAAATTCAGTTGCCTTTGAATTTCGGGTGATCCCTCTTGAGCATGTATGCTTCTGCTACTTGGTCTACATCAGACTTCTTCCGCAAACGTCGAAACGCTTTGCCTCGGTGAGTTTCGCGGCATTCCGACTTCGATGCGCCGGTTGCCGAAATTCATTTTCCTTTGAATTTCGGGTGATCCCTCTTGAGCATGGATGATTCTGCTACTTGTTCTCCATCAGACTTCTTCCGCAAACGGCGAAACGCTTTGACTCGGTGAGTTTCGCGGAATTCCAACTTCGATGCCCCGGTTGCAAAAATTCAATTGCATTTGGATTTCTGGTGATCCCTCTTGAGCATGTATGCTTCTGCTACTTGTTCTACATCAGACTTCTTCCGCAAATGTCGAAACGCTTTGCCTCGGTGAGTTTCGCGGCATTCCGACTTCGATGCCCCGGTTGCCGAAATTCAGTTGCCTTTGAATTTCGGGTGATCCCTCTTGAGCATGTATGCTTCTGCTACTTGTTCTACATCAGACTTCTTCCGCAAATGTCGAAACGCTCTGCCTCGGTGAGTTTCGCGGCATTCCGACTTCGATGCCCCGATTGCCGAAATTCAGTTGCCTTTGAATTTCGGGTGATCCCTCTTGAGCATGTATGCTTCTGGTACTTGGTCTACATCAGACTTCTTCCGAAAATGTCGAAACGCTTTGCTTCGGTGAGTTTCGCGGAATTCCAACTTCGATGCTCCGTTTGCCGAAATTCAGTTGCCTTTGAATTTCAGGTGATCCCTCTTGAGCATGTATGCTTCTGCTACTTGTCCTAGATCAGACTTCGTCCGCAAATGGCGAAACGCTTTGACTCGGTGAGTTTCGTGGCATTCCGACTTCGATGCCCTAGTTGCAAAAATTCAATTGCATTTGGATTTCTGGTGATCCCTCTTCAGCATGTATGCTTCTGCTACTTGGTCTAAATCAGACTTCTTCCGCAAATGGCGAAACACTTTGATTCAATGAGTTTCGCGGAATTCCAACTTCGATGCCCCAGTTGCCGAAATTCAATTGCCTTTTAATTTCGGGTGATCCCTCTTGAGCATGTATTCTTCTGCTACTTGGTGTAAATCAGACTTCTTCCGCAAACGGCGAAACGCTTTGACTCGGTGAGTTTCGCGGAATTCCAACTTCGATGCCCCGGTTGCAAAAATTCAATTGCATTTGGATTTCTGGTGATCCCTCTTGAGCATGTATGCTTCTGCTACTTGTTCTACATCAGACTTCTTCCGCAAATGTCGAAACGCTTTGCCTCGGTGAGTTTCGCGGCATTCCGACTTCGATGCCCCGGTTGCCGAAATTCAGTTGCCTTTGAATTTCGGGTGATCCCTCTTGAGCATGTATGCTTCTGGTACATGGTCTCCATCAAACTTCTTCCGAAAACGTCGAAACGCTTTGCTTCGGTGAGTTTCGCGGCATTCCGACATCGATGCCCCGGTTGCCGAAATTCAGTTGCCTTTGAATTTCGGGTGATCCCTCTTGAGCATGTATGCTTCTGCTACTTGGTCTACATCAGACTTCTTCCGTAAACGTCAAAACGCTTTGCCTCGGTGAGTTTCGCGGCATTCCGACTTCGATGCCCCGATTGCCGAAATTCAGTTGCCTTTGAATTTCGGGTGATCCCTCTTGAGCATGGATGATTCTGCTACTTGTTCTATATCAGACTTCTTCCGCAAACAGCGAAATGCTTTGACTCGGTGAGTTTCGTGGAATTCCACCTTCGATGCCCCGGTTGCCGAAATTCAGTTGCCTTTGAATTTCGGGTGATCCATCTTGGCATGTGATTGTTCCAGACTTCTTCCGCAAATGGCTTGAGCATGGATGATTCTGCTACTTGTTCTATATCAGACTTCTTCCGCAAACAGCGAAATGCTTTGACTCGGTGAGTTTCGTGGAATGAAACGCTTTGACTCGGTGAGTTTCGTGACATTCCGACTTCGATGCCCCGGTCGCCGAAATTCAGTTGCCTTTGAATTTCGGGTGATCCCTCTTGAGCATGTATGCTTCTGCTACTTGTTCTACATCAGACTTCTTCCACAAACGGCGAAACGCTTTGACTCGGTGAGTTTCGCGGAATTCCAACTTCGATGCCCCGGTTGCCGAAATTCAGTTGCCTTTGAATTTCGGGTGATCCCTCTTGAGCATGTATGCTTCTGCTACTTGGTCTAAATCAGACTTCTTCCGCAAATGACGAAACGCTTTGACTCGGTGAGTTTCGCGGAATTCCAACTTCGATGCGCCGGTTGCCGAAATTCATTTGCCTTTGAATTTTGGGTGATCCCTCTTGAGCACGTATGCTTCTGCTACTTGTTCTACATCAGACTTCTTCCGCAAACGGCGAAACGCTTTGACTCGGTGAGTTTCGCGGAATTCCAACTTCGATGCCCCGGTTGCCGAAATTCAGTTGCCTTTGAATTTCGGGTGATCCCTCTTGAGCATGTATGCTTCTGCTACTTGGTGTAAATCAGACTTCTTCCGCAAATGGCGAAACGCTTTGATTCGATGAGTTTCGCGGCATTCCGACTTCGATGCCCCAGTTGCCCAAATTCAATTAGCTTTGAATTTCTGGTGATCCCTCTTAAGCATGGATGCTTTTGCTACTTGTTCTACATCAGACTTCTTCCGCAAACAGCGAAACTCTTTTACTCGGTAAGTTTCGCGGAATTCCAACTTCGATGCTCCGTTTGCCGAAATTCAGTTGCCTTTGAATTTCTGGTGATCCCTCTTGAGCATGTATGCTTCTGCTACTTGTCCTAGATCAGACTTCTTCCGCAAACGGCGAAACGCTTTGACTCGGTGAGTTTCGCGGAATTCCAACTTCGATGCCCCGGTTGCCGAAATTCAATTGCCTTTTAATTTCGGGTGATCCCTCTTGAGCATGTATGCTTCTGCTACTTGGTGTAAATCAGACTTCTTCCGTAAACGTCGAAACGCTTTGCCTCGGTGAGTTTCGCGGAATTCCAACTTCGATGCCCCGGTTGCCGAAATTCAGTTGCCTTTGAATTTCGGGTGATCCATCTTGAGCATGTATGCTTCTGCTACTTGTTCTAAATCAGACTTCTTCCGCAAATGGCGAAACGCTTTGACTCGGTGAGTTTCGCGACATTCCGACTTCGATGCGCCGGTTGCCGAAATTCACTTGCCTTTGAATTTCGGGTGATCCCTCTTGAGCATGTATGCTTCTGCTACTTGTTCTACATCAGACTTCTTCCGCAAACGGCGAAACGCTTTGACGCGGTGAGTTTCGCGGAATTCCAACTTCGATGCGCCGGTTGCCAAAATTCAGTTGCCATTGAATTTCGGGTGATCCCGCTTGAGCATGTATGCTTCTGCTACTTGGTCTAAATCAGTCTTCTTCCGCAAATGGCGTAACGATTTGACTCGATGAGTTTCGCGGCATTCCGACTTCGATGCCCTAGTTGCCCAAATTCAGTTGCCTTTGAATTTCTGGTGATCCCTCTTGAGCATGGATGCTTCTGCTACTTGTTCTACATCAGACTTCTTCCGCAAACAGCGAAACGCTTTTACTCGGTGAGTTTCGCGGAATTCCAACTTCGATGCCCCGGTTGCCGAAATTCAGTTGCCTTTGAATTTCGGGTGATCCCTTTTGAGCATGGATGATTCTGCTACTTGTTCTACATCAGACTTCTTCCACAAACGGCGAAACGCTTTGACTCGGTGAGTTTCGCGGAATTCCAACTTCGATGCCCCGGTTGCCGAAATTCAGTTGCCTTTGAATTTCGGGTGATCCCTCTTGAGCATGTATGCTTCTGCTACTTGATCTAAATCAGACTTCTTCCGCAAATGACGAAACGCTTTGACTCGGTGAGTTTCGCGGAATTCCAACTTCGATGCGCCGGTTGCCGAAATTCATTTGCCTTTGAATTTTGGGTGATCCCTCTTGAGCACGTATGCTTCTGCTACTTGTTCTACATCAGACTTCTTCCGCAAATGGCGAAACGCTTTGACTCGGTGAGTTTCGCGGAATTCCAACTTCGATGCCCCGGTTGCCGAAATTCAGTTGCCTTTGAATTTAGGGTGATCCCTCTTGAGCATGTATGCTTCTACTACTTGGTCTAAATCAGACTTCTTCCGCAAATGACGAAACGCTTTGACTCGGTGAGTTTCGCGGCATTCCAACTTCGATGCGCCGGTTGCCGAAATTCATTTGCCTTTGAATTTTGGGTGATCCCTCTTGAGCACGTATGCTTCTGCTACTTGTTCTACATCAGACTTCTTCCGCAAACGGCGAAACGCTTTGACTCGGTGAGTTTCGCGGAATTCCAACTTCGATGCCCCGGTTGCCGAAATTCAGTTGCCTTTGAATTTCGGGTGATCCCTTTTGAGCATGGATGATTCTGCTACTTGTTCTACATCAGACTTCTTCCACAAACGGCGAAACGCTTTGACTCGGTGAGTTTCGCGGAATTCCAACTTCGATGCCCCGGTTGCCGAAATTCAGTTGCCTTTGAATTTCGGGTGATCCCTCTTGAGCATGTATGCTTCTGCTACTTGATCTAAATCAGACTTCTTCCGCAAATGACGAAACGCTTTGACTCGGTGAGTTTCGCGGAATTCCAACTTCGATGCGCCGGTTGCCGAAATTCATTTGCCTTTGAATTTTGGGTGATCCCTCTTGAGCACGTATGCTTCTGCTACTTGTTCTACATCAGACTTCTTCCGCAAACGGCGAAACGCTTTGACTCGGTGAGTTTCGCGGAATTCCATCTTCGATGCCCCGGTTGCCGAAATTCAATTGCCTTTTAATTTCAGGTGATCCCTCTTGAGCATGTATGCTTCTACTACTTGGTCTAAATCAGACTTCTTCCATAAACGTCGAAACGCTTTGCCTCGGTGAGTTTCGCGGAATTCCAACTTCGATGCCCCGGTTGCCGAAATTCAGTTGCCTTTGAATTTCGGGTGATCCCTCTTGAGCATGTATGCTTCTGCTACTTGATGTAAATCAGACTTCTTCCGCAAATGGCGAAACGCTTTGATTCGATGAGTTTCGCGGCATTCCGACTTCGATGCCAAGTTGCCCAAATTCAATTGCCTTTGAATTTCTGGTGATCCCTCTTAAGCATGGATGCTTCTGCTACTTGTTCTACATCAGACTTCTTCCGCAAACAGCGAAACTCTTTTACTCGGTGAGTTTCGCGGAATTCCAACTTCGATGCTCCGTTTGCCGAAATTCAGTTGCCTTTGAATTTCTGGTGATCCCTCTTGAGCATGTATGCTTCTGCTACTTGTCCTAGATCAGACTTCTTCCGCAAACGGCGAAACGCTTTGACTCGGTGAGTTTCGCGGAATTCCAACTTCGATGCCCCGGTTGCCGAAATTCAATTGCCTTTTAATTTCAGGTGATCCCTCTTGAGCATGTATGCTTCTGCTACTTGGTGTAAATCAGACTTCTTCCATAAACGTCGAAACGCTTTGCCTCGGTGAGTTTCGCGGAATTCCAACTTCGATGCCCCGGTTGCCGAAATTCAGTTGCCTTTGAATTTCGGGTGATCCCTCTTGAGCATGTATGCTTCTGCTACTTGGTCTACATCAGACTTCTTCCGCAAACGTCGAAACGCTTTGCCTCGGTGAGTTTCGCGGTATTCCGACTTCGATGCGCCGGTTGCCGAAATTCAGTTGCCTTTGAATTTAGGGTGATCCCTCTTGAGCATGTATGCTTCTACTACTTGGTCAAAATCAGACTTCTTCCGCAAATGACGAAACGCTTTGACTCGGTGAGTTTCGCGGCATTCCAACTTCGATGCGCCGGTTGCCGAAATTCATTTGCCTTTGAATTTTGGGTGATCCCTCTTGAGCACGTATGCTTCTGCTACTTGTTCTACATCAGACTTCTTCCGCAAACGGCGAAACGCTTTGACTCGGTGAGTTTCGCGGAATTCCATCTTCGATGCCCCGGTTGCCGAAATTCAATTGCCTTTTAATTTCAGGTGATCCCTCTTGAGCATGTATGCTTCTACTACTTGGTCTAAATCAGACTTCTTCCGCAAATGACGAAACGCTTTGACTCGGTGAGTTTCGCGGCATTCCAACTTCGATGCGCCGGTTGCCGAAATTCATTTGCCTTTGAATTTTGGGTGATCCCTCTTGAGCACGTATGCTTCTGCTACTTGTTCTACATCAGACTTCTTCCGCAAACGGCGAAACGCTTTGACTCGGTGAGTTTCGCGGAATTCCAACTTCGATGCCCCGGTTGCCGAAATTCAGTTGCCTTTGAATTTCGGGTGATCCCTTTTGAGCATGGATGATTCTGCTACTTGTTCTACATCAGACTTCTTCCACAAACGGCGAAACGCTTTGACTCGGTGAGTTTCGCGGAATTCCAACTTCGATGCCCCGGTTGCCGAAATTCAGTTGCCTTTGAATTTCGGGTGATCCCTCTTGAGCATGTATGCTTCTGCTACTTGATCTAAATCAGACTTCTTCCGCAAATGACGAAACGCTTTGACTCGGTGAGTTTCGCGGAATTCCAACTTCGATGCGCCGGTTGCCGAAATTCATTTGCCTTTGAATTTTGGGTGATCCCTCTTGAGCACGTATGCTTCTGCTACTTGTTCTACATCAGACTTCTTCCGCAAACGGCGAAACGCTTTGACTCGGTGAGTTTCGCGGAATTCCATCTTCGATGCCCCGGTTGCCGAAATTCAATTGCCTTTTAATTTCAGGTGATCCCTCTTGAGCATGTATGCTTCTACTACTTGGTCTAAATCAGACTTCTTCCATAAACGTCGAAACGCTTTGCCTCGGTGAGTTTCGCGGAATTCCAACTTCGATGCCCCGGTTGCCGAAATTCAGTTGCCTTTGAATTTCGGGTGATCCCTCTTGAGCATGTATGCTTCTGCTACTTGATGTAAATCAGACTTCTTCCGCAAATGGCGAAACGCTTTGATTCGATGAGTTTCGCGGCATTCCGACTTCGATGCCAAGTTGCCCAAATTCAATTGCCTTTGAATTTCTGGTGATCCCTCTTAAGCATGGATGCTTCTGCTACTTGTTCTACATCAGACTTCTTCCGCAAACAGCGAAACTCTTTTACTCGGTGAGTTTCGCGGAATTCCAACTTCGATGCTCCGTTTGCCGAAATTCAGTTGCCTTTGAATTTCTGGTGATCCCTCTTGAGCATGTATGCTTCTGCTACTTGTCCTAGATCAGACTTCTTCCGCAAACGGCGAAACGCTTTGACTCGGTGAGTTTCGCGGAATTCCAACTTCGATGCCCCGGTTGCCGAAATTCAATTGCCTTTTAATTTCAGGTGATCCCTCTTGAGCATGTATGCTTCTGCTACTTGGTGTAAATCAGACTTCTTCCATAAACGTCGAAACGCTTTGCCTCGGTGAGTTTCGCGGAATTCCAACTTCGATGCCCCGGTTGCCGAAATTCAGTTGCCTTTGAATTTCGGGTGATCCCTCTTGAGCATGTATGCTTCTGCTACTTGGTCTACATCAGACTTCTTCCGCAAACGTCGAAACGCTTTGCCTCGGTGAGTTTCGCGGTATTCCGACTTCGATGCGCCGGTTGCCGAAATTCACTTGCCTTTGAATTTCGGGTGATCCCTCTTGAGCACGTATACTTCTGCTACTTGTCCTAGATCAGACTTCTTCCGCAAACGGCGAAACGCTTTGACTCGGTGAGTTTCGCGGAATTCCAACTTCGATGCCCCGGTTGCCGAAATTCAATTGCCTTTTAATTTCAGGTGATCCCTCTTGAGCATGTATGCTTCTGCTACTTGGTGTAAATCAGACTTCTTCCATAAACGTCGAAACGCTTTGCCTCAGTGAGTTTCGCGGAATTCCAACTTCGATGCCCCGGTTGCCGAAATTCAGTTGCCTTTGAATTTCGGGTGATCCCTCTTGAGCATGTATGCTTCTGCTACTTGGTGTAAATCAGACTTCTTCCGCAAATGGCGAAACACTTTGATTCGATGAGTTTCGCGGCATTCCGACTTCGATGCCCCAGTTGCCCAAATTCATTTGCCTTTGAATTTCTGGTGATCCCTCTTGAGCATGTATGCTTCTGCTACTTGTTCTACATCAGACTTCTTCCGCAAACGGCGAAACGTTTTTACTCGGTGACTTTCGCGGAATTCCAACTTCGATGCCCCGGTTGCCGAAATTCAGTTGCCTTTGAATTTCGGGTGATCCCTCTTGAGCATGTATGCTTCTGCTACTTGGTGTAAATCAGACTTCTTCCATAAACGTCGAAACGCTTTGCCTCAGTGAGTTTCGCGGAATTCCAACTTCGATGCCCCGGTTGCCGAAATTCAGTTGCCTTTGAATTTCGGGTGATCCCTCTTGAGCATGTATGCTTCTGCTACTTGGTCTACATCAGACTTCTTCCGCAAACGTCGAAACGCTTTGCCTCGGTGAGTTTCGCGGTATTCCGACTTCGATGCGCCGGTTACCGAAATTCACTTGCCTTTGAATTTCGGGTGATCCCTCTTGAGCATGTATGCTTCTGCTACTTGTTCTACATCAGACTTCTTCCGCAAACAGCGAAACTCTTTTACTCGGTAAGTTTCGCGGAATTCCACCTTCGATGCTCCGTTTGCCGAAATTCAGTTGCCTTTGAATTTCTGGTGATCCCTCTTGAGCATGTATGCTTCTGCTACTTGTCCTAGATCAGACTTCTTCCGCAAACGGCGAAACGCTTTGACTCGGTGAGTTTCGCGGAATTCCAACTTCGATGCCCCGGTTGCCGAAATTCAATTGCCTTTTAATTTCGGGTGATCCCTCTTGAGCATGTATGCTTCTGCTACTTTGTCTACATCAGACTTCTTCCGCAAACGTCGAAACGCTTTGCCTTGGTGAGTTTCGCAGAATTCCGACTTCGATGCGCCGGTTGCCGAAATTCACTTGCCTTTGAATTTCGGGTGATCCCTCTTGAGCATGTATGCTTCTGCTACTTGTTCTACATCAGACTTCCTCCGCAAACGGCGAAACGCTTTGACGCGGTGAGTTTCGAGGAATTCCAACTTCGATGCCCCGGTTGCCAAAATTCAGTTGCCATTGAATTTCGGGTGATCCCGCTTGAGCATGTATGCTTCTGCTACTTGGTCTAAATCAGTCTTCTTCCGCAAATGGCGAAACGATTTGACTCGATGAGTTTCGCGGCATTCCGACTTCGATGCCCTAGTTGCCCAAATTCAGTTGCCTTTGAATTTCTGGTGATCCCTCTTGAGCATGGATGCTTCTGCTACTTGTTCTACATCAGACTTCTTCCGCAAACAGCGAAACGCTTTTACTCGGTGAGTTTCGCGGAATTCCAACTTCGATGCCCCGGTTGCCGAAATTCAGTTGCCTTTGAATTTCGGGTGATCCCTTTTGAGCATGGATGATTCTGCTACTTGTTCAACATCAGACTTCTTCCACAAACGGCGAAACGCTTTGACTCGGTGAGTTTCGCGGAATTCCAACTTCGATGCCCCGGTTGCCGAAATTCAGTTGCCTTTGAATTTCGGGTGATCCCTCTTGAGCATGTATGCTTCTGCTACTTGATCTAAATCAGACTTCTTCCGCAAATGACGAAACGCTTTGACTCGGTGAGTTTCGCGGAATTCCAATTTCGATGCGCCGGTTGCCGAAATTCATTTGCCTTTGAATTTTGGGTGATCCCTCTTGAGCACGTATGCTTCTGCTACTTGTTCTACATCAGACTTCTTCCGCAAACGGCGAAACGCTTTGACTCGGTGAGTTTCGCGGAATTCCAACTTCGATGCCCCGGTTGCCGAAATTCAGTTGCCTTTGAATTTCGGGTGATCCCTCTTGAGCATGTATGCTTCTACTACTTGGTCTAAATCAGACTTCTTCCGCAAATGACGAAACGCTTTGACTCGGTGAGTTTCGCGGAATTCCAACTTCGATGCGCCGGTTGCCAAAATTCATTTGCCTTTGAATTTCGGGTGATCCCTCTTGAGCATGTATGCTTCTGCTACTTGGTGTAAATCAGACTTCTTCCGCAAATGGCGAAACGCTTTGATTCGATGAGTTTCGCGGCATTCCGACTTCGATGCCCCAGTTGCCCAAATTCAATTGCCTTTGAATTTCTGGTGATCCCTCTTAAGCATGGATGCTTCTGCTACTTGTTCTACATCAGACTTCTTCCGCAAACAGCGAAACTCTTTTACTCGATGAGTTTCGCGGAATTCCAACTTCGATGCTCCGTTTGCCGAAATTCAGTTGCCTTTCAATTTCTGGTGATCCCTCTTGAGCATGTATGCTTCTGCTACTTGTCCTAGATCAGACTTCTTCCGCAAACGGCGAAACGCTTTGACTCGGTGAGTTTCGCGGAATTCCAACTTCGATGCCCCGGTTGCCGAAATTCAATTGCCTTTTAATTTCAGGTGATCCCTCTTGAGCATGTATGCTTCTGCTACTTGGTGTAAATCAGACTTCTTCCATAAACGTCGAAACGTTTTGCCTCGGTGAGTTTCGCGGAATTCCAACTTCAATGCCCCGGTTGCCGAAATTCAGTTGCCTTTGAATTTCGGGTGATCCCTCTTGAGCATGTATGCTTCTGCTACTTGGTCTACATCAGACTTCTTCCGCAAACGTCGAAACGCTTTGCCTCGGTGAGTTTCGCGGTATTCCGACTTCGATGCGCCGGTTGCCGAAATTCACTTGCCTTTGAATTTCGGGTGATCCCTCTTGAGCATGTATGCTTCTGCTACTTGTTCTACATCAGACTTCTTCCGCAAACGGCGAAACGCTTTTACTCGGTGAGTTTCGCGGTATTCCAACTTCGATGCCCCGGTTGCCGAAATTCAGTTGCCTTTGAATTTCGGGTGATCCCTCTTGAGCATGTATGCTTCTGCTACTTGGTCTAAATCAGACTTCTTCCGCAAATGACGAAACGCTTTGACTCGGTGAGTTTCGTGGAATTCCAACTTCGATGCCCCGGTTGCCGAAATTCAGTTGCCTTTGAATTTCTGGTGATCCCTCTTGAGCATGTATGCTTCTGCTACTTGTTCTACATCAGACTTCTTCCACAAACGGGGAAATGCTTTGACTCGGTGAATTTCGCGGCATTCCGACTTTGATTCCCCGTTTGCCGAAATTCCGTTGCCTTTGGATTTCGGGTGATCCCTCTTGAGCATGTATGCTTCTGCTACTTGTTTTAAATCAGACTTCTTCCGCAAAGGGCGAAACGCTTTGACTGGATGAGTTTCGCGGCATTCGACTTCGATGCCCCGGTTGCCGAAATTCAGTTGGCTTTGAATTTCTGGTGATCCCTCTTGAGCATGGATGCTTCTACTACTTGTTCTACATCAGACTTCTTCCGCAAACTGCGAAATGCTTTGACTCGGTGAGTTTCGCGGAATTCCAACTTCGATGCCCCGGTTGCCGAAATTCAGTTGCCTTTGAATTTCGGGTGATCCCTTTTGAGCATGGATGATTCTGCTACTTGTTCTACATCAGACTTCTTCCGCAAACGGCGAAACGCTTTGACTCGGTGAGTTTCGCGGAATTCCAACTTCGATGCCCCGGTTGCAAAAATTCAATTGCATTTGGATTTCTGGTGATCCCTCTTGAGCATGTATGTTTCTGCTACTTGTTCTACATCAGATTTCTTCCGCAAATGTCGAAACGCTTTGCCTCAGTGAGTTTCGCGGCATTCCGACTTCGATGCCCCGGTTGCCGAAATTCAGTTGCCTTTGAATTTCGGGTGATCCCTCTTGAGCATGTATGCTTCTGCTACTTGGTCTACATCAGACTTCTTCCGCAAACGTCGAAACGCTTTGCCTCGGTGAGTTTCGCGGCATTCCGACTTCGATGCCCCGGTTGGCGAAATTCAGTTGCCTTTGAATTTCGGGTGATCCCTCTTGGGCATGTATGCTTCTGCTACTTGGTCTACATCAGACTTCTTCCGCAAACGTCGAAACGCTTTGCCTCGGTGAGTTTCGCGGCATTCCGACTTCGATGCACCGGTTGCCGAAATTCATTTGCCTTTGAATTTCGGGTGATCCCTCTTGAGCATGTATGCTTCTGCTACTTGGTCTAAATCAGACTTCTTCCGCAAATGGCGAAACGCTTTGATTCGATGAGTTTCGCGGAATTCCAACTTCGATGCCCCGGTTGCCGAAATTCAGTTGCCTTTGAATTTCGGGTGATCCCTTTTGAGCAGGGATGATTCTGCTACTTGTTCTACATCAGACTTCTTCCGCAAACGGCAAAACGCTTTGACTCGGTGAGTGTCGCGGAATTCCAACTTCGATGCCCCGGTTGCAAAAATTCAATTGCATTTGGATTTCTGGTGATCCCTCTTGAGCATGTATGTTTCTGCTACTTGTTCTACATCAGACTTCTTCCGCATATGTCGAAACGCTTTGCCTCGGTGAGTTTCGCGGCATTCCGACTTCGATGCCCCGGTTGCCGAAATTCAGTTGCCTTTGAATTTCGGGTGATCCCTCTTGAGCATGTATGCTTCTGCTACTTGGTCTACATCAGACTTCTTCCGCAAACGTCGAAACGCTTTGCCTCGGTGAGTTTCGCGGCATTCCAACTTCGATGCCCCGGTTGGCAAAATTCAGTTGCTTTTGAATTTCGGGTGATCCCTCTTGGGCATGTATGCTTCTGCTACTTGGTCTACATCAGACTTCTTCCGTAAACATCGAAACGCTTTGCCTCGGTGAGTTTCGCGGCATTCCAACTTCGATGCCCCGGTTGCCGAAATTCAGTTGCCTTTGAATTTCGGGTGATCCCTTTTGAGCATGGATGATTCTGCTACTTGTTCTACATCAGACTTCTTCCGCAAACGGCGAAACGCTTTGACTCGGTGAGTTTCGTGGAATTCCAACTTCGATGCCCCGGTTGCAAAAATTCAATTGCATTTGGATTTCTGGTGATCCCTCTTGAGCATGTATGTTTCTGCTACTTGGTCTAAATCAGACTTCTTCCGCAAATGGCGAAACGCTTTGATTCGATGAGTTTCGCGGAATTCCAACTTCGATGCCCCGGTTGCCGAAATTCAGTTGCCTTTGAATTTCGGGTGATCCCTCTTGAGCATGTATGCTTCTACTACTTGGTCTAAATCAGACTTCTTCCGCAAATGACGAAACGCTTTGACTCGGTGAGTTTCGCGGAATTCCAACTTCGATGCGCCGGTTGCCAAAATTCATTTGCCTTTGAATTTCGGGTGATCCCTCTTGAGCATGTATGCTTCTGCTACTTGGTGTAAATCAGACTTCTTCCGCAAATGGCGAAACGCTTTGATTCGATGAGTTTCGCGGCATTCCGACTTCGATGCCCCAGTTGCCCAAATTCAATTGCCTTTGAATTTCTGGTGATCCCTCTTAAGCATGGATGCTTCTGCTACTTGTTCTACATCAGACTTCTTCCGCAAACAGCGAAACTCTTTTACTCGATGAGTTTCGCGGAATTCCAACTTCGATGCTCCGTTTGCCGAAATTCAGTTGCCTTTCAATTTCTGGTGATCCCTCTTGAGCATGTATGCTTCTGCTACTTGTCCTAGATCAGACTTCTTCCGCAAACGGCGAAACGCTTTGACTCGGTGAGTTTCGCGGAATTCCAACTTCGATGCCCCGGTTGCCGAAATTCAATTGCCTTTTAATTTCAGGTGATCCCTCTTGAGCATGTATGCTTCTGCTACTTGGTGTAAATCAGACTTCTTCCATAAACGTCGAAACGTTTTGCCTCGGTGAGTTTCGCGGAATTCCAACTTCAATGCCCCGGTTGCCGAAATTCAGTTGCCTTTGAATTTCGGGTGATCCCTCTTGAGCATGTATGCTTCTGCTACTTGGTCTACATCAGACTTCTTCCGCAAACGTCGAAACGCTTTGCCTCGGTGAGTTTCGCGGTATTCCGACTTCGATGCGCCGGTTGCCGAAATTCACTTGCCTTTGAATTTCGGGTGATCCCTCTTGAGCATGTATGCTTCTGCTACTTGTTCTACATCAGACTTCTTCCGCAAACGGCGAAACGCTTTTACTCGGTGAGTTTCGCGGTATTCCAACTTCGATGCCCCGGTTGCCGAAATTCAGTTGCCTTTGAATTTCGGGTGATCCCTCTTGAGCATGTATGCTTCTGCTACTTGGTCTAAATCAGACTTCTTCCGCAAATGACGAAACGCTTTGACTCGGTGAGTTTCGTGGAATTCCAACTTCGATGCCCCGGTTGCCGAAATTCAGTTGCCTTTGAATTTCTGGTGATCCCTCTTGAGCATGTATGCTTCTGCTACTTGTTCTACATCAGACTTCTTCCACAAACGGGGAAATGCTTTGACTCGGTGAATTTCGCGGCATTCCGACTTTGATTCCCCGTTTGCCGAAATTCCGTTGCCTTTGGATTTCGGGTGATCCCTCTTGAGCATGTATGCTTCTGCTACTTGTTTTAAATCAGACTTCTTCCGCAAAGGGCGAAACGCTTTGACTGGATGAGTTTCGCGGCATTCGACTTCGATGCCCCGGTTGCCGAAATTCAGTTGGCTTTGAATTTCTGGTGATCCCTCTTGAGCATGGATGCTTCTACTACTTGTTCTACATCAGACTTCTTCCGCAAACTGCGAAATGCTTTGACTCGGTGAGTTTCGCGGAATTCCAACTTCGATGCCCCGGTTGCCGAAATTCAGTTGCCTTTGAATTTCGGGTGATCCCTTTTGAGCATGGATGATTCTGCTACTTGTTCTACATCAAACTTCTTCCGCAAACGGCGAAACGCTTTGACTCGGTGAGTTTCGCGGAATTCCAACTTCGATGCCCCGGTTGCCGAAATTCAGTTGCCTTTGAATTTAGGGTGATCCCTCTTGAGCATGTATGCTTCTACTACTTGGTCTAAATCAGACTTCTTCCGCAAATGACGAAACGCTTTGACTCGGTGAGTTTCGCGGCATTCCGACTTCGATGCCCCGGTTGCCGAAATTCAGTTGCCTTTGAATTTCGGGTGATCCCTCTTGAGCATGTATGCTTCTGCTACTTGGTCTACATCAGACTTCTTCCGCAAACGTCGAAACGCTTTGCCTCGGTGAGTTTCGCGGCATTCCGACTTCGATGCCCCGGTTGGCGAAATTCAGTTGCCTTTGAATTTCGGGTGATCCCTCTTGGGCATGTATGCTTCTGCTACTTGGTCTACATCAGACTTCTTCCGCAAACGTCGAAACGCTTTGCCTCGGTGAGTTTCGCGGCATTCCGACTTCGATGCACCGGTTGCCGAAATTCATTTGCCTTTGAATTTCGGGTGATCCCTCTTGAGCATGTATGCTTCTGCTACTTGGTCTAAATCAGACTTCTTCCGCAAATGGCGAAACGCTTTGATTCGATGAGTTTCGCGGAATTCCAACTTCGATGCCCCGGTTGCCGAAATTCAGTTGCCTTTGAATTTCGGGTGATCCCTTTTGAGCAGGGATGATTCTGCTACTTGTTCTACATCAGACTTCTTCCGCAAACGGCAAAACGCTTTGACTCGGTGAGTGTCGCGGAATTCCAACTTCGATGCCCCGGTTGCAAAAATTCAATTGCATTTGGATTTCTGGTGATCCCTCTTGAGCATGTATGTTTCTGCTACTTGTTCTACATCAGACTTCTTCCGCATATGTCGAAACGCTTTGCCTCGGTGAGTTTCGCGGCATTCCGACTTCGATGCCCCGGTTGCCGAAATTCAGTTGCCTTTGAATTTCGGGTGATCCCTCTTGAGCATGTATGCTTCTGCTACTTGGTCTACATCAGACTTCTTCCGCAAACGTCGAAACGCTTTGCCTCGGTGAGTTTCGCGGCATTCCAACTTCGATGCCCCGGTTGGCAAAATTCAGTTGCTTTTGAATTTCGGGTGATCCCTCTTGGGCATGTATGCTTCTGCTACTTGGTCTACATCAGACTTCTTCCGTAAACATCGAAACGCTTTGCCTCGGTGAGTTTCGCGGCATTCCAACTTCGATGCCCCGGTTGCCGAAATTCAGTTGCCTTTGAATTTCGGGTGATCCCTTTTGAGCATGGATGATTCTGCTACTTGTTCTACATCAGACTTCTTCCGCAAACGGCGAAACGCTTTGACTCGGTGAGTTTCGTGGAATTCCAACTTCGATGCCCCGGTTGCAAAAATTCAATTGCATTTGGATTTCTGGTGATCCCTCTTGAGCATGTATGTTTCTGCTACTTGGTCTAAATCAGACTTCTTCCGCAAATGGCGAAACGCTTTGATTCGATGAGTTTCGCGGAATTCCAACTTCGATGCCCCGGTTGCCGAAATTCAGTTGCCTTTGAATTTCGGGTGATCCCTTTTGAGCAGGGATGATTCTGCTACTTGTTCTACATCAGACTTCTTCCGCAAACGTCGAAACGCTTTGCCTCGGTGAGTTTCGCGGCATTCCGACTTCGATGCCCCGGTTGGCGAAATTCAGTTGCCTTTGAATTTCGGGTGATCCCTCTTGGGCATGTATGCTTCTACTACTTGTTCTACATCAGACTTGTTCCGCAAACGGCGAAACGCTTTGACTCGGTGAGTTTCGTGGAATTCCACCTTCGATGCCCCGGTTGCCGAAATTCAGTTGCCTTTGAATTTCTGGTGATCCCTCTTGAGCATGTATGCTTCTGCTACTTGTTCTAAATCAGACTTCTTCCGCAAATGGCGAAAAGCTTTGACTCGGTGAGTTTCGCGACATTCCGACTTCGATGCCCCGGTCGCCGAAATTCAGTTGCCTTTGAATTTCGGGTGATCCCTGTTGAGCATGGATGATTCTGCTACTTGTTATACATCAGACTTCTTCCGCAAACGGCGAAACGCTTTGACTCGGTGAGTTTCGCGGAATTCCAACTTCGATGCCCCGGTTGCAAAAATTCAATTGCATTTGGATTTCTGGTGATCCCTCTTGAGCATGTATGTTTCTGCTACTTGTTCTACATCAGACTTCTTTCGCAAATGTCGAAACGCTTTGCCTCGGTGAGTTTCGCGGCATTCCGACTTTGATGCCCCGGTTGCCGAAATTCAGTTGCCTTTGAATTTCGGGTGATCCCTCTTGAGCATGTATGCTTCTGCTACTTGGTCTACATCAGACTTCTTCCGCAAACGTCGAAACGCTTTGCCTGGGTGAGTTTCGCGGCATTCCGACTTCGATGCGCCGGTTGTCGAAATTCATTTGCCTTTGAATTTCGGGTGATCCCTCTTGAGCATGTATGCTTCTGCTACTTGGTCTAAATCAGACTTCTTCCGCAAATGACGAAACGCTTTGACTCGGTGAGTGTCGCCGAATTCCAACTTCGATGCCCCGGTTGCCAAAATTCAATTGCATTTGGATTTCTGGTGATCCCTCTTGAGCATGTATGTTTCTGCTACTTGTTCTACATCAGACTTCTTCCGCATATGTCGAAACGCTTTCCCTCGGTGAGTTTCGCGGAATTCCGACTTCGATGCCCCGGTTGCCGAAATTCAGTTGCCTTTGATTTTCGGGTGATCCCTCTTGAGCATGTATGCTTCTGCTACTTGGTCTACATCAGACTTCTTCCGCAAACGTCGAAACGCTTTGCCTCGGTGAGTTTCGCGGCATTCCGACTTCGATGCCCCGGTTGGCGAAATTCAGTTGCCTTTGAATTTCGGGTGATCCCTCTTGGGCATGTATGCTTCTGCTACTTGGTCTACATCAGACTTCTTCCGTAAACATCGAAACGCTTTGCCTCGGTGAGTTTTGCGGCATTCCAACTTCGATGCCCTGGTTGGCGAAATTCAGTTGCCTTTGAATTTCGGGTGATCCCTCTTGGGCATGTATGCTTCTGCTACTTGGTCTACATCAGACTTCTTCCGTAAACATCGAAACGCTTTGCCTCGGTGAGTTTCGCGGCATTCCAACTTCGATGCCCCGGTTGCCGAAATTCAGTTGCCTTTGAATTTCGGGTGATCCCTCTTGAGCATGGATGATTCTGCTACTTGTTCTACATCAGACTTCTTCCGCAAACGGCGAAACGCTTTGACTCGGTGAGTTTCGTGGAATTCCACCTTCGATGCCCCGGTTGCCGAAATTCAGTTGCCTTTGAATTTCGGGTGATCCCTTTTGAGCATGTATGCTTCTGCTACTTGTTCTACATCAGACTTCTTCCGCAAACGGTGAAACGCTTTGACTCGATGAGTTTCGCGGCATTCCGACTTCGATTCCCCGGTTGCCGAAATTCAGTTGCCTTTGAATTTCGGGTGACCCCTCTTGAGCATGTATGCTTCTGCTACTTGTTATACATCAGACTTCTTCCCCAAACCGCGAAACGCTTTGACTCGGTGAGTTTCATGGCATTCCGACTTCGATTCCCCGTTTGCCAAAAGTCAGTTGCCTTTGGATTTCGGGTGATCCCTCTTGAGCATGTATGCTTCTGCTATTTGGTCTAAATCAGACTTCTTCCGCAAATGGCGAAACGCTTTGATTCGATGACTTTCGCGGCATTCCGACTTCGATGACCCGGTTGCCCAAATCCAGTTGCCTTTGAATTTCTGGTGATCCCTCTTGAGCATGTATGCTTTTGCTACTTGTCCTAAATCAGACTTCGTCCGCAAATGGCGAAATGCTTTGACTCGGTGAGTTTCGCCGCATTCCGACTTCGATGCCCCGGTTGCCGAAATTCAGTTGCCTTTGAATTTCGGGTGATCCCTCTTGAGCATGTATGCTTCTGCTACTTGTCCTAAATCAGACTTCGTCCGCAAATGGCGAAACGCTTTGACTCGGTGAGTTTCGCGGCATTCCGACTTCGATGCCCCGGTTGCCGAAATTCAGTTGCCTTTGAATTTCTGGTGATCCCTCTTGAGCATGGATGCTTCTGCTACTTGTTCTACATCAGACTTCTTCCACAAACCGCGAAACGCTTTTACTTAGTGAGTTTCGCGGCATTCCGACTTCGATTCCCCGTTTGCCGAAAATCAGTTGCCTTTGGATTTCGGGTGATCCCTCTTGAGAATGTATGCTTCTGCTACTTGTTCAATATCAGACTTCTTCCGCAAACAGCGAAACGCTTTGACTCGGTGAGTTTCGCGGAATTCCAACTTCGATGCCCCGGTTGCCGAAATTCAGTTGCCTTTGATTTTCGGGTGATCCCTCTTGAGCATGTATGCTTCTGCTACTTGGTCTACATCAGACTTCTTCCGCAAACGTCGAAACGCTTTGCCTCGGTGAGTTTCGTGGCATTCCGACTTCGATGCCCCGGTTGGCGAAATTCAGTTGCCTTTGAATTTCGGGTGATCCCTCTTGGGCATGTATGCTTCTGCTACTTGGTCTACATCAGACTTCTTCCGTAAACATCGAAACGCTTTGCCTCGGTGAGTTTTGCGGCATTCCAACTTCGATGCCCTGGTTGGCGAAATTCAGTTGCCTTTGAATTTCGGGTGATCCCTCTTGGGCATGTATGCTTCTGCTACTTGGTCTACATCAGACTTCTTCCGTAAACATCGAAACGCTTTGCCTCGGTGAGTTTCGCGGCATTCCAACTTCGATGCCCCGGTTGCCGAAATTCAGTTGCCTTTGAATTTCGGGTGATCCCTCTTGAGCATGGATGATTCTGCTACTTGTTCTACATCAGACTTCTTCCGCAAACGGCGAAACGCTTTGACTCGGTGAGTTTCGTGGAATTCCACCTTCGATGCCCCGGTTGCCGAAATTCAGTTGCCTTTGAATTTCGGGTGATCCCTCTTGAGCATGTATGCTTCTGCTACTTGTTCTAAATCAGACTTCTTCCGCAAATGGCGAAACGCTTTGACTCGGTGAGTTTCGCGACATTCCGACTTCGATGCCCCGGTCGCGAAATTCAGTTGCCTTTGAATTTAGGGTGATCCCTCTTGAGCATGTATGCTTCTGCTACTTGTTCTACATCAGACTTCTTCCGCAAACGGTGAACCGCTTCGACTCGGTGAATTTCGCGGCATTCCGACTTCGATTCCCCGGTTGCCGAAATTCAGTTGCCTTTGAATTTCGGGTGACCCCTCTTGAGCATGTATGCTTCTGCTACTTGTTCTACATCAGACTTCTTCCGCAAACGGGGAAACGCTTTGACTCGGTGAATTTCATGGCATTCCGACTTCGATGACCCGGTTGCCCAAATCCAGTTGCCTTTGAATTTCTGGTGATCCCTCTTGAGCATGTATGCTTCTGCTACTTGTCCTAAATCAGACTTCTTCCGCAAATGGCCAAACGCTTTGACTCGATGAGTTTCCCGGCAATACGACTTCGATGCCCCGGTTGCCCAAATTCAGTTGCCTTTGAATTTCTGGTGATCCCTCTTGAGCATGGATGGTTTTGCTACTTGTTATACATCAGACTTCTTCCCCAAACCGCGAAACGCTTTTACTTGGTGAGTTTCGCGGAATTCCAACTTCGATGCCCCATTTGCCGAAATTCAGTTGCCTTTGAATTTCGGGTGATCCCTCTTGAGCATGTATGCTTCTGCTATTTGGTCTAAATCAGACTTCTTCCGCAAATGGCGAAACGCTTTGATTCGATGACTTTCGCGGCATTCCGACTTCGATGACCCGGTTGCCCAAATCCAGTTGCCTTTGAATTTCTGGTGATCCCTCTTGAGCATGTATGCTTTTGCTACTTGTCCTAAATCAGACTTCGTCCGCAAATGGCGAAATGCTTTGACTCGGTGAGTTTCGCCGCATTCCGACTTCGATGCCCCGGTTGCCGAAATTCAGTTGCCTTTGAATTTCGGGTGATCCCTCTTGAGCATGTATGCTTCTGCTACTTGTCCTAAATCAGACTTCGTCCGCAAATGGCGAAACGCTTTGACTCGGTGAGTTTCGTGGCATTCCGACTTCGATGCCCCGGTTGCCGAAATTCAGTTGCCTTTGAATTTCTGGTGATCCCTCTTGAGCATGGATGCTTCTGCTACTTGTTCTACATCAGACTTCTTCCACAAACCGCGAAACGCTTTTACTTAGTGAGTTTCGCGGCATTCCGACTTCGATTCCCCGATTGCCGAAAATCAGTTGCCTTTGGATTTCGGGTGATCCCTCTTGAGAATGTATGCTTCTGCTACTTGTTCAATATCAGACTTCTTCCGCAAACAGCGAAACGCTTTGACTCGGTGAGTTTCGCGGAATTCCAACTTCGATGCCCCGGTTGCCGAAATTCAGTTGCCTTTGATTTTCGGGTGATCCCTCTTGAGCATGTATGCTTCTGCTACTTGTTCTAAATCAGACTTCTTCCGCAAACGTCGAAACGCTTTGCCTCGGTGAGTTTCGCGGCATTCCGACTTCGATGCCCCGGTTGGCGAAATTCAGTTGCCTTTGAATTTCGGGTGATCCCTCTTGGGCATGTATGCTTCTGCTACTTGGTCTACATCAGACTTCTTCCGTAAACATCGAAACGCTTTGCCTCGGTGAGTTTTGCGGCATTCCAACTTCGATGCCCTGGTTGGCGAAATTCAGTTGCCTTTGAATTTCGGGTGATCCCTCTTGGGCATGTATGCTTCTGCTACTTGGTCTACATCAGACTTCTTCCGTAAACATCGAAACGCTTTGCCTCGGTGAGTTTCGCGGCATTCCAACTTCGATGCCCCGGTTGCCGAAATTCAGTTGCCTTTGAATTTCGGGTGATCCCTCTTGAGCATGGATGATTCTGCTACTTGTTCTACATCAGACTTCTTCCGCAAACGGCGAAACGCTTTGACTCGGTGAGTTTCGTGGAATTCCACCTTCGATGCCCCGGTTGCCGAAATTCAGTTGCCTTTGAATTTCGGGTGATCCCTCTTGAGCATGTATGCTTCTGCTACTTGTTCTAAATCAGACTTCTTCCGCAAATGGCGAAACGCTTTGACTCGGTGAGTTTCGCGACATTCCGACTTCGATGCCCCGGTCGCGAAATTCAGTTGCCTTTGAATTTAGGGTGATCCCTCTTGAGCATGTATGCTTCTGCTACTTGTTCTACATCAGACTTCTTCCGCAAACGGTGAACCGCTTCGACTCGGTGAATTTCGCGGCATTCCGACTTCGATTCCCCGGTTGCCGAAATTCAGTTGCCTTTGAATTTCGGGTGACCCCTCTTGAGCATGTATGCTTCTGCTACTTGTTCTACATCAGACTTCTTCCGCAAACGGGGAAACGCTTTGACTCGGTGAATTTCATGGCATTCCGACTTCGATGACCCGGTTGCCCAAATCCAGTTGCCTTTGAATTTCTGGTGATCCCTCTTGAGCATGTATGCTTCTGCTACTTGTCCTAAATCAGACTTCTTCCGCAAATGGCCAAACGCTTTGACTCGATGAGTTTCCCGGCAATACGACTTCGATGCCCCGGTTGCCCAAATTCAGTTGCCTTTGAATTTCTGGTGATCCCTCTTGAGCATGGATGGTTCTGCTACTTGTTATACATCAGACTTCTTCCCCAAACCGCGAAACGCTTTTACTTGGTGAGTTTCGCGGAATTCCAACTTCGATGCCCCATTTGCCGAAATTCAGTTGCCTTTGAATTTCGGGTGATCCCTCTTGAGCATGTATGCTTCTGCTATTTGGTCTAAATCAGACTTCTTCCGCAAATGGCGAAACGCTTTGATTCGATGACTTTCGCGGCATTCCGACTTCGATGACCCGGTTGCCCAAATCCAGTTGCCTTTGAATTTCTGGTGATCCCTCTTGAGCATGTATGCTTTTGCTACTTGTCCTAAATCAGACTTCGTCCGCAAATGGCGAAATGATTTGACTCGGTGAGTTTCGCCGCATTCCGACTTCGATGCCCCGGTTGCCGAAATTCAGTTGCCTTTGAATTTCGGGTGATCCCTTTTGAGCATGTATGCTTCTGCTACTTGTCCTAAATCAGACTTCGTCCGCAAATGGCGAAACGCTTTGACTCGGTGAGTTTCGTGGCATTCCGACTTCGATGCCCCGGTTGCCGAAATTCAGTTGCCTTTGAATTTCTGGTGATCCCTCTTGAGCATGGATGCTTCTGCTACTTGTTCTACATCAGACTTCTTCCACAAACCGCGAAACGCTTTTACTTAGTGAGTTTCGCGGCATTCCGACTTCGATTCCCCGTTTGCCGAAAATCAGTTGCCTTTGGATTTCGGGTGATCCCTCTTCAGAATGTATGCTTCTGCTACTTGTTCAATATCAGACTTCTTCCGCAAACAGCGAAACGCTTTGACTCGGTGAGTTTCGCGGAATTCCAACTTCGATGCCCCGGTTGCCGAAATTCAGTTGCCTTTGATTTTCGGGTGATCCCTCTTGAGCATGTATGCTTCTGCTACTTGGTCTACATCAGACTTCTTCCGCAAACGTCGAAACGCTTTGCCTCGGTGAGTTTCGCGGCATTCCGACTTCGATGCCCCGGTTGGCGAAATTCAGTTGCCTTTGAATTTCGGGTGATCCCTCTTGGGCATGTATGCTTCTGCTACTTGGTCTACATCAGACTTCTTCCGTAAACATCGAAACGCTTTGCCTCGGTGAGTTTTGCGGCATTCCAACTTCGATGCCCTGCTTGGCGAAATTCAGTTGCCTTTGAATTTCGGGTGATCCCTCTTGGGCATGTATGCTTCTGCTACTTGGTCTACATCAGACTTCTTCCGTAAACATCGAAACGCTTTGCCTCGGTGAGTTTCGCGGCATTCCAACTTCGATGCCCCGGTTGCCGAAATTCAGTTGCCTTTGAATTTCGGGTGATCCCTCTTGAGCATGGATGATTCTGCTACTTGTTCTACATCAGACTTCTTTCGCAAACGGCGAAACGCTTTGACTCGGTGAGTTTCGTGGAATTCCACCTTCGATGCCCCGGTTGTCGAAATTCAGTTGCCTTTGAATTTCGGGTGATCCCTCTTGAGCATGTATGCTTCTGCTACTTGTTCTAAATCAGACTTCTTCCGCAAATGGCGAAACGCTTTGACTCGGTGAGTTTCGCGACATTCCGACTTCGATGCCCCGGTCGCCGAAATTCAGTTGCCTTTGAATTTAGGGTGATCCCTCTTGAGCATGTATGCTTCTGCTACTTGTTCTACATCAGACTTCTTCCGCAAACGGTGAACCGCTTCGACTCGGTGAATTTCGCGGCATTCCGACTTCGATTCCCCGGTTGCCGAAATTCAGTTGCCTTTGAATTTCGGGTGACCCCTCTTGAGCATGTATGCTTCTGCTACTTGTTCTACATCAGACTTCTTCCGCAAACGGGGAAACGCTTTGACTCGGTGAATTTCATGGCATTCCG
Organism: Populus davidiana; assembly: GCA_030145905.1. Classification (NCBI taxonomy): domain Eukaryota; kingdom Viridiplantae; phylum Streptophyta; class Magnoliopsida; order Malpighiales; family Salicaceae; genus Populus; species Populus davidiana. The sequence goes on along the minus strand of JAMQGN010000001.1, from coordinate 2,105,134 downwards.
ACTTCGATTCCCCGTTTGCCAAAAGTCAGTTGCCTTTGGATTTCGGGTGATCCCTCTTGAGCATGTATGCTTCTGCTACTTGGTCTAAATCAGACTTCTTCCGCAAATGACGAAACGCTTTGACTCGGTGAGTTTCGCGGAATTCCAACTTCGATGCGCGGGTTGCCGAAATTCATTTGCCTTTGAATTTCGGGTGATCCCTCTTGAGCACGTATGCTTCTGCTACTTGTTCTACATCAGACTTCTTCCGCAAACGGCGAAACGCTTTTACTCGGTGAGTTTCGCGGAATTCCAACTTCGATGCCCCGGTTGCCGAAATTCAATTGCCTTTGAATTTCGGGTGATCCCTCTTGAGAATGTATGCTTCTGCTACTTGTTCAATATCAGACTTCTTCCGCAAACGGCAAAACGTTTTGACTCGGTGAGTTTCGCGGAATTCCAACTTCGATGCCCCGGTTGCCGAAATTCAGTTGGCTTTGAATTTTGGGTGATCCCTCTTGAGCATGTATGTTTCTGCTACTTGTTCTACATCAGATTTCTTCCGCAAACGGGGAAACGACTTGATTCGGCAAGTTTCGCGGCATTCCGACTTCAATGCCCCGGTTGCCGAAATTCAGTTGCCTTTGAATTTCGAGTGATCCCTCTTGAGCATGTATGCTTCTGCTACTTGGTGTAAATCAGACCTCTTCCGCAAATGGCGAAACGCTTTGATTCGATGAGTTTCGCGGCATTCCGACTTCGATGCTCCAGTTGCCCAAATTCAATTGCCTTTGAATTTCTGGTGATCCCTCTTGAGCGTGGATGCTTCTGCTACTTGTTCTACATCAGACTTCTTCCGCAAACAGCGAAGCACTTTTACTCGGTGAGTTTCGCGGAATTCCACCTTCGATGCTCCGTTTGCCGAAATTTAGTTGCCTTTGAATTTCGGGTGATCCCTCTTGAGCATGTATGCTTCTGCTACTTGTCCTAGATCAGACTTCGTCCGCAAATGGCGAAACGCTTTGACACGGTGAGTTTCGCGGCATTCCGACTTCGATGCCCCGGTTGCAAAAATTCAATTGCATTTGGATTTCTGGTGATCCCTCTTGAGCATGTATGCTTCTGCTACTTGGTCTAAATCAGAGTTCTTCCGCAAATGACGAAACGATTTGACTCGGTGAGTTTTGCGGAATTCCAACTTCGATGCCCCGGTTGCCGAAATTCAATTGCCTTTGAATTTCGGGTGATCCCTCTTGAGAATGTATGCTTCTGCTACTTGTTCAATATCAGACTTCTTCCGCAAAAGGCGAAACGTTTTGACTCGGTGAGTTTCGCGGAATTCCAACTTCGATGCCCCGGTTGCCGAAATTCAGTTGCCTTTGAATTTCGGGTGATCCCTCTTGAGCATGTATGCTTCTGCTATTTGGTCTAAATCAGACTTCTTCCGCAAATGGCGAAACGCTTTGATTCGATGACTTTCGCGGCATTCCGACTTCGATGACCCGGTTGCCCAAATCCAGTTGCCTTTGAATTTCTGGTGATCCCTCTTGAGCATGTATGCTTCTGCTACTTGTCCTAAATCAGACTTCTTCCGCAAATGGCCAAACGCTTTGACTCGATGAGTTTCCCGGCAATACGACTTCGATGCCCCGGTTGCCCAAATTCAGTTGCCTTTGAATTTCTGGTGATCCCTCTTGAGCATGGATGGTTTTGCTACTTGTTATACATCAGACTTCTTCCCCAAACCGCGAAACGCTTTTACTTGGTGAGTTTCGCGGAATTCCAACTTCGATGCCCCATTTGCCGAAATTCAGTTGCCTTTGAATTTCGGGAGATCCCTCTTGAGCATGTATGCTTCTGCTATTTGGTCTAAATCAGACTTCTTCCGCAAATGGCGAAACGCTTTGATTCGATGACTTTCGCGGCATTCCGACTTCGATGACCCGGTTGCCCAAATCCAGTTGCCTTTGAATTTCTGGTGATCCCTCTTGAGCATGTATGCTTTTGCTACTTGTCCTAAATCAGACTTCGTCCGCAAATGGCGAAATGCTTTGACTCGGTGAGTTTCGCCGCATTCCGACTTCGATGCCCCGGTTGCCGAAATTCAGTTGCCTTTGAATTTCGGGTGATCCCTCTTGAGCATGTATGCTTCTGCTACTTGTCCTAAATCAGACTTCGTCCGCAAATGGCGAAACGCTTTGACTCGGTGAGTTTCGCGTCATTCCGACTTCGATGCCCCGGTTGCCGAAATTCAGTTGCCTTTGAATTTCTGGTGATCCCTCTTGAGCATGGATGCTTCTGCTACTTGTTCTACATCAGACTTCTTCCACAAACCGCGAAACGCTTTTACTTAGTGAGTTTCGCGGCATTCCGACTTCGATTCCCCGTTTGCCGAAAATCAGTTGCCTTTGGATTTCGGGTGATCCCTCTTGAGAATGTATGCTTCTGCTACTTGTTCAATATCAGACTTCTTCCGCAAACAGCGAAACGCTTTGACTCGGTGAGTTTCGTGGAATTCCAACTTCGATGCCCCGGTTGCCGAAATTCAGTTGCATTTGAATTTCGGGTGATCCCTCTTGAGCATGTATGCTTCTGCTATTTGGTCTAAATCAGCCTTCTTCCACAAATGGCGAAACGCTTTGATTCGATGAGTTTCCCAGCATTCCGACTTCGATGCCCCGGTTGTCCAAATTCAGTTGCCTTTGAATTTCTGGTGATCCCTCTTGAGCATGGATGCTTCTGCTACTTGTTCTACATCAGACTTCTTCCGCAAACCGCGAAACGCTTTTACTTGGTGAGTTTCGCGGAATTCCAACTTTGATGCCCCATTTGCCGAAATTCAGTTGCCTTTGAATTTCGGGTGATCCCTCTTGAGCATGTATGCTTCTGCTACTTGTCCTAAATCAGACTTCGTCCGCAAATGGCAAAATGCTTTGACTCGGTGAGTTTCGCGGCATTCCGACTTCGATGCCCCGGTTGCCGAAATTCAGTTGCCTTTGAATTTCGGGTGATCCCTCTTGAGCATGTATGCTTCTGGTACATGGTCTACATCAGACTTCTTCCGAAAACGTCGAAACGCTTTGCTTCGGTGAGTTTCGCGGCATTCCGACTACGATGCCCCGGTTGCCGAAATTCAGTTGCCTTTGAATTTCGGGTGATCCCTCTTGAGCATGTATGCTTCTGCTACTTGTTCTACATCAGACTTCTTCCGCAAACAGCGAAACGCTTTTACTCGGTGAGTTTCGCGGAATTCCAACTTCGATGCCCCGGTTGCCGAAATTCAGTTGCCTTTGAATTTCGGGTGATCCCTCTTGAGCATGTATGCTTCTGCTACTTGTTCTAAATCAGACTTCTTCCGCAAATGGCGAAACGCTTTGACTCGGTGAGTTTCGTGACATTCCGACTTCGATGCCCCGGTCGCCGAAATTCAGTTGCCTTTGAATTTCGGGTGATCCCTCTTGAGCATGTATGCTTCTGCTACTTGGTCTAAATCAGACTTCTTCCGCAAATGACGAAACGATTTGACTCGGTGAGTTTCCCGGAATTCCAACTTCGATGCCCCGGTTGCCGAAATTCAATTGCCTTTGAATTTCGGGTGATCCCTCTTGAGAATGTATGCTTCTGCTACTTGTTCAATATCAGACTTCTTCCACAAACGGCGAAACGCTTTGATTCGATGACTTTCGCGGCATTCCGACTTCGATGACCCGGTTGCCCAAATCTAGTTGCCTTTGAATTTCTGGTGATCCTTCTTGAGCATGGATGCTTCTGCTACTTGTTCTACATCAGACTTCTTCCGCAAACAGTGAAACACTTTTGCTCGGTAAGTTTCGCGGAATTCCAACTTCGATGCTCCGTTTGCCGAAATTCAGTTGCCTTTGAATTTCAGGTGATCCCTCTTGAGCATGTATGCTTCTGCTACTTGTCTTAAATCAGACTTCGTCCGCAAATGGCGAAAGGCTTTGACTCGGTGAGTTTCGCGGCATTCGGACTTCGATGCCCCGATTGCCGAAATTCAGTTGCCATTGAATTTCGGGTGATCCCTCTTGAGCATGTATGCTTCTGCTACTTGGTCTAAATCAGACTTCTTCCGCAAATGGCGAAACGCTTTGATTCGATGACTTTCGCGGCATTCCGACTTCGATGACCCGGTTGCCCAAATTCAGTTGCCTTTGAATTTTTGGTGATCCTTCTTGAGCATGGATGCTTCTGCTACTTGTTCTACATCAGACTTCTTCCGCAAACAGCGAAACACTTTTGCTCGGTGAGTTTCGCGGAATTCCAACTTCGATGCTCCGTTTGCCGAAATTCAGTTGCCTTTGAATTTCGGGTGATCCCTCTTGAGCATGTATGCTTCTGCTACTTGTCTTAAATCAGATTTCGTCCGCAAATGGCGAAATGCTTTGACTCGGTGAGTTTCGCGGAATTCCATCTTCGATGCCCCGGTTGCCAAAATTCAGTTGCCTTTGAATTTCGGGTGATCCCTCTTGAGCATGGATGATTCTGCTACTTGTTCTACATCAGACTTCTTCCGCAAACGGCGAAACGCTTTGACTCGGTGAGTTTCGCGGAATTCCAACTTCGATGCCCCGGTTGCAAAAATTCAATTGCATTTGGATTTCTAGTGATCCCTCTTGAGCATGTATGCTTCTGCTACTTGTTCTAAATCAGACTTCTTCCGCAAATGTCGAAACGCTCTGCCTCGGTGAGTTTCGCGGCATTCCGACTTCGATGCCCCGGTTGCCGAAATTCAGTTGCCTTTGAATTTCGGGTGATCCCTCTTGAGCATGTATGCTTCTGGTACTTGGTCTACATCAGACTTCTTCCGAAAATGTCGAAACGCTTTGCTTCGGTGAGTTTCGCGGCATTCCGACTTCGATGCCCCAGTTGCTGAAATTCAATTGCCTTTGAATTTCGGGTGATCCCTCTTGAGCATGTATGCTTCTGCTACTTGTTCTACATCAGACTTCTTCCGCAAACGGCGAAACGCTTTGACTCGGTGAGTTTCGCGGAATTCCAACTTCGATGCCCCGGTTGCCGAAATTCAGTTGCCTTTGAATTTCGGGTGATCCCTCTTGAGCATGTATGCTTCTGCTACTTGGTCTAAATCAGACTTCTTCCGCAAATGACGAAACGCTTTGACTCGGTGAGTTTCGCGGAATTCCAACTTCGATGCCCCATTTGCCGAAATTCAGTTGCCTTTGAATTTCGGGTGATTCCTCTTGAGCATGTATGCTTCTGCTACTTGGTCTAAATCAGACTTCTTCCGCAAATGGCGAAACGCTTTGATTCGATGACTTTCGCGGCATTCCGACTTCGATGACCCGGTTGCCCAAATCCAGTTGCCTTTGAATTTCTGGTGATCCCTCTTGAGCATGTATGCTTTTGCTACTTGTCCTAAATCAGACTTCGTCCGCAAATGGCGAAATGCTTTGACTCGGTGAGTTTCGCCGCATTCCGACTTCGATGCCCCGGTTGCCGAAATTCAGTTGCCTTTGAATTTCGGGTGATCCCTCTTGAGCATGTATGCTTCTGCTACTTGTCCTAAATCAGACTTCGTCCGCAAATGGCGAAACGCTTTGACTCGGTGAGTTTCGCGTCATTCCGACTTCGATGCCCCGGTTGCCGAAATTCAGTTGCCTTTGAATTTCTGGTGATCCCTCTTGAGCATGGATGCTTCTGCTACTTGTTCTACATCAGACTTCTTCCACAAACCGCGAAACGCTTTTACTTAGTGAGTTTCGCGGCATTCCGACTTCGATTCCCCGTTTGCCGAAAATCAGTTGCCTTTGGATTTCGGGTGATCCCTCTTGAGAATGTATGCTTCTGCTACTTGTTCAATATCAGACTTCTTCCGCAAACAGCGAAACGCTTTGACTCGGTGAGTTTCGTGGAATTCCAACTTCGATGCCCCGGTTGCCGAAATTCAGTTGCATTTGAATTTCGGGTGATCCCTCTTGAGCATGTATGCTTCTGCTATTTGGTCTAAATCAGCCTTCTTCCACAAATGGCGAAACGCTTTGATTCGATGAGTTTCCCAGCATTCCGACTTCGATGCCCCGGTTGTCCAAATTCAGTTGCCTTTGAATTTCTGGTGATCCCTCTTGAGCATGGATGCTTCTGCTACTTGTTCTACATCAGACTTCTTCCGCAAACCGCGAAACGCTTTTACTTGGTGAGTTTCGCGGAATTCCAACTTTGATGCCCCATTTGCCGAAATTCAGTTGCCTTTGAATTTCGGGTGATCCCTCTTGAGCATGTATGCTTCTGCTACTTGTCCTAAATCAGACTTCGTCCGCAAATGGCAAAATGCTTTGACTCGGTGAGTTTCGCGGCATTCCGACTTCGATGCCCCGGTTGCCGAAATTCAGTTGCCTTTGAATTTCGGGTGATCCCTCTTGAGCATGTATGCTTCTGGTACATGGTCTACATCAGACTTCTTCCGAAAACGTCGAAACGCTTTGCTTCGGTGAGTTTCGCGGCATTCCGACTACGATGCCCCGGTTGCCGAAATTCAGTTGCCTTTGAATTTCGGGTGATCCCTCTTGAGCATGTATGCTTCTGCTACTTGTTCTACATCAGACTTCTTCCGCAAACAGCGAAACGCTTTTACTCGGTGAGTTTCGCGGAATTCCAACTTCGATGCCCCGGTTGCCGAAATTCAGTTGCCTTTGAATTTCGGGTGATCCCTCTTGAGCATGTATGCTTCTGCTACTTGTTCTAAATCAGACTTCTTCCGCAAATGGCGAAACGCTTTGACTCGGTGAGTTTCGTGACATTCCGACTTCGATGCCCCGGTCGCCGAAATTCAGTTGCCTTTGAATTTCGGGTGATCCCTCTTGAGCATGTATGCTTCTGCTACTTGGTCTAAATCAGACTTCTTCCGCAAATGACGAAACGATTTGACTCGGTGAGTTTCCCGGAATTCCAACTTCGATGCCCCGGTTGCCGAAATTCAATTGCCTTTGAATTTCGGGTGATCCCTCTTGAGAATGTATGCTTCTGCTACTTGTTCAATATCAGACTTCTTCCACAAACGGCGAAACGCTTTGATTCGATGACTTTCGCGGCATTCCGACTTCGATGACCCGGTTGCCCAAATCCAGTTGCCTTTGAATTTCTGGTGATCCTTCTTGAGCATGGATGCTTCTGCTACTTGTTCTACATCAGACTTCTTCCGCAAACAGTGAAACACTTTTGCTCGGTAAGTTTCGCGGAATTCCAACTTCGATGCTCCGTTTGCCGAAATTCAATTGCCTTTGAATTTCAGGTGATCCCTCTTGAGCATGTATGCTTCTGCTACTTGTCTTAAATCAGACTTCGTCCGCAAATGGCGAAAGGCTTTGACTCGGTGAGTTTCGCGGCATTCGGACTTCGATGCCCCGATTGCCGAAATTCAGTTGCCATTGAATTTCGGGTGATCCCTCTTGAGCATGTATGCTTCTGCTACTTGGTCTAAATCAGACTTCTTCCGCAAATGGCGAAACGCTTTGATTCGATGACTTTCGCGGCATTCCGACTTCGATGACCCGGTTGCCCAAATTCAGTTGCCTTTGAATTTTTGGTGATCCTTCTTGAGCATGGATGCTTCTGCTACTTGTTCTACATCAGACTTCTTCCGCAAACAGCGAAACACTTTTGCTCGGTGAGTTTCGCGGAATTCCAACTTCGATGCTCCGTTTGCCGAAATTCAGTTGCCTTTGAATTTCGGGTGATCCCTCTTGAGCATGTATGCTTCTGCTACTTGTCTTAAATCAGATTTCGTCCGCAAATGGCGAAATGCTTTGACTCGGTGAGTTTCGCGGAATTCCATCTTCGATGCCCCGGTTGCCAAAATTCAGTTGCCTTTGAATTTCGGGTGATCCCTCTTGAGCATGGATGATTCTGCTACTTGTCCTAAATCAGACTTCGTCCGCAAATGGCGAAACGCTTTGACTCGGTGAGTTTCGCGTCATTCCGACTTCGATGCCCCGGTTGCCGAAATTCAGTTGCCTTTGAATTTCTGGTGATCCCTCTTGAGCATGGATGCTTCTGCTACTTGTTCTACATCAGACTTCTTCCACAAACCGCGAAACGCTTTTACTTAGTGAGTTTCGCGGCATTCCGACTTCGATTCCCCGTTTGCCGAAAATCAGTTGCCTTTGGATTTCGGGTGATCCCTCTTGAGAATGTATGCTTCTGCTACTTGTTCAATATCAGACTTCTTCCGCAAACAGCGAAACGCTTTGACTCGGTGAGTTTCGTGGAATTCCAACTTCGATGCCCCGGTTGCCGAAATTCAGTTGCATTTGAATTTCGGGTGATCCCTCTTGAGCATGTATGCTTCTGCTATTTGGTCTAAATCAGCCTTCTTCCACAAATGGCGAAACGCTTTGATTCGATGAGTTTCCCAGCATTCCGACTTCGATGCCCCGGTTGTCCAAATTCAGTTGCCTTTGAATTTCTGGTGATCCCTCTTGAGCATGGATGCTTCTGCTACTTGTTCTACATCAGACTTCTTCCGCAAACCGCGAAACGCTTTTACTTGGTGAGTTTCGCGGAATTCCAACTTTGATGCCCCATTTGCCGAAATTCAGTTGCCTTTGAATTTCGGGTGATCCCTCTTGAGCATGTATGCTTCTGCTACTTGTCCTAAATCAGACTTCGTCCGCAAATGGCAAAATGCTTTGACTCGGTGAGTTTCGCGGCATTCCGACTTCGATGCCCCGGTTGCCGAAATTCAGTTGCCTTTGAATTTCGGGTGATCCCTCTTGAGCATGTATGCTTCTGGTACATGGTCTACATCAGACTTCTTCCGAAAACGTCGAAACGCTTTGCTTCGGTGAGTTTCGCGGCATTCCGACTACGATGCCCCGGTTGCCGAAATTCAGTTGCCTTTGAATTTCGGGTGATCCCTCTTGAGCATGTATGCTTCTGCTACTTGTTCTACATCAGACTTCTTCCGCAAACAGCGAAACGCTTTTACTCGGTGAGTTTCGCGGAATTCCAACTTCGATGCCCCGGTTGCCGAAATTCAGTTGCCTTTGAATTTCGGGTGATCCCTCTTGAGCATGTATGCTTCTGCTACTTGTTCTAAATCAGACTTCTTCCGCAAATGGCGAAACGCTTTGACTCGGTGAGTTTCGTGACATTCCGACTTCGATGCCCCGGTCGCCGAAATTCAGTTGCCTTTGAATTTCGGGTGATCCCTCTTGAGCATGTATGCTTCTGCTACTTGGTCTAAATCAGACTTCTTCCGCAAATGACGAAACGATTTGACTCGGTGAGTTTCCCGGAATTCCAACTTCGATGCCCCGGTTGCCGAAATTCAATTGCCTTTGAATTTCGGGTGATCCCTCTTGAGAATGTATGCTTCTGCTACTTGTTCAATATCAGACTTCTTCCACAAACGGCGAAACGCTTTGATTCGATGACTTTCGCGGCATTCCGACTTCGATGACCCGGTTGCCCAAATCCAGTTGCCTTTGAATTTCTGGTGATCCTTCTTGAGCATGGATGCTTCTGCTACTTGTTCTACATCAGACTTCTTCCGCAAACAGTGAAACACTTTTGCTCGGTAAGTTTCGCGGAATTCCAACTTCGATGCTCCGTTTGCCGAAATTCAGTTGCCTTTGAATTTCAGGTGATCCCTCTTGAGCATGTATGCTTCTGCTACTTGTCTTAAATCAGACTTCGTCCGCAAATGGCGAAAGGCTTTGACTCGGTGAGTTTCGCGGCATTCGGACTTCGATGCCCCGATTGCCGAAATTCAGTTGCCATTGAATTTCGGGTGATCCCTCTTGAGCATGTATGCCACATCAGATGCTTCTGCTACTTGGTCTAAATCAGACTTCTTCCGCAAATGGCGAAACGCTTTGATTCGATGACTTTCGCGGCATTCCGACTTCGATGACCCGGTTGCCCAAATTCAGTTGCCTTTGAATTTTTGGTGATCCTTCTTGAGCATGGATGCTTCTGCTACTTGTTCTACATCAGACTTCTTCCGCAAACAGCGAAACACTTTTGCTCGGTGAGTTTCGCGGAATTCCAACTTCGATGCTCCGTTTGCCGAAATTCAGTTGCCTTTGAATTTCGGGTGATCCCTCTTGAGCATGTATGCTTCTGCTACTTGTCTTAAATCAGATTTCGTCCGCAAATGGCGAAATGCTTTGACTCGGTGAGTTTCGCGGAATTCCATCTTCGATGCCCCGGTTGCCAAAATTCAGTTGCCTTTGAATTTCGGGTGATCCCTCTTGAGCATGGATGATTCTGCTACTTGTTCTACATCAGACTTCTTCCGCAAACGGCGAAACGCTTTGACTCGGTGAGTTTCGCGGAATTCCAACTTCGATGCCCCGGTTGCAAAAATTCAATTGCATTTGGATTTCTAGTGATCCCTCTTGAGCATGTATGCTTCTGCTACTTGTTCTAAATCAGACTTCTTCCGCAAATGTCGAAACGCTCTGCCTCGGTGAGTTTCGCGGCATTCCGACTTCGATGCCCCGGTTGCCGAAATTCAGTTGCCTTTGAATTTCGGGTGATCCCTCTTGAGCATGTATGCTTCTGGTACTTGGTCTACATCAGACTTCTTCCGAAAATGTCGAAACGCTTTGCTTCGGTGAGTTTCGCGGCATTCCGACTTCGATGCCCCGGTTGCTGAAATTCAATTGCCTTTGAATTTCGGGTGATCCCTCTTGAGCATGTATGCTTCTGCTACTTGTTCTACATCAGACTTCTTCCGCAAACGGCGAAACGCTTTGACTCGGTGAGTTTCGCGGAATTCCAACTTCGATGCCCCGGTTGCCGAAATTCAGTTGCCTTTGAATTTCGGGTGATCCCTCTTGAGCATGTATGCTTCTGCTACTTGGTCTAAATCAGACTTCTTCCGCAAATGACGAAACGCTTTGACTCGGTGAGTTTCGCGGAATTCCAACTTCGATGCCCCATTTGCCGAAATTCAGTTGCCTTTGAATTTCGGGTGATTCCTCTTGAGCATGTATGCTTCTGCTACTTGTCTTAAATCACACTTCGTCCGCAAATGGCGAAACGCTTTGCCTCGGTGAGTTTCGCGGCATTCCGACGTCGATGCCCCGGTTGCCGAAATTCAGTTGCCTTTGAATTTCGGGTGATCCCTCTTGTGCATGTATGCTTCTGCTACTTGTTCTACATCAGACTTCTTCCACAAACGTGGAAATGCTTTGACTCGGTGAATTTCGCGGAATTCCACCTTCGATGCCCCGGTTGCCGAAATTCAGTTGCCTTTGAATTTCGGGTGATCCCTCTTGTGCATGTATGCTTCTGCTACTTGTTCTACATCAGACTTCTTCCGCAAACCGCGAAACGCTTTTACTTGGTGAGTTTCGCGGAATTCCAACTTTGATGCCCCATTTGCCGAAATTCAGTTGCCTTTGAATTTCGGGTGATCCCTCTTGAGCATGTATGCTTCTGCTACTTGTCCTAAATCAGACTTCGTCCGCAAATGGCGAAATGCTTTGACTCGGTGAGTTTCGCGGCATTCCGACTTCGATGCCCCGGTTGCCGAAATTCAGTTGCCTTTGAATTTCGGGTGATCCCTCTTGAGCATGTATGCTTCTGGTACATGGTCTACATCAGACTTCTTCCGAAAACGTCGAAACGCTTTGCTTCGGTGAGTTTCGCGGCATTCCGACTTCGATGCCCCGGTTGCCGAAATTCAGTTGCCTTTGAATTTCGGGTGATCCCTCTTGAGCATGTATGCTTCTGCTACTTGTTCTACATCAGACTTCTTCCGCAAACAGCGAAACGCTTTTACTCGGTGAGTTTCGCGGAATTCCAACTTCGATGCCCCGGTTGCCGAAATTCAGTTGCCTTTGAATTTCGGGTGATCCCTCTTGAGCATGTATGCTTCTGCTACTTGTTCTAAATCAGACTTCTTCCGCAAATGGCGAAACGCTTTGACTCGGTGAGTTTCGTGACATTCCGACTTCGATGCCCCGGTCGCCGAAATTCAGTTGCCTTTGAATTTCGGGTGATCCCTCTTGAGCATGTATGCTTCTGCTACTTGGTCTAAATCAGACTTCTTCCGCAAATGACGAAACGATTTGACTCGGTGAGTTTCCCGGAATTCCAACTTCGATGCCCCGGTTGCCGAAATTCAATTGCCTTTGAATTTCGGGTGATCCCTCTTGAGAATGTATGCTTCTGCTACTTGTTCAATATCAGACTTCTTCCGCAAATGGGGAAACGCTTTGATTCGATGACTTTCGCGGCATTCCGACTTCGATGACCCGGTTGCCCAAATTCAGTTGCCTTTGAATTTTTGGTGATCCTTCTTGAGCATGGATGCTTCTGCTACTTGTTCTACATCAGACTTCTTCCGCAAACAGCGAAACACTTTTGCTCGGTGAGTTTCGCGGAATTCCAACTTCGATGCTCCGTTTGCCGAAATTCAGTTGCCTTTGAATTTCGGGTGATCCCTCTTGAGCATATATGCTTCTGCTACTTGTCTTAAATCAGATTTCGTCCGCAAATGGCGAAATGCTTTGACTCGGTGAGTTTCGCGGAATTCCATCTTCGATGCCCCGGTTGCCAAAATTCAGTTGCCTTTGAATTTCGGGTGATCCCTCTTGAGCATGGATGATTCTGCTACTTGTTCTACATCAGACTTCTTCCGCAAACGGCGAAACGCTTTGACTCGGTGAGTTTCGCGGAATTCCAACTTCGATGCCCCGGTTGCAAAAATTCAATTGCATTTGGATTTCTAGTGATCCCTCTTGAGCATGTATGCTTCTGCTACTTGTTCTAAATCAGACTTCTTCCGCAAATGTCGAAACGCTCTGCCTCGGTGAGTTTCGCGGCATTCCGACTTCGATGCCCCGGTTGCCGAAATTCAGTTGCCTTTGAATTTCGGGTGATCCCTCTTGAGCATGTATGCTTCTGGTACTTGGTCTACATCAGACTTCTTCCGAAAATGTCGAAACGCTTTGCTTCGGTGAGTTTCGCGGCATTCCGACTTCGATGCCCCGGTTGCTGAAATTCAATTGCCTTTGAATTTCGGGTGATCCCTCTTGAGCATGTATGCTTCTGCTACTTGTTCTACATCAGACTTCTTCCGCAAACGGCGAAACGCTTTGACTCGGTGAGTTTCGCGGAATTCCAACTTCGATGCCCCGGTTGCCGAAATTCAGTTGCCTTTGAATTTCGGGTGATCCCTCTTGAGCATGTATGCTTCTGCTACTTGGTCTAAATCAGACTTCTTCCGCAAATGACGAAACGCTTTGACTCGGTGAGTTTCGCGGAATTCCAACTTCGATGCCCCATTTGCCGAAATTCAGTTGCCTTTGAATTTCGGGTGATTCCTCTTGAGCATGTATGCTTCTGCTACTTGTCTTAAATCACACTTCGTCCGCAAATGGCGAAACGCTTTGCCTCGGTGAGTTTCGCGGCATTCCGACGTCGATGCCCCGGTTGCCGAAATTCAGTTGCCTTTGAATTTCGGGTGATCCCTCTTGTGCATGTATGCTTCTGCTACTTGTTCTACATCAGACTTCTTCCACAAACGTGGAAATGCTTTGACTCGGTGAATTTCGCGGAATTCCACCTTCGATGCCCCGGTTGCCGAAATTCAGTTGCCTTTGAATTTCGGGTGATCCCTCTTGTGCATGTATGCTTCTGCTACTTGTTCTACATCAGACTTCTTCCGCAAACCGCGAAACGCTTTTACTTGGTGAGTTTCGCGGAATTCCAACTTTGATGCCCCATTTGCCGAAATTCAGTTGCCTTTGAATTTCGGGTGATCCCTCTTGAGCATGTATGCTTCTGCTACTTGTCCTAAATCAGACTTCGTCCGCAAATGGCGAAATGCTTTGACTCGGTGAGTTTCGCGGCATTCCGACTTCGATGCCCCGGTTGCCGAAATTCAGTTGCCTTTGAATTTCGGGTGATCCCTCTTGAGCATGTATGCTTCTGGTACATGGTCTACATCAGACTTCTTCCGAAAACGTCGAAACGCTTTGCTTCGGTGAGTTTCGCGGCATTCCGACTTCGATGCCCCGGTTGCCGAAATTCAGTTGCCTTTGAATTTCGGGTGATCCCTCTTGAGCATGTATGCTTCTGCTACTTGTTCTACATCAGACTTCTTCCGCAAACAGCGAAACGCTTTTACTCGGTGAGTTTCGCGGAATTCCAACTTCGATGCCCCGGTTGCCGAAATTCAGTTGCCTTTGAATTTCGGGTGATCCCTCTTGAGCATGTATGCTTCTGCTACTTGTTCTAAATCAGACTTCTTCCGCAAATGGCGAAACGCTTTGACTCGGTGAGTTTCGTGACATTCCGACTTCGATGCCCCGGTCGCCGAAATTCAGTTGCCTTTGAATTTCGGGTGATCCCTCTTGAGCATGTATGCTTCTGCTACTTGGTCTAAATCAGACTTCTTCCGCAAATGACGAAACGATTTGACTCGGTGAGTTTCCCGGAATTCCAACTTCGATGCCCCGGTTGCCGAAATTCAATTGCCTTTGAATTTCGGGTGATCCCTCTTGAGAATGTATGCTTCTGCTACTTGTTCAATATCAGACTTCTTCCGCAAATGGGGAAACGCTTTGATTCGATGACTTTCGCGGCATTCCGACTTCGATGACCCGGTTGCCCAAATTCAGTTGCCTTTGAATTTTTGGTGATCCTTCTTGAGCATGGATGCTTCTGCTACTTGTTCTACATCAGACTTCTTCCGCAAACAGCGAAACACTTTTGCTCGGTGAGTTTCGCGGAATTCCAACTTCGATGCTCCGTTTGCCGAAATTCAGTTGCCTTTGAATTTCGGGTGATCCCTCTTGAGCATATATGCTTCTGCTACTTGTCTTAAATCAGATTTCGTCCGCAAATGGCGAAATGCTTTGACTCGGTGAGTTTCGCGGAATTCCATCTTCGATGCCCCGGTTGCCAAAATTCAGTTGCCTTTGAATTTCGGGTGATCCCTCTTGAGCATGGATGATTCTGCTACTTGTTCTACATCAGACTTCTTCCGCAAACGGCGAAACGCTTTGACTCGGTGAGTTTCGCGGAATTCCAACTTCGATGCCCCGGTTGCAAAAATTCAATTGCATTTGGATTTCTAGTGATCCCTCTTGAGCATGTATGCTTCTGCTACTTGTTCTAAATCAGACTTCTTCCGCAAATGTCGAAACGTTCTGCCTCGGTGAGTTTCGCGGCATTCCGACTTCGATGCCCCGGTTGCCGAAATTCAGTTGCCTTTGAATTTCGGGTGATCCCTCTTGAGCATGTATGCTTCTGGTACTTGGTCTACATCAGACTTCTTCCGAAAATGTCGAAACGCTTTGCTTCGGTGAGTTTCGCGGCATTCCGACTTCGATGCCCCGGTTGCTGAAATTCAATTGCCTTTGAATTTCGGGTGATCCCTCTTGAGCATGTATGCTTCTGCTACTTGTTCTACATCAGACTTCTTCCGCAAACGGCGAAACGCTTTGACTCGGTGAGTTTCGCGGAATTCCAACTTCGATGCCCCGGTTGCCGAAATTCAGTTGCCTTTGAATTTCGGGTGATCCCTCTTGAGCATGTATGCTTCTGCTACTTGGTCTAAATTAGACTTCTTCCGCAAATGACGAAACGCTTTGACTCGGTGAGTTTCGCGGAATTCCAACTTCGATGCCCCATTTGCCGAAATTCAGTTGCCTTTGAATTTCGGGTGATTCCTCTTGAGCATGTATGCTTCTGCTACTTGTCTTAAATCACACTTCGTCCGCAAATGGCGAAACGCTTTGCCTCGGTGAGTTTCGCGGCATTCCGACTTCGATGCCCCGGTTGCCGAAATTCAGTTGCCTTTGAATTTCGGGTGATCCCTCTTGTGCATGTATGCTTCTGCTAGTTGTTCTAAATCAGACTTCTTCCGCAAATGGCGAAACGCTTGGACTCGGTGAGTTTCGCCACATTCCGACCTCGATGCCCCGGTCGCCGAAATTCAGTTCCCTTTGAATTTCGGGTGATCCCTCTTGAGCATGTATGCTTCTGCTACTTGTTCTACATCAGACTTCTTCCGCAAACGGCGAAACGCTTTGACTCGGTGAGTTTCGCGGAATTCCACCTTCGATGCCCCGGTTGCCGAAATTCAGTTGCCTTTGAATTTCGGGTGATCCCTCTTGTGCATGTATGCTTCTGCTACTTGTTCTAAATCAGACTTCTTCCGCAAATGGCGAAACGCTTGGACTCGGTGAGTTTCGCGACATTCCGAGCTCGATGCCCCGGTCGCCGAAATTCAGTTGCCTTTGAATTTCGGGTGATCCCTCTTGAGCATGTATGCTTCTGCTACTTGTTCTACATCAGACTTCTTCCACAAACGGCGAAACGCTTTGACTTGGTGAGTTTCGCGGAATTCCAACTTCGATGCTCCGGTTGCCAAAATTCTGTTGCCATTGAATTTCGGGTTATCCCGCTTGAGCATGTATGCTTCTGCTACTTGGTCTAAATCAGCCTTCTTCCGCAAATGGCGAAACGCTTTGATTCGATGAGTTTCGCGGCATTCCGACTTCGATGCCCCGGTTGCCCAAATTCAGTTGCCTTTGAATTTCTGGTGATCCCTCTTGAGCATGGATGCTTCTGCTACTTGTTCTACATCAGACTTCTTCCGCAAACAGCGAAACGCTTTTACACGGTGAGTTTCGTGGAATTCCAACTTCGATGCCCCGGTTGCCGAAATTCAGTTGCCTTTGAATTTCGGGTGATCCCTCTTGAGCATGTATGCTTCTGCTACTTGTTTTACATCAGACTTCTTCCGCAAACGGCGAAACACTTTGACTCGGTGAGTTTCGCGGAATTCCAACTTCGATGCCCCGGTTGCCGAAATTCAATTGCCTTTGAATTTCGGGTGATCCCTCTTGAGCATGTATGCTTCTGCTACTTGGTCTAAATCAGACTTCTTCCGCAAATGACGAAACGCTTTGACTCGGTGAGTTTTGCGGAATTCCAACTTCGATGCCCCATTTGCCGAAATTCAATTGCCTTTGAATTTCGGGTGATCCCTCTTGAGCATGTATGCTTCTGCTACTTGTTCTACATCAGACTTCTTCCACAAACGGGGAAATGCTTTGACTCGGTGAGTTTCGCGGAATTCCAACTTCGATGCCCCATTTGCCGAAATTCAGTTGCCTTTGAATTTCGGGTGATTCCTCTTGAGCATGTATGCTTCTGCTACTTGGTCTACATCAGACTTCTTCCGCAAACGTCGAAACGCTTTGCCTCGGTGAGTTTCGCGGCATTCCGACTTCGATGCCCCGGTTGGCGAAATTCAATTGCCTTTGAATTTCGGGTGATCCCTCTTGGGCATGTATGCTTCTGCTACTTGGTCTACATTAGACTTCTTCCGTAAACGTCGAAATGCTTTGCCTCGGTGAGTTTCGCGGCATTCCAACTTCGATGCCCCGATTGCCGAAATTCAGTTGCCTTTGAATTTCGGGTGATCCCTCTTGTGCATGTATGCTTCTGCTACTTGTTCTAAATCAGACTTCTTCCGCAAATGGCGAAACGCTTTGACTCGGTGAGTTTCGTGGAATTCCACCTTCGATGCCCCGGTTGCCGAAATTCAGTTGCCTTTGAATTTCGGGTGATCCCTCTTGTGCATGTATGCTTCTGCTACTTGTTCTAAATCAGACTTCTTCCGCAAATGGCGAAACGCTTGGACTCGGTGAGTTTCGCGACATTCCGACCTCGATGCCCCGGTCGCCGAAATTCAGTTCCCTTTGAATTTCGGGTGATCCCTCTTGAGCATGTATGCTTCTGCTACTTGTTCTACATCAGACTTCTTCCGCAAATGGCGAAACGCTTTGACTCGGTGAGTTTCGCGGAATTCCACCTTCGATGCCCCGGTTGCCGAAATTCAGTTGCCTTTGCATTTCGGGTGATCCCTCTTGTGCATGTATGCTTCTGCTACTTGTTCTAAATCAGACTTCTTCCGCAAATGGCGAAACGCTTGGACTCGGTGAGTTTCGCGACATTCCGACCTCGATGCCCCGGTCGCCGAAATTCAGTTGCCTTTGAATTTCGGGTGATCCCTCTTGAGCATGTATGCTTCTGCTACTTGTTCTACATCAGACTTCTTCCACAAACGGCGAAACGCTTTGACTTGGTGAGTTTCGCGGAATTCCAACTTCGATGCTCCGGTTGCCAAAATTCTGTTGCCATTGAATTTCGGGTTATCCCGCTTGAGCATGTATGCTTCTGCTACTTGGTCTAAATCAGCCTTCTTCCGCAAATGGCGAAACGCTTTGATTCGATGAGTTTCGCGGCATTCCGACTTCGATGCCCCGGTTGCCCAAATTCAGTTGCCTTTGAATTTCTGGTGATCCCTCTTAAGCATGGATGCTTCTGCTACTTGTTCTACATCAGACTTCTTCCGCAAACAACGAAACGCTTTTACTCGGTGAGTTTCGCGGAATTCCAACTTCGATGCCCCGGTTGCCGAAATTCAGTTGCCTTTGAATTTCGGGTGATCCCTCTTGAGCATGTGTGCTTCTGCTACTTGTTTTACATCAGACTTCTTCCGCAAACGGCGAAACACTTTGACTCGGTGAGTTTCGCGGAATTCCAACTTCGATGCCCCGGTTGCCGAAATTCAATTGCCTTTGAATTTCGGGTGATCCCTCTTGAGCATGTATGCTTCTGCTACTTGGTCTAAATCAGACTTCTTCCGCAAATGACGAAACGCTTTGACTCGGTGAGTTTTGCGGAATTCCAACTTCGATGCCCCATTTGCCGAAATTCAATTGCCTTTGAATTTCGGGTGATCCCTCTTGAGCATGTATGCTTCTGCTACTTGTTTTAAATCAGACTTCTTCCGCAAAGGGCAAAACGCTTTGACTGGATGAGTTTCGCGGGATTCGACTTCGATGCCCCGGTTGCCGAAATTCAGTTGCCTTTGAATTTCTGGTGATCCGTCTTGAGCATGGATGCTTCTACTACTTGTTCTACATCAGACTTCTTCCGCAAACTGCGAAATGCTTTGACTCGGTGAGTTTCGGGGAATTCCAACTTCGATTCCCCGGTTGCCGAAATTCAGTTGCCTTTGAATTTCGGGTGATCCCTTTTGAGCATGGATGATTCTGCTACTTGTTCTACATCAGACTTCTTCTGCAAACGGCGAAACGCTTTGACTTGGTGAGTTTCACGAAATTCCAACTTCGATGCCCCGGTTGCAAAAATTCAATTGCATTTGGATTTCTGGTGATCCCTCTTGAGCATGTATGTTTCTGCTACTTGTTCTACATCAGACTTCTTCCGCAAATGTCGAAACGCTTTGCCTCGGTGAGTTTCGCGGCATTCCGACTTCGATTCCCCGGTTGCCGAAATTCAGTTGCCTTTGAATTTCGGGTGATCCCTCTTGCGCATGTATGCTTCTGCTACTTGGTCTACATCAGACTTCTTCCGCAAACGTCGAAACGCTTTGCCTCGGTAAGTTTCGCGGCATTCCGACTTCGATGCCCCGGTTGGCGAAATTCAGTTGCCTTTGAATTTCGGGTGATCGCTCTTGGGTATCTATGCTTCTGCTACTTGGTCTACATCACACTTCGTCCGCAAATGGCGAAACGCTTTGCCTCGGTGAGTTTCGCGGCATTCCGACTTCGATGCCCCGGTTGCCGAAATTCAGTTGCCTTTGAATTTCGGGTGATCCCTCTTGTGCATGTATGCTTCTGCTAGTTGTTCTAAATCAGACTTCTTCCGCAAATGGCGAAACGCTTGGACTCGGTGAGTTTCGCCACATTCCGACCTCGATGCCCCGGTCGCCGAAATTCAGTTCCCTTTGAATTTCGGGTGATCCCTCTTGAGCATGTATGCTTCTGCTACTTGTTCTACATCAGACTTCTTCCGCAAACGGCGAAACGCTTTGACTCGGTGAGTTTCGCGGAATTCCACCTTCGATGCCCCGGTTGCCGAAATTCAGTTGCCTTTGAATTTCGGGTGATCCCTCTTGTGCATGTATGCTTCTGCTACTTGTTCTAAATCAGACTTCTTCCGCAAATGGCGAAACGCTTGGACTCGGTGAGTTTCGCGACATTCCGAGCTCGATGCCCCGGTCGCCGAAATTCAGTTGCCTTTGAATTTCGGGTGATCCCTCTTGAGCATGTATGCTTCTGCTACTTGTTCTACATCAGACTTCTTCCGCAAACAGCGAAACGCTTTTACACGGTGAGTTTCGTGGAATTCCAACTTCGATGCCCCGGTTGCCGAAATTCAGTTGCCTTTGAATTTCGGGTGATCCCTCTTGAGCATGTATGCTTCTGCTACTTGTTTTACATCAGACTTCTTCCGCAAACGGCGAAACACTTTGACTCGGTGAGTTTCGCGGAATTCCAACTTCGATGCCCCGGTTGCCGAAATTCAATTGCCTTTGAATTTCGGGTGATCCCTCTTGAGCATGTATGCTTCTGCTACTTGGTCTAAATCAGCCTTCTTCCGCAAATGGCGAAACGCTTTGATTCGATGAGTTTCGCGGCATTCCGACTTCGATGCCCCGGTTGCCCAAATTCAGTTGCCTTTGAATTTCTGGTGATCCCTCTTGAGCATGGATGCTTCTGCTACTTGTTCTACATCAGACTTCTTCCGCAAACAGCGAAACGCTTTTACACGGTGAGTTTCGTGGAATTCCAACTTCGATGCCCCGGTTGCCGACATTCAGTTGCCTTTGAATTTCGGGTGATCCCTCTTGAGCATGTATGCTTCTGCTACTTGTTTTACATCAGACTTCTTCCGCAAACGGCGAAACACTTTGACTCGGTGAGTTTCGCGGAATTCCAACTTCGATGCCCCGGTTGCCGAAATTCAATTGCCTTTGAATTTCGGGTGATCCCTCTTGAGCATGTATGCTTCTGCTACTTGGTCTAAATCAGACTTCTTCCGCAAATGACGAAACGCTTTGACTCGGTGAGTTTTGCGGAATTCCAACTCCGATGCCCCATTTGCCGAAATTCAATTGCCTTTGAATTTCGGGTGATCCCTCTTGAGCATGTATGCTTCTGCTACTTGTTCTACATCAGACTTCTTCCACAAACGGGGAAATGCTTTGACTCGGTGAGTTTCGCGGAATTCCAACTTCGATGCCCCATTTGCCGAAATTCAGTTGCCTTTGAATTTCGGGTGATTCCTCTTGTGCATGTATGCTTCTGCTACTTGTTCTAAATCAGACTTCTTCCGCAAATGGCGAAACGCTTGGACTCGGTGAGTTTCGCGACATTCCGACCTCGATGCCCCGGTCGCCGAAATTCAGTTCCCTTTGAATTTCGGGTGATCCCTCTTGAGCATGTATGCTTCTGCTACTTGTTCTACATCAGACTTCTTCCGCAAATGGCGAAACGCTTTGACTCGGTGAGTTTCGCGGAATTCCACCTTCGATGCCCCGGTTGCCGAAATTCAGTTGCCTTTGCATTTCGGGTGATCCCTCTTGTGCATGTATGCTTCTGCTACTTGTTCTAAATCAGACTTCTTCCGCAAATGGCGAAACGCTTGGACTCGGTGAGTTTCGCGACATTCCGACCTCGATGCCCCGGTCGCCGAAATTCAGTTGCCTTTGAATTTCGGGTGATCCCTCTTGAGCATGTATGCTTCTGCTACTTGTTCTACATCAGACTTCTTCCACAAACGGCGAAACGCTTTGACTTGGTGAGTTTCGCGGAATTCCAACTTCGATGCTCCGGTTGCCAAAATTCTGTTGCCATTGAATTTCGGGTTATCCCGCTTGAGCATGTATGCTTCTGCTACTTGGTCTAAATCAGCCTTCTTCCGCAAATGGCGAAACGCTTTGATTCGATGAGTTTCGCGGCATTCCGACTTCGATGCCCCGGTTGCCCAAATTCAGTTGCCTTTGAATTTCTGGTGATCCCTCTTGAGCATGGATGCTTCTGCTACTTGTTCTACATCAGACTTCTTCCGCAAACAACGAAACGCTTTTACTCGGTGAGTTTCACGGAATTCCAACTTCGATGCCCCGGTTGCCGAAATTCAGTTGCCTTTGAATTTCGGGTGATCCCTCTTGAGCATGTATGCTTCTGCTACTTGTTTTACATCAGACTTCTTCCGCAAACGGCGAAACACTTTGACTCGGTGAGTTTCGCGGAATTCCAACTTCGATGCCCCGGTTGCCGAAATTCAATTGCCTTTGAATTTCGGGTGATCCCTCTTGAGCATGTATGCTTCTGCTACTTGGTCTAAATCAGACTTCTTCCGCAAATGACGAAACGCTTTGACTCGGTGAGTTTTGCGGAATTCCAACTTCGATGCCCCATTTGCCGAAATTCAATTGCCTTTGAATTTCGGGTGATCCCTCTTGAGCATGTATGCTTCTGCTACTTGTTCTACATCAGACTTCTTCCACAAACGGGGAAATGCTTTGACTCGGTGAGTTTCGCGGAATTCCAACTTCGATGCCCCATTTGCCGAAATTCAGTTGCCTTTGAATTTCGGGTGATTCCTCTTGAGCATGTATGCTTCTGCTACTTGGTCTACATCAGACTTCTTCCGCAAACGTCGAAACGCTTTGCCTCGGTGAGTTTCGCGGCATTCCGACTTCGATGCCCCGGTTGGCGAAATTCAATTGCCTTTGAATTTCGGGTGATCCCTCTTGGGCATGTATGCTTCTGCTACTTGGTCTACATCAGACTTCTTCCGTAAACGTCGAAATGCTTTGCCTCGGTGAGTTTCGCGGCATTCCAACTTCGATGCCCCGATTGCCGAAATTCAGTTGCCTTTGAATTTCGGGTGATCCCTCTTGTGCATGTATGCTTCTGCTACTTGTTCTAAATCAGACTTCTTCCGCAAATGGCGAAACGCTTTGACTCGGTGAGTTTCGTGGAATTCCACCTTCGATGCCCCGGTTGCCGAAATTCAGTTGCCTTTGAATTTCGGGTGATCCCTCTTGTGCATGTATGCTTCTGCTACTTGTTCTAAATCAGACTTCTTCCGCAAATGGCGAAACGCTTGGACTCGGTGAGTTTCGCGACATTCCGACCTCGATGCCCCGGTCGCCGAAATTCAGTTCCCTTTGAATTTCGGGTGATCCCTCTTGAGCATGTATGCTTCTGCTACTTGTTCTACATCAGACTTCTTCCGCAAATGGCGAAACGCTTTGACTCGGTGAGTTTCGCGGAATTCCACCTTCGATGCCCCGGTTGCCGAAATTCAGTTGCCTTTGCATTTCGGGTGATCCCTCTTGTGCATGTATGCTTCTGCTACTTGTTCTAAATCAGACTTCTTCCGCAAATGGCGAAACGCTTGGACTCGGTGAGTTTCGCGACATTCCGACCTCGATGCCCCGGTCGCCGAAATTCAGTTGCCTTTGAATTTCGGGTGATCCCTCTTGAGCATGTATGCTTCTGCTACTTGTTCTACATCAGACTTCTTCCACAAACGGCGAAACGCTTTGACTTGGTGAGTTTCGCGGAATTCCAACTTCGATGCTCCGGTTGCCAAAATTCTGTTGCCATTGAATTTCGGGTTATCCCGCTTGAGCATGTATGCTTCTGCTACTTGGTCTAAATCAGCCTTCTTCCGCAAATGGCGAAACGCTTTGATTCGATGAGTTTCGCGGCATTCCGACTTCGATGCCCCGGTTGCCCAAATTCAGTTGCCTTTGAATTTCTGGTGATCCCTCTTGAGCATGGATGCTTCTGCTACTTGTTCTACATCAGACTTCTTCCGCAAACAACGAAACGCTTTTACTCGGTGAGTTTCGCGGAATTCCAACTTCGATGCCCCGGTTGCCGAAATTCAGTTGCCTTTGAATTTCGGGTGATCCCTCTTGAGCATGTATGCTTCTGCTACTTGTTTTACATCAGACTTCTTCCGTAAACGGCGAAACACTTTGACTCGGTGAGTTTCGCGGAATTCCAACTTCGATGCCCCGGTTGCCGAAATTCAATTGCCTTTGAATTTCGGGTGATCCCTCTTGAGCATGTATGCTTCTGCTACTTGGTCTAAATCAGACTTCTTCCGCAAATGACGAAACGCTTTGACTCGGTGAGTTTTGCGGAATTCCAACTTCGATGCCCCATTTGCCGAAATTCAATTGCCTTTGAATTTCGGGTGATCCCTCTTGAGCATGTATGCTTCTGCTACTTGTTTTAAATCAGACTTCTTCCGCAAAGGGCAAAACGCTTTGACTGGATGAGTTTCGCGGGATTCGACTTCGATGCCCCGGTTGCCGAAATTCAGTTGCCTTTGAATTTCTGGTGATCCGTCTTGAGCATGGATGCTTCTACTACTTGTTCTACATCAGACTTCTTCCGCAAACTGCGAAATGCTTTGACTCGGTGAGTTTCGGGGAATTCCAACTTCGATTCCCCGGTTGCCGAAATTCAGTTGCCTTTGAATTTCGGGTGATCCCTTTTGAGCATGGATGATTCTGCTACTTGTTCTACATCAGACTTCTTCTGCAAACGGCGAAACGCTTTGACTTGGTGAGTTTCACGAAATTCCAACTTCGATGCCCCGGTTGCAAAAATTCAATTGCATTTGGATTTCTGGTGATCCCTCTTGAGCATGTATGTTTCTGCTACTTGTTCTACATCAGACTTCTTCCGCAAATGTCGAAACGCTTTGCCTCGGTGAGTTTCGCGGCATTCCGACTTCGATTCCCCGGTTGCCGAAATTCAGTTGCCTTTGAATTTCGGGTGATCCCTCTTGCGCATGTATGCTTCTGCTACTTGGTCTACATCAGACTTCTTCCGCAAACATCGAAACGCTTTGCCTCGGTAAGTTTCGCGGCATTCCGACTTCGATGCCCCGGTTGGCGAAATTCAGTTGCCTTTGAATTTCGGGTGATCCCTCTTGGGCATGTATGCTTCTGCTACTTGGTCTACATCAGACTTCTTCCGTAAACGTCGAAACGCTTTGCCTCGGTGAGTTTCGCGGCATTCCAACTTCGATGCCCCGGTTGCCGAAATTCAGTTGCCTTTGAATTTCGGGTGATCCCTCTTGAGCATGGATGATTCTGCTACTTGTTCTACATCAGACTTCTTCCGCAAACGGCGAAATGCTTTGACTCGGTGAGTTTTCGTGGAATTCCACCATCGATGCCCCGGTTGCCGAAATTTAGTTGCCTTTGAATTTCTGGTGATCCCTCTTGAGCATGTATGCTTCTGCTACTTGTTCTAAATCAGACTTCTTCCGCAAATGGCGAAACGCTTTGCCTCGGTGAGTTTCGCGGCATTCCAACTTCGATGCCCCGATTGCCGAAATTTAGTTGCCTTTGAATTTCGGGTGATCCCTCTTGAGCATGGATGATTCTGCTACTTGTTCTACATCAGACTTCTT
The DNA here is from genome assembly GCA_030145905.1 of Populus davidiana. NCBI lineage: Eukaryota > Viridiplantae > Streptophyta > Magnoliopsida > Malpighiales > Salicaceae > Populus > Populus davidiana. The sequence goes on along the minus strand of JAMQGN010000001.1, from coordinate 2,079,886 downwards.
CCGCAAACGGCGAAACGCTTTGACTCGGTGAGTTTCGCGGAATTCCAACTTCGATGCCCCGGTTGCAAAAATTCAATTGCATTTGGATTTCTGGTGATCCCTCTTGAGCATGTATGTTTCTGCTACTTGTTCTACATCAGACTTCTTCCGCAAAGGTCGAAACGCTTTGCCTCGGTGAGTTTCGCGGCATTCCGACTTCGATGCCCCGGTTGGCGAAATTCAGTTGCCTTTGAATTTCTGGTGATCCCTCTTGAGCATGGATGCTTCTGCTACTTGTTCTACATCAGACTTCTTCCGCAAACAGCGAAACGCTTTTACTCGGTGAGTTTCGCGGAATTCCAACTTCGATGCCCGGTTGCCGAAATTCAGTTGCCTTTGAATTTCGGGTGATCCCTCTTGAGCATGTATGCTTCTGCTACTTGTTTTACATCAGACTTCTTCCGCAAATGGCGAAACGATTTGACTCGGTGAGTTTCGGGGAATTCCAACTTCGATTCCCCGGTTGCCGAAATTCAGTTGCCTTTGAATTTCGGGTGATCCCTTTTGAGCATGGATGATTCTGCTACTTGTTCTACATCAGACTTCTTCTGCAAACGGCGAAACGCTTTGACTCGGTGAGTTTCACGGAATTCCAACTTCGATGCCCCGGTTGCAAAAATTCAATTGCATTTGGATTTCTGGTGATCCCTCTTGAGCATGTATGTTTCTGCTACTTGTTCTACATCAGACTTCTTCCGCAAATGTCGAAACGCTTTGCCTCGGTGAGTTTCGCGGCATTCCGACTTCGATGCCCCGGTTGCCGAAATTCAGTTGCCTTTGAATTTCGGGTGATCCCTCTTGAGCATGGATGATTCTGCTACTTGTTCTACATCAGACTTCTTCCGCAAACGGCGAAACGCTTTGACTCGGTGAGTTTCGTGGAATTCCACCTTCGATGCCCCGGTTGCCGAAATTCAGTTGCCTTTGAATTTCGGGTGATCCCTCTTGTGCATGTATGCTTCTGCTACTTGTTCTAAATCAGACTTCTTCCGCAAATGGCGAAACGCTTGGACTCGGTGAGTTTCGCGACATTCCGACCTCGATGCCCCGATCGCCGAAATTCAGTTCCCTTTGAATTTCGGGTGATCCCTCTTGAGCATGTATGCTTCTGCTACTTGTTCTACATCAGACTTCTTCCGCAAACGGCGAAACGCTTTGACTCGGTGAGTTTCGCGGAAATCCACCTTCGATGCCCCGGTTGCCGAAATTCAGTTGCCTTTGAATTTCGGGTGATCCCTCTTGCGCATGTATGCTTCTGCTACTTGGTCTACATCAGACTTCTTCCGCAAACGTCGAAACGCTTTGCCTCGGTAAGTTTCGCGGCATTCCGACTTCGATGCCCCGGTTGGCGAAATTCAGTTGCCTTTGAATTTCGGGTGATCCCTCTTTGGCATGTATGCTTCTGCTACTTGGTCTACATCAGACTTCTTCCGTAAACGTCGAAACGCTTTGCCTCGGTGAGTTTCGCGGCATTCCAACTTCGATGCCCCGGTTGGCGAAATTCAGTTGCCTTTGAATTTCGGGTGATCCCTCTTTGGCATGTATGCTTCTGCTACTTGGTCTACATCAGACTTCTTCCGTAAACGTCGAAACGCTTTGCCTCGGTGAGTTTCGCGGCATTCCAACTTCGATGCCCCGGTTGCCGAAATTCAGTTGCCTTTGAATTTCGGGTGATCCCTCTTGAGCATGGATGATTCTGCTACTTGTTCTACATCAGACTTCTTCCGCAAACGGCGAAATGCTTTGACTCGGTGAGTTTCGTGGAATTCCACAATCGATGCCCCGGTTGCCGAAATTCAGTTGCCTTTGAATTTCTGGTGATCCCTCTTGAGCATGTATGCTTCTGCTACTTGTTCTAAATCAGACTTCTTCCGCAAATGGCGAAACGCTTTGCCTCGGTGAGTTTCGCGGCATTCCAACTTCGATGCCCCGATTGCCGAAATTCAGTTGCCTTTGAATTTCGGGTGATCCCTCTTGAGCATGGATGATTCTGCTACTTGTTCTACATCAGACTTCTTCCGCAAACGGCGAAACGCTTTGACTCGGTGAGTTTCGCGGAATTCCAACTTCGATGCCCCGGTTGCAAAAATTCAATTGCATTTGGATTTCTGGTGATCCCTCTTGAGCATGTATGTTTCTGCTACTTGTTCTACATCAGACTTCTTCCGCAAAGGTCGAAACGCTTTGCCTCGGTGAGTTTCGCGGCATTCCGACTTTGATGCCCCGGTTGGCGAAATTCAATTGCCTTTGAATTTCGGGTGATCCCTCTTGAGCATGTATGCTTCTGCTACTTGGTCTACATCAGACTTCTTCCGCAAACGTCGAAACGCTTTGCCTCGGTAAGTTTCGCGGCATTCCGACTTCGATGCCCCGGTTGGCGAAATTCAGTTGCCTTTGAATTTCGGGTGATCGCTCTTGGGCATCTATGCTTCTGCTACTTGGTCTACATCAGACTTCTTCCGTAAATGGCGAAACGCTTTGCCTCGGTGAGTTTCGCGGCATTCCAACTTCGATGCCCAGGTTGCCGAAATTCAGTTGCCTTTGAATTTCGGGTGATCCCTCTTGAGCATGGATGATTCTGCTACTTGTTCTACATCAGACTTCTTCCGCAAACGGCGAAACGCTTTGACTCGATGAGTTTCACGGAATTCCAACTTCGATGCCCCGGTTGCAAAAATACAATTGCATTTGGATTTCTGGTGATCCCTCTTGAGCATGTATGGTTCTGCTACTTATTCTACATCAGACTTCTTCCGCAAATGTCGAAACGCTTTGCCTCGGTGAGTTTCGCGGCATTCCGACTTCGATGCCCCGGTTGCCCAAATTCAATTGCCTTTGAATTTCGGGTGATCCCTCTTGAGCATGTATGCTTCTGCTACTTGGTCTACATCAGACTTCTTCCGCAAACGTCGAAACGCTTTGCCTCGGTGAGTTTCGCGGCATTCCGACTTCGATGCGCCGGTTGCCGAAATTCATTTTCCTTTGAATTTCGGGTGATCCCTCTTGAGCATGGATGATTCTGCTACTTGTTCTACATCAGACTTCTTCCGCAAACGGCGAAACGCTTTGACTCGGTGAGTTTCGCGGAATTCCAACTTCGATGCCCCGGTTGCAAAAATTCAATTGCATTTGGATTTCTGGTGATCCCTCTTGAGCATGTATGCTTCTGCTACTTGTTCTACATCAGACTTCTTCCGCAAATGTTGAAACGCTTTGCCTCGGTGAGTTTCGCGGCATACCGACTTCGATGCCCCGGTTGCCGAAATTCAGTTGCCTTTGAATTTCGGGTGATCCCTCTTGAGCATGTATGCTTCTGGTACATGGTCTACATCAGACTTCTTCCGAAAACGTGGAAACGCTTTGCTTCGGTGAGTTTCGCGGCATTCCGACTTCGATGCCCCGGTTGCCGAAATTCAGTTGCCTTTGAATTTCGGGTGATCCCTCTTGAGCATGTATGCTTCTTTTACTTGTTCTACATCAGACATCTTCCGCAAATGGCGAAACGCTTTGACTCGGTGAATTTCGCGGCATTCCGACTTCGATTCCCCATTTTCCGAAATTCAGTTGCCTTTGGATTTCGGGTGATCCCTCTTGAGCATGTATGCTTCTGCTACTTGTTTTAAATCAGACTTCTTCCGCAAAGGGCCAAACGCTTTGACTGGATGAGTTTCGCGGCATTCGACTTCGATGCCCCGGTTGCCGAAATTCAGTTGCCTTTGAATTTCGGGTGATCCCTCTTGAGCATGTATGCTTCTGGTACATGGTCTACATCAGACTTCTTCCGAAAACGTCGAAACGCTTTGACTCGGTGAGTTTCATGGAATTCCACCTTCGATGCCCCGGTCGCCGAAATTCCGTTGCCTTTGAATTTCGGGTGATCCCTCTTGAGCATGTATGCTTCTGCTACTTGTTCTACATCAGACTTCTTCCACAAACGGCGAAACGCTTTGACTCGGTGTGTTTCGCGGAATTCCAACTTCGATGCCCCGGTTGCCGAAATTCAGTTGCCTTTGAATTTTGGGTGATCCCTCTTGAGCACGTATGCTTCTGCTACTTTTTCTACATCAGACTTCTTCCGCAAACGGCGAAACGCTTTGACTCGGTGAGTTTCGCGGAATTCCAACTTCGATGCCCCGGTTGCCGAAATTCAGTTGCCTTTGAATTTCGGGTGATCCCTCTTGAGCACGTATGCTTCTGCTACTTGGTGTAAATCAGACTTCTTCCGCAAATGGCGAAACGCTTTGATTCGATGAGTTTCGCGGCATTCCGACTTCGATGCCCCAGTTGCCCAAATTCAATTGCCTTTGAATTTCTGGTGATCCCTCTTCAGCATGGATACTTCTGCTACTTGTTCTACATCAGACTTCTTCCGCAAACAGCGAAACTCTTTTACTCGGTGAGTTTCGCGGAATTTCAACTTCGATGCTCCGTTTGCCGAAATTCAGTTGCCTTTGAATTTCTGGTGATCCCTCTTGAGCATGTATGCTTCTGCTACTTGTCCTAGATCAGACTTGGTCCGCAAATGGCGAAACGCTTTGACTCGGTGAGTTTCGCGGCATTCCGACTTCGATGCCCCAGTTGCAAAAATTCAATTGCATTTGGATTTCTGGTGATCCCTCTTGAGCATGTATGCTTCTGCTACTTGGTCTAAATCAGACTTCTTCCGCAAATGGCGAAACGCTTTGATTCAATGAGTTTCGCGGAATTCCAACTTCGATGCCCCGGTTGCCGAAATTCAGTTGCCTTTGAATTTCGGGTGATCCCTTTTGAGCATGTATGCTTCTGCTACTTGGTCTAAATCAGACTTCTTCCGCAAATGACGAAACGCTTTGACTCGGTGAGTTTCGCGGAATTCCAGCTTCGATGCCCCGGTTGCCGAAATTCACTTGCCTTTGAATTTCGGGTGATCCCTCTTGAGCATGTATGCTTCTGCTACTTGTTCTACATCAGACTTCTTCCGCAAACGGCGAAACGCTTTGACGCGGTGAGTTTCACGGAATTCCAACTTCGATGCCCCGGTTGCCAAAATTCAGTTGCCATTGAATTTCGGATGATCCCGCTTGAGCATGTATGCTTCTGCTACTTGGTCTAAATCAGCCTTCTTCCGCAAATGGCGAAACGCTTTGATTCGATGAGTTTCACGGCATTCCGACTTCGATGCCCCAGTTGCCCAAATTCAGTTGCCTTTGAATTTCTGGTGATCCCTCTTGAGCATGGATGCTTCTGCTACTTGTTCTACATCAGACTTCTTCCGCAAACAGCGAAACGTTTTTACTCGGTGAGTTTCGCGGAATTCCAACTTCGATGCCCCAGTTGCCCAAATTCAGTTGCCTTTGAATTTCTGGTGATCCCTCTTGAGCATGGATGCTTCTGCTACTTGTTCTACATCAGACTTCTTCCGCAAACAGCGAAACGTTTTTACTCGGTGAGTTTCGTGGAATTCCAACTTCGATGCCCCATTTGCCGAAATTCAGTTGCCTTTGAATTTCGGGTGATCCCTCTTGAGCATGTATGCTTCTGCTACTTGTTCTACATCAGACTTCTTCCACAAACGGGGAAATGCTTTGACTAGGTGAATTTCGCGGCATTCCGACTTTGATTCCCCGTTTGCCGAAATTCAGTTGCCTTTGGATTTCGGGTGATCCCTCTTGAGCATGTATGCTTCTGCTACTTGGTCTACATCAGACTTCTTCCGCAAACATCGAAACGCTTTGCCTCGGTGAGTTTCGCGGCATTCCGACTTCGAAGCCCCGGTTGGCGAAATTCAGTTGTCTTTGAATTTCGGGTGATCCCTCTTGGGCATGTATGTTTCTGCTACTTGGTCTACATCAGACTTCTTCCGTAAACGTCGAAACGCTTTGCCTCGGTGAGTTTCGCGGCATGCCAACTTCGATGCCCCGGTTGCCGAAATTCAGTTGCCTTTGAATTTCGGGTGATCCCTCTTGAGCATGGATGATTCTGCTACTTGTTCTACATCAGACTTCTTCCGCAAACGGCGAAACGCTTTGACTCGGTGAGTTTCGTGGAATTCCACCTTCGATGCCCCGGTTGCCGAAATTCAGTTGCCTTTGAATTTCTGGTGATCCCTCTTGAGCATGTATGCTTCTGCTACTTGTTCTAAATCAGACTTCTTCCGCAAATGGCCAAACGCTTTGACTCGGTGAGTTTCGCGACATACCGACCTCGATGCCCCGGTCGCCGAAATTCAGTTGCCTTTGAATTTCGGGTGATCCCTCTTGAGCATGTATGCTTCTGCTACTTGGTTTACATCAGACTTCTTCCGCAAACGTCGAAACGCTTTGCCTCGGTGAGTTTCGCGGCATTCCGACTTCGATGTGCCGGTTGCCGAAATTCATTTTCCTTTGAATTTCGGGTGATCCCTCTTGAGCATGGATAATTCTGCTACTTGTTCTACATCAGACTTCTTCCGCAAACGGCGAAACGCTTAGACTCGGTGAGTTTCGCGGAATTCCAACTTCGATGCCCCGGTTGCAAAAATTCAATTGCATTTGGATTTCTGGTGATCCCTCTTGAGCATGTATGCTTCTGCTACTTGTTCTACATCAGACTTCTTCCGCAAATGTCGAAACGCTTTGCCTCGGTGAGTTTCGCGGCATTCCGACTTCGATGCTCCAGTTGCCGAAATTCAGTTGCCTTTGAATTTTGGGTGATCCCTCTTGAGCATGTATGCTTCTGGTACATGGTCTACATCAGACTTCTTCCGAAAACGTCGAAACGCTTTGCTTCGGTGAGTTTCGCGGCATTCCGACTTCGATGCCCCGGTTGCCGAAATTCAGTTGCCTTTGAATTTCGGGTGATCCCTCTTGAGCATGTATGCTTCTGCTACTTGTTCTACATCAGACTTCTTCCGCAAACAGCGAAACGCTTTTACTCGGTGAGTTTCGCGGAATTCCAACTTCAATGCCCCGGTTGCCGAAATTCAGTTGCCTTTGAATTTCGGGTGATCCCTCTTGAGCATGTATGCTTCTGCTACTTGGTCTAAATCAGACTTCTTCCGCAAACGGCGAAACGCTTTGACTCGGTGAGTTTCGTGGAATTCCACCTTCGATGCCCCGGTTGCCGAAATTCAGTTGCCTTTGAATTTCTGGTGATCCCTCTTGAGCATGTATGCTTCTGCTACTTGTTCTAAATCAGACTTCTTCCGCAAATGGCCAAACGCTTTGACTCGGTGAGTTTCGCGACATTCCGACCTCGATGCCCCGGTCACCGAAATTCAGTTGCCTTTGAATTTCGGGTGATCCCTCTTGAGCATGTATGCTTCTGCTACTTGTTCTACATCAGACTTCTTCCGCAAACAGCGAAACGCTTTTACTCGGTGAGTTTCGCGGAATTCCAACTTCAATGCCCCGGTTGCCGAAATTCAGTTGCCTTTGAATTTCGGGTGATCCCTCTTGAGCATGTATGCTTCTGCTACTTGGTCTAAATCAGACTTCTTCCGCAAATGACGAAACGCTTTGACTCGGTGAGTTTCGTGGAATTCCAACTTCGATGCCCCATTTGCTGAAATTCAGTTGCCTTTGAATTTCGGGTGATCCCTCTTGAGCATGTATGCTTCTGCTACTTGTTCTACATCAGACTTCTTCCACAAACGGGGAAATGCTTTGACTCGGTGAATTTCGCGGCATTCCGACTTTGATTCCCTGTTCGCCGAAATTCAGTTGCCTTTGGATTTCGGGTGATCCCTCTTGAGCATGTATGCTTCTGCTACTTGTTTTAAATCAGACTTCTTCCGCAAAGGGCGAAATGCTTTGACGGGTTGAGTTTTGCGGCATTCGACTTCGATGCCCCGGTTGCCGAAATTCAGTTGCCTTTGAATTTCTGGTGATCCCTCTTGAGCATGGATGCTTCTACTACTTGTTCTACATCAGACTTCTTCCGCAAATGAAGAAACGCTTTGACTCGGTGAGTTTCGCGGAATTCCAACTTCGATGCCCCGGTTGCCGAAATTCAGTTGCCTTTGAATTTTGGGTGATCCCTCTTGAGCACGTATGCTTCTGCTACTTTTTCTACATCAGACTTCTTCCGCAAACGGCGAAACGCTTTGACTCGGTGAGTTTCGCGGAATTCCAACTTCGATGCCCCGGTTGCAAAAATTCAATTGCATTTGGATTTCTGGTGATCCCTCTTGAGCATGTATGCTTCTGCTACTTGGTGTAAATCAGACTTCTTCCGCAAATGGCGAAACGCTTTGATTCGATGAGTTTCGCGGCATTCCGACTTCGATGCCCCAGTTGCCCAAATTCAATTGCATTTGGATTTCTGGTGATCCCTCTTGAGCATGTATGCTTCTGCTACTTGGTCTAAATCAGACTTCTTCCGCAAATGGCGAAACGCTTTGATTCAATGAGTTTCGCGGAATTCCAACTTCGATGCCCCGGTTGCCGAAATTCAGTTGCCTTTGAATTTCAGGTGATCCCTTTTGAGCATGTATGCTTCTGCTACTTGGTCTAAATTAGACTTCTTCCGCAAATGACGAAACGCTTTGACTCGGTGAGTTTCACGGCATTCCGACTTCGATGCCCCGGTTGCCGAAATTCAGTTGCCTTTGAATTTCGGGTGATCCCTCTTGAGCATGTATGCTTCTGCTACTTGTTCTACATCAGACTTCTTCCGCAAACTGCGAAACACTTTGACTCGGTGAGTTTCGCGGAATTCCAACTTCGATGCCCCGGTTGCCGAAATTCAGTTGCCTTTGAATTTCGGGTGATCCCTTTTGAGCATGGATGATTCTGCTACTTGTTCTACATCAGACTTCTTCCGCAAATGACGAAACGCTTTGACTGGATGAGTTTCGCGGCATTCGACTTCGATGCCCCGGTTGCCGAAATTCAGTTGCCTTTGAATTTCTGGTGATCCCTCTTGAGCATGGATGCTTCTGCTACTTGTTCTACATCAGATTTCTTCCGCAAATGTCGAAACGCTTTGCCTCGGTGAGTTTCGCGGCATTCCGACTTCGATGCCCCGGTTGCCGAAATTCAGTTGCCTTTGAATTTCGGGTGATCCCTCTTGAGCATGTATGCTTCTGCTACTTGGTCTACATCAGACTTCTTCCACAAACGTCGAAACGCTTTGCCTCGGTGAGTTTCGTGGCATTCCGACTTCGATGCCCCGGTTGGCGAAATTCAGTTGCCTTTGAATTTCGGGTGATCCCTCTTAGGCATGTATGCTTCTGCTACTTGGTCTACATCAGACTTCTTCCGTAAACGTCGAAACGCTTTGCCTCGGTGAGTTTCGCGGCATTCCAACTTCGATGCCCCGGTTGCCGAAATTCAGTTGCCTTTGAATTTCGGGTGATCCCTCTTGAGCATGGATGATTCTGCTACTTGTTCTACATCAGACTTGTTCCGCAAACGGCGAAACGCTTTGACTCGGTGAGTTTCGTGGAATTCCACCTTCGATGCCCCGGTTGCCGAAATTCTGTTGCCTTTGAATTTCTGGTGATCCCTCTTGAGCATGTATGCTTCTGCTACTTGTTCTAAATCAGACTTCTTCCGCAAATGGCAAAACGCTTTGACTCCGTGAGTTTCGCGACATTCCGACCTCGATGCCCCGGTCGCCGAAATTCAGTTGCCTTTGAATTTCGGGTGATCCCTCTTGAGCATGTATGCTTCTGCTACTTGTTCTACATCAGACTTCTTTCGTAAACGTCGAAACGCTTTGACTCGGTGAGTTTCGCGGATTTCCAACTTCGATGCCCCGGTTGCCGAAATTCAGTTGCCTTTGAATTTCGGGGGATCCCTCTTGAGCATGTATGCTTCTACTACTTGTTCTACATCAGACTTCTTCCGCAAACTGCGAAACGCTTTGACTCGGTGAGTTTCGCGGAATTCCAACTTCGATGCGCCGGTTGCCGAAATTCATTTGCCTTTGAATTTCGGGTGATCCCTCTTGAGCACGTATGCTTCTGCTACTTGTTCTACATCAGACTTCTTCCGCAAACGGCGAAACGCTTTGACTCGGTGAGATTCATGGAATTCCAACTTCGATGCCCCGGTTGCCGAAATTCAATTGCCTTTTAATTTCCGGTGATCCCTCTTGAGCATGTATGCTTCTGCTACTTGGTGTAAATCAGACTTCTTCAGCAAATGGCGAAACGCTTTGATTCGATGAGTTTCGCGGCATTCCGACTTCGATGCCCCAGTTTCCCAAATTCAATTGCCTTTGAATTTCTGGTGATCCCTCTTGAGCGTGGATGCTTCTGCTACTTGTTCTACATCAGACTTCTTCCGCAAACAGCGAAACACTTTTACTCGGTGAGTTTCGCGGCATTCCAACTTCGATGCTCCGTTTACCGAAATTCAGTTGCCTTTGAATTTCGGGTGATCCCTCTTGAGCATGTATGCGTTTTCTACTTGTCCTAGATCAGACTTCTTCCGTAAACGTCGAAACGCTTTGCCTCGGTGAGTTTCGCGGCATTCCAACTTCGATGCCCTGGTTGCCGAAATTCAGTTGCCTTTGAATTTCGGGTGATCCCTCTTGAGCATGGATGATTCTGCTACTTGTTCTACATCAGACTTCTTCCGCAAATGGCGAAACGCTTTGACTCGATGTGTTTCGTGGAATTCCACCTTCGCTGCCCCGGTTGCCGAAATTCAGTTGCCTTTGAATTTCTGGTGATCCCTCTTGAGCATGTACGCTTCTGCTACTTGTTCTAAATCAGACTTCTTCCGCAAATGGCGAAATGCTTTAACTCGGTGAGTTTCGCGGCATTCCGACTTCGATGCCCCGGTTGCAAAAATTCAATTGCATTTGGATTTCTGCTGATCCCTCTTGAGCATGTATGCTTCTGCTACTTGGTCTAAATCAGACTTCTTCCGCAAATGGCAAAACGCTTTGATTCGATGAGTTTCGCGGAATTCCAACTTCGATGCCCCGGTTGCCGAAATTCAGTTGCCTTTGAATTTCGGGTGATCCCTGTTGAGCATGGATGATTCTGCTACTTGTTCTACATCAGACTTCTTCCGCAAACGGCGAAACGCTTTGACTCGGTGAGTTTCGCGGAATTCCAACTTCGATGCCCCGGTTGCAAAAATTCAATTGCATTTGGATTTCTGGTGATCCCTCTTGAGCATGTATGTTTCTGGTACTTGTTCTACATCAGACTTCTTCCGCAAATGTCGAAACGCTTTGCCTCGGTGAGTTTCGCGGCATTCCGACTTCGATGCCCCGGTTGCCGAAATTCATTTGCCTTTGAATTTCGGGTGATCCCTCTTGAGCATGTATGCTTCTCCTACTTGGTCTACATCAGACTTCTTCCGCAAACGTCTAAACGCTTTGCCTCGGTGAGTTTCGCGGCATTCCGACTTCGATGCGCCGGTTGCCGAAATTCATTTGCCTTTGAATTTCGGGTGATCCCTCTTGAGCATGTATGCTTATGCTACTTGGTCTAAATCAGACTTCTTCCACAAATGGCGAAACTCTTTGATTCGATGAGTTTCGCTGAATTCCAACTTCGATGCCCCGGTTGCCGAAATTCAGTTGCCTTTGAATTTCGGGTGATCCCCTTTGAGCATGGATGATTCTGCTACTTGTTCTAAATCAGACTTCTTCCGCAAACGGCGAAACGCTTTGACTCGGTGAGTTTCGCGGAATTCCAACTTCGATGCCCCGGTTGCAAAAATTCAATTGCATTTGGATTTCTGGTGATCCCTCTTGAGCATGTATGTTTCTGCTACTTGTTCTACATCAGACTTCTTCCGCAAACGGCGAAACGCTTTGCCTCGGTGAGTTTCGCGGCATTCCGACTTCGATGCCCCGGTTGCCGAAATTCAGTTGCCTTTGAATTTCGGGTGATCCCTCTTGAGCATGGATGATTCTGCTACTTGTTCTACATCAGACTTCTTCCGCAAATGGCGAAACGCTTTGACTCGGTGTGTTTCGTGGAATTCCACCTTCGCTGCCCCGGTTGCCGAAATTCAGTTGCCTTTGAATTTCGGGTGATCCCTCTTGAGCATGTATGCTTCTACTACTTGTTCTACATCAGACTTCTTCCGCAAACTGCGAAACGCTTTGACTCGGTGAGTTTCGCGGAATTCCAACTTTGATGCGCCGGTTGCCGAAATTCATTTGCCTTTGAATTTCGGGTGATCCCTCTTGAGCACGTATGCTTCTGCTACTTGTTCTACATCAGACTTCTTCCGCAAACGGCGAAACGCTTTGACTCGGTGAGTTTCGCGGCATTCCGACTTCGATGCCCCGGTTGCAAAAATTCAATTGCATTTGGATTTCTGCTGATCCCTCTTGAGCATGTATGCTTCTGCTACTTGGTCTAAATCAGACTTCTTCCACAAATGGCGAAACGCATTGATTCGATGAGTTTCGCGGAATTCCAACTTCGATGCCCCGGTTGCCGAAATTCAGTTGCTTTTGAATTTCGGGTGATCCCTTTTGAGCATGGATGATTCTGCTACTTGTTCTAATTCAGACTTCTTCCGCAAACGGCGAAACGCTTTGACTCGGTGAGTTTCGCGGAATTCCAACTTCGATGCCCCGGTTGCAAAAATTCAATTGCATTTGGATTTCTGGTAATCCCTCTTGAGCATGTATGTTTCTGCTACTTGTTCTACATCAGACTTCTTCCGCAAACGGCGAAACGCTTTGCCTCGGTGAGTTTCGCGGCATTCCGACTTCGATGCGCCGGTTGCCGAAATTCATTTGCCTTTGAATTTCGGGTGATCCCTCTTGAGCATATATGCTTCTGCTACTTGGTCTAAATCAGACTTCTTCCGCAAATGGCGAAACGCTTTGATTCGATGAGTTTCGCGGAATTCCAACTTCGATGCCCCGGTTGCCGAAATTCAGTTGCCTTTGAATTTCGGGTGATCCCTTTTGAGCATGGATGATTCTGCTACTTGTTCTACATCAGACTTCTTCCGCAAACGGCGAAACGCTTTGACTCGGTGAGTTTCGTGGAATTCCACCTTCGATGCCCCGGTTGCCGAAATTCAGTTGCCTTTGAATTTCTGGTGATCCCTCTTGAGCATGTATGCTTCTGCTACTTGTTCTAAATCAGACTTCTTCCGCAAATGGCGAAAAGCTTTGACTCGGTGAGTTTCGCGACATTCCGACTTCGATGCCCCAGTCGCCGAAATTCAGTTGCCTTTGAATTTCGGGTGATCCCTCTTGAGCATGTATGCTTCTGCTACTTGTTCTACATCAGACTTCTTTCGCAAACGGCGAAATGCTTTGACTCGGTGAGTTTCGCGGAATTCCAACTTCGATGCCCCGGTTGCCGAAATTCAGTTGCCTTTGAATTTCGGGTGATCCCTCTTGAGCATGTATGCTTCTACTACTTGTTCTACATCAGACTTCTTCCGCAAACTGCGAAACGCTTTGACTCGGTGAGTTTCGCGGAATTCCAACTTTGATGCGCCGGTTGCCGAAATTCATTTGCCTTTGAATTTCGGGTGATCCCTCTTGAGCACGTATGCTTCTGCTACTTGTTCTACATCAGACTTCTTCCGCAAACGGCGAAACGCTTTGACTCGGTGAGTTTCGCAGCATTCCGACTTCGATTCCCCGGTTGCAAAAATTCAATTGCATTTGGATTTCTGCTGATCCCTCTTGAGCATGTATGCTTCTGCTACTTGGTCTAAATCAGACTTCTTCCGCAAATTGCGAAACGCATTGATTCGATGAGTTTCGCGGAATTCCAACTTCGATGCCCCGGTTGCCGAAATTCAATTGCCTTTGAATTTCGGGTGATCCCTTTTGAGCATGGATGATTCTGCTACTTGTTCTACATCAGACTTCTTCCGCAAACGGCGAAACGCTTTGACTCGGTGAGTTTCGCGGCCTTCCGACTTCGATGCGCCGGTTGCCGAAATTCATTTGCCTTTGAATTTCGGGTGATCCCTCTTGAGCATGTATGCTTCTGCTACTTGTTCTACATCAGACTTCTTCCGCAAATGTCGAAACGCTTTGCCTCGGTGAGTTTCGCGGCATTCCGACTTCGATGCCCCGGTTGCCGAAATTCAGTTGCCTTTGAATTTCGGGTGATCCCTCTTGAGCATGTATGCTTCTGCTACTTGGTCTACATCAGACTTCTTCCGCAAATGTCGAAACGCTTTGCCTCGGTGAGTTTCGCGCCATTCCGACTTCGATGCGCCGGTTGCCGAAATTCATTTGCCTTTGAATTTCGGGTGATCCTTCTTGAGCATGTATGCTTCTGCTACTTGGTCTACATCAGACTTCTTCCGCAAAAGGCGAAACGCTTTGATTCGATGAGTTTCGCGGAATTCCAACTTCGATGCCCCGGTTGCCGAAATTCAGTTGCCTTTGAATTTCGGGTGATCCCTTTTGAGCATGGATGATTCTGCTACTTGTTCTACATCATACTTCTTCCGCAAACGGCGAAACGCTTTGCCTCGGTGAGTTTCGCGGCATTCCGACTTCGATGCGCCGGTTGCAAAAATTCAGTTGCATTTGGATTTCGGGTGATCCCTCTTGAGCATGTATGCTTCTGCTACTTGGTCTAAATCAGACTTCTTCCGCAAAAGGCGAAACGCTTTGATTCGGTGAGTTTCGCGGAATTCCAACTTCGATGCCCCGGTTGCCGAAATTCAGTTGCCTTTGAATTTCGGGTGATCCCTCTTGAGCACGTATGCTTCTGCTACTTGGTCTAAATCAGACTTCTTCCGCAAATGGCGAAACGCATTGATTTGATGAGTTTCGCGGAATTCCAACTTCGATGCCCCGGTTGCCGAAATTCAGTTGCCTTTGAATTTCGGGTGATCCCTTTTGAGCATGGATGATTCTGCTACTTGTTCTACATCAGACTTCTTCCGCAAACGGCGAAACGCTTTGACTCGGTGACTTTCGCGGCATTCCGAATTCGATGCGCCGGTTGCCGAAATTCATTTGCCTTTGAATTTCGGGTGATCCCTCTTGAGCATGTATGCTTCTGCTACTTGTTCTACATCCGACTTCTTCCGCAAATGTCAAAACGCTTTGCCTCGGTGAGTTTCGCGGCATTCCGACTTCGATGCCCCGGTTGCCGAAATTCAGTTGCCTTTGAATTTCGGGTGATCCCTCTTGAGCATGTATGCTTCTGCTACTTGGTCTACATCAGACTTCTTCCGCAAATGTCGAAACGCTTTGCCTCGGTGAGTTTCGCGGCATTCCGACTTCGATGCGCCGGTTGCCGAAATTCATTTGCCTTTGAATTTCGGGTGATCCCTCTTGAGCATGTATGCTTCTGCTACTTGGTCTAAATCAGACTTCTTCCGCAAAAGGCGAAACGCTTTGATTCGATGAGTTTCGCGGAATTCCAACTTCGATGCCCCGGTTGCCGAAATTCAGTTGCCTTTGAATTTCGGGTGATCCCTTTTGAGCATGGATGATTCTGCTACTTGTTCTACATCAGACTTCTTCCGCAAATGTCGAAACGCTTTGCCTCGGTGAGTTTCGCGGCATTCCGACTTCGATGCCCCGGTTGCCGAAATTCAGTTGCCTTTGAATTTCGGGTGATCCCTCTTGAGCACGTATGCTTCTGCTACTTGGTCTAAATCAGACTTCTTCCGCAAATGGCGAAACGCATTGATTCGATGAGTTTCGCGGAATTCCAACTTCGATGCCCCGGTTGCCGAAATTCAGTTGCCTTTGAATTTCAGGTGATCCCTTTTGAGCATGGATGTTTCTGCTACTTGTTCTACATCAGACTTCTTCCGCAAACGGCGAAACGCTTTGACTCGGTGATTTTCGCGGCATTCCGACTTCGATGCCCCGGTTGCCGAAATTCATTTGCCTTTGAATTTCGGGTGATCCCTCTTGAGCATGTATGTTTCTGCTACTTGTTCTACATCAGACTTCTTCTGCAAATGTCGAAACGCTTTGCCTCGGTGAGTTTCGCGGAATTCCGACTTCGATGCCCCGGTTGCCGAAATTCATTTGCCTTTGAATTTCGGGTGATCCCTCTTGAGCATGTATGCTTCTGCTACTTGGTCTACATCAGACTTCTTCCGCAAACGTCGAAACGCTTTGCCTCGGTGAGTTTCGCGGCATTCCGACTTCGATGCGCCGGTTGCCGAAATTCATTTGCCTTTGAATTTCGGGTGATCCCTCTTGAGCACGTATGCTTCTGCTAGTTGTTCTACATCAGACTTCTTCCGTAAACGTCGAAACGCTTTGACTCGGTGAGTTTCGCGGAATTCCAACTTCGATGCCCCGGTTGCCGAAATTCAGTTGCCTTTGAATTTCGGGTGATCCCTCTTGAGCATGGATGATTCTGCTACTTGTTCTACATCAGACTTCTTCCGCAAACGGCGAAACGCTTTGACTCGGTGAGTTTCGTGGAATTGCACCTTCGATGCCCCGGTTGCCGAAATTCAGTTGCCTTTGAATTTCTAGTGATCCCTCTTGAGCATGTATGCTTCTGCTACTTGTTCTAAATCAGACTTCTTCCGCAAATGGTGAAACGCTTTGACTCGGTGAGTTTCGCGGCATTCCGACTTCGATGCCCCGGTTGCAAAAATTCAATTGCAGTTGGATTTCTGCTGATCCCTCTTGAGCATGTATGCTTCTGCTACTTGGTCTAAATCAGACTTCTTCCGCAAATGGCGAAACGCTTTGATTCGATGAGTTTCGCGGAATTCCAACTTCGATGCCCCGGTTGCCGAAATTCAGTTGCCTTTGAATTTCGGGTGATCCCTTTTGAGCATGGATGATTCTGCTACTTGTTCTACATGAGACTTCTTCCGCAAACGGCGAAATGCTTTGACTCGGTGAGTTTCGCGGAATTCCAACTTCGATGCTCCCGTTGCAAAAATTCAATTGCATTTGGATTTCTGGTGATCCCTCTTGAGCATGTATGTTTCTGCTACTTGTTCTACATCAGACTTCTTCCGCAAATGTCGAAACGCTTTGCCTCGGTGAGTTTCGCGGCATTCCGACTTCGATGCCCCGGTTGCCGAAATTCAGTTGCCTTTGAATTTCGGGTGATCCCTCTTGAGCATGTATGCTTCTGCTACTTGGTCTACATCAGACTTCTTCCGCAAACGTCGAAACGTTTTGCCTCGGTGAGTTTCGCGGCATTCCGACTTCGATGCGCCGGTTGCCGAAATTCATTTGCCTTTGAATTTCGGGTGATGCCTCTTGAGCATGTATGCTTCTGCTACTTGGTCTAAATCAGACTTCTTCCGCAAAAGGCGAAACGCTTTGATTCGATGAGTTTCGCGGAATTCCAACTTCGATGCCCCGGTTGCCGAAATTCAGTTGCCTTTGAATTTCGGGTGATCCCTTTTGAGCATGGATGATTCTGCTACTTGTTCTACATCAGACTTCTTCCGCAAACGGCGAAACGCTTTGACTCGGTGAGTTTCGCGGAATTCCAACTTCGATGCCCCGGTTGCAAAAATTCAGTTGCATTTGGATTTCTGGTGATCCCTCTTGAGCATGTATGTTTCTGCTACTTGTTCTACATCAGACTTCTTCCGCAAATGTCGAAACGCTTTGCCTCGGTGAGTTTCGCGGCATTCCGACTTCGATGCCCCGGTTGCCGAAATTCAGTTGCCTTTGAATTTCGGGTGATCCCTCTTGAGCATGTATGCTTCTGCTACTTGGTCTACATCAGACTTCTTCTGCAAACGTCGAAACGCTTTGCCTCGGTGAGTTTCGCGGCATTCCGACTTCGATGCGCCGGTTGCCGAAATTCATTTGCCTTTGAATTTCGGGTGATCCCTCTTGAGCACGTATGCTTCTGCTACTTGTTCTACATCAGACTTCTTCCGTAAACGTCGAAACGCTTTGACTCGGTGAGTTTCGCGGAATTCCAACTTCGATGCCCCGGTTGCCGAAATTCAGTTGCCTTTGAATTTCGGGTGATCCCTCTTGAGCATGGATGATTCTGCTACTTGTTCTACATCAGACTTCTTCCGCAAACGGCGAAACGCTTTGACTCGGTGAGTTTCGTGGAATTCCACCTTCGATGCCCCGGTTGCCGAAATTCAGTTGCCTTTGAATTTCTGGTGATCCCTCTTGAGCATGTATGCTTCTGCTACTTGTTCTAAATCAGACTTCTTCCGCAAATGGCGAAACGCTTTGACTCGGTGAGTTTCGCGGCTTTCCGACTTCGATGCCCCGGTTGTAAAAATTCAATTGCAGTTGGATTTCTGCTGATCTCTCTTAAGCATGTATGCTTCTGCTACTTGGTCTAAATCAGACTTCTTCCGCAAATGGCGAAACGCTTTGATTCGATGAGTTTCACGAAATTCCAAGTTCGATGCCCCGGTTGCCGAAATTCAGTTGCCTTTGAATTTCGGGTGATCCCTTTTGAGCATGGATGATTCTGCTACTTGGTCTACATCAGACTTCTTCCGCAAACGTCGAAACGCTTTGCCTCGGTGAGTTTCGCGGCATTCCGACTTCGATGCGCCGGTTGCCGAAATTCATTTGCCTTTGAATTTCGGGTGATCCCTCTTGAGCACGTATGCTTCTGCTACGTGTTCTACATCAGACTTCTTCCGTAAACGTCGAAACGCTTTGACTCGGTGAGTTTCGCGGCATTCCGACTTCGATGCCCCGGTTGCCGAAATTCAGTTGCCTTTGAATTTCGGGTGATCCCTCTTGAGCATGTATGCTTCTGCTACTTGGTCTACATCAGACTTCTTCCGCAAACGTCGAAACGCTTTGCCTCGGTGAGTTTCGCGGCATTCCGACTTCGATGCGCCGGTTGCCGAAATTCATTTGCCTTTGAATTTCGGGTGATCCCTCTTGAGCAGGTATGTTTCTGCTACTTGGTCTAAATCAGACTTCTTCCGCAAAAGGCGAAACGCTTTGATTCGATGAGTTTCGCGGAATTCCAACTTCGATGCCCCGGTTGCCGAAATTCAGTTGCCTTTGAATTTCGGGTGATCCCTTTTGAGCATGGATGATTCTGCTACTTGTTCTACATCAGACTTCTTCCGCAAATGGCGAAACGCTTTGACTCGGTGAGTTTCGCGGAATTCCAACTTCGATGCCCCGGTTGCAAAAATTCAGTTGCATTTGGATTTCTGGTGATCCCTCTTGAGCATGTATGTTTCTGCTACTTGTTCTACATCAGACTTCTTCCGCAAATGTCGAAACGCTTTGCCTCGGTGAGTTTCGCGGCATTCCGACTTCAATGCCCCGGTTGCCGAAATTCAGTTGCCTTTCAATTTCGGGTGATCCCTCTTGAGCATGTATGCTTCTGCTACTTGGTCTACATCAGACTTCTTCCGCAAACGTCGAAACGCTTTGCCTCGGTGAGTTTCGCGGCATTCCCACTTCGATGCGCCGGTTGCCGAAATTCATTTGCCTTTGAATTTCGGGTGATCCCTCTTGAGCATGTATGCTTCTGCTACTTGGTCTAAATCAGACTTCTTCCGCAAAGGCGAAACGCTTTGATTCGATGAGTTTCGCGGAATTCCAACTTCGATGCCCCGGTTGCCGAAATTCAGTTGCCTTTGAATTTCGGGTGATCCCTTTTGAGCATGGATGATTCTGCTACTTGTTCTACATCAGACTTCTTCCGCAAACGGCGAAACGCTTTGACTCGGTAAGTTTCGCGGAATTCCAACTTCGATGCCCAGGTTGCAAAAATTCAGTTGCATTTGGATTTCTGGTGATCCCTCTTGAGCATGTATGTTTCTGCTACTTGTTCTACATCAGACTTCATCCGCAAATGTCAAAACGCTTTGCCTCGGTGAGTTTCGCGGCATTCCGACTTCGATGCCCCGGTTGCCGAAATTCAGTTGCCTTTGAATTTCGGGTGATCCCTCTTGAGCATGTATGCTTCTGCTACTTGGTCTACATCAGACTTCTTCCGCAAACGTCGAAACGCTTTGCCTCGTTGAGTTTCACGGAATTCAAACTTCGATTCCCCGGTTGCCGAAATTCATTTGCCTTTGAATTTCGGGTGATCCCTCTTGAGCACGTATGCTTCTGCTACTTGTTCTACATCAGACTTCTTCCGTAAACGTCGAAACGCTTTGACTCGGTGAGTTTCGCGGAATTCCAACTTCGATGCCCCGGTTGCCGAAATTCAGTTGCCTTTGAATTTCGGGTGATCCCTCTTGAGCATGGATGATTCTGCTACTTTTTCTACATCAGACTTCTTCCGCAAACGGCGAAACGCTTTGACTCGGTGAGTTTCGTGGAATTCCACCTTCGATGCCCCGTTTGCCGAAATTCAGTTGCCTTTGAATTTCGGGTGATCCCTCTTGAGCATGTATGCTTCTGCTACTTGTTCTAAATCAGTCTTCTTCCGCAAACAGCGAAACGCTTTGACTCGGTGAGTTTCGCGACATTCCGACTTCGATGCCCCGGTCGCCGCAATTCAGTTGCCTTTGAATGTCGGGTGATCCCTCTTGAGCATGTATGCTTCTGCTACTTGTTCTACATCAGACTTCTTCCGTAAACGTTGAAACGCTTTGACACAGTGAGTTTCGCGGAATTCCAACTTCGATGCCCCGGTTGCCGAAATTCAGTTGACTTTGAATTTTGGGTGATCCCTCTTGAGCATGTATGCTTCTGCTACTTGTTCTACATCAGACTTCTTCCGCAAACTGCGAAACGCTTTGACTCGGTGAGTTTCGTGGAATTCAACCTTCGATGCCCCGGTTGCCGAAATTCAGTTGCCTTTGAATTTCTGGTGATCCCTCTTGAGCATGTATGCTTCTGCTACTTGTTCTAAATCAGACTTCTTCCGCAAATGGCGAAACGCTTTGATTCGATGAGTTTCGCGGAATTCCAATTTCGATGCCCCGGTTGCCGAAATTCAGTTGCCTTTGAATTTCGAGTGATCCCTCTTGAGCATGTATGCTTCTGCTACTTGGTCTAAATCAGACTTCTTCCGCAAATGACGAAACGCTTTGACTTGGTGAGTTTCGCGGAATTCCAACTTCGAGGCCCCGGTTGCCGAAATTCAATTGCCATTGAATTTCGGGTGATCCCTCTTGAGCATGTATGCTACTGCTACTTGTTCTACATCAGACTTCTTCCGCAAACGGCGAAACGCTTTGACTCGGTGAGTTTCGCGGAATTCCAACTTCGATGCCCCGGTTGCCGAAATTCAGTTGCCATTGAATTTCGGGTGATCCCGCTTGAGCATGTATGCTTCTGCTACTTGGTCTAAATCAGCCTTATTCCGCAAATGGCGAAACGCTTTGATTCGATGAGTTTCGCGGCATTCCGACTTCGATGCCCCGGTTGCCGAAATTCAGTTGCCTTTGAATTTCGGGTGATCCCTCTTGAGCATGTATGCTTCTGCTACTTGTTCTACATTAGACTTCTTCCGCAAACGGGGAAACGCTTTGACTCGGTGAATTTCACGGCATTCCGACTTCGATTCCCCGGTTGCCGAAATTCTGTTGCCTTTGAATTTCGGGTGACCCCTCTTGAGCATGTATGCTTCTGCTACTTGTTCTACATCAGACTTCTTCCACAAACGGGGAAACACTTTGACTCGGTGAATTTCGCGGCATTCCGACTTTGATTCCCCGTTTGCCGAAATTCAGTTGCCTTTGGATTTCGGGTGATCCCTCTTGAGCATGTATGCTTCTGCTACTTGTTTTAAATCAAACTTCTTCCGCAAAGGGCGAAACGCTTTGACTGGATGAGTTTCGCGGCATTCCGACTTCGATGCCCCGGTTGCAAAAATTCAATTGCAGTTGGATTTCTGCTGATCCCTCTTGAGCATGTATGCTTCTGCTACTTGGTCTAAATCAGACTTCTTCCGCAAATGTCGAAACGCTTTGCCTCGGTGAGTTTCGCGGCATTCCGACTTCGATGCCCCGGTTGCCGAAATTCAGTTGCCTTTGAATTTCGGGTGATCCCTCTTGAGCATGTATGCTTCTGCTACTTGGTCTACATCAGACTTCTTCCGCAAATGTCGAAACGCTTTGCCTCGGTGAGTTTCGCGACATTCCGACTTCGATGCGCCGGTTGCCGAAATTCATTTGCCTTTGAATTTCGGGTGATCCCTCTTGAGCACGTATGCTTCTGCTACTTGGTCTACATCAGACTTCTTCCGCAAAAGGCGAAACGCTTTGATTCGATGAGTTTCGCGGAATTCCAACTTCGATGCCCCGGTTGCCGAAATTCAGTTGCCTTTGAATTTCGGGTGATCCCTCTTGAGCATGGATGATTCTGCTACTTGTTCTACATCATACTTCTTCCGCAAACGGCGAAACGCTTTGCCTCGGTGAGTTTCGCGGCATTCCGACTTCGATGCGCCGGTTGCAAAAATTCAGTTGCATTTGGATTTCGGGTGATCCCTCTTGAGCATGTATGCTTCTGCTACTTGGTCTAAATCAGACTTCTTCCGCAAAAGGCGAAACGCTTTGATTCGGTGAGTTTCGCGGAATTCCAACTTCGATGCCCCGGTTGCCGAAATTCAGTTGCCTTTGAATTTCGGGTGATCCCTCTTGAGCACGTATGCTTCTGCTACTTGGTCTAAATCAGACTTCTTCCGCAAATGGCGAAACGCATTGATTTGATGAGTTTCGCGGAATTCCAACTTCGATGCCCCGGTTGCCGAAATTCAGTTGCCTTTGAATTTCGGGTGATCCCTTTTGAGCATGGATGATTCTGCTACTTGTTCTACATCAGACTTCTTCCGCAAACGTCGAAACGCTTTGACTCGGTGACTTTCGCGGCATTCCGAATTCGATGCGCCGGTTGCCGAAATTCATTTGCCTTTGAATTTCGGGTGATCCCTCTTGAGCACGTATGCTTCTGCTACTTGTTCTACATCAGACTTCTTCCGTAAATGTCGAAACGCTTTGACTCGGTGAGTTTCGCGGCATTCCGACTTCGATGCGCCGGTTGCCGAAATTCATTTGCCTTTGAATTTCGGGTGATCCCTCTTGAGCATGTATGCTTCTGCTACTTGTTCTACATCAGACTTCTTCCGTAAACGTCGAAACCCTTTGACTCGGTGAGTTTCGCGGAATTCCAACTTCGATGCGCCGGTTGCCGAAATTCATTTGCCTTTGAATTTCGGGTGATCCCTCTTGAGCATGGATGATTCTGCTACTTGTTCTACATCAGACTTGTTCCGCAAACGGCGAAACGCTTTGACTCGGTGAGTTTCGCGGAATTCCAACTTCGATGCCCCGGTTGCCGAAATTCAGTTGCCTTTGAATTTCGGGAGATCCCTCTTGAGCATGGATGATTCTGCTACTTTTTCTACATCAGACTTCTTCCGCAAACGGCGAAACGCTTTGACTCGGTGAGTTTCGCGGAATTCCAACTTCGATGCCCCGGTTGCAAAAATTCAATTGCATTTGGATTTCTGGTGATCCCTCTTGCGCATGTATGCTTCTGCTACTTGTTCTACATCAGACTTCTTCCGCAAACGTCGAAACGCTTTGCCTGGGTGAGTTTCGCGGCATTCCGACTTCGATGCCCTGGTTGCCGAAATTCAGTTGCCTTTGAATTTCGGGTGATCCCTCTTGAGCATGGATGATTCTGCTACTTGTTCTACATCAGACTTCTTCCGCAAACGGCGAAACGCTTTGAGTCGGTGAGTTTCGTGGAATTCCACCTTCGATGCCCCGGTTGCCGAAATTCAGTTGCCTTTGAATTTCTGGTGATCCCTCTTGAGCATGTATGCTTCTGCTACTTGGTCTAAATCAGCCTTATTCCGTAAATGGCGAAACGCTTTGATTCGATGAGTTTCGCGGAATTCCAACTTCGATGCCCCGGTTGCCGAAATTCAGTTGCCTTTGAATTTCGGGAGATCCCTCTTGAGCATGGATGATTCTGCTACTTTTTCTACATCAGACTTCTTCCGCAAACGGCGAAACGCTTTGACTCGGTGAGTTTCGCGGAATTCCAACTTCGATGCCCCGGTTGCAAAAATTCAATTGCATTTGGATTTCTGGTGATCCCTCTTGCGCATGTATGCTTCTGCTACTTGTTCTACATCAGACTTCTTCCGCAAACTTCGAAACGCTTTGCCTGGGTGAGTTTCGCGGCATTCCGACTTCGATGCCCCGGTTGCCGAAATTCAGTTGCCTTTGAATTTCGGGTGATCCCTCTTGAGCATGGATGATTCTGCTACTTGTTCTACATCAGACTTCTTCCGCAAACGGCGAAACGCTTTGAGTCGGTGAGTTTCGTGGAATTCCACCTTCGATGCCCCGGTTGCCGAAATTCAGTTGCCTTTGAATTTCTGGTGATCCCTCTTGAGCATGTATGCTTCTGCTACTTGTTCTAAATCAGACTTCTTCCGCAAACAGCGAAACGCTTTGACTCGGTGAGTTTCGCGACATTCCGACTTCGATGCCCCGGTCGCCGAAATTCAGTTGCCTTTGAATTTCGGGTGATCCCTCTTGAGCATGTATGCTTCTGCTACTTGTTCTACATCAGACTTCTTCCGTAAACGTTGAAACGCTTTGACTCGGTGAGTTTCGCGGAATTCCAACTTCGATGCCCCCGTTGCCGAAATTCAGTTGCCATTGAATTTCGGGTGATGCCTCTTGAGCATGGATGATTCTGCTACTTGTTCTAAATCAGACTTCTTCCGCAAACAGCGAAACGCTTTGACTCGGTGAGTTTCGCGACATTCCGACTTCGATGCCCCGGTCGCCGAAATTCAGTTGCCTTTGAATTTCGGGTGATCCCTCTTGAGCATGTATGCTTCTGCTACTTGTTCTACATCAGACTTCTTCCGTAAACGTTGAAACGCTTTGACTCGGTGAGTTTCGCGGAATTCCAACTTCGATGCCCCCGTTGCAAAAATTCAATTGCATTTGGATTTCTGGTGATCCCTCTTAAGCATGTATGTTTCTGCTACTTGTTCTACATCAGACTTCTTCCGCAAATGTCGAAACGCTTTGCCTCAGTGAGTTTCGCGGCATTCCGACTTCGATGCCCCGGTTGCCGAAATTCAGTTGCCTTTGAATTTCGGGTGATCCCTCTTGAGCATGTAAGCTTCTGCTACTTGGTCTACATCAGACTTCTTCCGCAAACGTCGAAACGCTTTGCCTCGGTGAGTTTCGCGGCATTCCGACTTCGATGCGCCGGTTGCCGAAATTCATTTGCCTTTGAATTTCTGCTGATCCCTCTTGAGCATGTATGCTTCTGCTACTTGGTCTAAATCAGACTTCTTCCGCAAATGGCGAAACGCTTTGATTCGATGAGTTTCGCGGAATTCCAATTTCGATGCCCCCGTTGCCGAAATTCAGTTGCCTTTGAATTTCGGGTGATCCCTCTTGAGCATGTATGCTTCTGCTACTTGGTCTAAATCAGACTTCTTCCGCAAATGACGAAACGCTTTGACTTGGTGAGTTTCGCGGAATTCCAACTTCGAGGCCCCGGTTGCCGAAATTCAGTTGCCTTTGAATTTCGGGTGATCCCTCTTGAGCATGGATGATTCTGCTACTTGTTCTACATCAGACTTCTTCCGCAAACGGCGAAACGCTTTGAGTCGGTGAGTTTCGTGGAATTCCACCTTCGATGCCCCGGTTGCCGAAATTCAGTTGCCTTTGAATTTCTGGTGATCCCTCTTGAGCATGTAAGCTTCTGCTACTTGGTCTAAATCAGCCTTATTCCGTAAATGGCGAAACGCTTTGATTCGATGAGTTTCGCGGCATTCCGACTTCGATGCCCCGGTTGCCTAAATTCAGTTGCCTTTGAATTTCGGGTGATCCCTCTTGAGCATGTATGCTTCTGCTACTTGTTCTACATTAGACTTCTTCCGCAAACGGGGAAACGCTTTGACTCGGTGAATTTCACGGCATTCCAACTTCGATGCCCCCGTTGCAAAAATTCAATTGCATTTGGATTTCTGGTGATCCCTCTTAAGCATGTATGTTTCTGCTACTTGTTCTACATCAGACTTCTTCCGCAAATGTCGAAACGCTTTGCCTCAGTGAGTTTCGCGGCATTCCGACTTCGATGCCCCGGTTGCCGAAATTCAGTTGCCTTTGAATTTCGGGTGATCCCTCTTGAGCATGTAAGCTTCTGCTACTTGGTCTACATCAGACTTCTTCCGCAAACGTCGAAACGCTTTGCCTCGGTGAGTTTCGCGGCATTCCGACTTCGATGCGCCGGTTGCCGAAATTCATTTGCCTTTGAATTTCGGGTGATCCCTCTTGAGCACGTATGCTTCTGCTACTTGTTCTACATCAGACTTCTTCCGTAAACGTCGAAACGCTTTCACTCGGTGAGTTTCGCGGAATTCCAACTTCGATGCCCCGGTTGCCGAAATTCAGTTGCCTTTGAATTTCGGGTGATCCCTCTTGAGCATGGATGATTCTGCTACATGTTCTACATCAGACTTGTTCCGCAAACGGCGAAACGCTTTGACTCGGTGAGTTTCGCGGAATTCCAACTTCGATGCCGCAGTTACCGAAATTCAGTTGCCTTTGTATTTCGGGAGATCCCTCTTGAGCATGGATGATTCTGCTACTTTTTCTACATCAGACTTCTTCCGCAAACGGCGAAACGCTTTGACTCGGTGAGTTTCGCGGAATTCCAACTTCGATGCCCCGGTTGCAAAAATTCAATTGCATTTGGATTTCTGGTGATCCCTCTTGCGCATGTATGGTTCTGCTACTTGTTCTACATCAGACTTCTTCCGCAAACGTCGAAACGCTTTGCCTGGGTGAGTTTCGCGGCGTTCCGACTTCGATGCCCCGGTTGCCGAAATTCAGTTGCCTTTGAATTTCGGGTGATCCCTCTTGAGCATGGATGATTCTGCTACTTGTTCTACATCAGACTTCTTCCGCAAACGGCGAAACGCTTTGAGTCGGTGAGTTTCGTGGAATTCCACCTTCGATGCCCCGGTTGCCGAAATTCAGTTGCCTTTGAATTTCTGGTGATCCCTCTTGAGCATGTATGCTTCTGCTACTTGTTCTAAATCAGACTTCTTCCGCAAACAGCGAAACGCTTTGACTCGGTGAGTTTCGCGGAATTCCAACTTCGATGCCGCTGTTACCGAAATTCAGTTGCCTTTGAATTTCGGGTGATCCCTCTTGAGCATGGATGATTCTGCTACTTTTTCTACATCAGACTTCTTCCGCAAACGGCGAAACGCTTTGACTCGGTGAGTTTCGCGGAATTCCAACTTCGATGCCCCGGTTGCAAAAATTCAATTGCATTTGGATTTCTGGTGATCCCTCTTGCGCATGTATGCTTCTGCTACTTGTTCTACATCAGACTTCTTCCGCAAACGTCGAAACGCTTTGCCTGGGTGAGTTTCGCGGCATTCCGACTTCGATGCCCCGGTTGCCGAAATTCAGTTGCCTTTGAATTTCGGGTGATCCCTCTTGAGCATGTATGCTTCTGCTACTTGTTCTAAATCAGACTTCTTCCGCAAATGACGAAACGCTTTGACTCGGTGAGTTTCGTGGAAGTCAACTTCGATGCCCCGGTTGCCGAAATTCAGTTGCCTTTGAATTTCTGGTGATCCCTCTTGAGCATGTATGCTTCTGCTACTTGTTCTAAATCAGACTTCTTCCGCAAATGGCGAAACGCTTTGACTCGCTGAGTTTCGCGGCATTCCGACATCGATGCCCCGGTTGCAAAAATTCAATTGCATTTGGATTTCTGCTGATTCCTCTTGAGCATGTATGCTTCTGCTACTTGGTCTAAATCAGACTTCTTCCGCAAATGGCGAAACACTTTGATTCGCTGAGTTTCGCGGAATTCCAACTTCGATGCCCCGGTTGCCGAAATTCAGTTGCCTTTGAATTTCGGGTGATCCCTTTTGAGCATGGATGATTCTGCTACTTGTTCTACATCAGACTTCTTCCGCAAACGGCGAAACGCTTTGACTCGGTGAGTTTCGCGGAATTCCAACTTCGATGCCCCCGTTGCAAAAATTCAATTGCATTTGGATTTCTGCTGATCCCTCTTGAGCATGTATGCTTCTGCTACTTGGTCTAAATCAGACTTCTTCCGCAAATGGCGAAACGCTTTGATTCGATGAGTTTCGCGGAATTCCAACTTCGATGCCCCGGTTGCCGAAATTCAGTTGCCTTTGAATTTCGGGTGATCCCTTTTGAGCATGGATGATTCTGCTACTTGTTCTACATCAGACTTTTTCCGCAAACGGGGAAACGCTTTGACTCGGTGAATTTCACGGCATTCCAACTTCGATGCCCCCGTTGCAAAAATTCAATTGCATTTGGATTTCTGGTGATCCATCTTAAGCATGTATGTTTCTGCTACTTGTTCTACATCAGACTTCTTCCGCAAATGTCGAAACGCTTTGCCTCAGTGAGTTTCGCGGCATTCCGACTTCGATGCCCCGGTAGCCGAAATTCAGTTGCCTTTGAATTTCGGGTGATCCCTCTTGAGCATGGATGATTCTGCTACTTGGTCTACATCAGACTTCTTCCGCAAACGGCGAAACGCTTTGCCTCGGTGAGTTTCGCGGCATTCCGACTTCGATGCGCCGGTTGCCGAAATTCATTTGCCTCTGAATTTCGGGTGATCCCTCTTGAGCACGTATGCTTCTGCTACTTGTTCTACATCAGACTTCTTCCGTAAACGTCGAAACGCTTTGACTCGGTGAGTTTCGCGGAATTCCAACTTCGATGCCCCGGTTGCCGAAATTCAGTTGCCTTTGAATTTCGGGTGATCCCTCTTGAGCATGGATGATTCTGCTACTTGTTCTACATCAGACTTCTTCCGCAAACGGCGAAACGCTTTGACTCGGTGAGTTTCGTGGAATTCCACCTTCGATGCCCCGGTTGCCGAAATTCAGTTGCCTTTGAATTTCTGGTGATCCCTCTTGAGCATGTATGCTTCTGCTACTTGTTCTAAATCAGACTTCTTCCGCAAACAGCGAAACGCTTTGACTCGGTGAGTTTCGCGACATTCGGACTTCGATGCCCCGGTCGCCGAAATTCAGTTGCCTTTGAATTTCGGGTGATCCCTCTTGAGCATGTATGCTTCTGCTACTTGTTCTACATCAGACTTCTTCCGTAAACGTCGAAACGCTTTGACTCGGTGAGTTTCGCGGAATTCCAACTTCGATGCCCCGGTTGCCGAAATTCAGTTGCCTTTGAATTTTGGGTGATCCCTCTTGAGCATGTATGCTTCTGCTACTTGTTCTACATCAGACTTCTTCCGCAAACTGCGAAACGCTTTGACTCGGTGAGTTTCGTGGAATTCAACCTTCGATGCCCCGGTTGCCGAAATTCAGTTGCCTTTGAATTTCTGGTGATCCCTCTTGAGCATGTATGCTTCTGCTACTTGTTCTAAATCAGACTTCTTCCGCAAATGGCGAAACGCTTTGACTCAGTGAGTTTCGCGGCATTCCGACTTCGATGCCCCGGTTGCAAAAATTCAATTCCATTTGGATTTCTGCTGATCCCTCTTGAGCATGTATGCTTCTACTACTTGGTCTAAATTAGACTTCTTCCGCAAATGGCGAAACGCTTTGATTCGATGAGTTTCGCGGAATTGCAATTTCGATGCCCCGGTTGCCGAAATTCAGTTGCCTTTGAATTTCGGGTGATCCCTCTTGAGCATGTATGCTTCTGCTACTTGGTCTAAATCAGACTTCTTCCGCAAATGACGAAACGCTTTGACTTGGTGAGTTTCGCGGAATTCCAACTTCGAGGCCCCGGTTGCCGAAATTCAATTGCCAATGAATTTCGGGTGATCCCTCTTGAGCATGTATGCTTCTACTACTTGTTCTACATCAGACTTCTTCCGCAAACGGCGAAACGCTTTGACTCGGTGAGTTTCGCGGAATTCCAACTTCGATGCCCCGGTTGCCGAAATTCAGTTGCCATTGAATTTCGGGTGATCCCGCTTGAGCATGTATGCTTCTGCTACTTGGTCTAAATCAGCCTTATTCCGCAAAGGGCGAAACGCTTTGATTCGATGAGTTTCGCGGCATTCCGACTTCGATGCCCCGGTTGCCCAAATTCAGTTGCCTTTGAATTTCGGGTGATCCCTCTTGAGCATGTATGCTTCTGCTACTTGTTGTACATCAGACTTCTTCCGCAAACGGCGAAACGCTTTGACTCGGTGAGTTTCGCGGAATTCCAACTTCGATGCCGCTGTTACCGAAATTCAGTTGCCTTTGAATTTCGGGTGATCCCTCTTGAGCATGGATGATTCTGCTACTTTTTCTACATCAGACTTCTTCCGCAAACGGCGAAACGCTTTGACTCGGTGAGTTTCGCGGAATTCCAACTTCGATGCCCCGGTTGCAAAAATTCAATTGCATTTGGATTTCTGGTGATCCCTCTTGCGCATGTATGCTTCTGCTACTTGTTCTACATCAGACTTCTTCCGCAAACGTCGAAACGCTTTGCCTGGGTGAGTTTCGCGGCATTCCGACTTCGATGCCCCGGTTGCCGAAATTCAGTTGCCTTTGAATTTCGGGTGATCCCTCTTGAGCATGTATGCTTCTGCTACTTGTTCTAAATCAGACTTCTTCCGCAAATGACGAAACGCTTTGACTCGGTGAGTTTCGTGGAATTCAACCTTCGATGCCCCGGTTGCCGAAATTCAGTTGCCTTTGAATTTCTGGTGATCCCTCTTGAGCATGTATGCTTCTGCTACTTGTTCTAAATCAGACTTGTTCCGCAAATGTCGAAACGCTTTGACTCGGTGAGTTTCGCGGCATTCCGACTTCGATGCCCCGGTTGCAAAAATTCAATTGCATTTGGATTTCTGCTGATCCCTCTTGAGCATGTATGCTTCTGCTACTTGGTCTAAATCAGACTTCTTCCGCAAATGGCGAAACGCTTTGATTCGATGAGTTTCGCGGAATTCCAACTTCGATGCCCCCGTTGCAAAAATTCAATTGCATTTGGATTTCTGCTGATCCCTCTTGAGCATGTATGCTTCTGCTACTTGGTCTAAATCAGACTTCTTCCGCAAATGGCGAAACACTTTGATTCGATGAGTTTCGCGGAATTCCAACTTCGATGCCCCGGTTGCCGAAATTCAGTTGCCTTTGAATTTCGGGTGATCCCTTTTGAGCATGTATGCTTCTGCTACTTGGTCTACATCAGACTTCTTCCGCAAACGTCGAAACGCTTTGCCTCGGTGAGTTTCGCGGCATTCCGACTTCGATGCGCCGGTTGCCGAAATTCATTTGCCTTTGAATTTCGGGTGATCCCTCTTGAGCACGTATGCTTCTGCTACTTGTTCTACATCAGACTTCTTCCGTAAACGTCGAAATGCTTTGACTCGGTGAGTTTCGCGGAATTCCAACTTCAATGCCCCGGTTGCCGAAATTCAGTTGCCTTTGAATTTCGGGTGATCCCTTTTGAGCATGGATGATTCTGCTACTTGTTCTACATCAGACTTCTTCCGCAAACGGCCAAACGCTTTGACTCGGTGAGTTTCGCGGAATTCCAACTTCGATGGCCCGGTTGCAAAAATTCAGTTGCATTTGGATTTCTGGTGATCCCTCTTGAGCATGTATGTTTCTGCTACTTGTTCTACATCAGACTTCTTCCGCAAATGTCGAAACGCTTTGCCTCGGTGAGTTTCGCGGCATTCCGACTTCGATGCCCCGGTTGCAAAAATTCAATTGCATTTGGATTTCTGCTGATCCCTCTTGAGCATGTATGCTTCTGCTACTTGGTCTAAATCAGACTTCTTCCGCAAAAGGCGAAACGCTTTGATTCGATGAGTTTCGCGGAATTCCAACTTCGATGCCCCGGTTGCCGAAATTCAGTTGCCTTTGAATTTCGGGTGACCCCTCTTGAGCATGTATGCTTCTGCTACTTGTTCTACATCAGACTTCTTCCACAAACGGGGAAACACTTTGACTCGGTGAATTTCGCTGCATTCCGACTTTGATTCCCTGTTTGCCGAAATTCAGTTGCCTTTGGATTTCGGGTGATCCCTCTTGAGCATGTATGCTTCTGCTACTTGTTTTAAATCAAACTTCTTCCGCAAAGGGCGAAACGCTTTGACTGGATGAGTTTCGCGGTATTCGACTTCGATGCCCTGGTTGCCGAAATTCAGTTGCCTTTGAATTTCTGGTGATCCCTCTTGAGCATGGATGCTTCTGCTACTTGTTCTACATCAGACTTCTTCCGCAAACGGCGAAACGCTTTGACTCGGTGAGTTTCGCGGAATTCCAACTTCGATGCCGCAGTTACCGAAATTCAGTTGCCTTTGAATTTCGGGTGATCCCTCTTGAGCATGGATGATTCTGCTACTTTTTCTACATCAGACTTCTTCCGCAAACGGCGAAACGCTTTGACTCGGTGAGTTTCGCGGAATTCCAACTTCGATGCCCCGGTTGCAAAAATTCAATTGCATTTGGATTTCTGGTGATCCCTCTTGCGCATGTATGCTTCTGCTACTTGTTCTACATCAGACTTCTTCCGCAAACGTCGAAACGCTTTGCCTGGGTGAGTTTCGCGGCATTCCGACTTCGATGCCCCGGTTGCCGAAATTCAGTTGCCTTTGAATTTCGGGTGATCCCTCTTGAGTATGTATGCTTCTGCTACTTGGTCTACATCAGACTTCTTCCGTAAACGTCGAAACGCTTATCCTCGGTGAGTTTCGCGGCATTCTGACTTCGATGCCCCGGTTGCCGAAATTCAGTTGCCTTTGATTTCGGGTGATCCCTCTTGAGCATGGATGATTCTGCTACTTGTTCTACATCAGACTTCTTCCGCAAACGGCAAAACGCTTTGACTCAGTGAGTTTCGCGGAATTCCAACTTCGATGCCCCGGTTGCAAAAATTCAAATGCCTTTAGATTTCTGGTGATCCCTCTTGAGCATGTATGCTTCTGCTACTTGTTCTAAATCAGACTTCTTCCGCAAACAGCGAAACGCTTTGACTCGGTGAGTTTCGCGACATTCCGACTTCGATGTCCCGGTCGCCGAAATTCAGTTGCCTTTGAATTTCGGGTGATCCCTCTTGAGCATGTATGCTTCTGCTACTTGTTCTACATCCGACTTCTTCCGTAAACGTCGAAACGCTTTGACTCGGTGAGTTTCGCGGAATTCCAACTTCGATGCCCCGGTTGCCGAAATTCAGTTGCCTTTGAATTTTGGGTGATCCCTCTTGAGCATATATGCTTTTGCTACTTGTTCTACATCAGACTTCTTCCGCAAACTGCGAAACGCTTTGACTCGGTGAGTTTCGTGGAATTCAACCTTCGATGTCCCGGTTGCCGAAATTCAGTTGCCTTTGAATTTCTGGTGATCCCTCTTGAGCAAGTATGCTTCTGCTACTTGTTCTAAATCAGATTTCTTCCGCAAATGGTGAAACGCTTTGACTCGGTGAGTTTCGCGGCATTCCGACTTCGATGCCCCGGTTGCAAAAATTCAATTGCATTTGGATTTCTTCTGATCCCTCTTGAGCATGTATGCTTCTGCTACTTGGTCTAAATCAGGCTTCTTCCGCAAAAGGCGAAACGCTTTGATTCGATGAGTTTCGCGGAATTCCAACTTCGATGCCCCGGTTGCCGAAATTCAGTTGCCTTTGAATTTCGGGTGATCCCTTTTGAGCATGGATGATTCTGCTACTTGTTCTACATCAGACTTCCTCCGCAAACGGCGAAACGCTTTGACTCGGTGAGTTTCGCGGAATTCCAACTTCGATGGCCCGGTTGCAAAAATTCAGTTGCATTTGGATTTCTGGTGATCCCTCTTGAGCATGTATGTTTCTGCTACTTGTTCTACATCAGACTTCTTCCGCAAATGTCGAAACGCTTTGCCTCGGTGAGTTTCGCGGCATTCCGACTTCGATGCCCCGGTTGCCGAAATTCAGTTGCCTTTGAATTTCGGGTGATCCCTCTTGAGCATGTATGCTTCTGCTACTTGGTCTACATCAGACTTCTTCCGCAAACGTCGAAACGCTTTGCCTCGGTGAGTTTCGCGGCATTCCGACTTCGATGCGCCGGTTGCCGAAATTCATTTGCCTTTGAATTTCGGGTGATCCCTCTTGAGCACGTATGCTTCTGCTACTTGTTCTACATCAGACTTCTTCCGTAAACGTCGAAATGCTTTGACTCGGTGAGTTTCGCGGAATTCCAACTTCAATGCCCCGGTTGCCGAAATTCAGTTGCCTTTGAATTTCGGGTGATCCCTCTTGAGCATGGATGATTCTGCTACTTGTTCTACATCAGACTTCTTCCGCAAACGGCGAAACGCTTTGACTCGGTGAGTTTCGTGGAATTCAACCTTCGATGCCCCGGTTGCCGAAATTCAGTTGCCTTTGAATTTCTGGTGATCCCTCTTGAGCATGTATGCTTCTGCTACTTGTTCTAAATCAGACTTCTTCCGCAAATGGCGAAACGCTTTGACTCGGTGAGTTTCGCCGCATTTCGACTTCGAGGCCCCGGTTGCAAAAATTCAATTGCATTTGGATTTCTGCTGATCCCTCTTGAGCATGTATGCTTCTGCTACTTGGTCTAAATCAGACTTCTTCCGCAAATGGCGAAACGCTTTGATACGATGAGTTTCGCGGAATTCCAACTTCGATGCCCCGGTTGCCGAAATTCAGTTGCCTTTGAATTTCGGGTGATCCCTCTTGAGCATGTATGCTTCTGCTACTTGGTCTAAATCAGACTTCTTCCGCAAATGACGAAACGCTTTGACTTGGTGAGTTTCGCGGAATTCCAACTTCGAGGCCCCGGTTGCCGAAATTCAATTGCCATTGAATTTCGGGTGATCCCTATTGAGCATGTATGCTTCTGCTACTTGTTCTACATCAGACTTCTTCCGCAAACTGCGAAACGCTTTGACTCGGTGAGTTTCGTGGAATTCAACCTTCAATGCCCCGGTTGCCGAAATTCAGTTGCCTTTGAATTTCTGGTGATCCCTCTTGAGCATGTATGCTTCTGCTACTTGTTCTAAATCAGACTTCTTCCGCAAATGGCGAAACGCTTTGACTCGGTGAGTTTCGCCGCATTCCGACTTCAATGCCCCGGTTGCAAAAATTCAATTGCATTTGGATTTCTGCTGATCCCTCTTGAGCATGTATGCTTCTGCTACTTGGTCTAAATCAGACTTCTTCCGCAAATGGCGAAACGCTTTGATACGATGAGTTTCGCGGAATTCCAACTTCGATGCCCCGGTTGCCGAAATTCAGTTGCCTTTGAATTTCGGGTGATCCCTCTTGAGCATGTATGCTTCTGCTACTTGGTCTAAATCAGACTTCTTCCGCAAATGACGAAACGCTTTGACTTGGTGAGTTTCGTGGAATTCCAACTTCGAGGCCCCGGTTGCCGAAATTCAATTGCCATTGAATTTCGGGTGATCCCTCTTGAGCATATATGCTTCTGCTACTTGTTCTACATCAGACTTCTTCCGCAAACGGCGAAACGCTTTGACTCGGTGAGTTTCGCGGAATTCCAACTTCGATGCCCCGGTTGCCGAAATTCAGTTGCCATTGAAATTCGGGTGATCCCGCTTGAGCATGTATGCTTCTGCTACTTGGTCTAAATCAGCCTTATTCCGCAAATGGCGAAACGCTTTGATTCGATGAGTTTCGAGGCATTCCGACTTCGATGCCCCGGTTGCCCAAATTCAGTTGCCTTTGAATTTCGGGTGATCCCTCTTGAGCATGTATGCTTCTGCTACTTGTTCTACATTAGACTTCTTCCGCAAACGGGGAAACGCTTTGACTCGGTGAATTTCACGGCATTCCGACTTCGATTCCCCGGTTGCCGAAATTCTGTTGCCTTTGAATTTCGGGTGACCCCTCTTGAGCATGTATGCTTCTCCTACTTGTTCTACATCAGACATCTTCCACAAACGGGGAAACACTTTGACTCGGTGAATTTCGCGGCATTCCGACTTTGATTCCCCGTTTGCCGAAATTCAGTTGCCTTTGGATTTCGGGTGATCCCTCTTGAGCATGTATGCTTCTGCTACTTGTTTTAAATCAAACTTCTTCCGCAAAGGGCGAAACGCTTTGACTGGATGTGTTTCGCGGTATTCGACTTCGATGCCCTGGTTGCCGAAATTCAGTTGCCTTTGAATTTCTGGTGATCCCTCTTGAGCATGGATGCTTCTGCTACTTGTTCTACATCAGACTTCTTCCGCAAATGGCGAAACGCTTTGACTCGGTGAGTTTCGCCGCATTCCGACTTCAATGCCCCGGTTGCAAAAATTCAATTGCATTTGGATTTCTGCTGATCCCTCTTGAGCATGTATGCTTCTGCTACTTGGTCTAAATCAGACTTCTTCCGCAAATGGCGAAACGCTTTGATACGATGAGTTTCGCGGAATTCCAACTTCGATGCCCCGGTTGCCGAAATTCAGTTGCCTTTGAATTTCGGGTGATCCCTCTTGAGCATGTATGCTTCTGCTACTTGGTCTAAATCAGACTTCTTCCGCAAATGACGAAACGCTTTGACTTGGTGAGTTTCGTGGAATTCCAACTTCGAGGCCCCGGTTGCCGAAATTCAATTGCCATTGAATTTCGGGTGATCCCTCTTGAGCATATATGCTTCTGCTACTTGTTCTACATCAGACTTCTTCCGCAAACGGCGAAACGCTTTGA
Organism: Populus davidiana; assembly: GCA_030145905.1. NCBI lineage: Eukaryota > Viridiplantae > Streptophyta > Magnoliopsida > Malpighiales > Salicaceae > Populus > Populus davidiana. The sequence continues at coordinate 2,043,416 of JAMQGN010000001.1, read as the reverse complement.
CTCGGTGAGTTTCGCGGAATTCCAACTTCGATGCCCCGGTTGCCGAAATTCAGTTGCCATTGAAATTCGGGTGATCCCGCTTGAGCATGTATGCTTCTGCTACTTGGTCTAAATCAGCCTTATTCCGCAAATGGCGAAACGCTTTGATTCGATGAGTTTCGAGGCATTCCGACTTCGATGCCCCGGTTGCCCAAATTCAGTTGCCTTTGAATTTCGGGTGATCCCTCTTGAGCATGTATGCTTCTGCTACTTGTTCTACATTAGACTTCTTCCGCAAACGGGGAAACGCTTTGACTCGGTGAATTTCACGGCATTCCGACTTCGATTCCCCGGTTGCCGAAATTCTGTTGCCTTTGAATTTCGGGTGACCCCTCTTGAGCATGTATGCTTCTCCTACTTGTTCTACATCAGACATCTTCCACAAACGGGGAAACACTTTGACTCGGTGAATTTCGCGGCATTCCGACTTTGATTCCCCGTTTGCCGAAATTCAGTTGCCTTTGGATTTCGGGTGATCCCTCTTGAGCATGTATGCTTCTGCTACTTGTTTTAAATCAAACTTCTTCCGCAAAGGGCGAAACGCTTTGACTGGATGTGTTTCGCGGTATTCGACTTCGATGCCCTGGTTGCCGAAATTCAGTTGCCTTTGAATTTCTGGTGATCCCTCTTGAGCATGGATGCTTCTGCTACTTGTTCTACATCAGACTTCTTCCGCAAATGGCGAAACGCTTTGACTCGGTGAGTTTCGCCGCATTCCGACTTCAATGCCCCGGTTGCAAAAATTCAATTGCATTTGGATTTCTGCTGATCCCTCTTGAGCATGTATGCTTCTGCTACTTGGTCTAAATCAGACTTCTTCCGCAAATGGCGAAACGCTTTGATACGATGAGTTTCGCGGAATTCCAACTTCGATGCCCCGGTTGCCGAAATTCAGTTGCCTTTGAATTTCGGGTGATCCCTCTTGAGCATGTATGCTTCTGCTACTTGGTCTAAATCAGACTTCTTCCGCAAATGACGAAATGCTTTGACTTGGTGAGTTTCGTGGAATTCCAACTTCGAGGCCCCGGTTGCCGAAATTCAATTGCCATTGAATTTCGGGTGATCCCTCTTGAGCATATATGCTTCTGCTACTTGTTCTACATCAGACTTCTTCCGCAAACGGTGAAACGCTTTGACTCGGTGAGTTTCGCGGAATTCCAACTTCGATGCCCCGGTTAACGAAATTCAGTTGCCATTGAAATTCGGGTGATCCCGCTTGAGCATGTATGCTTCTGCTACTTGGTCTAAATCAGCCTTATTCCGCAAATGGCGAAACGCTTTGATTCGATGAGTTTCGAGGCATTCCGACTTCGATGCCCCGGTTGCCCAAATTCAGTTGCCTTTGAATTTCGGGTGATCCCTCTTGAGCATGTATGCTTCTGCTACTTGTTCTACATTAGACTTCTTCCGCAAACGGGGAAACGCTTTGACTCGGTGAATTTCACGGCATTCCGACTTCGATTCCCCGGTTGCCGAAATTCTGTTGCCTTTGAATTTCGGGTGACCCCTCTTGAGCATGTATGCTTCTCCTACTTGTTCTACATTAGACATCTTCCACAAACGGGGAAACACTTTGACTCGGTGAATTTCGCGGCATTCCGACTTTGATTCCCCGTTTGCCGAAATTCAGTTGCCTTTGGATTTCGGGTGATCCCTCTTGAGCATGTATGCTTCTGCTACTTGTTTTAAATCAAACTTCTTCCGCAAAGGGCGAAACGCTTTGACTGGATGTGTTTCGCGGTATTCGACTTCGATGCCCTGGTTGCCGAAATTCAGTTGCCTTTGAATTTCTGGTGATCCCTCTTGAGCATGGATGCTTCTGCTACTTGTTCTACATCAGACTTCTTCCGCAAACGGCGAAAGACTTTGACTCGGTGAGCTTCGCGGAATTCCAACTTCGATGCCCCGGTTGCAAAAATTCAATTCATTTGGATTTCTGGTGATCCCTCTTGAGCATGTATGCTTCTGCTACTTGTTCTACATCAGACTTCTTCCGCAAACGGTGAAACGCTTTGACTCGGTGAGTTTCGCGGAATTCCAACTTCGATGCCCCGGTTGCAAAAATTCAATTGCATTTGGATTTCTGGTGATCCCTCTTGCGCATGTATGCTTCTGCTACTTGTTCTACATCAGACTTCTTCCGCAAACGTCGAAACGCTTATCCTCGGTGAGTTTCGCGGCATTCTGACTTCGATGCCCCGGTTGCCGAAATTCAGTTGCCTTTGATTTCGGGTGATCCCTCTTGAGCATGGATGATTCTGCTACTTGTTCTACATTAGACTTCTTCCGCAAACGGCGAAACGCTTTGACTCGGTGAGTTTCGTGGAATTCCACCTTCGATGTCCCGGTTGCCGAAATTCAGATGCCTTTGAATTTCGGGTGATCCCTCTTGAGCATCTATGCTTCTGCTACTTCTTCTAAATCAGACTTCTTCCGCAAATGGCGAAACGCTTTGACTCGGTGAGTTTCGCGGCATTCCGATTTCGATGCCCCGGTCGACGAAATTCAGTTGCCTTTGAATTTCGGGTGATCCCTCTTGAGCATGTATGCTTCTGCTACTTGGTCTACATCAGACTTCTTCCGCAAATGACGAAACGCTTTGACTCGGTGAGTTTCGCGGAATTCCAACTTGGATGCGCCGGTTGTCGAAATTCAATTGCCTTTGAATTTCGGGTGATCCTTCTTGAGCATGTATGCTTCTGCTACTTGTTCTACATCAGACTTCTTCCGCAAACGGCGAAACGCTTTGACTCGGTGAGTTTCGCGGAATTCCAATTTCGATGCCCCGGTTACCGAAATTCAGTTGCCTTTGAATTTCGGGTGATCCCTCTTGAGCATGTATGCTTCTGCTACTAGGTCTAAATCAGACTTCTTCAGCAAACGGCGAAAGACTTTGACTCGGTGAGTTTAGTGGAATTCCAACTTCGTTGCCCCGGTTGCAAAAATTCAATTCATTTGGATATCTGGTGATCCCTCTTGAGCAGGTATGCTTCTGCTACTTGTTCTACATCAGACTTCTTCCGCAAACAGCGAAACACTTTTACTCGGTGAGTTTCGTGGAATTCCTACTTCGATGCCCCGGTTGCCGAAATTCAATTGCCTTTGAATTTCGGGTGATCCCTCTTGAGCATCTATGCTTCTGCTACTTCTTCTAAATCAGACTTCTTCCGCAAATGGCGAAACGCTTTGACTCGGTGAGTTTCGCGGCATTCCGATTTCGATGCCCCGGTCGACGAAATTCAGTTGCCTTTGAATTTCGGGTGATCCCTCTTGAGCATGTATGCTTCTGCTACTTGGTCTACATCAGACTTCTTCCGCAAATGACGAAACGCTTTGTATCGGTGAGTTTCGCGGAATTCCAACTTCGATGCCCCGGTTGCCGAAATTCAGTTGCCTTTGAATTTCGGGTGATCCCTCTTGAGCATGTATGCTTCTGCTACTTGTTCTAAATCAGACTTGGTCCGCAAATGGCGAAACGCTTTGACTCGGTGAGTTTCGCGGCATTCCGACTTCGATGCCCCGGTTGCCGAAATTCAGTTGCCTTTGAATTTCGGGTGATCCCGCTTGAGCATGTACGCTTCTGCTACTTGTTCTACATTAGACTTCTTCTGCAAACGGGGAAACTCTATGACTCGGTGAATTTCACGGCATTCCGACTTTGATTCCCTAATTGCCGAAATTCAGTTGCCTTTCAATTTCGGGTGATCCCTCTTGAGCATGTATGCTTCTACTACTTGTTCTACATCAAATTTCTTCCGCAAACGGCGAAACACTTTGACTCGGTGAGTTTCGCAGAACTCCAACTTCGATGCCCCGGTTGCCGAAATTCAGTTGCCTTTGAATTTCGGGTGATCCCTCTTGAGCATGTATGCTTCTATTACTTGTTCTAAATCAGACTTGGTCCGCAAATGGCGAAACGCTTTGACTCGGTGAGTTTCGCGGCATTCCGACTTCGACGGCCCGGTTGCCGAAATTCAGTTGCCTTTGAATTTCGGGTGACCCCTCTTGAGCATGTATGCTTCTGCTACTTGTTCTACATCAGACTTCTTCCACAAACGGGGAAACGCTTTGACTCGGTGAATTTCGCGGCATTCCCACTTCGATTCCCCGTTTGCCTAAATTCAGTTGCCTTTGGATTTCGGGTGATCCCTCTTGAGCATGTATGCTTCTGCTACTTGTTTTAAATTAGACTTCTTCCGCAAAGGGCGAAACGCTTTGACTGGATGTGTTTCGCGGCATTCGACTTCGATGCCCTGGTTGCCGAAATTCAGTTTTCTTTGAATTTCTGGTGATCCCTCTTGAGCATGGATGCTTCTGCAACTTGTTCTACATCAGACTTCTTCCGCAAACGGTGAAACGCTTTGACTCTGTGAGTTTCGCGGAATTCCAACTTCGATGCCCCGGTTGCCGAAATTCAATTGCCTTTGAATGTCGGGTGATCCCTCTTGAGCATGTATGCTTCTGCTACTTGGTCTACATCAGACGTCTTCCGTAAACGTCGAAACGCTTTGCCTCGGTGAGTTTCGCGGCATTCCAACCTCGATTCCCCGTTTGCCGAAATTCAGTTGCCTTTGAATTTCGGGTGATCCCTCTTGATCATGTATGCTTCTGCTACTTGGTCTACATCAGACGTCTTCCGCAAACGTCGAAACGCTTTGCCTCGGTGAGTTTCCCGGCATTCGATCTTCGATTCCCCGTTTGCCGAAATTCAGTTGCCTTTCGATTTCGGGTGATCCCTCTTGAGCATGTATGCTTCTGCTACTTGTTTTAAATTAGACTTCTTCCGCAAAGGGCGAAACGCTTTGACTGGATGAGTTTCGCGACATTCGACTTCGATGCCCTTGTTGCCGATATTCAGTTTTCTTTGAATTTCTGGTGATCCCTCTTGAGCATGGATGCTTCTGCTACTTGTTCTACATCATACTTCTTCCGCAAACGGCGAAACGCTTTGACTCTGTGAGTTTCGCGGAATTCCAACTTCGATTCCCCGGTTGCCGAAATTCAATTGCCTTTGAATTTCGGGTGATCCCTCTTGAGCATGTATGCTTCTGCTACTTGGTCTACATCAGACGTCTTCCGCAAACGTCGAAACGCTTTGCCTCGGTGAGTTTCGCGGCATTCCAACTTCGATTCCCTGTTTGCCGAAATTCAGTTGCCTTTGAATTTCGGGTGATCCCTCTTGATCATGTATGCTTCTGCTACTTGGTCTACGTCAGACTTCTTCCGCAAACGTCGAAACGCTTTGCCTCGGTGAGTTTCGCGACATTCCGACTTCGATGCCCCGGTTGCCAAAATTCAGTTGCCTTTGAATTTCGGGTGATCCCTCTTGAGCATGGATGCTTCTGCTACTTGTTCTACATCAGACTTCTTCCGCAAACGGGGAAACGCTTTGACTCGGTGAATTTCGCGGCATTCCGACTTCGATGCCCCGTTTGCCGAAATTCAGTTGCCTTTGGATTTCGGGTGATCCCTCTTGAGCATGTATGCTTCTGCTACTTGTTTTAAATTAGACTTCTTCCGCAAAGGGCGAAACGCTTTGACTCGGTGAGTTTCGCGGCATTCGACTTCGATGCCCTGGTTGCCGAAATTCAGTTTTCTTTGAATTTCTGGTGATCCCTCTTGAGCATGGATGCTTCTGCTACTTGGTCTACATCAGACGTCTTCCGTAAACGTCGAAACGCTTTGCCTCGGTGAGTTTCGCGGCATTCCAACTTCGATTCCCCGTTTGCCGAAATTCAGTTGCCTTTGAATTTCGGGTGATCCCTCTTGATCATGTATGCTTCTGCTACTTGGTCTACATCAGACTTCTTCCGCAAACGTCGAAACGCTTTGCCTCGGTGAGTTTCGCGGCATTCCGACTTCGATGCCCCGGTTGCCGAAATTCAGTTGCCTTTGAATTTCGGGTGACCCCTCTTGAGCATGTATGCTTCTGCTACTTGTTCTACATCAGACTTCTTCCACAAACGGGGAAACGCTTTGACTCGGTGAATTTCGCGGCATTCCGACTTCGATTCCCCGTTTGCCGAAATTCAGTTGCCTTTGGATTTCGGGTGATCCCTCTTGAGCATGTATGCTTCTGCTACTTGTTTTAAATTAGACTTCTTCCGCAAAGGGCGAAACGCTTTGACTCGGTGAGTTTCGCGGCATTCGACTTCGATGCCCTGGTTGCCGAAATTCAGTTTTCTTTGAATTTCTGGTGATCCGTCTTGAGCATGGATGCTTCTGCTACTTGTTCTACATCAGACTTCTTCCGCAAACGGCGAAACGCTTTGACTCTGTGAGTTTCGCGGAATTCCAACTTCGATGCCCCGGTTGCCAAAATTCATTTGCCTTTGAATTTCGGGTGATCCCTCTGGAGCATGTATGCTTCTGCTACTTGGTCTACATCAGACGTCTTCCGCAAACGTCGAAACGCTTTGCCTCGGTGAGTTTCGCGGAATTCGATCTTCGATTCCCCGTTTGCCGAAATTCAGTTGCCTTTCGATTACGGGTGATCCCTCTTGAGCATGTATGCTTCTGCTACTTGGTCTACATCAGACGTCTTCCGCAAACGTCGAAACGCTTTGCCTCGGTGAGTTTCGCGGCATTCCAACTTCGATTCCCTGTTTGCCGAAATTCAGTTGCCTTTGAATTTCGGGTGATCCCTCTTGATCATGTATGCTTCTGCTACTTGGTATAAATAAGCTTTCTTCCGCAAATGGCGAAACGCTTTGATTCGATGAGTTTCGCGGAATTCCAACTTCGATGCCCCGGTTGCCGAAATTCAGTTGCTTTTGAATTTCGGGTGATCCCTCTTGAGCATGGATGATTATGCTACTTGTTCTACATTAGACTTCTTCCGCAAACGGCGAAACGCTTTGACTCGGTGAGTTTGGCGGAATTCCACCTTCGATGCCCCGGTTGCCGAAATTCAGTTGCCTTTGAATTTCGGGTGATCCCTCTTGAGCATGTATTCTTCTGCTACTTGTTCTAAATCAGACTTCTTCCGCAAATGGCGAAACGCTTTGACTCGGTGAGTTTCGCGGCATTCCGACTTCGATGCCCCGGTCGCCGAAATTCAGTTGCCTTGGAATTTCTGGTGATCCCTCTTGAGCATGGATGCTTCTGCTACTTGTTCTACATCAGACTTCTTCCACAAACGGTGAAACGCTTTGACTCGGTGAGTTTCGCGGAATTCCAACTTCGATGCCCCATTTGCCGAAATTCAGTTGCCTTTGAATTTCGGGTGATCCCTCTTGAGCATGTATGCTTCTGCTACTTGTCCTAAATCAGACTTCGTCCGCAAATGGCGAAACGCTTTGACTCGGTGAGTTTCGCGGCATTCGGACTTCGATGCCCCGGTTGCCGAAATTCAGTTGCCTTTGAATTTCGGGTGATCCCTCTTGAACATGTATGCTTCTGCTACTTGTTCTACATTAGACTTCTTCCGCAAACAGGGAAACGCTTTGACCCGGTGAATTTCACGGCATTCCGACTTCGATTCCCCGGTTGCCGAAATTCTGTTGCCTTTGAATTTCGGGTGACCCCTCTTGAGCATGTATGCTTCTGCTACTTGTTCTACATCAGACTTCTTCCCCAAACGGGGAAACGCTTTGACTCGGTGAATTTCAAGGCATTCCGACTTCGATTCCCCGTTTGCCGAAATTCAGTTGCCTTTGGATTTCGGGTGATCCCTCTTGACCATGTATGCTTCTGCTACTTGTTTTAAATCAGACTTCTTCCGCAAAGGTCAAAATGCTTTGACTGGATGAGTTTCGCGGCATTCGACTTCGATGCCCTGGTTGCCGAAATTCAATTGCCTTTGAATTTCTGGTGATCCCTCTTGAGCATGGATGCTTCTGCTACTTGTTCTACATCAGACTTCTTCCGCAAACGGCGAAACGCTTTGACTCGGTGAGTTTCGCGGAATTCCAACTTCGAAGCCCCGGTTGCCGAAATTCAGTTGCTTTTGAATATCGGGTGATCCCTCTTGAGCATGGATGATTATGCTACTTGTTCTACATTAGACTTCTTCCGCAAACGGCGAAACGCTTTGACTCGGTGAGTTTGGCGGAATTCCACCTTCGATGCCCCGGTTGCCGAAATTCAGTTGCCTTTGAATTTCTTGTGATCCCTCTTGAGCATATATGCTTCTGCTACTTGTTCCCAATCAGACTTCTTCCGCAAATGGCGAAACGCTTTGACTCGGTGAGTTTCGCGGCATTCCGACTTCGATGCCACGGTTGCCGAAATTCAGTTGCCTTGGAATTTCTGGTGATCCCTCTTGAGCATGGATGCTTCTGCTACTTGTTCTACATCAGACTTCTTCCACAAACGGCGAAACGCTTTGACCCGGTGAGTTTCGCGGAATTCCACCGTCGATGCCCCGGTTGCCGAAATTCAGTTGCCTTTGAATTTCGGGTGATCCCTCTTGAGCATGGATGATTCTGCTACTTGTTCTACATCAGACTTCTTCCACAAACGGCGAAACGCTTTGACTCGGTTAGTTTGGCGAAATTCCACCTTCGATGCCCCGGTTGCCGAAATTCAGTTGCCTTTGAATTTCGGGTGATCCCTCTTGAGCATGTATGCTTATGCTACTTGTTCTACATCAGACTTCTTCCGCAAACGGCGAAACGCTTTGAATCGGTGAATTTCGCGGCATTCCGACTTCGTTTCCCCGTTTGCCGAAATTCAGTTGCCTTTGGATTTCGGGTGATCCCTCTTGAGCATGTATGCTTCTGCTACTTGTTCTAAATCAGACTTCTTCCGCAAAGGGTGAAACATTTTGACTCCATGAGTTTCGCGGCATTCGACTTCGATGCCCCGGTTGCCGAAATTCAGTTGCCTCTTGAGCATGGATGCTTCTACTACTTGGTCTACATCAGACTTCTTCCGCAACCGTCGAAATGCTTTGCCTCGGTGAGTTTCGCGGCATTCCTACTTCGATGCCCCGGTTGCCGAAATTCAGTTGCCTTTGAATTTCGGGTGATCCCTCTTGAGCAAGTATGCTTCTGCTACTTGTTCTAAATCAGACTTCTTCCTCAAACAGGGAAACACTTTGACTCGGTGAATTTCGCGGCATTCCGACTTTGATTCCCCGTTTGCCGAAATTCAGTTGCCTTTGGATTTCGGTTGATCCCTCTTGAGCATGTTTGCTTCTGCTACTTGTTCTACATCAGACTACTTCCGTAAATGGCGAAACGCTTTGACTCGGTGAGTTTCGCGACATTCCGACTTCGATGCCCCGGTTGCCGAAATTCATTTTGCCTTTGAAGTTCGGGTGATCCCTCTTGAGCAAGTATGCTTCTGCTACTTGTTCTACATTAGACTTCTTCCGCAAACGGCGAAACGCTTTGACTCGGTGAGTTTCGCGGCATTTCGACTTCGATGCCCCGGTTGCCGAAATTCAGTTGCCTTTGAATTTCTGGTGATCCCTCTTGAGCATGTATGCTTCTGCTACTTGTTTTAAATCAGACTTCTTCCGCAAATGGCGAAACGTTTTGACTCGATGAGTTTCGCGGCATTCCGACTTCGATGCCACGGTTGCCGAAATTCAGTTGCCTTTGAATTTCGGGTGATCCCTCTTGAGCATGTATGCTTCTGCTACTTGGTCTACATCAGACTTCTTCCGCAAATGACGAAACGCTTTGACTCGATGAGTTTCGCGGCATTCAGACTTCGATGCCCCGGTTGCCGAAATTCAGTTGCCTTTGAATTTCGGGTGATCCCTCTTGAGCATGGATGATTATGCTACTTCTTCTACATCAGACTTCTTCCACAAACGGCGGAACGCTTTGACTCGGTGAGTTTCACAGAATTCCAACTTCGATGCCCCGGTTGCCGAAATTCAGTTGCTTTTGAATTTTGGGTGATCCCTCTTGAGCATGTATGCTTCTGCTACTTGTTTTAAATCAGACTTCTTCCGCAAACGGTGAAACGTTTTGACTCGATGAGTTTCGCGACATTCCGACTTCGATGCCCCGGTTGCCGAAATTCATTTTGCCTTTGAATTTCGGGTGATCCCTCTTGAGCATGTATGCTTCTGCAACTTGGTCTACATCAGACTTCTTTCATAAATGACGAAACGCTTTGACTCGATGAGTTTCGCGGCATTCAGACTTCGATGCCCCGGTTGCCGAAATTCAGTTGCCTTTGAATTTCGGGTGATCCCTCTTGAGCATGGATGCTTCTGCTACTTGTTCTACATCAGACTTCTTCCGCAAACGGCGAAACGCTTTGACTCGGTGAGTTTCGTGGAATTTCACCTTCGATGCCCCGATTACCGAAATTCAATTGCCTTTGAATTTCGGGTGATCCCTCTTGAGCATGTATGCTTCTGCTACTTGGTCGACATCAGACTTCTTCCGCAAACGTCGAAACGCTTTGCCTCGGTGAGTTTCGCGGCATTCCTACTTCGATGCCCCGGTTGCCGAAATTCAGTTGCCTTTGAATTTCGGGTGATCCCTCTTGAGCAAGTATGCTTCTGCTACTTGTTCTAAATCAGACTTCTTCCGCAAACGGGGAAACGCTTTGACTCGGTGAATTTCGCGGCATTCCGACTTTGATTCCCCGTTTGCCGAAATTCAGTTGCCTTTGGATTTCGGTTGATCCCTCTTGAGCATGTATGCTTCTGCTACTTGTTCTACATCAGACTACTTCCGCAAATGGCGAAACGCTTTGACTCGGTGAGTTTCGAGACATTCCGACTTCGATGCCCTAGTTGCCGAAATTCAGTTGCCTTTGAATTTCGGGTGATCCCTCTTGAGCATGGATGCTTCTGATACTTGTTCTACATCAGAATTCTTCCGCTAACGGCGAAACGCTTTGACTCGGTGAGTTTCGCGGAATTCCAACTTCGATGCCCCGGTTGCCGAAATTCAGTTGCCTTTGAATTTCGGGTGATCCCTCTTGAGCATGGATGATTCTGCTACTTGTTCTACATCAGACTTCTTCCGCAAACGGGGAAACGCTTTGACTCGGTGAATTTCGCGGCATTCCGACTTTGATTCGCTGTTTGCCGAAATTTAGTTGCCTTTGGATTTCTGGTGATCCCTCTTAAGCATGTATGCTTCTGCTACTTGTTCAACATCAGACTTCTTCCTCAAACGGTGAAACGCTTTGACGCGGTGAGTTTTGCGGAATTCCAACTTCGATGCCCCGGTTGCCGAAATTCAGTTGCCTTTGAATTTTGGGTGATCCCTCTTGAGCATGGATGATTCTGCTACTTGTTTTACATCAGACTTCTTCCGCAAACGGGGAAACGCTTTGACTCGGTGAATTTCGCGGCATTCCGACTTCAATTCGCTGTTTGCCGAAATTTAGTTGCCTTTGGATTTCTGGTGATCCCTCTTAAGCATGTATGCTTCTGCTACTTGTTCAACATCAGACTTCTTCCTCAAACGGCGAAACGCTTTGACGCGGTGAGTTTCGCGGAATTCCAACTTCGATGCCCCGGTTGCCGAAATTCAGTTGCCTTTGAATTTCGGGTGATCCCTCTTGAGCATGGATGATTCTGCTACTTGTTCTACATCAGACTTCTTCCGCAAACGGCGAAACGCTTTGACTCGGTGAGTGTCGCAGAATTCCAACTTCGATGCCCCGGTTGCCGAAATTTTGTTGCCTTTCAATTTCGGGTGATCCCTCTTGAGCATGGATGATTCTGCTACTTGTTCAACATCAGACTTCTTCCGCAAACGGCGAAACGCTTTGACTCGGTGAGTTTCGCGGCATTCCGACTTCGATGCCCCGGTTGCCGAAATTCAGTTGCCTTTGAATTTCGGGTGATCCCTCTTGAGCATGTATGCTTCTGCTACTTGTTCTAAATCAGACTTCTTCCGCAAACGGCGAAACGCTTTGACTCGGTGAGTTTCGCGCAATTCCAACTTCGATGCCCCGGTTGCCGAAATTATGTTGCCTTTGAATTTCGGGTGATCCCTCTTGAGCATGTATGCTTCTGCTACTTGTTCTAAATCAGACTTCTTCCGCAAATGGCGAAACACGTTGAATCGATAGGTTTCGCGACATTCTGACTTCGATGCCCCGGTTGCCGAAATTCAGTTGCCTTTGAATTTCTAGTGATCCCTCTTGAGCATGGATGCTTCTGCTACTTGTTCTAGATCAGACTTCTTTCGCAAACGTCCAAACGCTTTGCCTCGGTGAGTTGCGCAGAATTCCAACTTCGATGCCCCGGTTGTCAAAATTCAATTGCCTTTGAATTTCGGGTGATCCCTCTTGAGCATGTATGCTTCTGCTACTTGTTCTAGATCAGACTTCTTCCGCAAATGGTGAAATGCTTTGACTCGGTGAGTTTCGCAGCATTCCGACATCGATGCCCCGGTTGCCGAAATTCAGTTGCCTTTGAATTTCTGGTGATCCCTTTTGAGCATGGATGCTTCTGCTACCTGTTCTACATCAGACTTCTCCCGCAAACGGGGAAACACTTTGACTCGGTGAATTTCGCGGCATTCCGCCTTCGATTCCCCGTTTGCCGAAAGTCAGTTGCCTTTGGATTTCGGGTGATCCCTCTTGACCATGTATGCTTCTGCTACTTGACCATGTATGCTTCTGCTACTTGTTCCAAATCAGACTTCGTCCGCAAACGGGGAAACGCTTTGACTCGGTGAATTTCGCGGCATTCCGACTTCGATTCCCTGTTTTCCGAAATTCAGTTGCCTTTGGATTTCGGGTGATCCCTCTTGACCATGTATGCTTCTGCTACTTGACCATGTATGCTTCTCCTACTTGTTCTAGATCAGACTTCTTCCGCAAACGGGGAAACGCTTTGACTCGGTGAATTTCGCGGCATTCCGACTTCGATTCCCTGTTTGCCGAAATTCAGTTGCCTTTGGATTTCGGGTGATCCCTCTTGACCATGTATGCTTCTGCTACTTGTTTTAAATCAGACTTCTTCCGCAAATGGCGAAACGCTTTGACTCGATGAGTTTCGCGGCATTCCGCTTTCGATGCCCCGGTTGCCGAAATTCAGTTGCCTTTGAATTTCTGGTGATCCCTCTTGAGCAAGGATGCTTCTGCTACCTGTTCTACATCAGACTTCTTACGCAAACGGGGAAACACTTTGACTCGGTGAATTTCACGGCATTCCGACTTCGATTCCCCGTTTGCCGAAAGTCCGTTGCCTTTGGATTTCGGGTGATCCCTGTTGAGCATCTATGCTTCTGCTACTTGTTTTAAACCAGACTTCTTCCGCAAATGGCGAAACGTTTTGACTCGATGAGTTTCGCGGCATTCCTACTTTGATGCCACGGTTGCCAAAATTCAGTTGCCTTTGAATTTCGGGTGATCCCTCTTGAGCATGATGCTTCTGCTACTTGTTGTAAATCAGACTTCTTCCGCAAATGGCGAAACGCTTTGACTCGATGAGTTTCGCGGCATTCGCCTTCGATGCCTCGGTTGCCGAAATTCAGTTGCCTTTGAATTTCGGGTGATCCCTCTTGAGCATGTATTCTTCTGCTACTTCTTCTACAATAGACTTCTTCCGCAAACGGGGAAACGCTTTGACTCGGTGAATTTCACGGCAATCCGACTTCGATTCCCCGTTTGCCGAAATTCAGTTGCCTTTGCATTTTGGGGGATGCCTCTTGAGCATGTATGCTTCTGCTACTTGTTCTACATCAGACTTCTTCCGCAAACGGGGAAACGCTTTGACTCGGTGAATTTCGCGGCATTCCGACTTCGATACCCCATTTGCCGAAATTCAGTTGCCTTTGGATTTCGGGTGATGCCTCTTGAGCATGTATGCTTCTGCTACTTGTTCTACATCAGACTTCTTTCGCAAACGGGGAAACGCTTTGACTCGGTGAATTTCGCGGCATTCCGACTTCGATTCCCCGTTTGCCGAAATTCAGTTGCCTTTGGATTTCGGGTGATCCCTCTTGAGCATGTAGACTTCTGCTACTTGTTCTACATCAGACTTCTTCCGCAAACGGGGAAACGCTTTCACTCGGTGACTTTCGCGGCATTCCGACTTCGATTCCCCGTTTGCCGAAATTGTGTTGCCTTTCAATTTCGGGTGATCCCTCTTGAGCATGGATGATTCTGCTACTTGTTCAACATCAGACTTCTTCCGCAAACGGTGAAACGCTTTGACTCGGTGAGTTTCGCGGCATTCCGACTTCGATGCCCCGGTTGCCGAAATTCAGTTGCCTTTGAATATCGGGTGATCCCTCTTGAGCATGTATGCTTCTGCTACTTGTTCTAAATCAGACTTCTTCCGCAAACGGCAAAACGCTTTGACTCGGTGAGTTTCGCGCAATTCCAACTTCGATGCCCCGGTTGCCGAAATTAAGTTGCCTTTGAATTTCGGGTGATCCCTCTTGAGCATGTATGCTTCTGCTACTTGTTCTAAATCAGACTTCTTCCGCAAATGGCGAAACACGTTGACTCGATAGGTTTCGCGACATTCTGACTTCGATGCCTCGGTTGCCGAAATTCAGTTGCCTTTGAATTTCTAGTGATCCCTCTTGAGCATGGATGCTTCTGCTACTTGTTCTAGATCAGACTTCTTTCGCAAACGTCCAAACGCTTTGCCTCGGTGAGTTGCGCAGAATTCCAACTTCGATGCCCCGGTTGTCAAAATTCATTTGCCTTTGAATTTCGGGTGATCCCTCTTGAGCATGTATGCTTCTGCTACTTGTTCTAGATCAGACTTCTTCCGCAAATGGCGAAATGCTTTGACTCGGTGAGTTTCGCAGCATTCCGACATCGATGCCCCGGTTGCCGAAATTCAGTTGCCTTTGAATTTCTGGTGATCCCTTTTGAGCATGGATGCTTCTGCTACCTGTTCTACATTAGACTTCTCCCGCAAACGTGGAAACACTTTGACTCGGTGAATTTCGCGGCATTCCGCCTTCGATTCCCCGTTTGCCGAAAGTCAGTTGCCTTTGGATTTCGGGTGATCCCTCTTGACCATGTATGCTTCTGCTACTTGTTCCAAATCAGACTTCGTCCGCAAACGGGGAAACGCTTTGACTCGGTGAATTTCGCGGCATTCCGACTTCGATTCCCTGTTTGCCGAAATTTAGTTGCCTTTGGATTTCGGGTGATCCCTCTTGACCATGTATGCTTCTGCTACTTGACCATGTATGCTTCTCCTACTTGTTCTAGATCAGACTTCTTCCGCAAACGGGGAAACGCTTTGACTCGGTGAATTTCGCGGCATTCCGACTTCGATTCCCTGTTTGCCGAAATTCAGTTGCCTTTGGATTTCGGGTGATCCCTCTTGACCATGTATGCTTCTGCTACTTGTTTTAAATCAGACTTCTTCCGCAAATGGCGAAACGCTTTGACTCGATGAGTTTCGCGGCATTCCGCCTTCGATGCCCCGGTTGCCGAAATTCAGTTGCCTTTGAATTTCTGGTGATCCCTCTTGAGCAAGGATGCTTCTGCTACCTGTTCTACATCAGACTTCTTACGCAAACGGGGAAACACTTTGACTCGGTGAATTTCACGGCATTCCGACTTCGATTCCCCGTTTGCCGAAAGTCCGTTGCCTTTGGATTTCGGGTGATCCCTGTTGAGCATCTATGCTTCTGCTACTTGTTTTAAACCAGACTTCTTCCGCAAATGGCGAAACGTTTTGACTCGATGAGTTTCGCGGCATTCCTACTTCGATGCCACGGTTGCCGAAATTCAGTTGCCTTTGAATTTCGGGTGATCCCTCTTGAGCATGATGCTTCTGCTACTTGTTGTAAATCAGACTTCTTCCGCAAATGGCGAAACGCTTTGACTCGATGAGTTTCGCGGCATTCGACTTCGATGCCTCGGTTGCCGAAATTCAGTTGCCTTTGAATTTCGGGTGATCCCTCTTGAGCATGTATGCTTCTGCTACTTCTTCTACAATAGACTTCTTCCGCAAACGGGGAAACGCTTTGACTCGGTGAATTTCACGGCAATCCGACTTCGATTCCCCGTTTGCCGAAATTCAGTTGCCTTTGCATTTTGGGGGATGCCTCTTGAGCATGTATGCTTCTGCTACTTGTTCTACATCAGACTTCTTCCGCAAACGGGGAAACGCTTTGACTCGGTGAATTTCGCGGCATTCCGACTTCGATACCCCATTTGCCGAAATTCAGTTGCCTTTGGATTTCGGGTGATGCCTCTTGAGCATGTATGCTTCTGCTACTTGTTCTACATCAGACTTCTTTCGCAAACGGGGAAACGCTTTGACTCGGTGAATTTCGCGGCATTCCGACTTCGATTCCCCGTTTGCCGAAATTCAGTTGCCTTTGGATTTCGGGTGATCCCTCTTGAGCATGTAGACTTCTGCTACTTGTTCTACATCAGACTTCTTCCGCAAACGGGGAAACGCTTTGACTCGGTGAATTTCGCGGCATTCCGACTTCGATTCCCCGTTTGCCGAAATTCAGTTGCCTTTGGATTTCGGGTGATCGCTCTTGAGCATGGATGCTTCTGCTACTTGTTCTACATCAGACTTCTTCCAGAAACGGCGAAACGCTTTGACTCGGTACGTTTCGCGGAATTCCAACTTCGATGACCCGGTTGCCGAAATTCAGTTGCCTTTGAATTTCGGGTGATCCCTCTTGAGCATGGATGATTCTGCTACTTGTTCTACATCAGACTTCTTCCGCAAACGGCGAAAGGCTTTGACTCGATAGGTTTCGCGGCATTCCGACTTCGATGCCCCGGTTGCCAAAATTCAGTAGCCGTGGAATTTCTGGTGATCCCTCTTGAGAATGTATGCTTCTGCTACTTCTACTAAATCAGACTTCTTCCATAAATGGCGAAACGCTTTGACTCGGTGAGTTTCGCGACATTCCGACTTCGATGCCCCGGTTGCCGAAATTCAGTTGCCTTTGAATTTCGGGTGATCCCTCTTGAGCATGTATGCTTCTGCTACTTGTTCTAAATTAGACTTCTTCCGCAAACGGCGAAACGCTTTGACTCGATAGGTTTCGAGGCATTCCGACTTCGATGCCCCGGTTGCCGAAATTCAGCTGCCTTTAAATTTCTAGTGATCCCTCTTTAGCATGGATGCTTTTGCTTCTTGTTCTAGATCATACTTCTTTCGCAAACGTCGAAACGCTTTGCCTCGGTGAGTTTCGCGGAATTCCAACTTCGATGCCTCGGTTGCCGAAATTCAGTTGCCTTTGAATTTCGGGTGATCCCTCTTGAGCATGTATGCTTCTGCTACTTGTTCTAAATCAGACTTCTTCCGTAAATGGCGAAACGCTTTGACTCGGTGAGTTTCGCAGCATTCCGACTTCGATGCCCCGGTTGCCGAAATTCAGTTGCCTTTGAATTTCTGGTGATCCCTCTTGAGCATGGATGCTTCTGCTACTTGTTCTACATCAGACTTCTTCTGCAAACAGCGAAACGCTTTGACTCGCTGAGTTTCACGGAATTCCAACTTCAATGCCCCGGTTGCCGAAATTGAGTTGCCTTTGAATTTCTGGTTATCCTCTTGAGCATGGATGCTTCTGCTACCTGTTCTACATCAGACTTCTTCCGCAAACAGCGAAACGCTTTGACTCGGTGAGTTTCGCGGCATTCCGACATCGATTCCCTGTTTCCCGAAATTCAGTTGCGTTTGGATTTCGAGTGATCCCTCTTGAGCATGTATGCTTCTGCTACTTGTTTTAAATCAGACTTCTTCCGCAAATGGCGAAACACTTTGACTCGATGAATTTCGCGGCATTCCGACTTCGATGCCCCGGTAGCCGAAATTCAGTTGCCTTTGGATTTCGGGTGATCACTCTTGAGCATGTATGCTTCTGCTACTTGATCTAAATCAGACTTCTTCTGCAAACGGGGAAACACTTTGACTCAGTGACTTTCGCGGCATTCCGACTTCGATTCCCTGTTTGCCGAAATTCCGTTGCCTTTGGATTTCGAGTGATCCCTCTTGAGCATGTATGCTTCTGCTACTTGTTTTAAATCAGACTTCTTCCGCAAATGGCGAAACGCTTTGACTCGGTGAGTTTCGCGGCAATCCGACTTCGATGCCCCGGTCGCCGAAATTCAGTTGCCTTTGAATTCCGGGTGATCCCTCTTGAGCATGGATGATTCTGCTACTTGTTCTACATCAGACTTCTTCCGCAAACGGGGAAACGCTTTGACTCGGTGAGTTTCGCGGCATTCCGACTTCGATGCCCCGGTTGCCGAAATTCAGTTGCCTTTGAATTTCTGGTGATCCCTCTTGAGCATGGATGCTTCTGCTACTTGTTCTACATCACACTTCTTGTAAACACCCAAACGAAAATATATATATGTCTATATATATATATATATTTAAAGAGAAAGAGAGAGAGAAAGATGGTGATGAATGCAGTTTTCGCTGCCGATGCAGAAATCGGCAGCGACGCAGATTTCGCTGCCGATGCAGAAATCGGCAGCGACGCAGTCTTCGCTGCCGATTCTGGTTTTGGCAGCGACGCAGTTTCGCTGCCGATTCTGGATTGGGCAGCGACGCAGTTTTCGCTACCGATGCAGAAATCGGCAGCGACGCAGATTTCGCTGCCGATGCAGAAATCGGCAGCGACGCAGTTTTCGCTGCCGATTCTGGTTTTGGCAGCGACGCAGTTTCGCTGCCGATTCTGGATTGGGCAGCGACGCAGTTTTCGCTGCCGATGCAAAAATCGGCAGCGACGCAGATTTCGCTGCCGATGCAGAAATCGACAGCGACGCAGATTTCGCTGCCGATGCAGAAATCGGCAGCGACGCAGTTTTCGGCTGCCGATTTCTCAATCAACAGTGACGCACAGCTGGGAGGGAGGGGTAAAACTGGTTTTAGATAAACCAAACAAGGATAAGGACACACCTAAACCAACCCCCAAACAACCCAATTCATTTGATGGGTAGTATAAATACAAAGAGGGGAGAGAGAATGACTCATCTTCTTCCCAAATCAGCAGCTGCATGTCATTCTTCCCTTCCCCTTTCACATCAAAAACGTGAATCAAACTAGTAGAGTGTCTTGTGAGGGAGAGATGAGACCTTGAGAGAGGAGTGGGCAGCTGCATAGAGGAGAGGAAAAAGAGAGCTGGAAAACGTGAGAGGAAGAAGAAGGAAGAGAACCAGCAGCTGAAGAGAAAAGAATAGTGTCAAACCTCCCTCAAACTTAGTTAAATTCAGAAGGTATGAGTCATGGAACTCCCTTTCCTCTCCCCCTTAAAAATCAAAAACGAAAATGAAGAAGAAAAACCCTAAGAAAAAATTGATCTAAGACCTAAGCCAACTATGGGGGAAACTGAAATTAACTAGGAGAACTAGCAAACAGAAGTGAAATAAAGTCAATTTCAGAACATCTAACAATTATGGTAGAAGCTGGCTTTAACTATGGGGTAGGCCAGCATGCATGTGTGAGTGTGTTCTGCTGAAATTAAATGTGTTCTGTTGTGATGTTGCTGCTAGAATTAATGTGTTCTGTTGTGATGATTGTTGCTGCAATTAATGTGTTCTGCTGTGATGTTCTTGCTGGAATTTAATGTGTTCTGCTGTGATGTTAGTGCTGGAATTTAATGTGTTATGCTGTGATGTTCTTGCTGGAATTTAATGTGTTCTGCTGTGATGTTAGTACTGGAATTTAATGTGTTCTGCTGTGATGTTATTGCTGGAATTTTGTTGAAGAACTATGTGCTGAAATTGATGGTTCCGAGTTGTGTGTTGCGCAGCGAAATTCTGTTTCGCTGCCGCAACGGAACCTGCTGCAGCGAATTGATATTCGCTGCCGATTTGTGTGTTGCGCAGCGAAATTCTGTTTCGCTGCCGCAACTGAATCTCCTGCAGCGAATTGATATTCGCTGCCGATTTGTGTGTTGCGCAGCGAAATTCTGTTTCGCTGCCGCAACGGAACCTGCTGCAGCGAATTGATATTCGCTGCCGATTTGTGTGTTGCGCAGCGAAATTCTGTTTCGCTGCCGCAACTGAACCTGCTGCAGCGAATTGATATTCGCTGCCGATTTGTGTGTTGCGCAGCGAAATTCTGTTTCGCTGCCGCAACTGAATCTCCTGCAGCGAATTGATATTCGCTGCCGATTTGTGTGTTGCGCAGCGAAATTCTGTTTCGCTGCCGCAACGGAACCTGCTGCAGCGAATTGATATTCGCTGCCGATTTGTGTGTTGCGCAGCGAAATTCTGTTTCGCTGCCGCAACGGAACCTGCTGCAGCGAATTGATATTCGCTGCCGATTTGTGTGTCGCGCAGCGAACTGGCAGCCCGCAGCGAACCAGTTCTCGCTGCCGAATTCCTACAATAAGCCTCCTAGGCAGGAATGACTTAAATGCTAGTAACAATCTCATGTTATGATGGTGTAAAATATGGAACACTTGAATGTGAACATATGAACTCTTGAAATAAGTGTGATGATGAGTATGATTCAAAAATAAAATAAATACAACTGTGCTGATTTGTGACCATTGATGTCTTAGGTGGTGCGGTCGGGATTGGACCATCATCAAGACAGGATCGACCCACAGGTGGAGCAGGTAGGTGACTTGCACCTTCCTTTTCTTACGTTGAATCTTGCAATATTTTAACTTGAGTACTATCATATTGTTAGAACCGATATTAGATTGTTGAACGCTTAGATGATGATTAAAGATTGATTAGCTTCGGCTAATGGCATCCAAACGGATGGCCGGGACAAAGAATGATTAGCTTCGGCTAATGGCATCCGAAAGGATGGCCGGGACAAAGAATGATTAGCTTTGGCTAATGGCGTCCGAAGGGATGGCCGGGATGAAGGACTGATTGGCTTCGGCTAATGGCATCCAAACGGATGCATGGCCGGGATAAAAGAGTGACTTCGCTGCCGATTCTGGATCGGCAGCGACGCAGATTTGCGCTGCCGATTCTGGATCGGCAGCGACGCAGATTTCCGCTGCCGATTCTGGATCGGCAGCGACGCAGATTTGCGCTGCCGATTCTGGATCGGCAGCGACGCAGATTGCGCTGCCGATTCTGAATCGGCAGCGACGCAGATGCTGCTGCCGATACAGAAATCGGCAGCGACGCAGATTCCGCTGCCGATTCTGGATCGGCAGCAATGCATTTTCTGCTGCCGATTTTGGATCGGCAGCGACGCAGCTTTCGCCATGGATGGCCGTCATAAATGAATGACTAGTTTTGGCGAATGGCATCCGAAAACTTGTGTATCTATATGTACTACTAGTTGTTGTAGCAAATACATGAAGAAATTATAATTGTTAATGTTTTATTTAATTGCCAAACCGTGAGTTACCATTCTTATTATTATTAAATATTTGCATTCTCTTAAATGTTTGTACTGCTGCAGGGACTTCACACCAACGAGATGCCTAGGAAACCCGATACACGGGAACCTATTTTGCAAGGAATTATGTAGATGTATCTTAAATCACAATGTATTTTGTATGGATCAATGTACTGAATGTATAACTTTTATTAGATCCTTTTTGTTTAAAATTGTGATGACTATGAGTAGGAGAAGACTGTAAACTCATGTCTATGTATATATTTTTAATATGAACTTCAAATCAAGCAACCTTAATATTACGTGTTTGTGTAAGATTCACTTTGAAATGAAATGTTGATTGTATGGATTGTATTTCGATGATGTGAGGATTTAGATTCATTTTTGCCGGCACCATGTGGATTGAATGCATAAAAAAAAAAAAAAAAATTATTGTGTTTTGGACTTGGAAAGCCGGGTCGTTACAGTTGGTATCAGAGCACTTGGTATGGATCCTGAGGATCATTAATAAATGTGTTGTTGTGATGAATTTCAGGATGGTACGCACCCGACAAGGGACACGAACTGAGCCGCCCTCCTTAGAAAGGAGGGGCATGAACCGAGGTGCCCAAGGTTGGCAAGATGAAGATCCCTTAGATGATACGGCATCTCATGCTCCGATAATACCACCCGAAACCTTGCAGGGGGAAGATACGGTGGCAGGGGAAGGCCCGAGGCCTCATCACACAGAGGGAACACCCCCAGTCGCAACGGAGCAGCGAGAAAGATCAGAAGCACAACCATCTACTATTCCAACTGGTGTGCCCCCACAATATGTAGATGCAGGACTCCTTGTACAAATAGTTAAAGCAGTGATGGAAGGCATGGCTAGTTCAGCGGCACAAACAACTCCCACCACGCAGATTCCACCAGCAGCCCCTACGACTAGCATGACCATGGATAATGTGGTACCACTGGTGCGGCTAGTTAAGAGTCTGAGGGAAATGGGCTGTGAACCGTACATGGGGGAACAAGATGCAGAGATAGCTGGAAGATGGATCAGGAAGGTAGAAAAGACAATGATTCAAATAAGCATACCCGAGGGTTTGAGGGTAAATTGTGCATCCTAGTTACTGTCTGATAGGGCCATGACATGGTGGGAAACAGTTCAGCTGAGGCGTGCGACTGAGACACTAACTTGGAGTGATTTCAAGACAGAGTTTGAGAATCAGTTTTATTCCAAGTATCATCGCAAGGTGAAAGAACAAGAGTTCTTGGCATTGAGACAGGGTGATATGTCAGTATTGGAGTACGAAAGGAGATTCCATGACCTTTCATTGTTCGCCCCACATTATGTGCCGACAGAGGAACATATGATTGAAAAGTTGAGAGATGGGTTACGACAGGATTTGAGACAAGGATTGATCGCCTTGCGATTTAAATCGGTGAGGGAGTTGATTGAGGCTGCACAAGCTCTGGAGGCATGTATTGGAGAAAGCCAAGGGGGGTATCAGAGTATAAGCAAAAAGAGAGATGGGGACTATTTCAGCAGCAGACCACCGCACCCGAAGAAAGGAAAAAGTGGAGTGTTTGAGCAGCACGGAAAAAAGGGGAGTTTGATATTTCCGCCACACCAGCAATCAAGTGGGAGAGTAATGGTTGGACAGTCGCACTCGAGGGCAAACTCTTCTACTGGGACCGGTGACCGCAAGGGTGTTGACTATCCTTTTTGTGTAAAGTGTGGACAAAAACACCCTGGGGATTGCTCAGTTTCCCCCGGGCGATGTTTTGTGTGCAGAGGAGAGGGCCATAGGTGGAGGAATTGTCAGTATCTGAATCAGGGGTGTCATTACTGTGGTGGAAGAGGTCATTACAAGAGGGACTGCCCCAAGAGGAACACCGGACAAGTACAGAGCTACAGACAGCCGAGTCAGAGCCACCAGCAGTCAGTCACCGTTAATAGGCCAGTGAGATCTTCTCAATCAGGGGCAAACTCCAGTCGAGGGAAGCCGAGGGCACAAAATGATCGGACCTCGGGGAGGGTCTTCCACCTGACACAGGAGGAGGCCAGGGCTGCATCAGATGTGGTGGCAGGTACACTTCTATTGAATGGTTTTAATGTGCATGTGTTGTTTGATCCGGGTGCCACCCACTCATTCATTGCTAAGAGAATTGTCACTAAATTGAGAAAGGAAGTAAAAATGGTAGAGAAGGGGTTTGTTATTGGAACTCCAATGGGAAACATGGTTGAAACAAATATTGTATATGTGGATGTGGGGGTTAGTTTATCCGGGTATGAAACAGAAGTAGATTTGATTCCCTTAGAGCTGCATGATTTTGACATAATACTAGGCATGGATTGGTTGAGTAAATACAAAGCACTAATAGATTGTTATGCGAAAACTGTCACTTTCCAAACACCTAAGGGCGAGAAAATAACTTTTGAAGGAGAGAGACTCCCTAAACTGAATGCTTTAATATCGGTGGTAACAGCCCAAAAACTTTTAAGAAAGGGATGTATGGGTTACCTCGCATACATCTTAAACTCTAATGATGAAGGTCCACGATTGAAGGATATTCCTGTGGTGAAGGATTTCCCAGATGTGTTTCCAGAAGAACTACCAGGACTACCCCCGGAGCGAGAGGTAGAGGTGTCTATAGACACTTTTCCTGGAGTTCCACCTATAGCCCAACAACCGTATCGGATGGCTCCAGCAGAACTGAACGAGTTAAAGACTCAATTACAGGAATTATTAGACAAAGGGTTCATACGGCCCAGTAATTCTCCTTGGGGAGCACCGGTCCTATTTGTAAGAAAGAAAGATGGAACCCATAGGCTTTGTATTGACTATCGACAGTTGAACAAAATGACAATGAAAAACGAGTATCCGTTGCCTCGGATAGATGATTTGTTCGACCAATTAAAAGGAGCAAGGGCATTCTCGAAGATAGATTTGAGATCAGGGTACTATCAGATGAAGATTAAAGAAGCGGATGTAGCAAAGACCGCATTTAGAACTCGTTATGGACACTATGAATTTTTGGTATTACCGTTCGGGTTGACGAACGCCCCAGCCCTCTTCATGGATTTGATGAATCGGGTTTTCCAACCATACCTGGATAAGTTTGTGGTGGTATTCATTGATGATATACTGGTGTACTCAAATTCTTTCAAGGAGCACGAAGAACACTTGAGACAAACCTTACAAACCTTGAGAGATCACCAGCTATATGCAAAACTGAGTAAATGTGAATTTTGGCTGAAGAGAGTGATGTTTTTGGGACATGTCATTTCAGCCGAAGGTGTTTTTGTCGACCCTCAAAAAGTCGAAGCAGTCGTGAAATGGGAAAGACCGACTTCAGTCACTGAAATACGTAGTTTCCTGGGACTTGCAGGATACTATCGGAGATTTATCGAAGGTTTTTCCCTGATTGCAACCCCTTTGACCCAGCTAACTAGGAAGGATAAGAAATGGGTGTGGTCGGAAGAATGTGAGGCAAGCTTCCAAGAATTGAAGAGGAGGCTCACCACTGCTCCAGTCTTAACTCTCCCCTCAGGGACCGAGGGTTTTGTGGTATATAGTGATGCCTCGGGGAAGGGATTGGGGTGTGTTTTGATGCAACATGGGAAGGTGATCGCCTATGCATCAAGACAATTAAAGACTCATGAGGTGAACTACCCGGTGCACGACCTGGAGTTGGCAGCTGTAGTATTTGCCTTGAGGATATGGAGACACTATTTGTATGGGTCTCGAACCCAAATTTTTACGGATCATAAGAGCCTGAAGTATCTGATGTCGCAAAAGGAGTTGAACATGCGGCAAAGAAGGTGGATAGAGCTCATTAAGGATTATGATTGCACCATAGAATACCACCCGGGGAAAGCAAATGTGGTGGCAGATGCCCTCAGTCGAAAATATAAAGCCTCCTTGGGAAGCTTAACAGTGGGAAAGGAGCGGCAATTGGCAGAATTAAAAGAGTTGGGTGCAGATTTGGGAATTGATGCAAGAGGTGGGTTAGTAGCCCAATTATTGGTGCGACCAACGTATCGAGAACATATACTACATGCCCAATTCCATGACAAGGTGGGGTCCAAGATTAGGAAGAATGTGGAGGCCGGGGTAGAAATGAAATTCCGAGTAGCGGATGATGGATCCTTGATGATGGGACAACGGTTGTACGTGCCTGATGACGAAACAGTCAAACGAATGATTCTACAAGAAGCTCATGAGTCCAAATTCTCCATACATCCTGGCAGCACTAAGATGTATCGAGACCTGAAACACCTTTATTGGTGGCCTAATATGAAAAGGGACATAGCTGAGTATGTGTCAAAGTGTGGGATATGTCAACAAGTCAAGGTTGAACACCAAAGGCCTGCGGGACCATTACAACCATTACAAATTCCAGAATGGAAGTGGGAGATGATCACCATGGATTTCGTGTCAGGATTTCCCAAAGGGAGAAAAGGAAATGATGCGATATGGGTCATTGTAGATCGGTTGACGAAATCCGCACTATTCTTGCCCGTAAAGATGACCGACTCGGTGGACAAGCTTGCCAAGATCTACATAAATGAGGTGGTACGACTTCATGGGATTCCGGTGTCCATTGTATCGGATCGAGATCCCAGGTTCACCTCTCGACTTTGGCCGAGCATACAACATGCCTTGGGGACAAGGTTGGACATGAGCACTGCGTTTCACCCTCAAACGGATGGCCAATCGGAAAGAGTCATCCAAGTCTTGGAAGACCTATTACGGGCCTGTGTGCTAGAATTTGGAGGAAACTGGGAGGAACACATGGCATTGGTGGAGTTCACGTATAACAATAGTCATCAAGCCACAATAGGAATGGCCCCGTATGAAGCCTTGTATGGTAGGAGGTGCAGAACTCCTTTGTGTTGGGAGGAAATTGGGGACCGGAAGTTATATGGCGCAGAGTTGGTCAAAGTCACCACGGAGAAAGTGAGAACTATCAGGGATCGCATCAAAGCCGCGCAGGATAGACAGAAGAAGTATGCCGATGTGAGGAGAAGACCTCTCGAGTTCAGTATGGGGGACCAGGTGTTCCTGAAGGTAGCCCCATGGAAGAACATGTTACGGTTTGGGTTGAAAGGGAAGTTAACTCCCCGTTTCATCGGACCCTTCAAAATCTTACAACGAGTTGGACCAGTAGCCTACAAGGTGGATTTGCCCCCACAGTTAGCCAGGGTCCATGATGTGTTCCATGTCTCCTTGTTAAGGAAGGCTGACGTAGACCCCGCCCGAGTTCTACCCCAGGTTCCAGTAGAAGTCAAAGAAGACTTAACACTGGAATTGAGACCCATAAGGATACTAGATCAAGAAGTGAAGGAGTTACGGAGCAAAAAGATCCCCATCGTCAGAATCTTATGGCGAAATGCTCAAGTAGAAGAGGAAACTTGGGAGAGGGAGGCTGAGATGAGGAAAAAGTACCCCAATTTATTTGAACTACCAGGTATGGAGTGTAAAACTTTTTAAATTTCGAGGACGAAATTCATATTTAGGAGGGGAGAATGTAAACACCCAAACGAAAATATATATATGTCTATATATATATATATATATTGAAAGAGAAAGAGAGAGAGAAAGATGGTGATGAATGCAGTTTTCGCTGCCGATGCAGAAATCGGCAGCGACGCAGATTTCGCTGCCGATGCAGAAATCGGCAGCGACGCAGTCTTCGCTGCCGATTCTGGTTTTGGCAGCGACGCAGTTTCGCTGCCGATTCTGGATTGGGCAGCGACGCAGTTTTCGCTACCGATGCAGAAATCGGCAGCGACGCAGATTTCGCTGCCGATGCAGAAATCGGCAGCGACGCAGTTTTCGCTGCCGATTCTGGTTTTGGCAGCGACGCAGTTTCGCTGCCGATTCTGGATTGGGCAGCGACGCAGTTTTCGCTGCCGATGCAGAAATCGGCAGCGACGCAGATTTCGCTGCCGATGCAGAAATCGGCAGCGACGCAGATTTCGCTGCCGATGCAGAAATCGGCAGCGACGCAGTTTTCGGCTGCCGATTTCTCAATCAACAGTGACGCACAGCTGGGAGGGAGGGGTAAAACTGGTTTTAGATAAACCAAACAAGGATAAGGACACACCTAAACCAACCCCCAAACAACCCAATTCATTTGATGGGTAGTATAAATACAAAGAGGGGAGAGAGAATGACTCATCTTCTTCCCAAATCAGCAGCTGCATGTCATTCTTCCCTTCCCCTTTCACATCAAAAACGTGAATCAAACTAGTAGAGTGTCTTGTGAGGGAGAGATGAGACCTTGAGAGAGGAGTGGGCAGCTGCATAGAGGAGAGGAAAAAGAGAGCTGGAAAACGTGAGAGGAAGAAGAAGGAAGAGAACCAGCAGCTGAAGAGAAAAGAATAGTGTCAAACCTCCCTCAAACTTAGTTAAATTCAGAAGGTATGAGTCATGGAACTCCCTTTCCTCTCCCCCTTAAAAATCAAAAACGAAAATGAAGAAGAAAAACCCTAAGAAAAAATTGATCTAAGACCTAAGCCAACTATGGGGGAAACTGAAATTAACTAGGAGAACTAGCAAACAGAAGTGAAATAAAGTCAATTTCAGAACATCTAACAATTATGGTAGAAGCTGGCTTTAACTATGGGGTAGGCCAGCATGCATGTGTGAGTGTGTTCTGCTGAAATTAAATGTGTTCTGTTGTGATGTTGCTGCTAGAATTAATGTGTTCTGTTGTGATGATTGTTGCTGCAATTAATGTGTTCTGCTGTGATGTTCTTGCTGGAATTTAATGTGTTCTGCTGTGATGTTAGTGCTGGAATTTAATGTGTTATGCTGTGATGTTCTTGCTGGAATTTAATGTGTTCTGCTGTGATGTTAGTACTGGAATTTAATGTGTTCTGCTGTGATGTTATTGCTGGAATTTTGTTGAAGAACTATGTGCTGAAATTGATGGTTCCGAGTTGTGTGTTGCGCAGCGAAATTCTGTTTCGCTGCCGCAACGGAACCTGCTGCAGCGAATTGATATTCGCTGCCGATTTGTGTGTTGCGCAGCGAAATTCTGTTTCGCTGCCGCAACTGAATCTCCTGCAGCGAATTGATATTCGCTGCCGATTTGTGTGTTGCGCAGCGAAATTCTGTTTCGCTGCCGCAACGGAACCTGCTGCAGCGAATTGATATTCGCTGCCGATTTGTGTGTTGCGCAGCGAAATTCTGTTTCGCTGCCGCAACTGAACCTGCTGCAGCGAATTGATATTCGCTGCCGATTTGTGTGTTGCGCAGCGAAATTCTGTTTCGCTGCCGCAACTGAATCTCCTGCAGCGAATTGATATTCGCTGCCGATTTGTGTGTTGCGCAGCGAAATTCTGTTTCGCTGCCGCAACGGAACCTGCTGCAGCGAATTGATATTCGCTGCCGATTTGTGTGTTGCGCAGCGAAATTCTGTTTCGCTGCCGCAACGGAACCTGCTGCAGCGAATTGATATTCGCTGCCGATTTGTGTGTCGCGCAGCGAACTGGCAGCCCGCAGCGAACCAGTTCTCGCTGCCGAATTCCTACAATAAGCCTCCTAGGCAGGAATGACTTAAATGCTAGTAACAATCTCATGTTATGATGGTGTAAAATATGGAACACTTGAATGTGAACATATGAACTCTTGAAATAAGTGTGATGATGAGTATGATTCAAAAATAAAATAAATACAACTGTGCTGATTTGTGACCATTGATGTCTTAGGTGGTGCGGTCGGGATTGGACCATCATCAAGACAGGATCGACCCACAGGTGGAGCAGGTAGGTGACTTGCACCTTCCTTTTCTTACGTTGAATCTTGCAATATTTTAACTTGAGTACTATCATATTGTTAGAACCGATATTAGATTGTTGAACGCTTAGATGATGATTAAAGATTGATTAGCTTCGGCTAATGGCATCCAAACGGATGGCCGGGACAAAGAATGATTAGCTTCGGCTAATGGCATCCGAAAGGATGGCCGGGACAAAGAATGATTAGCTTCGGCTAATGGCATCCGAAAGGATGGCCGGGACAAAGGAGTGATTAGCTTCGGCTAATGGCATCCAAACGGATGGCCGGGACAAAGAATGATTAGCTTTGGCTAATGGCGTCCGAAGGGATGGCCGGGATGAAGGACTGATTGGCTTCGGCTAATGGCATCCAAACGGATGGATGGCCGGGATAAAAGAGTGACTTCGCTGCCGATTCTGGATCGGCAGCGACGCAGATTTGCGCTGCCGATTCTGGATCGGCAGCGACGCAGATTTCCGCTGCCGATTCTGGATCGGCAGCGACGCAGATTTGCGCTGCCGATTCTGGATCGGCAGCGACGCAGATTTCCGCTGCCGATTCTGGATCGGCAGCGACGCAGATTTGCGCTGCCGATTCTGGATCGGCAGCGACGCAGATTGCGCTGCCGATTCTGGATCGGCAGCGACGCAGATTTGCGCTGCCGATTCTGGATCGGCAGCGACGCAGATTTGCGCTGCCGATTCTGGATCGGCAGCGACGCAGATTTGCGCTGCCGATTCTGGATCGGCAGCGACGCAGATTGCGCTGCCGATTCTGGATCGGCAGCGACGCAGATTTGCGCTGCCGATTCTGGATCGGCAGCGACGCAGATTGCGCTGCCGATTCTGGATCGGCAGCGACGCAGATTGCGCTGCCGATTCTGAATCGGCAGCAACGCAGATGCTGCTGCCGATACAGAAATCGGCAGCGACGCAGATTCCGCTGCCGATTCTGGATCGGCAGCAATGCATTTTCTGCTGCCGATTTTGGATCGGCAGCGACGCAGCTTTCGCCATGGATGGCCGTCATAAATGAATGACTAGTTTTGGCGAATGGCATCCGAAAACTTGTGTATCTATATGTACTACTAGTTGTTGTAGCAAATACATGAAGAAATTATAATTGTTAATGTTTTATTTAATTGCCAAACCGTGAGTTACCATTCTTATTATTATTAAATATTTGCATTCTCTTAAATGTTTGTACTGCTGCAGGGACTTCACACCAACGAGATGCCTAGGAAACCCGATACACGGGAACCTATTTTGCAAGGAATTATGTAGATGTATCTTAAATCACAATGTATTTTGTATGGATCAATGTACTGAATGTATAACTTTTATTAGATCCTTTTTGTTTAAAATTGTGATGACTATGAGTAGGAGAAGACTGTAAACTCATGTCTATGTATATATTTTTAATATGAACTTCAAATCAAGCAACCTTAATATTACGTGTTTGTGTAAGATTCACTTTGAAATGAAATGTTGATTGTATGGATTGTATTTCGATGATGTGAGGATTTAGATTCATTTTTGCCGGCACCATGTGGATTGAATGCATAAAAAAAAAAAAAAAAATTATTGTGTTTTGGACTTGGAAAGCCGGGTCGTTACACTTCTTCCGCAAACGGGGAAACACTTTGACTCGGTGACTTTCACGGCATTCCGACTTCGATTCCCTGTTTGCCGAAATTCAGTTGCCTTTGGATTTCGAGTGATCCCTCTTGAGCATGTATGCTTCTGCTACTTGTTTTAAATCAGACCTCTTCCACAAATGGCAAAACGCTTTGACTCGGTGAGTTTCCCGGAATTCCAACTTCAATGCCCCGGTTGCCGAAATTCAGTTGCCTTTGAATTTCGGGTGACCCTCTTGAGCATGGATGATTCTGCTACTTGTTCTACATCAGACTTCTTCCGCAAACGGGGAAACGCTTTGACTCGGTGAATTTCGCGGCATTCCGACTTCGATTCCCCGTTTGCCGAAATTCGGTTGCCTTTGGATTTCGGGTGATCCCTCTTGAGCATGTATGCTTCTGCTACTTGTTCTAAATCAGACTTCTTCCGCAAATGGCGAAATTCTTTGACTCGATGAGTTTCGTGGCATTCCGACTTCGATTCCCTGTTTGCCGAAATTCAGTTGCCTTTGGATTTCGAGTGATCCCTCTTGAGCATGTATGCTTCTGGTACTTGTTTTAAATAAGACTTCTTCCGCAAATGGCGAAACACTTTCACTCGATGAGTTTCGCGGCATTCCGACTTCGATGCCCCGGTTGCCGAAATTCAGTTGCCTTTGAATTTCTGGTTATCCTCTTGAGCATGGATGCTTCTGCTACCTGTTCTACATCAGACTTCTTCCGCAAACAGCGAAACGCTTTGACTCGGTGAGTTTCACGGCATTCCGACTTCGATGCCCCGGTTGCCGAAATTCAGTCTGCCTCTTGAGCATGTATGCTTCTGCTACTTGGTCTAAATCAGACTTCTTCCGCAAATGGCGAAACGCTTTGACTCGGTGAGTTTCGCGGCATTCCGACTTCGATGTCCTGGTTGCCGAAATTCAGTTGCCTTTGAATTTCTAGTTATCCTCTTGAGCATGGATGCTTCTGCTACCTGTTCTACATCAGACTTCTTCCGCAAACAGCGAAACGCTTTGACTCGGTGAGTTTCACGGAATTCCAACTTCAATGCCCCGGTTGCCGAAATTCAGTTGCCTTTGAATTTCGGGTGATCCCTCTTGAGCATGTATGCTTCTGCTACTTGGTTTAAATCAGACTTCTTCTGCAAACGGGGAAACACTTTGACTCCGTGACTATCGCGGCATTCCGACTTCGATGCCCCGGTTGCCGAAATTCAGTTGCCTTTGAATTTCTGGTGATCCCTCTTGAGCATGGATGCTTCTGCTACTTGTTCTACATCAGACTTCTTCCGCAAACAGCGAAACGCTTTGACTCGGTGAGTTTCACGGAATTCGAACTTCAATGCCCCGGTTGCCGAAATTCAGTTGCCTTTGAATTTCGGGTGATCCATCTTGAGCATGTATGCTTCTGCTACTTGTTCTAAATCAGACTTCTTCTGCAAACGGGGAAACACTTTGACTACGTGACTTTCCCGGCATTCCGACTTCGATGCCCCGGTTGCCGAAATTCAGTTGCCTTTGAATTTCTGGTTATCCTCTTGAGCATGGATGCTTCTGCTACCTGTTCTACATCAGACTTCTTCCGCAAACAGCGAAACGCTTTGACTCGGTGAGTTTCATGGAATTCCAACTTCAATGCCCCGGTTGCCGAAATTCAGTTGCCTCTGGATTTCGGGTGATCCCTCTTGAGCATGTATGCTTCTGCTACTTGTTGTAAATCAGACTTCTTCCGCAAACGGGGAAACACTTTGACTCGGTGAATTTCGCGGCATTCCGACTTCGATTCCCTGTTTGCCGAAATTCAGTTGCCTTTGGATTTCGAGAGATCCCTCTTGAGCATGTATGCTTCTGCTACTTGTTTTAAATCAGACTTCTTTCACAAATGGCGAAACGTTTTGACTCGGTGAGTTTCCCAGAATTCCAACTTCAATGCCCCGGTTGCCGAAATTCAGTTGCCTTTGAATTTCGGGTGATCCCTCTTGAGCATGTATGGTTCTGCTACTTGGTCTAAATCAGACTTCTTCTGCAAACGGGGAAACACTTTGACTCAGTGACTTTCGCGGCATTCCGACTTCGATGCCCCGGTTGCCGAAATTCAGTTGCCTTTGAATTTCTGGTGATCCCTCTTGAGCATGGATGCTTCTGCTACTTGTTCTACATCAGACTTCTTCCGCAAACAGCGAAACACTTTGACTCGGTGAATTTCCCGGCATTCCGACTTCGATTCCCTGTTTGCCGAAATTCAGTTGCCTTTGAATTTCGGGTGATCCCTCTTGAGCATGTATGCTTCTGCTACTTGTTTTAAATCAGACTTCTTCCACAAATGGCGAAACGCTTTGACTCGGTGAGTTTCCCGGAATTCCAACTTCAATGCCCCGGTTGCCAAAATTCAGTTGCCTTTGAATTTCGGGTGATCCCTCTTGAGCATGTATGCTTCTGCTACTTGGTTTAAATCAGACTTCTTCTGCAAACGGGGAAACACTTTGACTCCGTGACTATCGCGGCATTCCGACTTCGATGCCCCGGTTGCCGAAATTCAGTTGCCTTTGAATTTCTGGTGATCCCTCTTGAGCATGGATGCTTCTGCTACTTGTTCTACATCAGACTTCTTCCGCAAACAGCGAAACACTTTGACTCGGTGAATTTCCCGGCATTCCGACTTCGATTCCCTGTTTGCCGAAATTCAGTTGCCTTTGGATTTCGAGTGATCCCTCTTGAGCATGTATGCTTCTGCTACTTGTTCTAAATCAGACTTCTTCTGCAAACGGGGAAACACTTTGACTACGTGACTTTCCCGGCATTCCGACTTCGATGCCCCGGTTGCCGAAATTCAGTTGCCTTTGAATTTCTGGTTATCCTCTTGAGCATGGATGCTTCTGCTACCTGTTCTACATCAGACTTCTTCCGCAAACAGCGAAACACTTTGACTCGGTGAGTTTCACGGAATTCCAACTTCAATGCCCCGGTTGCCGAAATTCAGTTGCCTTTGAATTTCGAGTGATCCCTCTTGAGCATGTATGCTTCTGCTACTTGGTTTAAATCAGACTTCTTCTGCAAACGGGGAAACACTTTGACTCCGTGACTTTCGCGGCATTCCGACTTCGATGCCCCGGTTGCCGAAATTCAGTTGCCTTTGAATTTCTGGTTATCCTCTTGAGCATGGATGCTTCTGCTACCTGTTCTACATCAGACTTCTTCCGCAAACAGCGAAACGCTTTGACTCGGTGAGTTTCGCGGCATTCCGACTTCGATGCCCCGGTTGCCGAAATTCAGTTGCCTTTGAATTTCGGGTGATTCCTCTTGAGCATGTATGCTTCTGCTACTTGGTCTAAATCAGACTTCTTCCGCAAATGGCGAAACGCTTTGACTCGGTGAGTTTCGCGGCATTCCGACTTCGATGTCCCGGTTGCCGAAATTCAGTTGCCTTTGAATTTCTAGTTATCCTCTTGAGCATGGATGCTTCTGCTACCTGTTCTACATCAGACTTCTTCCGCAAACAGCGAAACGCTTTGACTCGGTGAGTTTCACGGAATTCCAACTTCAATGCCCCGGTTGCCGAAATTCAGTTGCCTTTGAATTTTGGGTGATCCCTCTTGAGCATGTATGCTTCTGCTACTTGGTTTAAATCAGACTTCTTCTGCAAACGGGGAAACACTTTGACTCCGTGACTATCGCGGCAGTCCGACTTCGATGCCCCGGTTGCCGAAATTCAGTTGCCTTTGAATTTTTGGTGATCCCTCTTGAGCATGGATGCTTCTGCTACTTGTTCTACATCAGACTTCTTCCGCAAACAGCGAAACACTTTGACTCGGTGAGTTTCACGGAATTCCAACTTCAATGCCCCGGTTGCCGAAATTCAGTTGCCTTTGAATTTCGGGTGATCCATCTTGAGCATGTATGCTTCTGCTACTTGTTCTAAATCAGATTTCTTCTGCAAACGGGGAAACACTTTGACTACGTGACTTTCCCGGCATTCCGACTTCGATGCCCCGGTTGCCGAAATTCAGTTGCCTTTGAATTTCTGGTTATCCTCTTGAGCATGGATGCTTCTGCTACCTGTTCTACATCAGACTTCTTCCGCAAACAGCGAAACGCTTTGACTCGGTGAGTTTCATGGAATTCCAACTTCAATGCCCCGGTTGCCGAAATTCAGTTGCCACTGGATTTCGGGTGATCCCTCTTGAGCATGTATGCTTCTGCTACTTGTTGTAAATCAGACTTCTTCCGCAAACGGGGAAACACTTTGACTCGATGAGTTTCGCGGCATTCCGACTTCGATGCCCCGGTTGCCGAAATTCAGTTGCCTTTGAATTTCTGGTTATCCTCTTGAGCATGGATGCTTCTGCTACCTGTTCTACATCAGACTTCTTCCGCAAACGGGGAAACACTTTGACTCGGTGAATTTCGCGGCATTCCGACTTCGATTCCCTGTTTGCCGAAATCCAGTTGCCTTTGGATTTCGAGTGATCCCTCTTGAGCATGTATGCTTCTGCTACTTGTTTTAAATCAGACTTCTTCCGCAAATGGCGAAACAATTTGACTCGATGAGTTTCGCGGCATTCCGACTTCGATGCCCCGGTTGCCGAAATTCAGTTGCCTTTGAATTTCTGGTTATCCTCTTGAGCATGGATGCTTCTGCTACCTGTTCTACATCAGACTTCTTCCGCAAACGGGGAAACACTTTGACTCGGTGAATTTCGCGGCATTCCGACTTCGATTCCCTGTTTGCCGAAATCCAGTTGCCTTTGGATTTCGAGTGATCCCTCTTGAGCATGTATGCTTCTGCTACTTGTTGTAAATCAGACTTCTTCCGCAAACGGGGAAACACTTTGACTCGGTGAATTTCCCGGCATTCCGACTTCGATTCCCTGTTTGCCAAAATTCAGTTGCCTTTGGATTTCGAGTGATCCCTCTTGAGCATGTATGCTTCTGCTACTTGTTTTAAATCAGACTTCTTCCACAAATGGCGAAACGCTTTGACTCGGTGAGTTTCCCGGAATTCCAACTTCAATGCCCCCGTTGCCGAAATTCAGTTGCCTTTGAATTTCGGGTGATCCCTCTTGAGCATGTATGCTTCTGCTACTTGGTCTAAATCAGACTTCTTCTGCAAACGGGGAAACACTTTGACTCAGTGACTTTCGCGGCATTCCGACTTCGATGCCCCGGTTGCCGAAATTCAGTTGCCTTTGAATTTCTGGTGATCCCTCTTGAGCATGGATGCTTCTGCTACTTGTTCTACATCAGACTTCTTCCGCAAACAGCGAAACACTTTGACTCGGTGAATTTCCCGGCATTCCGACTTCGATTCCCTCTTTGCCGAAATTCAGTTGCCTTTGGATTTCGAGTGATCCCTCTTGAGCATGTATGCTTCTGCTACTTGTTTTAAATCAGACTTCTTCCACAAATGGCGAAACGCTTTGACTCGGTGAGTTTCCCGGAATTCCAACTTCAATGCCCCGGTTGCCAAAATTCAGTTGCCTTTGAATTTCGGGTGATCCCTCTTGAGCATGTATGCTTCTGCTACTTGTTTTAAATCAGACTTCTTCCGCAAATGGCGAAACGTTTTGACTCGATGAGTTTCGCGGCATTCAGACTTCAATGCCACGGTTGCCGAAATTCAGTTGCCTTTGAATTTCGGGTGATCCCTCTTGAGCATGTATGCTTCTGCTACTTGTTCTAAATCAGACTTCTTCCGCAAACGGGGAAATCCTTTGACTCGGTGACTTTCGCGGCATTCCGACT
This sequence comes from Populus davidiana, assembly GCA_030145905.1. Lineage (NCBI taxonomy): Eukaryota > Viridiplantae > Streptophyta > Magnoliopsida > Malpighiales > Salicaceae > Populus > Populus davidiana. Next base: position 2,007,035 of record JAMQGN010000001.1, on the reverse strand, counting down.
TCGATTCCCTGTTTGCCGAAATTCAGTTGCCTTTGGATTTCGAGTGATCCCTCTTGAGCATGTATGCTTCTGCTACTTGTTTTAAATCAGACTTCTTCCGCAAATGGCGAAACAATTTGACTCGATGAGTTTCGCGGCATTCCGACTTCGATGCCCCGGTTGCCGAAATTCAGTTGCCTTTGAATTTCTGGTTATCCTCTTGAGCATGGATGCTTCTGCTACCTGTTCTACATCAGACTTCTTCCGCAAACGGGGAAACACTTTGACTCGGTGAATTTCGCGGCATTCCGACTTCGATTCCCTGTTTGCCGAAATCCAGTTGCCTTTGGATTTCGAGTGATCCCTCTTGAGCATGTATGCTTCTGCTACTTGTTGTAAATCAGACTTCTTCCGCAAACGGGGAAACACTTTGACTCGGTGAATTTCCCGGCATTCCGACTTCGATTCCCTGTTTGCCGAAATTCAGTTGCCTTTGGATTTCGAGTGATCCCTCTTGAGCATGTATGCTTCTGCTACTTGTTTTAAATCAGACTTCTTCCACAAATGGTGAAACGCTTTGACTCGGTGAGTTTCCCGGAATTCCAACTTCAATGCCCCAGTTGCCGAAATTCAGTTGCCTTTGAATTTCGGGTGATCCCTCTTGAGCATGTACGCTTCTGCTACTTGTTTTAATTCAGACTTCTTTGGCAAATGGCGAAACGTTTTGACTCGATGAGTTTCGCGGCATTCCGACTTCGATGCCACGGTTGCCGAAATTCAGTTGCCTTTGAATTTCGGGTGATCCCTCTTGAGCATGTATGCTTCTGCTACTTGGTCTACATCAGAATTCTTCCGCAAATGAGGAAACGCTTTGACACGATGAGTTTCGCGGCATTCAGACTTCGATGCCCCGGTTGCCGAAATTCAGTTGCCTTTGAATTTCGGGTGATCCCTCTTGAGCATGGATGATTCTGCTACTTGTTCTACATCAGACTTCTTCCACAAACGGTGAAACGCTTTGACTCGGTGAATTTCGTGGCATTCCGACTTCGATTCCCCGTTAGCCGAAATTCGGTTGCCTTTGGATTTCGGGTGATCCCTCTTGAGCATGTATGCTTCTGCTACTTGTTCTGAATCAGACTTCTTCCGCAAATGGCGAAACTCTTTGACTCGGTGAGTTTCGCGGCATTCCGACTTCAATTCCCTGTTTGCCGAAATTCAGTTGCCTTTGGATTTCGAGTGATCCCTCTTGAGCATGTATGCTTCTGCTACTTGTTTTAAATCAGACTTCTTCCGCAAATGGCGAAACACTTTTACCCGATGAGTTTCGCGACATTCCGACTTCGATGCCCCGGTTGCCGAAATTCAGTTGCCTTTGAATTTCTGGTTATCCTCTTGAGCATGGATGCTTCTGCTACCTGTTCTACATCAGACTTCTTCCGCAAACAGCGAAACGCTTTGACTCGGTGAGTTACGCGGCATTCCGACTTCGATGCCCCGGTTGCCGAAATTCAGTTGCCTTTGAATTTCGGGTGATCCCTCTTGAGCATGTATGCTTCTGCTACTTGGTCTAAATCAGACTTCTTTCGCGAATGGCGAAACGCTTTGACTCGGTGAGTTTCGCGGCATTCCGACTTCGATGCCTTGGTTGCCGAAATTCAGTTGCCTTTGAATTTCTGGTGATCCCTCTTGAGCATGGATGCTTCTGCTACCTGTTCTACATCAGACTTCTTCCGCAAACAGCGAAACGCTTTGACTCGGTGAATTTCGCGGCATTCCGACTTCGATGCCCCGGTTGCCGAAATTCAGTTGCCTTTGAATTTCGGGTGATCCCTCTTGAGCATGTATGCTTCTCCTACTTGTTCTACATCAGACTTCTTCCGGAAACAGGGAAACGCTTTGACTCGGTGAATTTCGCGGCATTCCAACTTGGATTCCCCCGTTGCCGAAATTCAGTTGCCTTTGAATTTCGGGTGATCCCTCTTGAGCATGTATGCTTCTGCTACTTGTTCTAAATCAGACTTCTTCCGCAAATGGCGAAACGCTTTGACTCGGTGATTTTCGCGGCATTCCGACTTCGATGCCCCGGTTGCCGAAATTCAGTTGCCTTTGAATTTCGGGTGATCCCTCTTGAGCATGTATGCTTCTGCTACTTCGTCTAAATCAGACTTCCTCCGCAAATGGCGAAACACTTTGACTCGGTGAGTTTCGCGGCATTCCGACTTCGATGCTCTGGTTGCCGAAATTCAGTTGCCTTTGAATTTCGGGTGATCCCTCTTGAGCATGGATGATTCTGCTACTTGTTCTAAATGAGACTTCTTCCGCAAACGGGGAAACGCTTTGACTCGGTGAGTTACGCGGCATTCCGACTTCGATGCCCCGGTTGCCGAAATTCAGTTGCCTTTGAATTTCGGGTGATCCCTCTTGAGCATGTATGCTTCTGCTACTTGGTCTAAATCAGACTTCTTTCGCGAATGGCGAAACGCTTTGACTCGGTGAGGTTCGCGGCATTCCGACTTCGATGCCTTGGTTGCCGAAATTCAGTTGCCTTTGAATTTCTGGTGATCCCTCTTGAGCATGGATGCTTCTGCTACCTGTTCTACATCAGACTTCTTCCGCAAACAGCGAAACGCTTTGACTCGGTGAATTTCGCGGCATTCCGACTTCGATGCCCCGGTTGCCGAAATTCAGTTGCCTTTGAATTTCGGGTGATCCCTCTTGAGCATGTATGCTTCTCCTACTTGTTCTACATCAGACTTCTTCCGGAAACGGGGAAACGCTTTGACTCGGTGAATTTCGCGGCATTCCAACTTGGATTCCCCGGTTGCCGAAATTCAGTTGCCTTTGAATTTCGGGTGATCCCTCTTGAGCATGTATGCTTCTGCTACTTGTTCTAAATCAGACTTCTTCCGCAAATGGCGAAACGCTTTGACTCGGTGATTTTCGCGGCATTCCGACTTCGATGCCCCGGTTGCCGAAATTCAGTTGCCTTTGAATTTCGGGTGATCCCTCTTGAGCATGTATGCTTCTGCTACTTCGTCTAAATCAGACTTCCTCCGCAAATGGCGAAACACTTTGACTCGGTGAGTTTCGCGGCATTCCGACTTCGATGCTCTGGTTGCCGAAATTCAGTTGCCTTTGAATTTCGGGTGATCCCTCTTGAGCATGGATGATTCTGCTACTTGTTCTAAATCAGACTTCTTCCGCAAACGGGGAAACGCTTTGACTCGGTGAATTTCGTGGCATTCCGACTTCGATTCCCCGTTTTTCAAAATTCGGTTGCCTTTGGATTTCGGGTGATCCCTCTTGAGCATGTATGCTTCTGCTACTTGTTCTAAATCAGACTTCTTCCGCAAATGGCGAAACTCTTTGACTCGGTGAGTTTCGCGGCATTCCGACTTCGATGCCCCGGTTGCCGAAATTCAGTTACCTTTGAATTTCGGGGGATCCCTCTTGTGCATGTATGCTTCTGCTACTTGTTCTAAATCAGACTTCTTCCGCAAATGGCGAAACGCTTTGACTCGGTGATTTTCGCGGCATTCTGACTTCGATGCCCCGGTTGCCGAAATTCAGTTGCCTTTGAATTTCTGGTGATCCCTCTTGAGCATGGATGCTTCTGCTACTTGTTCTACATCAGACTTCTTCCGCAAACAGCGAAACGCTTTGACTCGGTGAGTTTCACGGAATTCCGACTTCCATACCCCGGTTACCGAAATTCAGTTGCCTTTGAATTTCGAGTGATCCCTCTTGAGCATGTATGCTTCTGCTACTTGTCTTAAATCAGACTTCTTCCGCAAACGGGGAAACACTTTGACTCGGTGAATTTCCCGGCATTCCGACTTCGATTCCCTGTTTGCCGAAATTCAGTTGCCTTTGGATTTCGAGTGATCCCTCTTGAGCATGTATGCTTCTGCTACTTTTTTTAAATCAGACTTCTTCCGCAAATGGCGAAACACTTTGACTCGATGAGTTTCGCGGCATTCCGACTTCGATGCCCCGGTTGCCGAAATTCAGTTGCCTTTGAATTTCTGGTTATCCTCTTGAGCATGGATGATTCTGCAACTTGTTCTACATCAGACTTCTTCCGCAAACGGGGAAACGTTTTGACTCGGTGAATTTCGCGGCATTCCGACTTCGATGCCACGGATGCCGAAATTCAGTTGCCTTTGAATTTCGGGTGATCCCTCTTGAGCATGTATGCTTCTGCTACTTGGTCTACATCAGAATTCGTCCGCAAATGAGGAAACGCTTTGACTCGATGAGTTTCGCGGCATTCAGACTTCGATGCCCCGGTTGCCGAAATTCAGTTGCCTTTGAATTTCGGGTGATCCCTCTTGAGCATGGATGATTCTGCTACTTGTTCTACATCAGACTTCTTCCACAAACGGTGAAACGCGTTGACTCGGTGAATTTCGTGGCATTCCGACTTCGATTCCCCGTTTACCGAAATTCGGTTGCCTTTGGATTTCGGGTGATCCCTCTTGAGCATGTAAGCTTCTGCTACTTGTTCAAAATCAGACTTCTTCCGCAAATGGCGAAACTCTTTGACTCGGTGAGTTTCGCGGCATTCCGACTTCGATTCCCTGTTTGCCGAAATTCAGTTGCCTTTGGATTTCGAGTGATCCCTCTTGAGCATGTATGCTTCTGCTACTTGTTTTAAGTCAGACTTCTTCCGCAAATGGCGAAACACTTTTACTCGATGAGTTTCGCGACATTCCGACTTCGATGCCCCGGTTGCCGAAATTCAGTTGCCTTTGAATTTCTGGTTATCCTCTTGAGCATGGATGCTTCTGCTACCTGTTCTACATCAGACTTCTTCCGCAAACAGCGAAACGCTTTGACTCGGTGAATTTCGCGGCATTCCGACTTCGATGCCCCGGTTGCCGAAATTCAGTTGCCTTTGAATTTCGGGTGATCCCTCTTGAGCATGGATGATTCTGCTACTTGTTCTACATCAGACTTCTTCCACAAACGGTGAAACGCGTTGACTCGGTGAATTTCGTGGCATTCCGACTTCGATTCCCCGTTTGCCGAAATTCGGTTGCCTTTGGATTTCGGGTGATCCCTCTTGAGCATGTATGCTTCTGCTACTTGTTCTAAATCAGACTTCTTCCGCAAATGGCGAAACTCTTTGACTCGGTGAGTTTCGCGGCATTCCGACTTCGATTCCCTGTTTGCCGAAATTCAGTTGCCTTTGGATTTCGAGTGATCCCTCTTGAGCATGTATGCTTCTGCAACTTGTTTTAAGTCAGACTTCTTCCGCAAATGGCGAAACACTTTTACTCGATGAGTTTCGCGACATTCCGACTTCGATGCCCCGGTTGCCGAAATTCAGTTGCCTTTGAATTTCTGGTTATCCTCTTGAGCATGGATGCTTCTGCTACCTGTTCTACATCAGACTTCTTCCGCAAACAGCGAAACGCTTTGACTCGGTGAGTTTCGCGGCATTCCGACTTCGATGCCCCGGTTGCCGAAATTCAGTTGCCTTTGAATTTCGGGTGATCCCTCTTGAGCATGTATGCTTCTGCTACTTGGTCTAAATCAGACTTCTTCCGCAAATGGCGAAACGCTTTGACTCGGTGAGTTTCGCGGCATTCCGACTTCGATGCCTTGGTTGCCGAAATTCAGTTGCCTTTGAATTTCTGGTGATCCCTCTTGAGCATGGATGCTTCTGCTACCTGTTCTACATCAGACTTCTTCCGCAAACAGCGAAACGCTTTGACTCGGTGAATTTCGCGGCATTCCGACTTCGATGCCCCGGTTGCCGAAATTCAGTTGCCTTTGAATTTCGGGTGATCCCTCTTGAGCATGTATGCTTCTCCTACTTGTTCTACATCAGACTTCTTCCGTAAACGGGGAAACGCTTTGACTCGGTGAATTTCGCGGCATTCCAGCTTGGATTCCCCGGTTGCCGAAATTCAGTTGCCTTTGAATTTCGGGTGATCCCTCTTGAGCATGTATGCTTCTGCTACTTGTTCTAAATCAGACTTCTTCCGCAAATGGCGAAACGCTTTGACTCGGTGATTTTCGCGGCATTCCGACTTCGATGCCCCGGTTGCCGAAATTCAGTTGCCTTTGAATTTCGGGTGATCCCTCTTGAGCATGTATGCTTCTGCTACTTGGTCTAAATCAGACTTCCTCCGCAAATGGCGAAACACTTTGACTCGGTGAGTTTCGCGGCATTCCGACTTCGATGCTCTGGTTGCCGAAATTCAGTTGCCTTTGAATTTCGGGTGATCCCTCTTGAGCATGGATGATTCTGCTACTTGTTCTAAATCAGACTTCTTCCGCAAACGGGGAAACGCTTTGACTCGGTGAATTTCGCGGCATTCCGACTTCGATTCCCCGTTTTTCAAAATTCGGTTGCCTTTGGATTTCGGGTGATCCCTCTTGAGCATGTATGCTTCTGCTACTTGTTCTAAATCAGACTTCTTCCGCAAATGGCGAAACTCTTTGACTCGGTGAGTTTCGCGGCATTCCGACTTCGATGCCCCGGTTGCCGAAATTCAGTTACCTTTGAATTTCGGGTGATCCCTCTTGTGCATGTATGCTTCTGCTACTTGTTCTAAATCAGACTTCTTCCGCAAATGGCGAAACGCTTTGACTCGGTGATTTTCGCGGCATTCTGACTTCGATGCCCCGGTTGCCGAAATTCAGTTGCCTTTGAATTTCTGGTGATCCCTCTTGAGCATGGATGCTTCTGCTACTTGTTCTACATCAGACTTCTTCCGCAAACAGCGAAACGCTTTGACTCGGTGAGTGTCACGGAATTCCGACTTCCATACCCCGGTTACCGAAATTCAGTTGCCTTTGAATTTCGAGTGATCCCTCTTGAGCATGTATGCTTCTGCTACTTGTCTTAAATCAGACTTCTTCCGCAAACGGGGAAACACTTTGACTCGGTGAATTTCCCGGCATTCCGACTTCGATTCCCTGTTTGCCGAAATTCAGTTGCCTTTGGATTTCGAGTGATCCCTCTTGAGCATGTATGCTTCTGCTACTTTTTTTAAATCAGACTTCTTCCGCAAATGGCGAAACACTTTGACTCGATGAGTTTCGCGGCATTCCGACTTCGATGCCCCGGTTGCCGAAATTCAGTTGCCTTTGAATTTCTGGTTATCCTCTTGAGCATGGATGATTCTGCTACTTGTTCTACATCAGACTTCTTCCGCAAACGGGGAAACGTTTTGACTCGGTGAATTTCGCGGCATTCCGACTTCGATGCCACGGTTGCTGAAATTCAGTTGCCTTTGAATTTCGGGTGATCCCTCTTGAGCATGTATGCTTCTGCTACTTGGTCTACATCAGAATTCTTCCGCAAATGAGGAAACGCTTTGACTCGATGAGTTTCGCGGCATTCAGACTTCGATGCCCCGGTTGCCGAAATTCAGTTGCCTTTGAATTTCGGGTGATCCCTCTTGAGCATGGATGATTCTGCTACTTGTTCTACATCAGACTTCTTCCACGAACGGTGAAACGCGTTGACTCGGTGAATTTCGTGGCATTCCGACTTCGATTCCCCGTTTGCCGAAATTCGGTTGCCTTTGGATTTCGGGTGATCCCTCTTGAACATGTATGCTTCTGCTACTTGTTCTAAATCAGACTTCTTCCGCAAATGGCGAAACTCTTTGACTCGGTGAGTTTCGCGGCATTCCGACTTCGATTCCCTGTTTGCCGAAATTCAGTTGCCTTTGGATTTCGAGTGATCCCTCTTGAGCATGTATGCTTCTGCTACTTGTTTTAAATCAGACTTCTTCCGCAAATGGCGAAACACTTTTACCCGATGAGTTTCGCGACATTCCGACTTCGATGCCCCGGTTGCCGAAATTCAGTTGCCTTTGAATTTCTGGTTATCCTCTTGAGCATGGATGCTTCTGCTACTTGGTCTAAATCAGACTTCCTCCGCAAATGGCGAAACACTTTGACTCGGTGAGTTTCGCGGCATTCCGACTTCGATGCCCCGGTTGCCGAAATTCAGTTACCTTTGAATTTCGGGTGATCCCTCTTGTGCATGTATGCTTCTGCTACTTGTTCTAAATCAGACTTCTTCCGCAAATGGCGAAACGCTTTGACTCGGTGATTTTCGCGGCATTCCGACTTCGATGCCCCGGTTGCCGAAATTTAGTTGCCTTTGAATTTCTGGTGATCCCTCTTGAGCATGGATGCTTCTGCTACTTGTTCTACATCAGACTTCTTCCGCAAACGGGGAAACGCTTTGACTCGGTGAATTTCGCGGCATTCCGACTTCGATTCCCCGTTTTTCAAAATTCGGTTGCCTTTGGATTTCGAGTGATCCCTCTTGAGCATGTATGCTTCTGCTACTTGTTCTAAATCAGACTTCTTCCGCAAATGGCGAAACTCTTTGACTCGGTGAGTTTCGCGGCATTCCGACTTCGATGCCCCGGTTGCCGAAATTCAGTTACCTTTGAATTTCGGGTGATCCCTCTTGTGCATGTATGCTTCTGCTACTTGTTCTAAATCAGACTTCTTCCGCAAATGGCGAAACGCTTTGACTCGGTGATTTTCGCGGCATTCCGACTTCGGTGCCCCGGTTGCCGAAATTCAGTTGCCTTTGAATTTCTGGTGATCCCTCTTGAGCATGGATGCTTCTGCTACTTGTTCTACATCAGACTTCTTCCGCAAACAGCGAAACGCTTTGACTCGGTGAGTTTCACGGAATTCCGACTTCCATACCCCGGTTACCGAAATTCAGTTGCCTTTGAATTTCGAGTGATCCCTCTTGAGCATGTATGCTTCTGCTACTTGTCTTAAATCAGACTTCTTCCGCAAACGGGGAAACACTTTGACTCGGTGAATTTCCCGGCATTCCGACTTCGATTCCCTGTTTGCCGAAATTCAGTTGCCTTTGGATTTCGAGTGATCCCTCTTGAGCATGTATGCTTCTGCTACTTTTTTTAAATCAGACTTCTTCCGCAAATGGCGAAACACTTTGACTCGATGAGTTTCGCGGCATTCCGACTTCGATGCCCCGGTTGCCGAAATTCAGTTGCCTTTGAATTTCTGGTTATCCTCTTGAGCATGGATGATTCTGCTACTTGTTCTACATCAGACTTCTTCCGCAAACGGGGAAACGTTTTGACTCGATGAGTTTCGCGGCATTCCGACTTCGATGCCCCGGTTGCCGAAATTCGGTTGCCTTTGGATTTCGGGTGATCCCTCTTGAGCATGTATGCTTCTGCTACTTGTTCTAAATCAGACTTCTTCCGCAAATGGCGAATCTCTTTGACTCGGTGAGTTTCACGGAATTCCAACTTCAATGCCCCGGTTGCCGAAATTCAGTTGCCTTTGAATTTCGGGTGATCCCTCTTGAGCATGTATCCTTCTGCTACTTGTTCTAAATCAGACTTCTTCCGCAAACGGGGAAACACTTTGACTCGGTGACTTTCGCGGCATTCCGACTTCGATTCCCTGTGTGCCGAAATTCAGTTGCCTTTGGATTTCGAGTGATCCCTCTTGAGCATGTATGCTTCTGCTACTTGTTCTAAATCAGACTTCTTCTGCAAACGGGGAAACACTTTGACTCGGTGACTTTCGCGGCATTCCGACTTCGATTCCCTGTTTGCCGAAATTCAGTTGCCTTTGGATTTCGAGTGATCCCTCTTGAGCATGTATGCTTCTGCTACTTGTTTTAAATCAGACTTCTTCCGCAAATGGCGAAACCCTTTGACTCGATGAGTTTCGCGGCATTCCGACTTCGATGCCCCGGTTGCCGAAATTCAGTTGCCTTTGAATTTCTGGTTATCCTCTTGAGCATGGATGCTTCTGCTACCTGTTCTACATCAGACTTCTTCCGCAAACGGGGAAACACTTGGCTCGGTGAATTTCGCGGCATTCCGACTTCGATTCCCTGTTTGCCGAAATCCAGTTGCCTTTGGATTTAGAGTGATCCCTCTTGAGCATGTATGCTTCTGCTACGTGTTGTAAATCAGACTTCTTCTGCAAACGGGGAAACACTTTGACTCGGTGAATTTCCCGGCATTCCGACTTCGATTCCCTGTTTGCCGAAATTCAGTTGCCTTTGGATTTCGAGTGATCCCTCTTGAGCATGTATGCTTCTGCTACTTGTTGTAAATCAGACTTCTTCCACAAATGGCGAAACGCTTTGACTCGGTGAGTTTCCCGGTATTCCAACTTCAATACCCCGGTTGCCGAAATTCAGTTGCCTTTGAATTTCGGGTGATCCCTCTTGAGCATGTATGCTTCTGCTACTTGTTTTAAATCAGACTTCTTCCGCAAATGGCGAAACGTTTTGACTCGATGAGTTTCGCGGCATTCCGACTTCGATGCCACGGTTGCCGAAATTCAGTTGCCTTTGAATTTCGGGTAATCCCTCTTGAGCATGTATGCTTCTGCTACTTGGTCTACATCAGAATTCTTCCACAAATGAGGAAACGCTTTGACTCGATGAGTTTCGCGGCATTCAGACTTCGATGCCCCGGTTACCGAAATTCAGTTGCCTTTGAATTTCGAGTGATCCCTCTTGAGCATGTATGCTTCTGCTACTTGGTCTAAATCAGACTTCTTCCGCAAATGGCGAAACGCTTTGACTCGGTGAGTTTCGCGGCATTCCGACTTCGATTCCCTGTTTGCCGAAATTCAGTTGCCTTTGAATTTCGGGTGATCCCTCTTGAGCATGTATGCTTCTGCTACTTGTTCTAAATCAGACTTCTTCCGCAAATGGCGAAACTCTTTGACTCGGTGAGTTTCGCGGCATTCCGACTTCGATTCCCTGTTTGCCGAAATTCAGTTGCCTTTGAATTTCGGGTGATCCCTCTTGAGCATGGATGATTCTGCTACTTGTTCTAAATCAGACTTTTTCCGCAAACGGGGAAACGCTTTGACTCGGTGAATTTCGCGGCATTCCGACTTCGATTCCCCGTTTTCCAAAATTCGGTTGCCTTTGGATTTCGGGTGATCCCTCTTGAGCATGTATGCTTCTGCTACTTGTTCTAAATCAGACTTCTTCCGCAAATGGCGAATCTCTTTGACTCGGTGAGTTTCACGGAATTCCAACTTCAATGCCCCGGTTGCCGAAATTCAGTTGCCTTTGAATTTCGGGTGATCCCTCTTGAGCATGTATGCTTCTGCTACTTGTTCTAAATCAGACTTCTTCCGCAAACGGGGAAACACTTTGACTCGGTGACTTTCGCGGCATTCCGACTTCGATTCCCTGTGTGCCGAAATTCAGTTGCCTTTGGATTTCGAGTGATCCCTCTTGAGCATGTAAGCTTCTGCTACTTGTTTTAAATCAGACTTCTTCCGCAAATGGCGAAACACTTTTACTCGATGAGTTTCGCGGCATTCCGACTTCGATGCCCCGGTTGCCGAAATTCAGTTGCCTTTGAATTTCTGGTTATCCTCTTGAGCATGGATGCTTCTGCTACCTGTTCTACATCAGACTTCTTCCGCAAACAACGAAACGCTTTGACTCGGTGAGTTTCGCGGCATTCCGACTTCGATGCCCCGGTTGCCGAAATTCAGTTGCCTTTGAATTTCGGGTGATCCCTCTTGAGCATGTATGCTTCTGCTACTTGGTCTAAATCAGACTTCTTCCGCAAATGGCGAAACGCTTTGACTCGGTGAGTTTCGCGGCATTCCGACTTCGATGCCCTGTTTGCCGAAATTCAGTTGCCTTTGAATTTCTGGTTATCCTATTGAGCATGGATGCTTCTGCTACCTGTTCTACATCAGACTTCTTCCGCAAACAGCGAAACGCTTTGACTCGTTGATTTTCGCGGTATTCCAACTTCGATGCCCCGGTTGCCGAAATTCAGTTGCCTTTGAATTTCGGGTGATCCCTCTTGAGCATGTATGCTTCTCCTACTTGTTCTACGTCAGACTTCGTCCGCAAACGGGGAAACGCTTTGACTCGGTAAATTTCGCGGCATTCCAACTTGGATTCCCCGGTTGCCGAAATTCAGTTGCCTTTGAATTTCGGGTGATCCCTCTTGAGCATGTATGCTTCTGCTACTTGTTCTAAATCAGACTTCTTCCGCAAATGGCGAAACGCTTTGACTTGGTGATGTTCGCGGCATTCCGACTTCGATGCCCCGGTTGCCGAAATTCAGTTGCCTTTGAATTTCGAGTGATCCCTCTTGAGCATGTATGCTTCTGCTACTTGGTCTAAATCAGACTTCTTCCGCAAATGGCGAAACGCTTTGACTCGGTGAGTTTCGCGGCATTCCGACTTCGATGCTCCGGTTGCCGAAATTCAGTTGCCTTTGAATTTCTGGTTATCCTCTTGAGCATGGATGCTTCTGCTACCTGTTCTACATCAGACTTCTTCCGCAAACAGCGAAATGCTTTGACTCGGTGATTTTCGTGGCATTCCGACTTCGATGCCCCGGTTGCCGAAATTCAGTTGCCTTTGAATTTCGGGTGATCCCTCTTGAGCATGTATGCTTCTGCTACTTGGTCTAAATCAGACTTCTTCCGCAAATGGCGAAACGCTTTGACTCGGTGAGTTTCGCGGCATTCCGACTTCGATGCTCCGGTTGCCGAAATTCAGTTGCCTTTGAATTTCGGGTGATCCCTCTTGAGCATGGATGCTTCTGCTACTTGTTCTACATCAGACTTCTTCCGCAAACAGCGAAACGCTTTGACTCGGTGAGTGTCACGGAATTCCGACTTCCATACCCCGGTTACCGAAATTCAGTTGCCTTTGAATTTCGAGTGATCCCTCTTGAGCATGTATGCTTCTGCTACTTGTCTTAAATCAGACTTCTTCCGCAAACGGGGAAACACTTTGACTCGGTGAATTTCCCGGCATTCCGACTTCGATTCCCTGTTTGCCGAAATTCAGTTGCCTTTGGATTTCGAGTGATCCCTCTTGAGCATGTATGCTTCTGCTACTTGTTTTAAATCAGACTTCTTCCGCAAATGGCGAAACCCTTTGACTCGATGAGTTTCGCGGCATTCCGACTTCGATGCCCCGGTTGCCGAAATTCAGTTGCCTTTGAATTTCTGGTTATCCTCTTGAGCATGGATGCTTCTGCTACCTGTTCTACATCAGACTTCTTCCGCAAACGGGGAAACACTTGGCTCGGTGAATTTCGCGGCATTCCGACTTCGATTCCCTGTTTGCCGAAATCCAGTTGCCTTTGGATTTAGAGTGATCCCTCTTGAGCATGTATGCTTCTGCTACGTGTTGTAAATCAGACTTCTTCTGCAAACGGGGAAACACTTTGACTCGGTGAATTTCCCGGCATTCCGACTTCGATTCCCTGTTTGCCGAAATTCAGTTGCCTTTGGATTTCAAGTGATCCCTCTTGAGCATGTATGCTTCTGCTACTTGTTGTAAATCAGACTTCTTCCACAAATGGCGAAACGCTTTGACTCGGTGAGTTTCCCGGTATTCCAACTTCAATACCCCGGTTGCCGAAATTCAGTTGCCTTTGCATTTCGGGTGATCCCTCTTGAGCATGTATGCTTCTGCTACTTGTTTTAAATCAGACTTCTTCCGCAAATGGCGAAACGTTTTGACTCGATGAGTTTCGCGGCATTCCGACTTCGATGCCACGGTTGCCGAAATTCAGTTGCCTTTGAATTTCGGGTAATCCCTCTTGAGCATGTATGCTTCTGCTACTTGGTCTACATCAGAATTCTTCCACAAATGAGGAAACGCTTTGACTCGATGAGTTTCGCGGCATTCAGACTTCGATGCCCCGGTTACCGAAATTCAGTTGCCTTTGAATTTCGGGTGATCCCTCTTGAGCATGTATGCTTCTGCTACTTGGTCTAAATCAGACTTCTTCCGCAAATGGCGAAACTCTTTGACTCGGTGAGTTTCGCGGCATTCCGACTTCGATTCCCTGTTTGCCGAAATTCAGTTGCCTTTGAATTTCGGGTGATCCCTCTTGAGCATGGATGATTCTGCTACTTGTTCTAAATCAGACTTTTTCCGCAAACGGGGAAACGCTTTGACTCGGTGAATTTCGCGGCATTCCGACTTCGATTCCCCGTTTTCCAAAATTCGGTTGCCTTTGGATTTCGGGTGATCCCTCTTGAGCATGTATGCTTCTGCTACTTGTTCTAAATCAGACTTCTTCCGCAAATGGCGAATCTCTTTGACTCGGTGAGTTTCACGGAATTCCAACTTCAATGCCCCGGTTGCCGAAATTCAGTTGCCTTTGAATTTCGGGTGATCCCTCTTGAGCATGTATGCTTCTGCTACTTGTTCTAAATCAGACTTCTTCCGCAAACGGGGAAACACTTTGACTCGGTGACTTTCGCGGCATTCCGACTTCGATTCCCTGTGTGCCGAAATTCAGTTGCCTTTGGATTTCGAGTGATCCCTCTTGAGCATGTAAGCTTCTGCTACTTGTTTTAAATCAGACTTCTTCCGCAAATGGCGAAACACTTTTACTCGATGAGTTTCGCGGCATTCCAACTTCGATGCCCCGGTTGCCGAAATTCAGTTGCCTTTGAATTTCTGGTTATCCTCTTGAGCATGGATGCTTCTGCTACCTGTTCTACATCAGACTTCTTCCGCAAACAACGAAACGCTTTGACTCGGTGAGTTTCGCGGCATTCCGACTTCGATGCCCCGGTTGCCGAAATTCAGTTGCCTTTGAATTTCGGGTGATCCCTCTTGAGCATGTATGCTTCTGCTACTTGGTCTAAATCAGACTTCTTCCGCAAATGGCGAAACGCTTTGACTCGGTGAGTTTCGCGGCATTCCGACTTCGATGCCCTGTTTGCCGAAATTCAGTTGCCTTTGAATTTCTGGTTATCCTATTGAGCATGGATGCTTCTGCTACCTGTTCTACATCAGACTTCTTCCGCAAACAGCGAAACGCTTTGACTCGTTGATTTTCGCGGTATTCCGACTTCGATGCCCCGGTTGCCGAAATTCAGTTGCCTTTGAATTTCGGGTGATCCCTCTTGAGCATGTATGCTTCTCCTACTTGTTCTACGTCAGACTTCTTCCGCAAACGGGGAAACGCTTTGACTCGGTAAATTTCGCGGCATTCCAACTTGGATTCCCCGGTTGCCGAAATTCAGTTGCCTTTGAATTTCGGGTGATCCCTCTTGAGCATGTATGCTTCTGCTACTTGTTCTAAATCAGACTTCTTCCGCAAATGGCGAAACGCTTTGACTTGGTGATGTTCGCGGCATTCCGACTTCGATGCCCCGGTTGCCGAAATTCAGTTGCCTTTGAATTTCGAGTGATCCCTCTTGAGCATGTATGCTTCTGCTACTTGGTCTAAATCAGACTTCTTCCGCAAATGGCGAAACGCTTTGACTCGGTGAGTTTCGCGGCATTCCGACTTCGATGCTCCGGTTGCCGAAATTCAGTTGCCTTTGAATTTCTGGTTATCCTCTTGAGCATGGATGCTTCTGCTACCTGTTCTACATCAGACTTCTTCCGCAAACAGCGAAATGCTTTGACTCGGTGATTTTCGTGGCATTCCGACTTCGATGCCCCGGTTGCCGAAATTCAGTTGCCTTTGAATTTCGGGTGATCCCTCTTGAGCATGTATGCTTCTGCTACTTGGTCTAAATCAGACTTCTTCCGCAAATGGCGAAACGCTTTGACTCGGTGAGTTTCGCGGCATTCCGACTTCGATGCTCCGGTTGCCGAAATTCAGTTGCCTTTGAATTTCGGGTGATCCCTCTTGAGCATGGATGATTCTGCTACTTGTTCAAAATCAGACTTTTTCCGCAAACGGGGAAACGCTTTCACTCGGTGAATTTCGCGGCATTCCGACTTCGATTCCCCGTTTTCTAAAATTCGGTTGCCTTTGGATTTCGGGTGATCCCTCTTGAGCATGTATGCTTCTGCTACTTGTTCTAAATCAGACTTCTTCCGCAAATGGCGAATCTCTTTGACTCGGTGAGTTTCGCGGCATTCCGACTTCGATGCCCCGGTTGCCGAAATTCAGTTGCCTTTGAATTTCGGGTGATCCCTCTTGTGCATGTATGCTTCTGCTACTTGTTCTAAATCAGACTTCTTCCGCAAATGGCGAAACGCTTTGACTCGGTGATTTTCGCGGCATTCCGACTTCGATGCCCCGGTTGCCGAAATTCAGTTGCCTTTGAATTTCTGGTGATCCCTCTTGAGCATGGATGCTTCTGCTACTTGTTCTACATCAGACTTCTTCCGCAAACAGCGAAACGCTTTGACTCGGTGAGTTTCACGGAATTCTGACTTCCATACCCCGGTTACCGAAATTCAGTTGCCTTTGAATTTCGAGTGATCCCTCTTGAGCATGTATGCTTCTGCTACTTGTCTTAAATCAGACTTCTTCCGCAAACGGGGAAACACTTTGACTCGGTGAATTTCCCGGCATTCCGACTTCGATTCCCTGTTTGCCGAAATTCAGTTGCCTTTGGATTTCGAGTGATCCCTCTTGAGCATGTATGCTTCTGCTACTTTTTTTAAATCAGACTTCTTCCGCAAATGGCGAAACACTTTGACTCGATGAGTTTCGCAGCATTCCGACTTCGATGCCCCGGTTGCCGAAATTCAGTTGCCTTTGAATTTCTAGTTATCCTCTTGAGCATGGATGATTCTGCTACTTGTTCTACATCAGACTTCTTCCGCAAACGGGGAAACGCTTTGACTCGGTGAATTTCGCGGCATTTCGACTTCGATTCCCCGTTTGCCGAAATTTGGTTGCCTTTGGATTTCGGGTGATCCCTCTTGAGCATGTATGCTTCTGCTACTTGTTCTAAATCAGACTTCTTCCGCAAATGGCGAAACTCTTTGACTCGGTGAGTTTCGCGGCATTCCGACTTCGATTCCCTGTTTGCAGAAATTCAGTTGCCTTTGGATTTCGAGTGATCCCTCTTGAGCATGTATGCTTCTGCTACTTGTTTTAAATCAGACTTCTTCCGCAAATGGCGAAACACTTTGACTCGATGAGTTTCGCGGCATTCCGACTTCGATGCCCCGGTTGCCGAAATTCAGTTGCCTTTGAATTTCTGGTTATCCTCTTGAGCATGGATGCTTCTGCTACCTGTTCTACATTAAACTTCTTCCGCAAACAGCGAAACGCTTTGACTCGGTGAATTTCGCGGCATTCCGACTTCGATGCCCCGGTTGCCGAAATTCAGTTGCCTTTGAATTTCGGGTGATCCCTCTTGAGCATGTATGCTTCTCCTACTTGTTCTACATCAGACTTCTTCCGCAAACGGGGAAACGCTTTGACTCGGTAAATTTTGCGGCATTCCAACTTGGATTCCACGGTTGCCGAAATTCAGTTGCCTTTGAATTTCGGGTGATCCCTCTTGAGCATGTATGCTTCTGCTACTTGTTCTAAATCAGACTTCTTCCGCAAATGGCGAAACGCTTTGACTCGGTGATTTTCGCGGCATTCCGCCTTCGATGCCCCGGTTGCCGAAATTCAGTTGCCTTTGAATTTCGGGTGATCCCTCTTGAGCATGTATGCTTCTGCTACTTGGTCTAAATCAGACTTCTTCCGCAAATGGCGAAACGCTTTGACTCGGTAAATTTCGCGGCATTCCAACTTGGATTCCCCGGTTGCCGAAATTCAGTTGCCTTTGAATTTCGGGTGATCCCTCTTTCGCATGTATGCTTCTGCTACTTGTTCTAAATCAGACTTCTTCCGCAAATGGCGAAACGCTTTGACTCGGTGATTTTCGCGGCATTCCGACTTTTATGCCCCGGTTGCCGAAATTCAGTTGCCTTTGAATTTCGGGTGATCCCTCTTGAGCATGTATGCTTCTGCTACTTGGTCTAAATCAGACTTCTTCCGCAAATGGCGAAACGCTTTGACTCGGTGAGTTTCGCGGCATTCCGACTTCGATGCTCCGGTTGCCGAAATTCAGTTGCCTTTGAATTTCTGGTTATCCTCTTGAGCATGGATGCTTCTGCTACTTGTTCTACATCAGACTTCTTCCGCAAACAGCGAAATGCTTTGACTCTGTGATTTTCGCGGCATTCCGACTTCGATGCCCCGGTTGCCGAAATTCAGTTGCCTTTGAATTTCGGGTGATCCCTCTTGAGCATGTATGCTTCTCCTACTTGTTCGACATCAGACTTCTTCCGCAAACGGGGAAACGCTTTGACTCGGTAAATTTCGCGGCATTCCAACTTGGATTCCCCGGTTGCCGAAATTCAGTTGCCTTTGAATTTCGGGTGATCCCTCTTGTGCATGTATGCTTCTGCTACTTGTTCTAAATCAGACTTCTTCCGCAAATGGCGAAACGCTTTGACTCGGTGATTTTCGCGGCATTCCGACTTCGATGCCCCGGTTGCCGAAATTCAGTTGCCTTTGAATTTCTGGTGATCCCTCTTGAGCATGGATGCTTCTGCTACTTGTTCTACATCAGACTTCTTCCGCAAACAGCGAAACGCTTTGACTCGGTGAGTTTCACGGAATTCCGACTTCCATACCCCGGTTACCGAAATTCAGTTGCCTTTGAATTTCGAGTGATCCCTCTTGAGCATGTATGCTTCTGCTACTTGTCTTAAATTAGACTTCTTCCGCAAACAGGGAAACACTTTGACTCGGTGAATTTCCCGGCATTCCGACTTCGATTCCCTGTTTGCCGAAATTCAGTTGCCTTTGGATTTCGAGTGATCCCTCTTGAGCATGTATGCTTCTGCTACTTTTTTTAAATCAGACTTCTTCCGCAAATGGCGAAACACTTTGACTCGATGAGTTTCGCGGCATTCCGACTTCGATGCCCCGGTTGCCGAAATTCAGTTGCCTTTGAATTTCTAGTTATCCTCTTGAGCATGGATGATTCTGCTACTTGTTCTACATCAGACTTCTTCCGCAAACGGGGAAACGCTTTGACTCGGTGAATTTCGCGGCATTTCGACTTCGATTCCCCGTTTGCCGAAATTTGGTTGCCTTTGGATTTCGGGTGATCCCTCTTGAGCATGTATGCTTCTGCTACTTGTTCTAAATCAGACTTCTTCCGCAAATGGCGAAACTCTTTGACTCGATGAGTTTCGCGGCATTCCGACTTCGATGCCCCGGTTGCCGAAATTCAGTTGCCTTTGAATTTCTAGTTATCCTCTTGAGCATGGATGATTCTGCTACTTGTTCTACATCAGACTTCTTCCGCAAACGGGGAAACGCTTTGACTCGGTGAATTTCGCGGCATTTCGACTTCGATTCCCCGTTTGCCGAAATTTGGTTGCCTTTGGATTTCGGGTGATCCCTCTTGAGCATGTATGCTTCTGCTACTTGTTCTAAATCAGACTTCTTCCGCAAATGGCGAAACTCTTTGACTCGGTGAGTTTCGCGGCATTCCGACTTCGATTCCCTGTTTGCCGAAATTCAGTTGCCTTTGGATTTCGAGTGATCCCTCTTGAGCATGTATGCTTCTGCTACTTGTTTTAAATCAGACTTCTTCCGCAAATGGCGAAACACTTTGACTCGATGAGTTTCGCGGCATTCCGACTTCGATGCCCCGGTTGCCGAAATTCAGTTGCCTTTGAATTTTTGGTTATCCTCTTGAGCATGGATGCTTCTGCTACCTGTTCTACATTAAACTTCTTCCGCAAACAGCGAAACGCTTTGACTCGGTGAATTTCGCGGCATTCCGACTTCGATGCCCCGGTTGCCGAAATTCAGTTGCCTTTGAATTTCTAGTTATCCTCTTGAGCATGGATGATTCTGCTACTTGTTCTACATCAGACTTCTTCCGCAAACGGGGAAACGCTTTGACTCGGTAAATTTCGCGGCATTCCAACTTGGATTCCCCGGTTGCCGAAATTCAGTTGCCTTTGAATTTCGGGTGATCCCTCTTGAGCATGTATGCTTCTGCTACTTGTTCTAAATCAGACTTCTTCCGCAAATGGCGAAACGCTTTGACTCGGTGATTTTCGCGGCATTCCGACTTCGATGCCCCGGTTGCCGAAATTCAGTTGCCTTTGAATTTCGGGTGATCCCTCTTGAGCATGTATGCTTCTGCTACTTGGTCTAAATCAGACTTCTTCCGCAAATGGCGAAACGCTTTGACTCGGTAAATTTCGCGGCATTCCAACTTGGATTCCCCGGTTGCCGAAATTCAGTTGCCTTTGAATTTCGGGTGATCCCTCTTGAGCATGTATGCTTCTGCTACTTGTTCTAAATCAGACTTCTTCCGCAAATGGCGAAACGCTTTGACTCGGTAAATTTCGCGGCATTCCAACTTGGATTCCCCGGTTGCCGAAATTCAGTTGCCTTTGAATTTCGGGTGATCCCTCTTGAGCATGTATGCTTCTGCTACTTGTTCTAAATCAGACTTCTTCCGCAAATGGCGAAACGCTTTGACTCGGTGATTTTCGCGGCATTCCGACTTCGATGCTCCGGTTGCCGAAATTCAGTTGCCTTTGAATTTCGGGTGATCCCTCTTGAGCATGGATGATTCTGCTACTTGTTCTAAATCAGACTTCTTCCGCAAACGGGGAAATGCTTTGACTCGGTGATTTTCGCGGTATTCCGACTTGGATGCCCCGGTTGCCGAAATTCAGTTGCCTTTGAATTTCTGGTTATCCTCTTGAGCATGGATGCTTCTGCTACCTGTTCTACATCAGACTTCTTCCGCAAACAGCGAAACGCTTTGACTCGGTGAGTTTCGCGGCATTCCGACTTCGATGCCCCGGTTGCCGAAATTCAGTTGCCTTTGAATTTCGGGTGATCCCTCTTGAGCATGTATGCTTCTGCTACTTGGTCTAAATCAGACTTCTTCCGCAAATGGCGAAACGCTTTGACTCGGTGATTTTCGCGGCATTCCGACTTTTATGCCCCGGTTGCCGAAATTCAGTTGCCTTTGAATTTCGGGTGATCCCTCTTGAGCATGTATGCTTCTGCTACTTGGTCTAAATCAGACTTCTTCCGCAAATGGCGAAACGCTTTGACTCGGTGATTTTCGCGGCATTCCGACTTCGATGCTCCGGTTGCCGAAATTCAGTTGCCTTTGAATTTCGGGTGATCCCTCTTGAGCATGGATGATTCTGCTACTTGTTCTAAATCAGACTTCTTCCGCAAACGGGGAAATGCTTTGACTCGGTGATTTTCGCGGTATTCCGACTTCGATGCCCCGGTTGCCGAAATTCAGTTGCCTTTGAATTTCGGGTGATCCCTCTTGAGCATGTATGCTTCTGCTACTTGGTCTAAATCAGACTTCTTCCGCAAATGGCGAAACGCTTTGACTCGGTGAGTTTCGCGGCATTCCGACTTCGATGCTCCGGTTGCCGAAATTCAGTTGCCTTTGAATTTCGGGTGATCCCTCTTGAGCATGGATGATTCTGCTACTTGTTCTAAATCAGACTTCTTCCGCAAACGGGGAAACGCTTTGACTCGGTGAATTTCGCGGCATTCCGACTTCGATTCCCCGTTTTCCAAAATTCGGTTGCCTTTGGATTTCGGGTGATCCCTCTTGAGCATGTATGCTTCTGCTACTTTTTCTAAATCAGACTTCTTCCGCAAATGGCGAATCTCTTTGACTCGGTGAGTTTCGCGGCATTCCGACTTCGATGCCCCGGTTGCCGAAATTCAGTTGCCTTTGAATTTCGGGTGATCCCTCTTGTGCATGTATGCTTTTGCTACTTGTTCTAAATCAGACTTCTTCCGCAAATGGCGAAACACTTTGACTCGATGAGTTTCGCGGCATTCCAACTTCGATGCCCCGGTTGCCGAAATTCAGTTGCCTTTGAATTTCTGGTTATCCTCTTGAGCATGGATGCTTCTGCTACCTGTTCTACATCAGACTTCTTCCGCAAACAGCGAAACGCTTTGACTCGGTGAGTTTCGCGGCATTCCGACTTCGATGCCCCGGTTGCCGAAATTCAGTTGCCTTTGAATTTCGGGTGATCCCTCTTGAGCATGTATGCTTCTGCTACTTGGTCTAAATCAGACTTCTTCCGCAAATGGCAAAACGCTTTGACTCGGTGAGTTTCGCGGCATTCCGACTTCGATGCCCTGTTTGCCGAAATTCAGTTGCCTTTGAATTTCTGGTTATCCTATTGAGCATGGATGCTTCTGCTACATGTTCTACATCAGACTTCTTCCGCAAACAGCGAAACGCTTTGACTCGTTGAATTTCGCGGCATTCCGACTTCGATGCCCCGGTTGCCGAAATTCAGTTGCCTTTGAATTTCGGGTGATCCCTCTTGAGCATGTATGCTTCTCCTACTTGTTCTACGTCAGACTTCTTCCGCAAACGGGGAAACGCTTTGACTCGGTAAATTTTGCGGCATTCCAACTTGGATTCCCCGGTTGCCGAAATTCAGTTGCCTTTGAAATTCGGGTGATCCCTCTTGAGCATGTATGCTTCTGCTACTTGTTCTAAATCAGACTTCTTCCGCAAATGGCGAAACGCTTTGACTCGGTGATTTTCGCGGCATTCCGACTTCGATGCCTCGGTTGCCGAAATTCAGTTGCCTTTGAATTTCGGGTGATCCCTCTTGAGCATGTATGCTTCTGCTACTTGGTCTAAATCAGACTTCTTCCGCAAATGGCGAAACGCTTTGACTCGGTGAGTTTCGCGGCATTCCGACTTCGATGCTCCGGTTGCCGAAATTCAGTTGCCTTTGAATTTCTGGTTATCCTCTTGAGCATGGATGCTTCTGCTACCTGTTCTACATCAGACTTCTTCCGCAAACAGCGAAATGCTTTGACTCGGTGATTTTCGCGGCATTCCGACTTCGATGGCCCGGTTGCCGAAATTCAGTTGCCTTTGAATTTCGGGTGATCCCTCTTGAGCATGTATGCTTCTCCTACTTGTTCGACATCAGACTTCTTCCGCAAACGGGGAAACGCTTTGACTCGGTAAATTTCGCGGCATTCCAACTTGGATTCCCCGGTTGCCGAAATTCAGTTGCCTTTGAATTTCGGGTGATCCCTCTTGAGCATGTATGCTTCTGCTACTTGGTCTAAATCAGACTTCTTCCGCAAATGGCGAAACGCTTTGACTCGGTGAGTTTCGCGGCATTCCGACTTCGATGCTCCGGTTGCCGAAATTCAGTTGCCTTTGAATTTCTGATTATCCTCTTGAGCATGGATGCTTCTGCTACCTGTTCTACATCAGACTTCTTCCGCAAACAGCGAAATGCTTTGACTCGGTGATTTTCGCGGTATTCCGACTTCGATGCCCCGGTTGCCGAAATTCAGTTGCCTTTGAATTTCGGGTGATCCCTCTTGAGCATGTATGCTTCTGCTACTTGGTCTAAATCAGACTTCTTCCGCAAATGGCGAAACGCTTTGACTCGGTGAGTTTCGCGACATTCCGACTACGATGCCCCGGTTGCCGAAATTCAGTTGCCTTTGAATTTCGAGTGATCCCTCTTGAGCATGTATGCTTCTGCTACTTGTTCTACATCAGACTTCTTCTGCAAACGGGGAAACGCTTTGACTCGGTGACTTTCGCAGCATTCCAACTTTGATTCCCCGGTTGCCGAAATTCAGTTGCCTTTGAATTTCGGGTGCCCCTCTTGAGCATGTATGCTTCTGCTACTTGTTCTACATCAGACTTCTTCCCCAAACGGGGAAACGCTTTGACTCGGTGAATTTCGCGGCATTCCGACTTCGATGCCCCGGTTGCCGAAATTCAGTTGCCTTTGAATTTCGGGTGATCCCTCTTGAGCATGGATGCTCCTGCTACTTGTTCTACATCAGTCTTCATCCGCAAACGGGGAAACACTTTGACTCGGTAAATTTCCCGGCATTCCGACTTCGATTCCCTGTTTGCCGAAATTCAGTTGCCTTTGGATTTCGAGTGATCCCTCTTGAGCATGTATGATTCTGCTACTTTTTTTAAATCAGACTTCTTCCGCAAATGGCGAAACACTTTGACTCGATGAGTTTCGCGGCATTCCGACTTCGTTGCCCCGGTTGCCGAAATTCAGTTGCCTTTGAATTTCTGGTTATCCTCTTGAGCATGGATGATTCTGGTACTTGTTCTACATCAGACTTCTTCCGCAAACGGGGAAACGCTTTGACTCGGTGAATTTCGCAGCATTTCGATTTCGATTCCCCGTTTGCCGAAATTCGGTTGCCTTTGGATTTCGGGTGATCCCTCTTGAGCATGTATGCTTCTGCTACTTGTTCTAAATCAGACTTCTTCCGCAAATGGCGAAACTCTTTGACTCGGTGAGTTTCGCGGCATTCCGACTTCGATTCCCTGTTTGCCGAAATTCAGTTGTCTTTGGATTTCGAGTGATCCCTCTTGAGCATGTATGCTTCTGCTACTTGTTTTAAATCAGACTTCTTCCACAAATGGCGAAACACTTTGACTCGATGAGTTTCGCGGCATTCCGACTTCGATGCCCCGGTTGCCGAAATTCAGTTGCCTTTGAATTTCTGGTTATCCTCTTGAGCATGGATGCTTCTGCTACCTGTTCTACATCAAACTTCTTCCGCAAACGGGGAAACACTTTGACTCGGTGAATTTCCCGGCATTCCGACTTCGATTCCCTGTTTGCCGAAATTCAGTTGCCTTTGGATTTCGAGTGATCCCTCTTGAGCATGTATGCTTTTGCTACTTTTTTTAAATCAGACTTCTTCCGCAAATGGCGAAACACTTTGACTAGATGAGTTTCGCGGCATTCCGACTTCGATGCCCCGGTTGCCGAAATTCAGTTGCCTTTGAATTTCTGGTTATCCTCTTGAGCATGGATGATTCTGCTACTTGTTCTACATCAGACTTCTTCCGCAAACGGGGAAACGCTTTGACTCGGTGAATTTCGCGGCATTCCGACTTCGATTCCCCGTTTGCCGAAATTCAGTTGCCTTTGGATTTCGAGTGATCCCTCTTGAGCATGTATGCTTCTGCTACTTGTTCTAAATCAGACTTCTTCCGCAAATGGCGAAACTCTTTGACTCGGTGAGTTTCGCGGCATTCCGACTTCGATTCCCTGTTTGCCGAAATTCAATTGCCTTTGGATTTCGAGTGATCCCTCTTGAGCATGTATGCTTCTGCTACTTGTTTTAAATCAGACTTCTTCCGCAAATGGCGAAACACTTTGACTCGATGAGTTTCGCGGCATTCCGAATTCGATGCCCCGGTTGCCGAAATTCAGTTGCCTTTGAATTTCTGGTTATCCTCTTGAGCATGGATGCTTCTGCTACCTGTTCTACATCAGACTTCTTCCGCAAACAGCGAAATGCTTTGACTCGGTGATTTTCGCGGCATTCCGACTTCGATGCCCCGGTTGCCGAAATTCAGTTGCCTTTGAATTTCGGGTGATCCCTCTTGAGCATGTATGCTTCTGCTACTTGGTCTAAATCAGACTTTTTCCGCAAATGGCGAAACGCTTTGACTCGGTGAGTTTCGCGGCATTCCGACTTCGATGCCTTGGTTGCCGAAATTCAGTTGCCTTTGAATTTCTGGTGCTCCCTCTTGAGCATGGATGCTTCTGCTACTTGTTCTACATCAGAGTTCTTCCGCAAACAGCGAAACGCTTTGACTCGGTGAGTTTCACGGAATTCCGACTTCCATGCCCCGGTTTCCGAAATTCGGTTGCCTTTGAATTTCGGGTGATCCCTCTTGAGCATGTATGCTTCTGCTACTTGTTCTAAATCAGACTTCTTCCGCAAACGGGGAAACACTTTGACTCGGTGAGTTTCCCGGCATTCCGACTTCGATTCCCTGTTTGCCGAAATTCAGTTGCCTTTGGATTTCGAGTGATCCCTCTTGAGCATGGATGCTTCTGCTACTTGTTTTAAATCAGACTTCTTCCGCAAATGGCGAAACACTTTGACTCGATGAGTTTCGCGGCATTCCGACTTCGATGCCCCGGTTGCCGAAATTCAGTTGCCTTTGAATTTCGAGTTATCCTCTTGAGCATGTATGATTCTGGTACTTGTTCTACATCAGACTTCTTCCGCAAACGGGGAAACGCTTTGACTCGGTAAATTTCGCAGCATTTCGACTTCAATTCCCCGGTTGCCGAAATTCGGTTGCCTTTGGATTTCGGGTGATCCCTCTTGAGCATGTATGCTTCTGCTACTTGTTCTAAATCAGACTTCTTCCGCAAACAGCGAAATGCTTTGACTCGGTGAGTTTCGCGGCATTCCGACTTCGATGCCCTATTTGCCGTAATTCAGTTGCCTTTGAATTTCGGGTGATCCCTCTTGAGCATGTATGCTTCTGCTACTTGGTCTAAATCAGACTTCTTCCGCAAATGGCGAAACGCTTTGACTCGGTGAGTTTCGCGGCATTCCGACTTCGATGCTCCGGTTGCCGAAATTCAGTTGCCTTTGAATTTCTGGTTATCCTCTTGAGCATGGATGCTTCTGCTACCTGTTCTACATCAGACTTCTTCCGCAAACAGCGAAACGCTTTGACTCGGTGAATTTCCCGGCATTCCGACTTCGATTCCCCGGTTGCCGAAATTCAGTTGCCTTTGGATTTCGAGTGATCCCTCTTGAGCATGTATGCTTCTCCTACTTGTTCTACATCAGACTTCTTCCGCAAACGGGGAAACGCTTTGACTCGGTAACTTTCGCGGCATTCCAACTTCGATTCCCCGGTTGCCGAAATTCAGTTGCCTTTGAATTTCTGGTTATCCTCTTGAGCATGGATGCTTCTGCTACTTGGTCTAAATCAGACTTCTTCCGCAAACAGCGAAACGCTTTGACTCGGTGAGTTTCGCGGCATTCCGACTTCGATGCCCCGGTTGCCGAAATTCAGTTGCCTTTGAATTTCGGGTGATCCCTCTTGAGCATGTATGCTTCTGCTACTTGGTCTAAATCAGACTTCTTCCGCAAATGGCAAAACGCTTTGACTCGGTGAGTTTCGCGGCATTCCGACTTCGATGCCCTGTTTGCCGAAATTCAGTTGCCTTTGAATTTCTGGTTATCCTATTGAGCATGGATGCTTCTGCTACCTGTTCTACATCAGACTTCTTCCGCAAACAGCGAAACGCTTTGACTCGTTGAATTTCGCGGCATTCCGACTTCGATGTCCCGGTTGCCGAAATTCAGTTGCCTTTGAATTTCGGGTGATCCCTCTTGAGCATGTATGCTTCTCCTACTTGTTCTACGTCAGACTTCTTCCGCAAACGGGGAAACGCTTTGACTCGGTAAATTTCGCGGCATTCCAACTTGGATTCCCCGGTTGCCGAAATTCAGTTGCCTTTGAATTTCGGGTGATCCCTCTTGAGCATGTATGCTTCTGCTACTTGTTCTAAATCAGACTTCTTCCGCAAATGGCGAAACGCTTTGACTCGGTGATTTTCGCGGCATTCCGACTTCGATGCCCCGGTTGCCGAAATTCAGTTGCCTTTGAATTTCGGGTGATCCCTCTTGAGCATGTATGCTTCTACTACTTGGTCTAAATCAGACTTCTTCCGCAAATGGCGAAACGCTTTGACTCGGTGAGTTTCGCGGCATTCCGACTTCGATGCTCCGGTTGCCGAAATTCAGTTGCCTTTGAATTTTTGGTTATCCTCTTGAGCATGGATGCTTCTGCTACCTGTTCTACATCAGACTTCTTCCGCAAACAGCGAAATGCTTTGACTCGGTGATTTTCGCGGCATTCCGACTTCGATGCCCCGGTTGCCGAAATTCAGTTGCCTTTGAATTTCGGGTGATCCCTCTTGAGCATGTATGCTTCTGCTACTTGGTCTAAATCAGACTTCTTCCGCAAATGGCGAAACGCTTTGACTCGGTAAATTTCGCGGCATTCCAACTTGGATTCCCCGGTTGCCGAAATTCAGTTGCCTTTGAATTTCGGGTGATCCCTCTTGAGCATGTATGCTTCTGCTACTTGTTCTAAATCAGACTTCTTCCGCAAATGGCGAAACGCTTTGACTCGGTGATTTTCGCGGCATTCCGACTTTTATGCCCCGGTTGCCGAAATTCAGTTGCCTTTGAATTTCGGGTGATCCCTCTTGAGCATGTATGCTTCTGCTACTTGGTCTAAATCAGACTTCTTCCGCAAATGGCGAAACGCTTTGACTCGGTGAGTTTCGCGGCATTCCGACTTCGATGCTCCGGTTGCCGAAATTCAGTTGCCTTTGAATTTCTGGTTATCCTCTTGAGCATGGATGCTTCTGCTACCTGTTCTACATCAGACTTCTTCCGCAAACAGCGAAATGCTTTGACTCGGTGATTTTCGCGGCATTCCGACTTCGATGCCCCGGTTGCCGAAATTCAGTTGCCTTTGAATTTCGGGTGATCCCTCTTGAGCATGTATGCTTCTGCTACTTGGTCTAAATCAGACTTCTTCCGCAAATGGCGAAACGCTTTGACTCGGTGAGTTTCGCGGCATTCCGACTTCGATGCTCCGGTTGCCGAAATTCAGTTGCCTTTGAATTTCGGGTGATCCCTCTTGAGCATGGATGATTCTGCTACTTGTTCTAAATCAGACTTTTTCCGCAAACGGGGAAACGCTTTGACTCGGTGAATTTCGCGGCATTCCGACTTCGATTCCCCGTTTTCCAAAATTCGG
Source organism: Populus davidiana (assembly GCA_030145905.1). Lineage (NCBI taxonomy): Eukaryota > Viridiplantae > Streptophyta > Magnoliopsida > Malpighiales > Salicaceae > Populus > Populus davidiana. Next base: position 1,978,679 of record JAMQGN010000001.1, on the reverse strand, counting down.
TTGCCTTTGGATTTCGGGTGATCCCTCTTGAGCATGTATGCTTCTGCTACTTGTTCTAAATCAGACTTCTTCCGCAAATGGCGAATCTCTTTGACTCGGTGAGTTTCGCGGCATTCCGACTTCGATGCCCCGGTTGCCGAAATTCAGTTGCCTTTGAATTTCTGGTGATCCCTCTTGAGCATGTATGCTTCTGCTACTTGTCTTAAATCAGACTTCTTCCGCAAACGGGGAAACACTTTGACTCGGTGAATTTCCCGGCATTCCGACTTCGATTCCCTGTTTGCCGAAATTCAGTTGCCTTTGGATTTCGAGTGATCCCTCTTGAGCATGTATGCTTCTGCTACTTTTTTTAAATCAGACTTCTTCCGCAAATGGCGAAACACTTTTACTCGATGAGTTTCGCGGCATTCCGACTTCGATGCCCCGGTTGCCGAAATTCAGTTGCCTTTGAATTTCTGGTTATCCTCTTGAGCATGGATGATTCTGCTACTTGTTCTACATCAGACTTCTTCCGCAAACGGGGAAACACTTTGACTCGGTGAATTTCGCGGCATTTCGACTTCGATTCCCCGTTTGCCGAAATTCGGTTGCCTTTGGATTTCGGGTGATCCCTCTTGAGCATGTATGCTTCTGCTACTTGTTCTAAATCAGACTTCTTCCGCAAATGGCGAAACTCTTTGACTCGGTGAGTTTCGCGGCATTCCGACTTCGATTCCCGGTTTGCCGAAATTCAGTTGCCTTTGGATTTCGAGTGATCCCTCTTGAGCATGTATGCTTCTGCTACTTGTTTTAAATCAGACTTCTTCCGCAAATGGCGAAACACTTTGACTCGATGAGTTTCGCGGCATTCCGACTTGGATGCCCCGGTTGCCGAAATTCAGTTGCCTTTGAATTTCTGGTTATCCTCTTGAGCATGGATGCTTCTGCTACCTGTTCTACATCAGACTTCTTCCGCAAACAGCGAAACGCTTTGACTCGGTGAATTTCGCGGCATTCCGACTTCGATGCCCCGGTTGCCGAAATTCAGTTGCCTTTGAATTTCGGGTGATCCCTCTTGAGCATGTATGCTTCTCCTACTTGTTCTACATCAGACTTCTTCCGCAAACGGGGAAATGCTTTGACTCGGTAAATTTCGCGGCATTCCAACTTGGATTCCCCGGTTGCCGAAATTCAGTTGCCTTTGAATTTCGGGTGATCCCTCTTGAGCATGTATGCTTCTGCTACTTGTTCTAAATCAGACTTCTTCCGCAAATGGCGAAACGCTTTGACTCGGTGATTTTCGCGGCATTCCGACTTCGATGCCCCGGTTGCCGAAATTCAGTTGCCTTTGAATTTCGGGTGATCCCTCTTGAGCATGTATGCTTCTGCTACTTGGTCTAAATCAGACTTCTTCCGCAAATGGCGAAACGCTTTGACTCGGTGAGTTTCGCGGCATTCCGACTTCGATGCTCCGGTTGCCGAAATTCAGTTGCCTTTGAATTTCTGGTTATCCTCTTGAGCATGGATGCTTCTGCTACCTGTTCTACATCAGACTTCTTCCGCAAACAGCGAAATGCTTTGACTCGGTGATTTTCGCGGTATTCCGACTTCGAAGCCCCGGTTGCTAAAATTCAGTTGCCTTTGAATTTCTGGTGATCCATCTTGAGCATAGATGCTTCTGCTACTTGTTCTGCATGAGACTTATTCCGCAAACAGCAAAACGCTTTGACTCGGTGAGTTTCACGGAATTGCAACTTCAATGCCCCGGTTGCCGAAATTCAGTTGCCTTTGAATTTCGGGTGATCCCTCTTGAGCATGTATGCTTCTGCTACTTGTTTTAAATCAGACTTCTTCCGCAAATGGCGAAACACTTTGACTCGATGAGTTTCGCGGCATTCCGACTTGGATGCCCCGGTTGCCGAAATTCAGTTGCCTTTGAATTTCTGGTTATCCTCTTGAGCATGGATGCTTCTGCTACCTGTTCTACATCAGACTTCTTCCGCAAACAGCGAAACGCTTTGACTCGGTGAATTTCGCGGCATTCCGACTTCGATGCCCCGGTTGCCGAAATTCAGTTGCCTTTGAATTTCGGGTGATCCCTCTTGAGCATGTATGCTTCTCCTACTTGTTCTACATCAGACTTCTTCCGCAAATGGCGAAACGCTTTGACTCGGTGAGTTTCGCGACATTCCGACTACGATGCCCCGGTTGCCGAAATTCAGTTGCCTTTGAATTTCGGGTGATCCCTCTTGAGCATGTATGCTTCTGCTACTTGTTCTACATCAGACTTCTTCTGCAAACGGGGAAACGCTTTGACTCGGTGACTTTCGCAGCATTCCAACTTTGATTCCCCGGTTGCCGAAATTCAGTTGCCTTTGAATTTCGGGTGCCCCTCTTGAGCATGTATGCTTCTGCTACTTGTTCTACATCAGACTTCTTCCCCAAACGGGGAAACGCTTTGACTCGGTGAATTTTGCGGCATTCCGACTTCGATGCCCCGGTTGCCGAAATTCAGTTGCCTTTGAATTTCTGGTGATCCCTCTTGAGCATGGATGCTCCTGCTACTTGTTCTACATCAGACTTCATCCGCAAACGGGGAAACACTTTGACTCGGTGAATTTCCCGGCATTCCGACTTCGATTCCCTGTTTTTCCGAAATGCAGTTGCCTTTGGATTTCGAGTGATCCCTCTTGAGCATGTATGATTCTGCTACTTTTTTTAAATCAGACTTCTTCCGCAAATGGCGAAACACTTTGACTCGATGAGTTTCGCGGCATTCTGACTTCGATGCCCCGGTTGCCGAAATTCAGTTGCCTTTGAATTTCTGGTTATCCTCTTGAGCATGGATGCTTCTGGTACCTGTTCTACATCAGACTTCTTCCGCAAACGGGGAAACACTTTGACTCGGTGAATTTCCCGGCATTCCGACTTCGATTCCCTGTTTGCCGAAATTCAGTTGCCTTTGGATTTCGAGTGATCCCTCTTGAGCATGTATGCTTTTGCTACTTTTTTTAAATCAGACTTCTTCCGCAAATGGCGAAACACTTTGACTCGATGAGTTTCGCGGCATTCCGACTTCGATGCCCCGGTTGCCGAAATTCAGTTGCCTTTGAATTTCTGGTTATCCTCTTGAGCATGGATGATTCTGCTACTTGTTCTACATCAGACTTCTTCCGCAAACGGGGAAACACTTTGACTCGGTGAATTTCGCGGCATTTCGACTTCGATTCCCCGTTTGCCGAAATTCGGTTGCCTTTGGATTTCGGGTGATCCCTCTTGAGCATGTATGCTTCTGCTACTTGTTCTAAATCAGACTTCTTCCGCAAATGGCGAAACTCTTTGACTCGGTGAGTTTCGCGGCATTCCGACTTCGATTCCCGTTTGCCGAAATTCAGTTGCCTTTGGATTTCGAGTGATCCCTCTTGAGCATGTATGCTTCTGCTACTTGTTTTAAATCAGACTTCTTCCGCAAACGGGGAAACACTTTGACTCGGTGAGTTTCGCGGCATTCCGACTTCGATGCCCCGGTTGCCGAAATTCAGTTGCCTTTGAATTTCTGGTTATCCTCTTGAGCATGGATGATTCTGCTACCTGTTCTACATTAGACTTCTTCCGCAAACAGCGAAACGCTTTGACTCGGTGAATTTCGCGGCATTCCGACTTCGATGCCCCGGTTGCCGAAATTCAGTTGCCTTTGAATTTCGGGTGATCCCTCTTGAGCATGTATGCTTCTCCTACTTGTTCTACATCAGACTTCTTCCGCAAACGGGGAAACGCTTTGACTCGGTAAATTTCGCGGCATTCCAACTTGGATTCCCCGGTTGCCGAAATTCAGTTGCCTTTGAATTTCGGGTGATCCCTCTTGAGCATGTATGCTTCTGCTACTTGTTCTAAATCAGACTTCTTCCGCAAATGGCGAAACGCTTTGACTCGGTGATTTTCGCGGCATTCCGACTTCGATGCCCCGGTTGCCGAAATTCAGTTGCCTTTGAATTTCGGGTGATCCCTCTTGAGCATGTATGCTTCTGCTACTTGGTCTAAATCAGACTTCTTCTGCAAATGGCGAAACGCTTTGACTCGGTGAGTTTCGCGACATTCCGACTTCGATGCTCCGGTTGCCGAAATTCAGTTGCCTTTGAATTTCTGGTTATCCTCTTGAGCATGGATGCTTCTGCTACCTGTTCTACATCAGACTTCTTCCGCAAACAGCGAAATGCTTTGACTCGGTGATTTTCGCGGTATTCCGACTTCGAAGCCCCGGTTGCTAAAATTCAGTTGCCTTTGAATTTCTGGTGATCCCTCTTGAGCATAGATGCTTCTGCTACTTGTTCTGCATGAGACTTATTCCGCAAACCGCAAAACGCTTTGACTCGGTGAGTTTCACGGAATTGCAACTTCAATGCCCCGGTTGCCGAAATTCAGTTGCCTTTGAATTTCGGGTGATCCCTCTTGAGCCTGTATGCTTCTGCTACTTGTTCTAAATCAGACTTCTTCCGCAAACGGGGAAACAATTTGACTCGGTGAGTTTCGCGGCATTCCGACTTCGATGCCCTGTTTGCCGAAATTCAGTTGCCTTTGAATTTCTGGTTATCCTATTGAGCATGGATGATTCTGCTACCTGTTCTACATCAGACTTCTTCCGCAAACAGCGAAACGCTTTGACTCGTTGAATTTCGCGGCATTCCGACTTCGATGCCCCGGTTGCCGAAATTCAGTTGCCTTTGAATTTCGGGTGATCCCTCTTGAGCATGTATGCTTCTCCTACTTGTTCTACGTCAGACTTCTTCCGCAAACGGGGAAACGCTTTGACTCGGTAAATTTCGCGGCATTCCAACTTGGATTCCCCGGTTGCCGAAATTCAGTTGCCTTTGAATTTCGGGTGATCCCTCTTGAGCATGTATGCTTCTGCTACTTGTTCTAAATCAGACTTCTTCCGCAAATGGCGAAACGCTTTGACTCGGTGAGTTTCGCGGCATTCCGACTTCGATGCCCCGGTTGCCGAAATTCAGTTGCCTTTGAATTTCGGGTGATCCCTCTTGAGCATGTATGCTTCTGCTACTTGGTCTAAATCAGACTTCTTCCGCAAATGGCGAAACGCTTTGACTCGGTGAGTTTCGCGACATTCCGACTACGATGCCCCGGTTGTCGAAATTCAGTTGCCTTTGAATTTCGGGTGATCCCTCTTGAGCATGTATGCTTCTGCTACTTGTTCTACATCAGACTTCTTCTGCAAACGGGGAAACGCTTTGACTCGGTGACTTTCGCAGCATTCCAACTTTGATTCCCCGGTTGCCGAAATTCAGTTGCCTTTGAATTTCGGGTGCCCCTCTTGAGCATGTATGCTTCTGCTACTTGTTCTACATCAGACTTCTTCCCCAAACGGGGAAACGCTTTGACTCGGTGAATTTTGCGGCATTCCGACTTCGATGCCCCGGTTGCCGAAATTCAGTTGCCTTTGAATTTCTGGTGATCCCTCTTGAGCATGGATGCTCCTGCTACTTGTTCTACATCAGACTTCATCCGCAAACGGGGAAACACTTTGACTCGGTGAATTTCCCGGCATTCCGACTTCGATTCCCTGTTTTTCCGAAATGCAGTTGCCTTTGGATTTCGAGTGATCCCTCTTGAGCATGTATGATTCTGCTACTTTTTTTAAATCAGACTTCTTGCGCAAATGGCGAAACACTTTGACTCGATGAGTTTCGCGGCATTCTGACTTCGATGCCCCGGTTGCCGAAATTCAGTTGCCTTTGAATTTCTGGTTATCCTCTTGAGCATGGATGATTCTGGTACTTGTTCTACATCAGACTTCTTCCGCAAACGGGGAAACGCTTTGACTCGGTGAATTTCGCAGCATTTCGACTTCGATTCCCCGTTTGCCGAAATTCGGTTGCCTTTGGATTTCGGGTGATCCCTCTTGACCATGTATGCTTTTGGTACTTGTTCTAAATCAGACTTCTTCCGCAAATGGCGAAACTCTTTGACTCGGTGAGTTTCGCGGCATTCCGACTTCGATTCCCTGTTTGCCGAAATTCAGTTGTCTTTGGAATTCGAGTGATCCCTCTTGAGCATGTATGCTTCTGCTACTTGTTTTAAATCAGACTTCTTCCGCAAATGGCGAAACACTTTGACTCGATGAGTTTCGCGGCATTCCGACTTCGATGCCCCGGTTGCCGAAATTCAGTTGCCTTTGAATTTCTGGTTATCCTCTTGAGCATGGATGCTTCTGCTACCTGTTCTACATCAGACTTCTTCCGCAAACGGGGAAACACTTTGACTCGGTGAATTTCCCGGCATTCCGACTTCGATTCCCTGTTTGCCGAAATTCAGTTGCCTTTGGATTTCGAGTGATCCCTCTTGAGCATGTATGCTTTTGCTACTTTTTTTAAATCAGACTTCTTCCGCAAATGGCGAAACACTTTGACTCGATGAGTTTCGCGGCATTCCGACTTCGATGCCCCGGTTGCCGAAATTCAGTTGCCTTTGAATTTCTGGTTATCCTCTTGAGCATGGATGATTCTGCTACTTGTTCTACATCAGACTTCTTCCGCAAACGGGGAAACGCTTTGACTCGGTGAGTTTCGCGGCATTCCGACTTCGATGCCCCGGTTGCCGAAATTCAGTTGCCTTTGAATTTCGGGTGATCCCTCTTGAGCATGTATGCTTCTGCTACTTGGTCTAAATCAGACTTCTTCCGCAAATGGCGAAACGCTTTGACTCGGTGAGTTTCGCGACATTCCGACTACGATGCCCCGGTTGCCGAAATTCAGTTGCCTTTGAATTTCGGGTGATCCCTCTTGAGCATGTATGCTTCTGCTACTTGGTCTAAATCAGACTTCTTCCGCAAATGGCGAAACGCTTTGACTCGGTGAGTTTCGCGACATTCCGACTACGATGCCCCGGTTGCCGAAATTCAGTTGCCTTTGAATTTCGGGTGATCCCTCTTGAGCATGTATGCTTCTGCTACTTGTTCTACACCAGACTTCTTCTGCAAACGGGGAAACACTTTGACTCGGTGACTTTCGCAGCATTCCAACTTTGATTCCCCGGTTGCCGAAATTCAGTTGCCTTTGAATTTCGGGTGCCCCTCTTGAGCATGTATGCTTCTGCTACTTGTTCTACATCAGACTTCTTCCCCAAACTGGGAAACGCTTTGACTCGGTGAATTTTGCGGCATTCCGACTTCGATGCCCCGGTTGCCGAAATTCAGTTGCCTTTGAATTTCTGGTGATCCCTCTTGAGCATGGATGCTCCTGCTACTTGTTCTACATCAGACTTCATCCGCAAACGGGGAAACACTTTGACTCGGTGAATTTCCCGGCATTCCGACTTCGATTCCCTGTTTTTCCGAAATTCAGTTGCCTTTGGATTTCGAGTGATCCCTCTTGAGCATGTATGATTCTGCTACTTTTTTTAAATCAGACTTCTTCCGCAAATGGCGAAACACTTTGACTCGATGAGTTTCGCGGCATTCCGACTTCGATGCCCCGGTTGCCGAAATTCAGTTGCCTTTGAATTTCTGGTTATCCTCTTGAGCATGGATGATTCTGGTACTTGTTCTACATCAGACTTCTTCCGCAAACGGGGAAACGCTTTGACTCGGTGAATTTCGCAGCATTTCGACTTCGATTCCCCGTTTGCCGAAATTCGGTTGCCTTTGGATTTCGGGTGATCCCTCTTGAGCATGTATGCTTCTGCTACTTGTTCTAAATCAGACTTCTTCCGCAAATGGCGAAACTCTTTGACTCGGTGAGTTTCGCGGCATTCCGACTTCGATTCCCTGTTTGCCGAAATTCAGTTGTCTTTGGATTTCGAGTGATCCCTCTTGAGCATGTATGCTTCTGCTACTTGTTTTAAATCAGACTTCTTCCGCAAATGGCGAAACACTTTGACTCGATGAGTTTCGCGGCATTCCGACTTCGATGCCCCGGTTGCCGAAATTCAGTTGCCTTTGAATTTCTGGTTATCCTCTTGAGCATGGATGCTTCTGCTACCTGTTCTACATCAGACTTCTTCCGCAAACGGGGAAACACTTTGACTCGGTGAATTTCCCGGCATTCCGACTTCGATTCCCTGTTTGCCGAAATTCAGTTGCCTTTGGATTTCGAGTGATCCCTCTTGAGCATGTATGCTTTTGCTACTTTTTTTAAATCAGACTTCTTCCGCAAATGGCGAAACACTTTGACTCGATGAGTTTCGCGCCATTCCGACTTCGATGCCCCGGTTGCCGAAATTCAGTTGCCTTTGAATTTCTAGTGCTCCCTCTTGAGCATGGATGCTTCTGCTACTTGTTCTACATCAGAGTTCTTCCGCAAACAGCGAAACGCTTTGACTCGGTGAGTTTCACGGAATTCCGACTTCCATGCCCCGGTTGCCGAAATTTGGTTGCCTTTGAATTTCGGGTGATCCCTCTTGAGCATGTATGCTTCTGCTACTTGTTCTAAATCAGACTTCTTCCGCAAACGGCGAAAGTCTATGATTCGGTGAGTTTCGCGGCATTCTGACATCGATGCCCCGGTTGCCGAAATTCAGTTGCCTTTGAATTTCGAGTGATCCCTCTTGAGCTTGTATGCTTCTGCTACTTGTTTTAAATCAGACTTCTTCCGCAAATGGCGAAACCCTTTCACTCGATGAGTTTCGCGGCTTTCCAACTTCGTAGCCCTGGTTGCCGAAATTCAGTTGCCTTTGAATTTCTGGTGATCCCTCTTGAGCATGGATGCTTCTGCTACTTGTTCTACATCAGACTTCTTCCGCAAATAGCGAAACGCTTTGACACAGTGAGTTTCACGGAATTCCAACTTCAATGACCCTGTTGCCGAAATTCAGTTGCCTTTGAATTTCGGGTGATCCCTCTTAAGCATGTATGCTTGTGCTACTTGTTCTAAATCAGACTTCTTCCGCAAACGGGGAAACACTTTGACTCGGTGACTTTCGCGGCATTCCGACTTCGATTCCCTGTTTGCCGAAATTCAGTTGCCTTTGGATTTCGAGTGATCCCTCTTGAGCATGTATGCTTCTGCTACTTGTTTTAAATCAGACTTCTTCCGCAAATGGCGAAACCCTTTGACTCGATGAGTTTCGCGGCATTCCAACTTCGAAGCCCTGGTTGCCGAAATTCAGTTGCCTTTGAATTTCTGGTGATCCCTCTTGAGCATGGATGCGTCTGCTACTTGTTCTACATCAGACTTCTTCCGCAAACAGCGAAACGCTTTGACACGGTGAGTTTCACGGAATTCCAACTTCAATGCCCTTGTTGCCGAAATTCAGTTGCCTTTGAATTTCGGGTGATCCCTCTTGAGCATGTATGCTTCTGCTACTTGTTCTAAATCAGACTTCTTCCGCAAACGGGGAAACACTTTGACTCTGTGACTTTCGCGGCATTCCGACTTCGATTCCCTGTTTGCCGAAATTCAGTTGCCTTTGGATTTCGAGTGATCCCTCTTGAGCATGTATGCTTCTACTACTTGTTTTAAATCAGACATCTTCCGCAAATGGCGAAACCCTTTGACTCGGTGAGTTTCGCGGCATTCCAACTTCGATTCCCTGTTTGCCAAAATTCAGTTGCCTTTGGATTTCGAGTGATCCCTCTTGAGCATGTATGCTTCTGCTACTTGTTTTAAATCAGACTTCTTCCGCAAATGGCGAAACCCTTTGACTCGATGAGTTTCGCGGCATTCCAACTTCGAAGCCCTGGTTGCCGAAATTCAGTTGCCTTTGAATTTCTGGTGATCCCTCTTGAGCATGGATGCTTCTGCTACTTGTTCTACATCAGACTTCTTCCGCAAACAGCGAAACGCTTTGACACGGTGAGTTTCACGGAATTCCAACTTCAATGCCCCTGTTGCCGAAATTCAGTTGCCTTTGAATTTCGGGTGATCCCTCTTGTGCATGTATGCTTCTGCTACTTGTTCTAAATCAGACTTCTTCCGCAAACGGGGAAACACTTTGACTCGGTGACTTTCGCGGCATTCCGACTTCGATTCCCTGTTTGCCGAAATTCAGTTGCCTTTGGATTTCGAGTGATCCCTCTTGAGCATGTATGCTTCTGCTACTTGTTTTAAATCAGACTTCTTCCGCAAATGGCGAAACCCTTTGACTCGGTGAGTTTCACGGAATTCCAACTTCAATGCCCCGGTTGCCGAAATTCAGTTGCCTTTGAATTTCGGGTGATCCCTCTTGAGCATGTATGCTTCTGCTACTTGGTCTAAATCAGACTTCTTCTGCAAACGGGGAAACACTTTGACTCAGTGACTTTCGCGGCATTCCGACTTCGATGCCACGGTTGCAGAAATTCAGTTGCCTTTGAATTTCTAGTGATCCCTCTTGAGCATGGATGCTTCTGCTACTTGTTCTACATCAGACTTTTTCCGCAAACAGCGAAACGCTTTGACTCGGTGAGTTTCACGGAATTCCAACTTCAATGCCCCGGTTGCCGAAATTCAGTTGCCTTTGAATTTCGGGTGATCCCTCTTGAGCATGTATGCTTCTGCTACTTGTTCTAAATCAGACTTCTTCCGCAAACGGGGAAACACTTTGACTCGGTGACTTTCGCGGCATTCCGACTTCGATTCCCTGTTTGCCGAAATTCAGTTGCCTTTGGATTTCGAGTGATCCCTCTTGAGCATGTATGCTTCTGCTACTTGTTTTAAATCAGACTTCTTCCACAAATGGCGAAACACTTTGACTCGATGAGTTTCGCGGCATTCCAACTTCGATGCCCCGGTTGCCGAAATTCAGTTGCCTTTGAATTTCTGGTTATCCTCTTGAGCATGGATGCTTCTGCTACCTGTTCTACATCAGACTTCTTCCGCAAACAGCGAAATGCTTTGACTCGGTGAGTTTCACGGAATTCCAACTTCAATGCCCTGGTTGCCGAAATTCAGTTGCCTTTGAATTTCGGGTTATCCCTCTTGAGCTTGTATGCATCTACTACTTGTTCTAAATCAGACTTCTTCCGCAAATGGCGAAACGCTTTGACTCGGTGAATTTCGCGGCATTCCGACTTCGATTCCCCGTTTGCAGAAATTCGGTTGCCTTTGGATTTCGGGTGATCCCTCTAGAGCATGTATGCTTCTGCTACTTGGTCTAAATCAGACTTCTTCTGCAAACGGGGAAACACTTTGACTCAGTGACTTTCGCGGCATTCCGACTTCGATGCCACGGTTGTAGAAATTCAGATGCCTTTGAATTTCTGGTGATCCCTCTTGAGCATGGATGCTTCTGCTACTTGTTCTACATCAGACTTCTTCCGCAAACAGCGAAACGCTTTGACTCGGTGAGTTTCACGGAATTCCAACTTCAATGCCCCGGTTGCCGAAATTCAGTTGCCTTTGCATTTCTGGTTATCCTCTTGAGCATGGATGCTTCTGCTACCTGTTCTACATCAGACTTCTTCCGCAAACAGCGAAACGCTTTGACTCGGTGAGTTTCATGGAATTCCAACTTCAATGCCCCGGTTGCCGAAATTCAGTTGCCTTTGAATTTCGGGTCATCCCTCTTGAGCTTGTATGCATCTACTTCTTGTTCTAAATCAGACTTCTTCCGCAAATGGCGAAACGCTTTGACTCGGTGAATTTCGCGGCATTCCGACTTCGATTCCCCGTTTGCAGAAATTCGGTTGCCTTTGGATTTCGGGTGATCCCTCTTGAGCATGTATGCTTCTGCTACTTGTTCTAAATCAGACTTCTTCCGCAAATGGCGAAACGCTTTGACTCGGTGACTTTCGCGGCATTTCGACTTCAATGCCCCAGTTGCCGAATTTCAGTTGCTTTTGAATTTCGAGTGACCCCTCTTGAGCATGTATGCTTCTGCTACTTGTTCTAAATCAGACTTCTTCCACAAATGGCGAAACGCTTTGACTCGGTGAGTTTCGCGGCATTCCGACTTCGATGCCCCGGTTGCCGAAATTCAGTTGCCTTTGCATTTCGTGTGATCCCTCTTGAGCATGTATGCTTCTGCTACTTGGTCTAAATTAGACTTCTTCCACAAATAGCGAAACGCTTTGACTCGCTGTGTTTCGCGGCATTCCGACTTCGATGCCCCGGTTACTGAAATTCAGTTGCCTTTGAATTTCTGGTGATCCCTCTTGAGCATAGATGCTTCTGCTACTTGTTCTACATCAGACTTCTTCCGCAAACAGCGAAACGCTTTGACTCGGTGAGTTTCACGGAATTCCAACTTCAATGCCCCGGTTGCCGAAATTCAGTTGCCTTTGAATTTCGGGTGATCCCTCTTGTGCATGTATGCTTCTGCTACTTGTTCTAAATCAGACTTCTTCCTCAAATGGCGAAACGCTTTGACTCGGTGATTTTCGCGGCATTCCGACTTCGATGCCCCGGTTGCCGAAATTCAGTTGCCTTTGAATTTCTGGTGATCCCTCTTGAGCATGGATGCTTCTGCTACTTGTTCTACATCAGACTTCTTCCGCAAACAGCGAAACACTTTGACTGGGTGAGTTTCACGGAATTCCGACTTCCATGCCCCGGTTGCCGAAATTCGGTTGCCTTTGAATTCCGGGTGATCCCTCTTGAGCATGTATGCTTCTGCTACTTGTTCTAAATCAGACTTCTTCCGCAAATGGCGAAACTCTTTGACTCGGTGAGTTTCCCGGAATTCCAACTTCAATGCCCCGGTTGCCGAAATTCAGTTGCCTTTGAATTTCTGGTGATCCCTCTTGAGCATGGATGCTAATGCTACTTGTTCTACATCAGACTTCTTTCGCAAACAGCAAAACGCTTTGACTCGGTGAGTTTCACGGAATTCCAACTTCAATGCCCCAGTTGACGAAATTCAGTTGCCTTTGAATTTCGGGTGATCCCTCTTGAGCATGTATGCTTCTGCTACTTGTTCTAAATCAGACTTCTTCCGCAAACGGGGAAACACTTTGACTCGATGACTTTCGCGACATTACGACTTCGATTCCCTGTTTGCCGAAATTCAGTTGCTTGTGGATTTCGAGTGATCCCTCTTGAGCATGTATGCTTCTGCTACTTGTTTTAAATCAGACTTCTTCCGCAAATGGCGAAACCCTTTGACTCGATGAGTTTCGCGACATTCCGACTTCGAAGCCCCGGTTGCTAAAATTCAGTTGCCTTTGAATTTCTGGTGATCCCTCTTGAGCATAGATGCTTCTGCTACTTGTTCTGCATGAGACTTCTTCCGCAAACAGCAAAACGCTTTGACTCGGTGAGTTTCACGGAATTGCAACTTCAATGCCCCGGTTGCCGAAATTCAGTTGCCATTGAATTTCGGGTGATCCCTCTTGAGCCTGTATGCTTCTGCTACTTGTTCTAAATCAGACTTCTTCCGCAAACGGGGAAACAATTTGACTCGGTGACTTTCGCGGCATTCCGACTTCGATTCCTTGTTTGCCAAAATTCAGTTTCCGTTGGATTTCGAGTGATCCCTCTTGAGCATGTATGCTTCTGCTACTTGTTTTAAATCAGACTTCTTCCGCAAATGGCGAAACCCTTTGACTCGATGAGTTTCGCGGCATTCCGACTTCGAAGCCCCGGTTGCTGAAATTCAGTTGCCTTTGAATTTCTGGTGATCCCTCTTGAGCATGGATGCTTCTGCTACTTGTTCTGCATGAGACTTCTTCCGCAAACAGCGAAATGCTTTGACTCGGTGAGTTTCACGGAATTCCAACTTCAATGTCGCGGTTGCCGAAATTCAGTTGCCTTTGAATTTCGGGTGATCCCTCTTGAGCATGTATGCTTCTGCTACTTGTTCTAAATCAGACTTCTTCCGCAAACGGGGAAACACTTTGACTCGGTGACTTTCGCGGCATTCCGACTTCGATTCCCTGTTTGCCGCAATTCAGTTGCCTTTGGATTTCGAGTGATCCCTCTTGACCATGTATGCTTCTGCTACTTGTTTTAAATCAGACTTCTTCCACAAATGGCGAAACACTTTGACTCGATGAGTTTCGCGGCATTCCGACTTCGATGCCCCGGTTGCCGAAATTCAGTTGCCTTTGAATTTCTGGTTATCCTCTTGAGCATGGATGCTTCTGCTACCTGTTCTACATCAGACTTCTTCCGCAAACAGCGAAACGCTTTGACTCGGTGAGTTTCACGGAATTCCAACTTCAATGCCCCGGTTGCCGAAATTCAGTTGCCTTTGAATTTCGGGTTATCCCTCTTGAGCTTGTATGCATCTACTACTTGTTCTAAATCAGACTTCTTCCGTAAATGGCGAAACGCTTTGACTCGGTGAATTTCGCGGCATTCCGACTTGGATTCCCCGTTTGCAGAAATTCGGTTGCCTTTGGATTTCGGGTGATCCCTCTTGAGCATGTATGCTTCTGCTACTTGTTCTAAATCAGACTTCTTCCGCAAATGGCGAAACGCTTTGACTCGGTGAATTTCGCGGCATTCCGACTTCAATGCCCCGGTTGCCGAATTTCAGTTGCTTTTGAATTTCGAGTGACCCCTCTTGAGCATGGATGCTTCTGCTACTTGTTCTAAATCAGACTTCTTCCGCAAATGGCGAAACGCTTTGACTCGGTGAGTTTCGCGGCATTCCGACTTCGATGCCCCGGTTGCCGAAATTCAGTTGCCTTTGCATTTCGTGTGATCCCTCTTGAGCATGTATGCTTCTGCTACTTGGTCTAAATCAGACTTCTTCCACAAATGGCGAAACGCTTTGACTCGCTGTGTTTCGCGGCATTCCGACTTCGATGCCCCGGTTACTGAAATTCAGTTGCCTTTGAATTTCTGGTGATCCCTCTTGAGCATGGATGCTTATGCTACTTGTTCTACATCAGACTTCTTCCGCAAACAGCGAAACGCTTTGACTCGGTGAGTTTCACGGAATTCCAACTTCAATGCCCCGGTTGCCGAAATTCAGTTGCCTTTGAATTTCGGGTGATCCCTCTTGTGCATGTATGCTTCTGCTACTTGTTCTAAATCAGACTTCTTCCGCAAACGGCGTAACGCTTTGACTCGGTGATTTTCGCGGCATTCCGACTTCGATGCCCCGGTTGCCGAAATTCAGTTGCCTTTGAATTTCTGGTGATCCCTCTTGAGCATGGATGCTTCTGTTACTTGTTCTACATCAGACTTCTTCCGCAAACAGCGAAACGCTTTGACTGGGTGAGTTTCACGGAATTCCGACTTCCATGCCCCGGTTGCCGAAATTCGGTTGCCTTTGAATTCCGGGTGATCCCTCTTGAGCATGTATGCTTCTGCTACTTGTTCTAAATCAGAATTCTTCCGCAAATGGCGAAACTCTTTGACTCGGTGAGTTTCCCGGAGTTCCAACTTCAATGCCCCGGTTGCCGAAATTCAGTTGCCTTTGAATTTCTGGTGATCCGTCTTGAGCATGGATGCTTCTGCTACTTGTTCTACATCAGACTTCTTCCGCAAACGGGGAAACACTTTGACTCGGTGACTTTCGCGGCATTACGACTTCGATTCCCTGTTTGCCGAAATTCAGTTGCCTGTGGATTTCGAGTGATCCCTCTTGAGCATGTATGCTTCTGCTACTTGTTTTAAATCAGACTTCTTCCGCAAATGGCGAAACCCTTTGACTCGATGAGTTTCGCGGCATTCCGACTTCGAAGCCCCGGTTGCTAAAATTCAGTTGCCTTTGAATTTCTGGTGATCCCTCTTGAGCATGGATGCTTCTGCTACTTGTTCTGCATGAGACTTCTTCCGCAAACAGCAAAACGCTTTGACTCGGTGAGTTTCACGGAATTGCAACTTAAATGCCCCGGTTGCCGAAATTCAGTTGCCTTTGAATTTCGGGTGATCCCTCTTGAGCCTGTATGCTTCTGCTACTTGTTCTAAATCAGACTTCTTCCGCAAACGGGGAAACAATTTGACTCGGTGACTTTCGCGGCATTCCGACTTCGATTCCTTGTTTGCCGAAATTCAGTTTCCTTTGGATTTCGAGTGATCCCTCTTGAGCATGTATGCTTCTGCTACTTGTTTTAAATCAGACTTCTTCCGCAAATGGCGAAACCCTTTGACTCGATGAGTTTCGCGGCATTCCGACTTCGAAGCCCCGGTTGCTGAAATTCAGTTGCCTTTGAATTTCTGGTGATCCCTCTTGAGCATGGATGCTTCTGCTACTTGTTCTGCATGAGACTTCTTCCGCAAACAGCGAAATGCTTTGACTCGGTGAATTTCACGGAATTCCAACTTCAATGCCCCGGTTGCCGAAATTCAGTTGCCTTTGAATTTCGGGTGATCCCTCTTGAGCATGTATGCTTCTGCTACTTGTTCTAAATCAGACTTCTTCCGCAAACGGGGAAACACTTTGACTCGGTGACTTTCGCGGCATTACGACTTCGATTCCCTGTTTGCCGAAATTCAGTTGCCTGTGGATTTCTAGTGATCCCTCTTGAGCATGTATGCTTCTGCTACTTGTTTTAAATCAGACTTCTTCCGCAAATGGCGAAACCCTTTGACTCGATGAGTTTCGCGGCATTCCGACTTCGATGCCCCGGTTGCCGAAATTCAGTTGCCTTTGAATTTCTGGTTATCCTCTTGAGCATGGATGCTTCTGCTACCTGTTCTACATCAGACTTCTTCCATAAACAGCGAAATGCTTTGACTCGGTGAGTTTCGCGGCATTCCGACTTCGATGCCCCGGTTGCCGAAATTCAGTTGCCTTTGAATTTCGGGTGATCCCTCTTGAGCATGTATGCTTCTGCTACTTGGTCTAAATCAGACTTCTTCTGCAAATGGCGAAACGCTTTGACTCGGTGATTTTCGCGGCATTCCGACTTCGATGCCCCGGTTTTTGAAATTCAGTTGCCTTTGAATTTCTGGTGATCCCTCTTGAGCATGGATGCTTCTGCTACTTGTTCTACATCAGACTTCTCCCGCAAATAGCGAAACACTTTGACTCGGTGAGTTTCACGGAATTCCAACTTCAATGCCCCGGTTTCCGAAATTTAGTTGCCTTTGAATTTCGGGTGATCCCTCTTGAGCATGTATGCTTCTGCTACTTGTTCTAAATCAGACTTCTTCCGCAAACGGGGAAACACTTTGACTCGGTGACTTTCGCGGCATTCCGACTTCGATTCCCTGTTTGCCGAAATTCAGTTGCCTTTGGATTTCGAGTGATCCCTCTTGAGCATGGATGCTTCTGCTACTTGTTTTAAATTAGACTTCTTCCGCAAATGGCGAAACCCTTTGACTCGATGAGTTTCGCGGCATTCCGACTTCGAAGCCCCGGTTGTCGAAATTCAGTTGCCTTTGAATTTCTGGTGATCCCTCTTGAGCATGGATGCTTCTGCTACTTGTTCTACATCAGACTTCTTCCACAAACAGCCAAACGCTTTGACTCGGTGAGTTTCACGAAATTCCAACTTCAATGCCGCGGTTGCCGAAATTCACTTGCCTTTGAATTTCGGGTGATCACTCTTGAGCATGTATGCTTCTGCTACTTGTTCTAGATCAGACTTCTTCCGCAAATGGCGAAACCCTTTGACTCGATGAGTTTCGCGGCATTCCGACTTCGAAGCCCTGGTTGTCGAAATTCAGTTGCCTTTGAATTTCTGGTTATCCTCTTGAGCATGGATGCTTCTGCTACCTGTTCTACATCAGACTTCTTCCGTAAACAGCGAAATGCTTTGACTCGGTGAGTTTCGCGGCATTCCGACTTCGATGCCCTGGTTGCCGAAATTCAGTTGCCTTTGAATTTCGGGTGATCCCTCTTGAGCATGTATGCTTCTGCTACTTGGTCTTAATCAGACTTCTTCTACAAATGGCGAAACGCTTTGACTCGGTGAGTTTCACGGAATTCCAACTTCAATGCCCCAGTTGTCGAAATTCAGTTGCCTTTGAATTTCGGGTGATCCCTCTTGAGCATGTATGCTTCTGCGACTTGTTCTAAATCAGACTTCTTCCGCAAATGGGGAAACACTTTGTCTCGGTGAGCTTCGCGGCATTCCGACTTCGATTCCCTGTTTGCCGAAATTCAGTTGCCTTTGGATTTCGGGTGATCCCTCTTGAGCATGTATGCTTCTGCTACTTGTTCTAGATCAGACTTCTTCCGCAAATGGCGAAACCCTTTGACTCGATGAGTTTCGCGGCATTCCGACTTCGAAGCCCTGGTTGTCGAAATTCAGTTGCCTTTGAATTTCTGGTTATCCTCTTGAGCATGGATGCTTCTGCTACCTGTTCTACATCAGACTTCTTCCGTAAACAGCGAAATGCTTTGACTCGGTGAGTTTCGCGGCATTCCGACTTCGATGCCCTGGTTGCCGAAATTCAGTTGCCTTTGAATTTCGGGTGATCCCTCTTGAGCCTGTATGCTTCTGCTACTTGTTCTAAATCAGACTTCTTCCGCAAACGGGGAAACAATTTGACTCGGTGACTTTCGCGGCATTCCGACTTCGATTCCTTGTTTGCCGAAATTCAGTTTCCTTTGGATTTCGAGTGATCCCTCTTGAGCATGTATGCTTCTGCTACTTGTTTTAAATCAGACTTCTTCCGCAAATGGCGAAACCCTTTGACTCGATGAGTTTCGCGGCATTCCGACTTCGAAGCCCCGGTTGCTGAAATTCAGTTGCCTTTGAATTTCTGGTGATCCCTCTTGAGCATGGATGCTTCTGCTACTTGTTCTGCATGAGACTTCTTCCGCAAACAGCGAAATGCTTTGACTCGGTGAATTTCACGGAATTCCAACTTCAATGCCCCGGTTGCCGAAATTCAGTTGCCTTTGAATTTCGGGTGATCCCTCTTGAGCATGTATGCTTCTGCTACTTGTTCTAAATCAGACTTCTTCCGCAAACGGGGAAACACTTTGACTCGGTGACTTTCGCGGCATTACGACTTCGATTCCCTGTTTGCCGAAATTCAGTTGCCTGTGGATTTCTAGTGATCCCTCTTGAGCATGTATGCTTCTGCTACTTGTTTTAAATCAGACTTCTTCCGCAAATGGCGAAACCCTTTGACTCGATGAGTTTCGCGGCATTCCGACTTCGATGCCCCGGTTGCCGAAATTCAGTTGCCTTTGAATTTCTGGTTATCCTCTTGAGCATGGATGCTTCTGCTACCTGTTCTACATCAGACTTCTTCCATAAACAGCGAAATGCTTTGACTCGGTGAGTTTCGCGGCATTCCGACTTCGATGCCCCGGTTGCCGAAATTCAGTTGCCTTTGAATTTCGGGTGATCCCTCTTGAGCATGTATGCTTCTGCTACTTGGTCTAAATCAGACTTCTTCTGCAAATGGCGAAACGCTTTGACTCGGTGATTTTCGCGGCATTCCGACTTCGATGCCCCGGTTTTTGAAATTCAGTTGCCTTTGAATTTCTGGTGATCCCTCTTGAGCATGGATGCTTCTGCTACTTGTTCTACATCAGACTTCTCCCGCAAATAGCGAAACACTTTGACTCGGTGAGTTTCACGGAATTCCAACTTCAATGCCCCGGTTTCCGAAATTCAGTTGCCTTTGAATTTCGGGTGATCCCTCTTGAGCATGTATGCTTCTGCTACTTGTTCTAAATCAGACTTCTTCCGCAAACGGGGAAACACTTTGACTCGGTGACTTTCGCGGCATTCCGACTTCGATTCCCTGTTTGCCGAAATTCAGTTGCCTTTGGATTTCGAGTGATCCCTCTTGAGCATGGATGCTTCTGCTACTTGTTTTAAATTAGACTTCTTCCGCAAATGGCGAAACCCTTTGACTCGATGAGTTTCGCGGCATTCCGACTTCGAAGCCCCGGTTGTCGAAATTCAGTTGCCTTTGAATTTCTGGTGATCCCTCTTGAGCATGGATGCTTCTGCTACTTGTTCTACATCAGACTTCTTCCACAAACAGCCAAACGCTTTGACTCGGTGAGTTTCACGAAATTCCAACTTCAATGCCGCGGTTGCCGAAATTCACTTGCCTTTGAATTTCGGGTGATCACTCTTGAGCATGTATGCTTCTGCTACTTGTTCTAGATCAGACTTCTTCCGCAAATGGCGAAACCCTTTGACTCGATGAGTTTCGCGGCATTCCGACTTCGAAGCCCTGGTTGTCGAAATTCAGTTGCCTTTGAATTTCTGGTTATCCTCTTGAGCATGGATGCTTCTGCTACCTGTTCTACATCAGACTTCTTCCGTAAACAGCGAAATGCTTTGACTCGGTGAGTTTCGCGGCATTCCGACTTCGATGCCCTGGTTGCCGAAATTCAGTTGCCTTTGAATTTCGGGTGATCCCTCTTGAGCATGTATGCTTCTGCTACTTGGTCTTAATCAGACTTCTTCTACAAATGGCGAAACGCTTTGACTCGGTGAGTTTCACGGAATTCCAACTTCAATGCCCCAGTTGTCGAAATTCAGTTGCCTTTGAATTTCGGGTGATCCCTCTTGAGCATGTATGCTTCTGCGACTTGTTCTAAATCAGACTTCTTCCGCAAATGGGGAAACACTTTGTCTCGGTGAGCTTCGCGGCATTCCGACTTCGATTCCCTGTTTGCCGAAATTCAGTTGCCTTTGGATTTCGGGTGATCCCTCTTGAGCATGTATGCTTCTGCTACTTGTTCTAGATCAGACTTCTTCCGCAAATGGCGAAACCCTTTGACTCGATGAGTTTCGCGGCATTCCGACTTCGAAGCCCTGGTTGTCGAAATTCAGTTGCCTTTGAATTTCTGGTTATCCTCTTGAGCATGGATGCTTCTGCTACCTGTTCTACATCAGACTTCTTCCGTAAACAGCGAAATGCTTTGACTCGGTGAGTTTCGCGGCATTCCGACTTCGATGCCCTGGTTGCCGAAATTCAGTTGCCTTTGAATTTCGGGTGATCCCTCTTGAGCCTGTATGCTTCTGCTACTTGTTCTAAATCAGACTTCTTCCGCAAACGGGGAAACAATTTGACTCGGTGACTTTCGCGGCATTCCGACTTCGATTCCTTGTTTGCCGAAATTCAGTTTCCTTTGGATTTCGAGTGATCCCTCTTGAGCATGTATGCTTCTGCTACTTGTTTTAAATCAGACTTCTTCCGCAAATGGCGAAACCCTTTGACTCGATGAGTTTCGCGGCATTCCGACTTCGAAGCCCCGGTTGCTGAAATTCAGTTGCCTTTGAATTTCTGGTGATCCCTCTTGAGCATGGATGCTTCTGCTACTTGTTCTGCATGAGACTTCTTCCGCAAACAGCGAAATGCTTTGACTCGGTGAATTTCACGGAATTCCAACTTCAATGCCCCGGTTGCCGAAATTCAGTTGCCTTTGAATTTCGGGTGATCCCTCTTGAGCATGTATGCTTCTGCTACTTGTTCTAAATCAGACTTCTTCCGCAAACGGGGAAACACTTTGACTCGGTGACTTTCGCGGCATTACGACTTCGATTCCCTGTTTGCCGAAATTCAGTTGCCTGTGGATTTCTAGTGATCCCTCTTGAGCATGTATGCTTCTGCTACTTGTTTTAAATCAGACTTCTTCCGCAAATGGCGAAACCCTTTGACTCGATGAGTTTCGCGGCATTCCGACTTCGATGCCCCGGTTGCCGAAATTCAGTTGCCTTTGAATTTCTGGTTATCCTCTTGAGCATGGATGCTTCTGCTACCTGTTCTACATCAGACTTCTTCCATAAACAGCGAAATGCTTTGACTCGGTGAGTTTCGCGGCATTCCGACTTCGATGCCCCGGTTGCCGAAATTCAGTTGCCTTTGAATTTCGGGTGATCCCTCTTGAGCATGTATGCTTCTGCTACTTGGTCTAAATCAGACTTCTTCTGCAAATGGCGAAACGCTTTGACTCGGTGATTTTCGCGGCATTCCGACTTCGATGCCCCGGTTTTTGAAATTCAGTTGCCTTTGAATTTCTGGTGATCCCTCTTGAGCATGGATGCTTCTGCTACTTGTTCTACATCAGACTTCTCCCGCAAATAGCGAAACACTTTGACTCGGTGAGTTTCACGGAATTCCAACTTCAATGCCCCGGTTTCCGAAATTCAGTTGCCTTTGAATTTCGGGTGATCCCTCTTGAGCATGTATGCTTCTGCTACTTGTTCTAAATCAGACTTCTTCCGCAAACGGGGAAACACTTTGACTCGGTGACTTTCGCGGCATTCCGACTTCGATTCCCTGTTTGCCGAAATTCAGTTGCCTTTGGATTTCGAGTGATCCCTCTTGAGCATGGATGCTTCTGCTACTTGTTTTAAATTAGACTTCTTCCGCAAATGGCGAAACCCTTTGACTCGATGAGTTTCGCGGCATTCCGACTTCGAAGCCCCGGTTGTCGAAATTCAGTTGCCTTTGAATTTCTGGTGATCCCTCTTGAGCATGGATGCTTCTGCTACTTGTTCTACATCAGACTTCTTCCACAAACAGCCAAACGCTTTGACTCGGTGAGTTTCACGAAATTCCAACTTCAATGCCGCGGTTGCCGAAATTCACTTGCCTTTGAATTTCGGGTGATCACTCTTGAGCATGTATGCTTCTGCTACTTGTTCTAGATCAGACTTCTTCCGCAAATGGCGAAACCCTTTGACTCGATGAGTTTCGCGGCATTCCGACTTCGAAGCCCTGGTTGTCGAAATTCAGTTGCCTTTGAATTTCTGGTTATCCTCTTGAGCATGGATGCTTCTGCTACCTGTTCTACATCAGACTTCTTCCGTAAACAGCGAAATGCTTTGACTCGGTGAGTTTCGCGGCATTCCGACTTCGATGCCCTGGTTGCCGAAATTCAGTTGCCTTTGAATTTCGGGTGATCCCTCTTGAGCATGTATGCTTCTGCTACTTGGTCTTAATCAGACTTCTTCTACAAATGGCGAAACGCTTTGACTCGGTGAGTTTCACGGAATTCCAACTTCAATGCCCCAGTTGTCGAAATTCAGTTGCCTTTGAATTTCGGGTGATCCCTCTTGAGCATGTATGCTTCTGCGACTTGTTCTAAATCAGACTTCTTCCGCAAATGGGGAAACACTTTGTCTCGGTGAGCTTCGCGGCATTCCGACTTCGATTCCCTGTTTGCCGAAATTCAGTTGCCTTTGGATTTCGGGTGATCCCTCTTGAGCATGTATGCTTCTGCTACTTGTTCTACATTAGACTTCTTCCGCAAACGGCGAAACGCTTTGACTCGATAGGTTTCGCGGCATTCTGACTTCGATGCCCCGGTTGTCGAAATTCAGTAGCCGTGGAATTTCTGGTGATCCCTCTTGAGCATGTATGCTTCTGCTACTTGTACTAAATCAGACTTCTTCCATAAATGGCAAAACGCTTTGACTCGGTGAGTTTCGCGGCATTCCGACTTCGATGCCCCGGTTGCCGAAATTCAGTTGCCTTTGCATTTCTGGTGATCCCTCTTGAGCATGTATGGTTCTGCTACTTGTTCTAAATCAGACTTCTTCAGCAAATGGAGAAACGCTTTGACTCGATAGGTTTCGCGGCATTCCGACTTCGATGCCCCGGTTGCCGAAATTCATTTGCCTTTAAATTTCTAGTGATCCCTCTTTAGCATGGATGGTTCTGCTTTTTGTTCTAGATCAGACTTCTTTCGCAAACGTCGAAATGCTTTGCCTCGGTGAGTTTTGCGGAATTCCAACTTCGATGCCCCGGTTGCCGAAATTCAGTTGCCTTTGAATTTCGGGTGATCCCTCTTGAGCATGTATGCTTCTGCTACTTGTTCTAGATCAGACTTCTTCCGCAAACGGGGAAACGCTTTGAGTCGGTGAATTTCGCGGCATTCCGACTTCGATTCCCCGTTTGCCGAAATTCGGTTGCCTTTGGATTTCGGGTGATCCCTCTTGAGCATGTATGCTTCTGCTACTTGTTCTACATTAGACTTCTTCCGCAAACGGCGAAACGCTTTGACTCGATAGGTTTCGCGGCATTCTGACTTCGATGCCCCGGTTGTCGAAATTCAGTAGCCGTGGAATTTCTGGTGATCCCTCTTGAGCATGTATGCTTCTGCTACTTGTACTAAATCAGACTTCTTCCATAAATGGCAAAACGCTTTGACTCGGTGAGTTTCGCGGCATTCCGACTTCGATGCCCCGGTTGCCGAAATTCAGTTGCCTTTGAATTTCTGGTGATCCCTCTTGAGCATGTATGGTTCTGCTACTTGTTCTAAATCAGACTTCTTCAGCAAATGGAGAAACGCTTTGACTCGATAGGTTTCGCGGCATTCCGACTTCGATGCCCCGGTTGCCGAAATTCATTTGCCTTTAAATTTCTAGTGATCCCTCTTTAGCATGGATGGTTCTGCTTTTTGTTCTAGATCAGACTTCTTTCGCAAACGTCGAAATGCTTTGCCTCGGTGAGTTTTGCGGAATTCCAACTTCGATGCCCCGGTTGCCGAAATTCAGTTGCCTTTGAATTTCGGGTGATCCCTCTTGAGCATGTATGCTTCTGCTACTTGTTCTAGATCAGACTTCTTCCGCAAACGGGGAAACGCTTTGAGTCGGTGAATTTCGCGGCATTCCGACTTCGATTCCCCGTTTGCCGAAATTCGGTTGCCTTTGGATTTCGGGTGATGCCTCTTGAGCATGTATGCTTCTGCTACTTGTTCTAAATCAGACTTCTTCCGCAAACGGGGAAACGCTTTGACTCGGTGAATTTCGCGGCATTCCGACTTCGATTCCCCGTTTGCCGAAATTCGGTTGCCTTTGGATTTCAGGTGATCCCTCTTGAGCATGTATGCTTCTGCTACTTGTTCTAAATCAGACTTCTTCCGCAAATGGCGAAACGCTTTGACTTGGTGAGTTTCGCGGCAATCCGACTTCGATGCCCCGGTTGCCGAAATTCAGTTGCCTTTGAATTTCGGGTGATCCCTCTTGAGCATGTATGCTTCTACTACTTGTTCTACATCAGACTTCTTCTGCAAACGGGGAAACGCTTTGACTCGGTGACTTTCGCAGCATTCCAACTTGGATTCCCCGTTTGCAGAAATTCGGTTGCCTTTGGATTTCGGGTGATCCCTCTTGAGCATGTATGCTTCTGCTACTTGTTCTAAATCAGACTTCTTCCGCAAATGGCGAAACGCTTTGACTCGGTGAGTTTCGCGGCATTCCGACTTCGATGCCCCGGTTGCCGAAATTCAGTTGCCTTTGAATTTCGGGTGATCCCTCTTGAGCATGTATGCTTCTGCTACTTGGTCTAAATCAGACTTCTTCCGCAAATGGCGAAACGCTTTGACTCGCTGAGTTTCGCGGCATTCCGACTTCGATGCCCCGGTTACTGAAATTCAGTTGCCTTTGAATTTCTGGTGATCCCTCTTGAGCATGGATGCTTCTGCTATTTGTTCTACATCAGACTTCTTCCGCAAACAGCGAAATGCTTTGACTCGGTGAGTTTCATGGAATTCCAACTTCAATGCCCCGGTTGCCGAAATTCAGTTGCCTTTGAATTTCGAGTGATCCCTCTTGAGCATGTATGCTTCTGCTACTTGTTCTAAATCAGACTTCTTCCGCAAACGGGGAAACACTTTGACTCGGTGACTTTCACGGCATTCCGACATTGATTCCCTGTTTGCCGAAATTCAGTTGCCTTTGGATTTCGAGTGATCCCTCTTGAGCATGTATGCTTCTGCTACTTGTTTTAAATCAGACTTCTTCCGCAAATGGCGAAACACTTTGTCTCGATGAGTTTCACGGAATTCCAACTTCAATGCCCCGGTTGCCGAAATTTAGTTGCCTTTGAATTTCGGGTGATCCCTCTTGAGCATGTATGGTTCTGCTACTTGTTCTAAATCAGACTTCTTCAGCAAATGGAGAAACGCTTTGACTCCATGTGTTTCGCGGCATTCCGACTTCGATGCCCCGGTTGCCGAAATTCAGTTGCCTTTGAATTTCGGGTGATCCCTCTTGAGCATGTATGCTTCTGCTACTTGGTCTACATCAGACTTCTTCCGCAAACGTCGAAACGCTTTGACTCGGTGAATTTCGCGGCATTCCAACTTTGATTCCTCGGTTGCCGAAATTCAGTTGCCTTTGAATTTCGGGTGACCCCTCTTGCGCATGTATGCTTCTGCTACTTGTTCTACATCAGACTTCTTCCCCAAACGGTAAACGCTTTGACTCGGTGAATTGCGCGGCATTCCGACTTCGATTCCCCGTTTGCCGAAATTCAGTTGCCTTTGGATTTCGGGTGATCCCTCTTGAGCATGTATGCTTCTGCTACTTGTTTTAAATCAGACTTCTTCCGCTAATGGCGAAACGCTTTG
Source organism: Populus davidiana (assembly GCA_030145905.1). NCBI lineage: Eukaryota > Viridiplantae > Streptophyta > Magnoliopsida > Malpighiales > Salicaceae > Populus > Populus davidiana. Next base: position 1,952,594 of record JAMQGN010000001.1, on the reverse strand, counting down.
ACCCGATGAGTTTCGCGGCATTCCGACTTCGATGCCCCGGTTGCCGAAATTCAGTTGCCTTTGAATTTCTGGTGATCCCTTTTGAGAATGGATGCTTCTGCTACTTGTTCTACATCAGAATTCTTCCGCAAATGGCGAAAGGCTTTGACTCGGTGAGTTTCGCGACATTCCGACTACGATGCCCCGGTTGCCGAAATTCAGTTGCCTTTGAATTTCGGGTGATCCCTCTTGAGCATGTATGCTTCTGCTACTTGTTCTACATCAGACTTCTTCTGCAAACGGGGAAACGCTTTGACTCGGTGACTTTCGCAGCATTCCAACTTTGATTCCCCGGTTGCCGAAATTCAGTTGCCTTTGAATTTCGGGTGCCCCTCTTGAGCATGTATGCTTCTGCTACTTGTTCTACATCAGACTTCTTCCCCAAACGGGGAAACGCTTTGACTCGGTGAATTTCGCGGCATTCCGACTTCGATGCCCCGGTTGCCGAAATTCAGTTGCCTTTGAATTTCTGGTGATCACTCTTGAGCATGGATGCTCCTGCTACTTGTTCTACATCAGACTTCATCCGCAAACGGCGAAACGCTTTGACTCGATGAGTTTCGCGGCATTCCGACTTCGATGCCCCGATTGCCGAAATTCAGTAGCCGTGGAATTTCTGGTGATCCCTCTTGAGCATGTATGCTTCTGCTACTTGTACTAAATCAGACTTATTCCATAAATGGCGAAACGTTTTGACTCGGTGAGTTTCGCGGCATTCCGACTTCGATGCCCCGGTTGCCGAAATTCAGTTGCCTTTGAATTTCTGGTAATCCCTCTTGAGCATGTATGGTTCTGCTATTTGTTCTAAATCAGACTTCTTCAGCAAATGGAGAAACGCTTTGACTCGATAGGTTTCGCGGCATTCCGACTTCGATGCCCCGGTTGCCGAAATTCATTTGCCTTTAAATTTCTAGTGATCCCTCTTTAGCATGGATGGTTCTGCTTTTTGTTCTAGATCAGACTTCTTTCGCAAACGTCGAAATGCTTTGCCTCGGTGAGTTTTGCGGAATTCCAACTTCGATGCCCCGGTTGCCGAAATTCAGTTGCCTTTGAATTTCGGGTGATCCCTCTTGAGCATGTATGCTTCTGCTACTTGTTCTAGATCAGACTTCCTCCGCAAACGGGGAAACGCTTTGAGTCGGTGAATTTCGCGGCATTCCGACTTCGATTCCCCGTTTGCCGAAATTCGGTTGCCTTTGGATTTCGGGTGATCCCTCTTGAGCATGTATGCTTCTGCTACTTGTTCTAAATCAGACTTCTTCCGCAAATGGCGAAACGCTTTGACTCGGTGAGTTTCGCGGCATTCCGACTTCGATGCCCCGGTTGCCGAATTTCAGTTGCCTTTGAATTTCGAGTGACCCCTCTTGAGCATGGATGCTTCTGCTACTTGTTCTAAATCAGACTTCTTCCGCAAATGGCGAAATGCTTTGACTCGGTGAGTTTCGCGGCATTCGAACTTCGATGCCCCGGTTACCGAAATTCAGTTGCCTTTGAATTTCGTGTGATCCCTCTTGAGCATGTATGCTTCTGCTACTTGGTCTAAATCAGACTTCTTCCGCAAATGGCGAAACGCTTTGAATCGCTGTGTTTCGCGGCATTCCGACTTCGATGCCCCGGTTACTGAAATCCAGTTGCCTTTGAATTTCTGATGATCCCTCTTGAGCATGGATGCTTCTGCTACTTGTTCTACATCAGACTTCTTCCGCAAACAGCGAAACGCTTTGACTCGGTGAGTTTCACGGAATTCCAACTTCAATGCAACGGTTGCCGAAATTCAGTTGCCTTTGAATTTCGAGTGATCCCTCTTGAGCATGTATGCTTCTGCTACTTGTTATAAATCAGACTTCTTCCGCAAATGGCGAAACACTTTGACTCGATGAGTTTCGCGGAATTCCAACTTCAATGCCCCGGTTGCCGAAATTCAGTTGCCTTTAAATTTCGGGTGATCCCTCTTGAGCATTTATGCTTCTGCTACTTGTTCTAAATCAGACTTCTTCCACAAATGGCGAAACGCTTGGACTCGGTGAGTTTCACGGAATTCCGACGTCGATGCCCCGGTTGCCGAAATTCAGTTGCCTTTGAATTTCCGGTGATCCCTTTTGAGAATGGATGCTTCTGCTACTTGTTCTACATCAGACTTCTTCCGCAAACAGCGAAACGCTTTGACTCGGTGAGTTTCACGGAATTCCAACTTCAATGCCCCGGTTGCCGAAATTCAGTTGCCTTTGCATTTCTGGTTATCCTCTTGAGCATGGATGCTTCTCCTACTTGTTCTACATCAGACTTCTTCCCCAAACGGGGAAACGCTTTGACTCGGTGAATTTCGCGGAATTCCGACTTCCATTCCCCGTTTGCCGAAATTCAGTTGCCTTTGGATTTCGGGTGATCCCTCTTGAGCATGTATGCTTCTGCTACTTGTTTTAAATCAGACTTCTTTCGTAAATGGCGAAACGCTTTGACTCGATGAGTTTCGCGGCATTCCAACTTTGATGCCCCGGTTGTCGAAATTCAATTGGCTTTGAATTTCGGGTGATCCCTCTTGAGCATGTATGCTTCTGCTACTTATTCTAAATCAGACTTCTTCCATAAATGGCGAAACGCTTTGACTCGATTAGTTTCGCGGCATTCCGACTTCGATGCCCCGGTTGCCGAAATTCAGTTGCCTTTTAATTTCTTGTGATCCCTTTTGAGCATGGATGCTTCTGCTACTTGTTCTACATCAGACTTCTTCCGCAAATGGCGAAACTCTTTGACTCGGTGAGTTTCGCGACATTCTGACTACGATGCCCCGGTTGCCGAAATTCAGTTGCCTTTGAATTTCGGGTGATCCCTCTTGAGCATGTATGCTTCTGCTACTTGTTCTACAGCAGACTTCTTCTGCAAACGGGGAAACGCTTTGACTCGGTGACTTTCGCAGCATTCCAACTTTGATTCCCCGGTTGCCGAAATTCAGTTGCCTTTGAATTTCGGGTGCCCCTCTTGAGCATGTATGCTTCTGCTACTTGTTCTACAATCAGACTTCTTCCGCAAATGGCGAAATGCTTTGACTCGGTGAGTTTCGCGACATTCCGACTACGATGCCCTGGTTGCCGAAATTCAGTTGCCTTTGAATTTCGGGTGATCCCTCTTGAGCATGTATGCTTCTGCTACTTGTTCTACATCAGACTTCTTCTGCAAACGGGGAAACGCTTTGACTCGGTGACTTTCGCGGCATTCCAACTTTGATTCCCCGGTTGCCGAAATTCAGTTGCCTTTGAATTTCGGGTGCCCCTCTTGAGCATGTATGCTTCTGCTACTTGTTCTACATCAGACTTCTTCCCCAAACGGGGAAACGCTTTGACTCGGTGAATTTCGCGGAATTCCGACTTCGATTCCCCGTTTGCCGAAATTCAGTTGCCTTTGGATTTCGGGTGATCCCTCTTGAGCATGTATGCTTCTGCTACTTGTTTTAAATCAGACTTCTTCAGCAAATGGAGAAACGCTTTGACTCCATGTGTTTCGCGGCATTCCGACGTCGATGCCCCGTTTGCCGAAATTCAGTTGCCTTTGAATTTCTGGTGATCCCTTTTGAGAATGGATGCTCCTGCTACTTGTTCTACATCAGACTTCATCCGCAAACGGCGAAACGCTTTGACTCGATGAGTTTCGCGGAATTCCAACTTCGATGCCCCGGTTGCCGAAATTCAGTTGCCTTTCAATTTCGGGTGATCCCTCTTGAGCATGTATGCTTCTGCAACTTGGTCTACATCAGACTTCTTATGCAAAAGTCGAAAAGCTTTGCCTCGGTGAGTTTCGCGGCATTCCTACTTCGATGCCCCGGTTGCCGAAATTCAGTTTGCTTTGAATTTCGGGTGATCCCTCTTGAGCATGTATGCTTCTGCTACTTCTTCTACATCAGACTTCTTCCACAAATGGCGAAACGCTTTGACTCGATGAGTTTCGCGGCATTCCGACTTCGATGCCCCGGTTGCCGAAATTCAGTTGCCTTTTAATTTCTGGTGATCCCTTTTGAGCATGGATGCTTCTGCTACTTGTTCTACATCAGACTTCTTCCGCAAATGGCGAAACGCTTTGACTCGGTGAGTTTCGCGACATTCCGAATACGATGCCCCGGTTGCCGATATTCAGTTGCCTTTGAATTTCTGGTAATCCCTCTTGAGCATGGATGCTTCTGCTACTTGTTCTACATCAGACTTCTTCCGCAAACGGGGAAACGCTTTGACTCGGTGAGTTTCACGGAATTCCAACTTCAATGCCCCGGTTGCCGAAATTCAGTTGCCTTTGGATTTCTGGTGATCCCTCTGGAGCATGTATGCTTCTGCTACTTGTTCTAAATCAGACTACTTCCGCAAATGGCGAAACGCTTTGACTCGGTGAGTTTCGCGGCATTTGCACTTCGATGCCCCGGTTGCCGAAATTCAGTTGCCTTTGAATTTCTGGTGATCCCTTTTGAGCATGGATGCTTCTGCTACTTGTTCTACATCAGACTTCTTCCGCAAAGGGCGAAACGCTTTGACTCGGTGAGTTTCGCGACATTCCGACTACGATGCCCCTGTTGCCGAAATTCAGTTGCCTTTGAATTTCGGGTGATCCCTCTTGAGCATGTATGCTTCTGCTACTTGTTCTACATCAGACTTCTTCCTCAAACGGGGAAACGCTTTGACTCGGTGAATTTCGCGGCATTCCAACTTTGATTCCCTGGTTGCCGAAATTCAGTTGCCTTTGAATTTCGGGTGACCCCTCTTGAGCATGTATGCTTCTCCTACTTGTTCTACATCAGACTTCTTCCCCAAACGGGGAAACGCTTTGACTCGGTGAATTTCGCGGAATTCCGACTTCCATTCCCCGTTTGCCGAAATTCAGTTGCCTTTGGATTTCGGGTGATCCCTCTTGAGCATGTATGCTTCTGCTACTTGTTTTAAATCAGACTTCTTTCGTAAATGGCGAAACGCTTTGACTCGATGAGTTTCGCGGCATTCCAACTTCGATGCCCCGGTTGTCGAAATTCAATTGGCTTTGAATTTCGGGTGATCCCTCTTGAGCATGTATGCTTCTGCTACTTATTCTAAATCAGACTTCTTCCATAAATGGCGAAACGTTTTGACTCGATTAGTTTCGCGGCATTCCGACTTCGATGACCCGGTTGCCGAAATTCAGTTGCCTTTTAATTTCTTGTGATCCCTTTTGAGCATGGATGCTTCTGCTACTTGTTCTACATCAGACTTCTTCCGCAAATGGCGAAACGCTTTGACTCGGTGAGTTTCGCGACATTCCGACTACGATGCCCCGGTTGCCGATATTCAGTTGCCTTTGAATTTCTGGTGATCCCTCTTGAGCATGGATGCTTCTGCTACTTGTTCTACATCAGACTTCTTCCGCCAATGGGAAACGCTTTGACTCGGTGAGTTTCACGGAATTCCGACTTCAATGCCCCGGTTGCCGAAATTCAGTTGCCTTTGGATTTCTGGTGATCCCTCTGGAGCATGTATGCTTCTGCTACTTGTTCTAAATCAGACTACTTCCGCAAATGGCGAAACGCTTTGACTCGGTGACTTTCGTGGCATTCCGACTTCGATTCCCTGTTTGCCGAAATTCAGTTGCCTTTGGATTTTGGGTGATCCCTCTTAAGCATGTATGCTTCTGCTACTTGTTTTAAATCAGACTTCTTCAGTAAATGGCGAAACGCTTTGACTCGGTGAGTTTCGCGGCATTTCGACTTCGATGCCCCGGTTGCCGAAATTCAGTTGCCTTTGGATTTCTGGTGATCCCTCTGGAGCATGTATGCTTCTACTACTTGTTCTAAATCAGACTACTTCCGCAACTGGCGAAACGATTTAACTCGGTGAGTTTCGCGGCATTCCGACTTCGATTCCCCGGTTGTCGAAATTCAGTTTGCTTTGAATTTCGGGTGATCCCTCTTGAGCATGTATGCTTCTGCTACTTCTTCTACATCAGACTTCTTCCACAAATGGCGAAACGCTTTGACTCGATGAGTTTCGCGGCATTCTGACTTCGATGCCCCGGTTGCCGAAATTCAGTTGCCTTTTAATTTCTGGTGATCCCTTTTGAGCATGGATGCTTCTGCTACTTGTTCTACATCAGACTTCTTCAGCAAATGGCGAAACGCTTTGACTCGGTGAGTTTCGCGACATTCCGACTACGATGCCCCGGTTGCCGATATTCAGTTGCCTTTGAATTTCTGGTGATCCCTCTTGAGCATGGATGCTTCTGCTACTTGTTCTACATCAGACTTCTTCCGCAAACGGGGAAACGCTTTGACTCGGTGAGTTTCACGGAATTCCAACTTCAATGCCCCGGTTGCCGAAATTCAGTTCCCTTTGAATTTCAGGTGACCCCTCTTGACCATGTATGCTTCTGCTACTTGTTCTACATCAGACTTCTTCCCCAAACGGGGAAACGCTTTGACTCGGTGAATTTCGCGGCATTCCGCCTTGGATTCCCCGTTTGCCGAAATTCAGTTGCCTTTGGATTTCGGGTGATCCCTCTTGAGCATGTATGCTTCTGCTACTTTTCTAAATCAGACTTCTTCCACAAATGGCGAAACGCTTTGACTCGATGAGTTTCGCGGCATTCCGACTTCGATGCCCCGGTTGTCGAAATTCAGTTTGCTTTGAATTTCGGGTGATCCCTCTTGAGCATGTATGCTTCTGCTACTTCTTCTACATCAGACTTCTTTCGCAAACGGGGAAACGCTTTGACTAGGTGAATTTCGCGGTATTCCAACTTGGATTCCCCGGTTCCCGAAATTCAGTTGCCTTTGAATTTCGGGTGACCCCTCTTGACCATGTATGCTTCAGCTACTTGTTCTACATCAGACTTCTTCCCAAAACGGGGAAACGCTTTGACTCGGAGAATTTCGCGGCATTCCGACTTCGATTCCCCGTTTGCCGAAATTCAGTTGCCATTGGATTTCGGGTGATCCCTCTTGAGCATGTATGCTTCTGCTACGTGTTTTAAATCAGACTTCTTCCGTAAATGGCGAAACGCTTTGACTCGATTAGTTTCGTGGCATTCCAACTTCGATGCCCCGGTTGTCGAAATTCAGTTGGCTTTGAATTTCGGGTGATCCCTCTTGAGCATGTATGCTTCTGCTACTTATTCTAAATCAAACTTCTTCCACGAATGGCGAAACGCTTTGACTCGATGAGTTTCGCGGCATTCCGACTTCGATGCCCCGGTTGCCGAAATTCAGTTGCCTTTTAATTTCTGGTGATCCCTTTTGAGCATGGATGCTTCTGCTACTTGTTCTAAATCAGACTTCTTCCGCAAATGGCGAAACGCTTTGACTCGGTGAGTTTCGCGACATTCCGACTACGATGCCCCGGTTGCCGATATTCAGTTGCCTTTGAATTTCTGGTGATCCCTCTTGAGCATGGATGCTTCTGCTACTTGTTCTACATCAGACTTCTTCCGCAAACGGGGAAACGCTTTGACTCGGTGAGTTTCACGGAATTCCAACTTCAATGCCCCGGTTGCCGAAATTCAGTTCCCTTTGAATTTCGGGTGACCCCTCTTGACCATGTATGCTTCTGCTACTTGTTCTAAATCAGACTACTTCCGCAAATGGCGAAACGCTTTGACTCGGTAAGTTTCGCGGCATTTGGACTTCGATGCCCCGGTTGCCGAAATTCAGTTGCCTTTGAATTTCTGGTGATCCCTTTTGAGCATGGATGCTTCTTCTACTTGTTCTACATCAGACTTCTTCCGCAAAGGGCGAAACGCTTTGACTCGGTGAGTTTCGTGACATTCCGACTACGATGCCCCGGTTGCCGAAATTCAGTTGCCTTTGAATTTCGGGTGATCCCTCTTGAGCATGTATGCTTCTGCTACTTGTTCTACATCAGACTTCTTCCTCAAACGGGGAAACGCTTTGACTCGGTGAATTTCGCGGCAATCCAACTTTGATTCCCCGGTTGCCGAAATTCAGTTGCCTTTGAATTTCGGGTGACCCCTCTTGAGCATGTATGCTTCTCCTACTTGTTCTACATCAGACTTCTTCCCCAAACGGGGAAACGCTTTGACTCGGTGAATTTCGCGGAATTCCGACTTCCATTCCCCGTTTGCCGAAATTCAGTTGCCTTTGGATTTCGGGTGATCCCTCTTGAGCATGTATGCTTCTGCTACTTGTTTTAAATCAGACTTCTTTCGTAAATGGCGAAACGCTTTGACTCGATGAGTTTCGCGGCATTCCAACTTCGATGCCCCGGTTGTCGAAATTCAATTGGCTTTGAATTTCGGGTGATCCCTCTTGAGCATGTATGCTTCTGCTACTTATTCTAAATCAGACTTCTTCCATAAATGGCGAAACGCTTTGACCCGATTAGTTTCGCGGCATTCCGACTTCGATGCCCCGGTTGCCGAAATTCAGTTGCCTTTTAATTTCTTGTGATCCCTTTTGAGCATGGATGCTTCTGCTACTTGTTCTACATCAGACTTCTTCCGCAAATGGCGAAACTCTTTGACTCGGTGAGTTTCGCGACATTCCGACTACGATGCCCCGGTTGCCGATATTCAGTTGCCTTTGAATTTCTGGTGATCCCTCTTGAGCATGGATGCTTCTGCTACTTGTTCTACATCACACTTCTTCCGCAAATGGCGAAATGCTTTGACTCGGTGAGTTTCGCGGCATTCCGACTTCGATGCCCCGGTTGCCGAAATTTAGTTGCCTTTCAATTTCGGGTGATCCCTCTTGAGCATGTATGCTTCTGCTACTTCTTCTACATCAGACTTCTTCCACAAATGGCGAAACGCTTTGACTCGATGAGTTTCGCGGCATTCCGACTTCGATGCCCCGGTTGCCAAAATTCAGTTGCCTTTTAATTTCTTGTGATCCCTTTTGAGCATGGATGCTTCTGCTACTTGTTCTACATCAGACTTCTTCCGCAAATGGCGAAACGCTTTGACTCGGTGAGTTTCGCGACATTCCGACTACGATGCCCCGGTTGCCGATATTCAGTTGCCTTTGAATTTCTGGTGATCCCTCTTGAGCATGGATGCTTCTGCTACTTGTTCTACATCAGACTTCTTCCGCCAATGGGAAACGCTTTGACTCGGTGAGTTTCACGGAATTCCAACTTCAATGCCCCGGTTGCCGAAATTCAGTTGCCTTTGGATTTCTGGTGATCCCTCTGGAGCATGTATGCTTCTGCTACTTGTTCTAAATCAGACTACTTCCGCAAATGGCGAAACGCTTTGACTCGGTGACTTTCGTGGCATTCCGACTTCGATTCCCTGTTTGCCGAAATTCAGTTGCCTTTGGATTTTGGGTGATCCCTCTTAAGCATGTATGCTTCTGCTACTTGTTTTAAATCAGACTTCTTCAGTAAATGGCGAAACGCTTTGACTCGGTGAGTTTCGCGGCATTTCGACTTCGATGCCCCGGTTGCCGAAATTCAGTTGCCTTTGGATTTCTGGTGATCCCTCTGGAGCATGTATGCTTCTACTACTTGTTCTAAATCAGACTACTTCCGCAAATGGCGAAACGATTTAACTCGGTGAGTTTCGCGGCATTCCGACTTCGATTCCCCGGTTGTCGAAATTCAGTTTGCTTTGAATTTCGGGTGATCCCTCTTGAGCATGTATGCTTCTGCTACTTCTTCTACATCAGACTTCTTCCACAAATGGCGAAACGCTTTGACTCGATGAGTTTCGCGGCATTCTGACTTCGATGCCCAGGTTGCCGAAATTCAGTTGCCTTTTAATTTCTGGTGATCCCTTTTGAGCATGGATGCTTCTGCTACTTGTTCTACATCAGACTTCTTCAGCAAATGGCGAAACGCTTTGACTCGGTGAGTTTCGCGACATTCCGACTACGATGCCCCGGTTGCCGATATTCAGTTGCCTTTGAATTTCTGGTGATCCCTCTTGAGCATGGATGCTTCTGCTACTTGTTCTACATCAGACTTCTTCCGCAAACGGGGAAACGCTTTGACTCGGTGAGTTTCACGGAATTCCAACTTCAATGCCCCGGTTGCCGAAATTCAGTTCCCTTTGAATTTCAGGTGACCCCTCTTGACCATGTATGCTTCTGCTACTTGTTCTACATCAGACTTCTTCCCCAAACGGGGAAACGCTTTGACTCGGTGAATTTCGCGGCATTCCGACTTGGATTCCCCGTTTGCCGAAATTCAGTTGCCTTTGGATTTCGGGTGATCCCTCTTGAGCATGTATGCTTCTGCTACTTTTCTAAATCAGACTTCTTCCACAAATGGCGAAACGCTTTGACTCGATGAGTTTCGCGGCATTCCGACTTCGATGCCCCGGTTGTCGAAATTCAGTTTGCTTTGAATTTCGGGTGATCCCTCTTGAGCATGTATGCTTCTGCTACTTCTTCTACATCAGACTTCTTTCGCAAACGGGGAAACGCTTTGACTAGGTGAATTTCGCGGCATTCCAACTTGGATTCCCCGGTTCCCGAAATTCAGTTGCCTTTGAATTTCGGGTGACCCCTCTTGACCATGTATGCTTCAGCTACTTGTTCTACATCAGACTTCTTCCCCAAACGGGGAAACGCTTTGACTCGGAGAATTTCGCGGCATTCCGACTTCGATTCCCCGTTTGCCGAAATTCAGTTGCCATTGGATTTCGGGTGATCCCTCTTGAGCATGTATGCTTCTGCTACGTGTTTTAAATCAGACTTCTTCCGTAAATGGCGAAACGCTTTGACTCGATTAGTTTCGTGGCATTCCAACTTCGATGCCCCGGTTGTCGAAATTCAGTTGGCTTTGAATTTCGGGTGATCCCTCTTGAGCATGTATGCTTCTGCTACTTATTCTAAATCAGACTTCTTCCACAAATGGCGAAACGCTTTGACTCGATGAGTTTCGTGGCATTCCGACTTCGATGCCCCGGTTGCCGAAATTCAGTTGCCTTTTAATTTCTGGTGATCCCTTTTGAGCATGGATGCTTCTGCTACTTGTTCTACATCAGACTTCTTCCGCAAATGGCGAAACGCTTTGACTCGGTGAGTTTCGCGACATTCCGACTACGATGCCCCGGTTGCCGATATTCAGTTGCCTTTGAATTTCTGGTGATCCCTCTTGAGCATGGATGCTTCTGCTACTTGTTCTACATCAGACTTCTTCCGCAAACGGGGAAACGCTTTGACTCGGTGAGTTTCACGGAATTCCAACTTCAATGCCCCGGTTGCCGAAATTCAGTTCCCTTTGAATTTCGGGTGACCCCTCTTGACCATGTATGCTTCAGCTACTTGTTCTACATCAGACTTCTTCCCCAAACGGGGAAACGCTTTGACTCGGTGAATTTCGCGGCATTCCGACTTGGATTCCCCGTTTGCCGAAATTCAGTTGCCTTTGGATTTCGGGTGATCCCTCTTGAGCATGTATGCTTCTGCTACGTGTTTTAAATCAGACTTCTTCCGTAAATGGCGAAACGCTTTGACTCGATGAGTTTCCCGGCATTCCAACTTCGATGCCCCGGTTGTCGAAATTCAGTTGGCTTTGAATTTCGGGTGATCCCTCTTGAGCATGTATGCTTCTGCTACTTATTCTAAATCAGACTTCTTCCACAAATGGCGAAACGCTTTGACTCGATGAGTTTCGTGGCATTCCGACTTCGATGCCCCGGTTGCCGAAATTTAGTTGCCTTTTAATTTCTGGTGATCCCTTTTGAGCATGGATGCTTCTGCTACTTGTTCTACATCAGACTTCTTCCGCAAATGGAGAAACGCTTTGACTCGGTGAGTTTCACGACATTCCGACTACGATGCCCCGGTTGCCGATATTCAGTTGCCTTTGAATTTCTGGTGATCCCTCTTGAGCATGGATGCTTCTGCTACTTGTTCTAAATCAGACTACTTCCGCAAATGGCGAAACGCTTTGACTCGGTGAGTTTCGTGGCATTCCTACTTCGATGCCCCGGTTGCCGAAATTCAGTTGCCTTTGAATTTCGGGTGATCCCTCTTGAGCATGTATGCTTCTGCTACTTGGTCTCCATAAGACTTCTTCCGCAAACGTCGAAACGCTTTGCCTCGGTGAGTTTCGCGGCATTCCGACTTCGATTCCTTGTTTGCCGAAATTCAGCTGCCTTTGGATTTCGGGTGATCCCTCTTAAGCATGTACGTTTCTGCTACTTGTTTTAAATCAGACTTCTTCCACAAATGGCGAAACGATTTGACTCGATGAGTTTCGCGGCATTCCGACTTCGATTCCCCGGTTGCCGAAATTCAGTTGCCTTTGAATTTCGGGTGATCCCTCTTGAGCATGTATGCTTCTGCTACTTTGTCTACATCAGACTTCTTCCGCAAACGTCGAAACACTTTGCCTCGGTGAGTTTCGCGGCATTCCGACTTCGATGCCCCAATTGCCGAAATTCAATTACCTTTGCATTTAGGGTGATCCCTCTTGAGCATGTATGCTTCTGCTACTTGTTCTACATCAGACTTCTTCCGCAAACGGGGAAACGCTTTGACTCGGTGAATTTCGCGACGTTCCGACTTCGATTCCCCGTTTGCCGAAATTCAGTTGCCTTTGGATTTCTAGTGATCCCTCTTTAGTATGTATGCTTCTGCTACTTGTTCTAAACCAGACTACTTACGCAAATGGCGAAACGCTTTGACTCGGTGAGTTTCGCGGCATTTCGATTTCGATGCCCCGGTTGCCGAAATTCAGTTGCCTTTGGATTTCTGGTGATCCCTCTGGAGCATGTATGCTTCTGCTACTTGTTCTAAATCAGACTACTTCCGCAAATGGCGAAACGCTTTGACTCGGTGAGTTTCGCGACATTCCTACTTCGATGCCCCGGTTGTCGAAATTCAGTTTGCTTTGAATTTCGGGTGATCCCTCTTGAGCATGTATGCTTCTGCTACTTGGTTTACATCAGACTTCTTCCGCAAACGTCGAAACGCTTTGCCTCGGTGAGTTTCGCGGCTTTCCTACTTCGATGCCCCGGTTGCCGAAATTCAATTGCCTTTGAATTTCGTGTGATCCCTCTTGAGCATGTATGCTTCTTTTACTTGTTCTACCTCAGACTTCTTCCGCAAACGGGGAAACGCTTTGACTCGGTGACTTTCGCGGCATTCCGACTTCGATGCCCCAATTGCCGAAATTCAATTACCTTTGCATTTAGGGTGATCCCTCTTGAGCATGTATGCTTCTGCTACTTGTTCTACATCAGACTTCTTCCGCAAACGGGGAAACGCTTTGACTCGGTGAATTTCGCGACGTTCCGACTTCGATTCCCCGTTTGCCGAAATTCAGTTGCCTTTGGATTTCTAGTGATCCCTCTTTAGTATGTATGCTTCTGCTACTTGTTCTAAATCAGACTACTTACGCAAATGGCGAAACGCTTTGACTCGGTGAGTTTCGCGGCATTTCGATTTCGATGCCCCGGTTGCCGAAATTCAGTTGCCTTTGGATTTCTGGTGATCCCTCTGGAGCATGTATGCTTCTGCTACTTGTTCTAAATCAGACTACTTCCGCAAATGGCGAAACGCTTTGACTCGGTGAGTTTCGCGACATTCCTACTTCGATGCCCCGGTTGTCGAAATTCAGTTTGCTTTGAATTTCGGGTGATCCCTCTTGAGCATGTACGCTTCTGCTACTTGTTCTACATCAGACTTCTTCCGCAAACGGGGAAACGCTTTGACTCGGTGAATTTCGCGGCGTTCCGACTTCGATTCCCCGTTTGCCGAAATTCAGTTGCCTTTGTATTTCTAGTCATCTCTCTTTAGCATGTATGCTTCTGCTACTTGTTCTAAATCAGACTACTTCCGCAAATGGCGAAACGCTTTGACTCGGTGAGTTTCGCGGCATTCCGACTTCGATGCCCCGGTTGTCGAAATTCAGTTTGCTTTGAATTTCGGGTGATCCCTCTTGAGCATGTATGCTTCTGCTACTTGTTCTACATCAGACTTCTTCCGCAAACGGGGAAACGCTTTGACTCGGTGAATTTCGCGGCGTTCCGACTTCGATGCCCCGGTTGCCGAAATTCAGTTGCCTTTGAATTTCGGGTGATCCCTTTTGAGCATGGATGCTTGTGCTACTTGTTCTACATCAGACTTCTTCTGCAAATGGCGAAACGCTTTGACTCGGTGAGTTTCGCGACATTCCAACTACGATGCCTCAGTTGCCGAAATTCAGTTGGCTTTGAATTTCGGGTGATCCCTCTTGAGCATGTATGCTTCTGCTACTTGTTCTACATCAGACTTCTTCCGCAAACGGCGAAACGCTTTGACTCGGTGAGTTTCGCGGAATTCCAACTTCGATGCCCCAGTTGCCGAAATTCAGTTGCCTTTCAATTTCGGGTGATCCCTCTTGAGCATGTATGCTTCTGCTACTTGGTCTACATCAGACTTCTTCCGCAAACATCGAAACGCTTTGCCTCGGTGAGTTTCGCGGCATTCCTACTTCGATGCCCCGGTTGCCGAAATTCAGTTGCCTTTGGATTTCGGGTGATCCCTCTTGAGCATGTATGCTTCTGCTACTCTTTCTACATCAGACTTCTTCCGCAAACGTCAAAACGCTTTGCCTCGGTGAGTTTCGCGGCTTTCCTACTTCGATGCCCCGGTTGCCGAAATTCAATTGCCTTTGAATTTCGGGTGATCCCTCTTGAGCATGTATGCTTCTTTTACTTGTTCTACATCAGACATCTTCCGCAAATGGCGAAACGCTTTGACTCGGTGAATTTCGCGGCATTCCGACTTCGATTCCTCGTTTGCCGAAATTCAGTTGCCTTTGGATTTCGAGTGATCCCTCTTGAGCATGTATGCTTCTGCTACTTGTTCTACATTAGACTTCTTCCGCAAAAGGCGAAACACTTTGACTCGGTGAGTTTCGCGGCATTCCGACTTCGATGCCCCGGTTGCCGAAATTCAGTTGCCTTTCAATTTCGGGTGATCCCTCTTGAGCATGTATGCTTCTGCTACTTGGTTTACATCAGACTTCTTCCGCAAACGTCGAAACTCTTTGCCTCAGTGAGTTTCGCGGCGTTCCTACTTCGATGCCCCGGTTGCCGAAATTCAATTGCCTTTGAATTTCGGGTGATCCCTTTTGAGCATGTATGCTTCTTTTACTTGTTCTACATCAAACTTCTTCCACAAACGGGGAAACGCTTTGACTCGGTGAATTTCGCGGCATTCTGACTTCGATTCCCCGTTTGCCGAAATTCAGTTGCCTTTGGATTTCTGGTGATCCCTCTGGAGCATGTATGTTTCTGCTACTTGTTCTAAATCAGACTACTTCCGCAAATGGCGAAACGCTTTGACTCGATGAGTTTCGCGGCATTCAGACTTCGATCCCCCGGTTGCCGAAATTCAGTTGCCTTTTAATTTCTGGTGATCTCTTTTGAGCATGGATGCTTCTGCTACTTGTTCTACATCAGGCTTCTTCCGCAAATGGCGAAACGCTTTGACTCGGTGAGTTTCGCGACATTCCGACTACGATGCCCCGGTTGCCGAAATTCAGTTGCCTTTGAATTTCGGGTGATCCCTCTTGAGCATGTATGCTTCTGCTACTTGTTCTACATCAGACTTCTTCCGCAAACGGGGAAACACTTTGACTCGGTGAATTTCGCGGCATTCCAACTTTGATTCCCCGGTTGCCGAAATTCAGTTGCCTTTGAATTTCGGGTGACCCCTCTTGAGCATGTATGCTTCTGCTACTTGTTCTAAATCAGAATACTTCCCCAAACGGGGAAATGCTTTGACTCGGTGAATTTCGCGGCATTCCGACTTCGATTCCCCGTTTGCCGAAATTCAGTTGCCTTTGGATTTCGGGTGATCCCACTTGAGCATGGATGCTTCTGCTACTTGTTCTACATCAGACTTCTTCCGCAAATGGCGAAACGCTTTGACTCGATGAGTTTCGCGGCATTCCGACTTAGATGCCCCGGTTGCCGAAATTCAGTTGCCTTTGAATTTCGGGTGATCCCTCTTGAGCATGTATGCTTCTGCTACTTGGTCTACATCAGACTTCTTCAGCAAACGTCGAAACGCTTTGACTCGGTGAATTTCGCAGCATTCCAACTTTGATTCCTCGGTTGCCGAAATTCAGTTGCCTTTGAATTTCGGGTGACCCCTCTTGCGCATGTATGCTTCTGCTACTTGTTCTACATCAGACTTCTTCCCCAAACGGTAAACGCTTTGACTCGGTGAATTTCGAGGCATTCCGACTTCGATTCCCTGTTTGCCGAAATTCAGTTGCCTTTGAATTTCTGGTGATCCCTTTTGAGCATGGATGCTTCTGCTACTTGTTCTACATCAGACTTCTTCCGCAAATGGCGAAACGCATTGACTCGTTGAGTTTCGCGACATTTCGACTACGATGCCCCGGTTGCCGAAATTAAGTTGCCTTTGAATTTCGGGTGATCCCTCTTGAGCATGTATGCTTCTGCTACTTGTTCTACATCAGACTTCTTCCGCAAATGGGGAAACGCTTTGACTCGGTGAATTTCGCGGCATTCCAACTTCGATGCCCCGGTTGCCGAAATTCAGTTGCCTTTCAATTTCGGGTGATCCCTCTTGAGCATGTATGCTTCTGCTACTTGGTTTACATCAGACTTCTTCCGCAAACGTCGAAACGCTTTGCCTCGGTGAGTTTCGCGGCTTTCCTACTTCGATGCCCCGGTTGCCGAAATTCAATTGCCTTTGAATTTCGGGTGATCCATCTTAAGCATCTATGCTTCTTTTACTTGTTCTACATCAGACTTCTTCCGCAAACGGGGAAACGCTTTGGCTTAGTGAATTTCGCAACATTCCAACTTCGATTCCCCGTTTGCCGAAATTCAGTTCCCTTTGGATTTCCGGTGATCCCTCTTGAGCATGTATGCTTCTACTACTTGTTCTAAATTAGACAGTTCCACAAATGGCGAAACGCTTTACTTCGGTGAGTTTCGCGAAATTCCGACTTCGATGCCTCGGTTGCCGAAATTCAGTTGCCTTTGAATTTCGGGTGATCACTCTTGAGCATGTATGCTTCTGCTACTTGTTCTACATTACACTTCTTCCGCAAATGGCGAAACGCTTTGACTCGATGAGTTTCGCGGCATTCCGACTTCGATGCCGCGGTTGCCGAAATTCAGTTGCCTTTGAATTTCGGGTGATCCCTCTTAAGCATGTATGCTTCTGCTACTTGGTCTACATCAGACTTCTTCCGCAAACGTCGAAACGCTTTGCCTCGGTGAGTTTCGCGGCTTTCCTACTTCGATGCCCCGATTGCCGACATTCACGTGCCTTTGAATTTCGGGTGATCCCTCTTGAGCATGTATGCTTCTGCTACTTGTTGTAAATCAGACTTCTTACGGAAATGGCGAAACGCTTTGACTCGATGAGTTTCGCGGCATTCCGACTTCGATGCCCCGGTTGCCAAAATTCAGTTGCCTTTGAATTTCGGGTGATCCCTCTTGAGCATGTATGCTTCTGCTACTCTTTCTACATCAGACTTCTTCCGCAAACGGGGAAACGCTTTGACTCGGTGAATTTCGCGGCATTCCGTCTTCGATTCCCCGTTTGCCGAAATTCAGTTGCCTTTGGATCTCGGGTGATCCCTCTTGAGCATGTATGCTTCTACTACTTGTTCTACATTAGACTTCTTCCGTTAACGGGGAAACGCTTTGACTCGGTGAATTTCGCGGCATTCCGACTTCGATTCCCTGTTTGCCGAAATTCAGTTGCCTTTGGATTTCGGGTGATCCCTCTTGAGCATGTATGCTTCTGCTCCTTGTTCTAAATCAGACTACTTCCGCAAATGGCGAAACGCTTTGACTCGGTGAGTTTCGCGGCATTCCTACTTCGATGCCCCGGTTGCCGAAATTTAGTTGCCTTTGAATTTCGGGTGATCCCTCTTGAGCATGTATGCTTCTGCTACTCTTTCTACATCAGACTTCTTCCGCAAACGGGGAAACGCTTTGACTCGGTGAATTTCGCGGCATTCCGACTTCGATTCCCTGTTTGCCGAAATTGAGTTGCCTTTGGATTTCGTGTGATCCCTCTTGAGCATGTATGCTTCTGCTACTTGTTTTAAATCAGACTTCTTCCGCAAATGGCGAAACGCTTTGACTCGATGAGTTTCGCGGCATTCCAACTTTGATTCCCCGGTTGCCGAAATTCAGTTGCCTTTGAATTTCGGGTGACCCCTCTTCAGCATGTATGCTTCTGCTACTTGTTCTCCATCAGACTTCTTCCCTAAATGGGGAAACGCTTTGACTCGGTGAATTTCGCGGCATTCCGACTTCGATTCCCTGTTTGCCGAAATTCAGTTGCCTTTGGATCTCGGGTGATCCCTCTTGAGCATGTATGCTTCTGCTACTTGTTCTAAATCAGACTACTTCCGCAAATGGCGAAACGCTTTGACTCGGTGAGTTTCGCGGCATTCCGACTTCGATTCCCTGTTTGCCCAAATTAAGTTGCCTTTGGATTTCGTGTGATCCCTCTTGAGCATGTATGCTTCTGCTACTTGGTCTACATCAGACTTCTTCCGCAAACGTCGAAACGCTTTGCCTAGGTGAGTTTCGCGACATTCCTACTTCGATGCCCCGGTTGCCGAAATTCAGTTGCCTTTGAATTTCGGGTGATCCCTCTTGAGCATGTATGCTTCTGCTACTTGGTCTACATCAGACTTCTTCCGCAAACGTCGAAACGCTTTTCCTCGGTGAGTTTCGCGGCTTTCCTACTTCGATGCCCCGGTTGCCGAAATTCAATTGCCTTTGAATTTCGGGTGATCCCTCTTGAGCATGTATGCTTCCTTTACTTGTTCTACATCAGACTTCTTCCGCAAACGGGGAAACGCTTTGACTCGGTGAATTTCGCGGCATTCCGACTTCGATTCCCCGTTTGCCGAAATTCAGTTCCCTTTGGATTTCTGGTGATCCCTCTGGAGCATGTATGCTTCTGCTACTTGTTCTAAATCACACTACTTCCGCAAATGGCGAAACGCTTTGACTCGATGAGTTTCGCGGCATTCCGACTTCGATGCCCCGGTTGCCGAAATTCAGTTGCCTTTGAATTTCTGGTGATCCCTTTTGAGCATGGATGCTTCTGCTACTTGTTCTACATCAGACTTCTTCCGCAAATGGCGAAACGCTTTGACTCGGTGAGTTTCGCGACATTCCGACTACGATGCCCCGGTTGCCGAAATTCAGTTGCCTTTGAATTTCGGGTGATCCCTCTTGAGCATATTTGCTTCTGCTACTTGTTTTAAATCAGACTTCTTCCGCAAATGGCGAAACGCTTTGACTCGGTGAGTTTCGCGAAATTCAAACTTCGATGCCCCGGTTGCCGAAATTCAGTTGCCTTTGAATTTCGGGTGATCCTCTTGAGCATGTTTGCTTCTGCTACTTTTTTTAAATCAGACTTCTTCCGCAAATGGCGAAACGCTTTGACTCGGTGAGTTTCGCGAAATTCAAACTTCGATGCCCCGGTTGCCGAAATGCAGTTGCCTTTGAATTTCGGGTGATCCCTCTTGAGCATGTATGCTTCTGCTACTTGTTCTACATTAGACTTCTTCCGCAAATGGCGAAACGCTTTGACTCGGTGAGTTTCGCGGCATTCCGACTTCGATGCCCCGGTTGCCGAAATTCAGTTGCCTTTCAATTTCGGGTGATCCCTCTTGAGCAGGTATACTTCTGCTACTTGGTTTACATCAGACTTCTTCCGCAAACGTCGAAACGCTTTGCCTCGGTGAGTTTCGCGGCTTTCCTACTTCGATGCCCCGGTTGCCGAAATTCAATTGCCTTTGAATTTCGTGTGATCCCTCTTGAGCATGTATGCTTCTTTTACTTGTTCTACCTCAGACTTCTTCCGCAAACGGGGAAACGCTTTGACTCGGTGACTTTCGCGGCATTCCGACTTTGATTCCCCGTTTGCCGAAATTCAGTTGCCTTTGGATTTCGGGTGATCCCTCTTCAGCATGTATGCTTCTGCTACTTGTTCTAAATCAGACTACTTCCGCAAAGGCGAAACGCTTTGACTCGGTGAGTTACGCGAAATTGCAACTTCGATGCCCCGGTTGCCGAAATTCAGTTGCCTTTGAATTTCGGGTGATCCCTCTTGAGCATGTATGCTTCTGCTACTTGTTCTACATCAGACTTCTTCCGCAAATGGCGAAACGCTTTGCTTCGATGACTTTCGCCGCATTCCGACTTCGATGACCCGGTTGCCGAAATTCAGTTGCCTTTGAATTTCTGGTGATCCCTCTTGAGCATGGATGCTTCTGCTACTTGTTCTACATCAGACTTCTTCCGCAAACAGCGAAACACTTTTGCTCGGTGAGTTTCGCGGAATTCCAACTTCGATGCTCCGTTTGCCAAAATTCAGTTGCCTTTGAATTTCGGGTGATCCCTCTTGAGCATGTATGCTTCTGCTACTTGTTGTAAATCAGACTTCTTCCGCAAATGGCGAAACGCTTTGACTCGGTGAGTTTCGCGACATTCCAACTACGATGCCCCGGTTGCCGACATTCACTTGCCTTTGAATTTCGGGTGATCCCTCTTGAGCATGTATGCTTCTGCTACTTGTTGTAAATCAGACTTCTTCCGCAAATGGCGAAACGCTTTGACTCGATAACTTTCGCGGCATTCCGACTTCGATGCCCCGGTTGCCGAAATTCAGTTGCCTTTGAATGTCGGGTGATCCCTCTTGAGCATGTATGCTTCTGCTACTCTTTCTACATCAGACTTCTTCCGCAAACGGGGAAACGCTTTGACTCGGTGAATTTCGCGGCATTCCGTCTTCGATTCCCCGTTTGCCGAAATTCAGTTGCCTTTGGATCTCGGGTGATCCCTCTTGAGCATGTATGCTTCTACTACTTGTTCTACATTAGACTTCTTCCGTTAACGGGGAAACGCTTTGACTCGGTGAATTTCGCGGCATTCGGACTTCGATTCCCTGTTTGCCGAAATTCAGTTGCCTTTGGATTTCGGGTGATCCCTCTTGAGCATGTATGCTTCTGCTACTTGTTCTACATCAGACTTCTTCCGCAAATGGCGAAACGCTTTGACTCGGTGAGTTTCGCGACATTCCAACTACGATGCCCCGGTTGCCGACATTCACTTGCCTTTGAATTTCGGGTGATCCCTCTTGAGCATGTATGCTTCTGCTACTTGTTGTAAATCAGACTTCTTCCGCAAATGGCGAAACGCTTTGACTCGGTGAGTTTCGCGGCATTCCGACTTCGATGCCCCGGTTGCCGAAATTCAATTGCCTTTGAATTTCGGGTGATCCCTCTTGAGCATGTATGCTTCTGCTACTTGTTGTAAATCAGACTTCTTACGCAAATGGCGAAACGCTTTGACTCGGTGAGTTTCGCGACATTCCGACTTCGATGCCCCGGTTGCCGAAATTCAGTTGCCTTTGAATGTCGGGTGATCCCTCTTGATCATGTATGCTTCTGCTACTCTTTCTACATCAGACTTCTTCCGCAAACGGGGAAACGCTTTGACTCGGTGAATTTCTCGGCATTCCGTCTTCGATTCCCCGTTTGCCGAAATTCAGTTGCCTTTGGATCTCGGGTGATCCCTCTTGAGCATGTATGCTTCTACTACTTGTTCTACATTAGACTTCTTCCGTTAACGGGGAAACGCTTTGACTCGGTGAATTTCGCGGCATTCCGACTTCGATTCCCTGTTTGCCGAAATTCAGTTGCCTTTGGATTTCGGGTGATCCCTCTTGAGCATGTATGCTTCTGCTCCTTGTTCTAAATCAGACTACTTCCGCAAATGGCGAAACGCTTTGACTCGGTGAGTTTCACGGCATTCCTACTTCGATGCCCCGGTTGCCGAAATTTAGTTGCCTTTGAATTTCGGGTGATCCCTCTTGAGCATGTATGCTTCTGCTACTCTTTCTACATCAGACTTCTTCCGCAAACGGGGAAACGCTTTGACTCGGTGAATTTCGCGGCATTCCGACTTCGATTCCCTGTTTGCCGAAATTCAGTTGCCTTTGGATTTCGTGTGATCCCTCTTGAGCATGTATGCTTCTGCTACTTGTTTTAAATCAGACTTCTTCCGCAAATGGCGAAACGCTTTGACTCGATGAGTTTCGCGGCATTCCAACTTTGATTCCCCGGTTGCCGAAATTCAGTTGCCTTTGAATTTCGGGTGACCCCTCTTCAGCATGTATGCTTCTGCTACTTGTTCTCCATCAGACTTCTTCCCCAAATGGGGAAACGCTTTGACTCGGTGAATTTCGCGGCATTCCGACTTCGATTCCCTGTTTGCCGAAATTCAGTTGCCTTTGGATTTCGGGTGATCCCTCTTGAGCATGTATGCTTCTGCTACTTGTTCTAAATCAGACTACTTCCGCAAGTGGCGAAACGCTTTGACTCGGTGAGTTTCGCGGCATTCCGACTTCGATTCCCTATTTGCCGAAATTCAGTTGCCTTTGGATTTCGGGTGATCCCTCTTGAGCATGTATGCTTCTGCTACTTGTTCTAAATCAGACTACTTCCGCAAATGGCGAAACGCTTTGACTCGGTGAGTTTCGCGGCTTTTCGACCTCGATTCCCTGTTTGCCGAAATTCAGTTGCCTTTGGATTTCGTGTGATCCCTCTTGAGCATGTATGCTTCTGCTACTTGGTCTACATCAGACTTCTTCCGCAAACGTCGAAACACTTTGCTTACGTGAGTTTCGCGACATTCCTACTTCGATGCCCCGGTTGCCGAAATTCAGTTGCCTTTGAATTTCGGGTGATCCCTCTTGAGCATGTATGCTTCTGCTACTTGGTCTACATCAGACTTCTTCCGCAAAAGTCGAAACGCTTTTCCTCGGTGAGTTTCGCGGCTTTCCTACTTCGATGCCCCGGTTGCCGAAATTTAGTTGCCTTTGAATTTCGGGTGATCCCTCTTGAGCATGTATGCTTCTGCTACTCTTTCTACATCAGACTTCTTCCGCAAACGGGGAAACGCTTTGACTCGGTGAATTTCGCGGCATTCCGACTTCGATTCCCTGTTTGCCGAAATTCAGTTGCCTTTGGATTTCGTGTGATCCCTCTTGAGCATGTATGCTTCTGCTACTTGGTCTACATCAGACTTCTTCCGCAAACGTCGAAACGCTTTGCTTACGTGAGTTTCGCGACATTCCTACTTCGATGCCCCGGTTGCCGAAATTCAGTTGCCTTTGAATTTCGGGTGATCCCTCTTGAGCATGTATGCTTCTGCTACTTGGTCTACATCAGACTTCTTCCGCAAAAGTCGAAACGCTTTTCCTCGGTGAGTTTCGCGGCTTTCCTACTTCGATGCCCCGGTTGCCGAAATTTAGTTGCCTTTGAATTTCGGGTGATCCCTCTTGAGCATGTATGCTTCTGCTACTCTTTCTACATCAGACTTCTTCCGCAAACGGGGAAACGCTTTGACTCGGTGAATTTCGCGGCATTCCGACTTCGATTCCCCGTTTCCCGAAATTCAGTTGCCTTTGGATTTCTGGTGATCCCTCTGGAGCATGTATGCTTCTGCTACTTGTTCTAAATCAAACTACTTCCGCAAATTGGGAAACGCTTTGACTCGATGAGTTTCGCGGCATTCCGACTTCGATGCCCCGGTTGCCGAAATTCAGTTGCCTTTGAATTTCTGGTGATCCCTTTTGAGCATGGATGCTTCTGCTACTTGTTCTACATCAGACTTCTTCCGCAAATGGCGAAACGCTTTGACTCGGTGAGTTTCGCGACATTTCGACTACGATGCCCCGGTTGCCGAAATTCAGTTGCCTTTGAATTTCGGGTGATCCCTCTTGAGCATATTTGCTTCTGCTACTTGTTTTAAATCAGACTTCTTCCGCAAATGGCGAAACGCTTTGACTCGGTGAGTTTCGCGAAATTCAAACTTCGATGCCCCGGTTGCCGAAATTCAGTTGCCTTTGAATTTCGGGTGATCCTCTTGAGCATGTTTGCTTCTGCTACTTTTTTTAAATCAGACTTCTTCCGCAAATGGCAAAACGCTTTGACTCGGTGAGTTTCGCGAAATTCAAACTTCGATGCCCCGGTTGCCGAAATTCAGTTGCCTTTGAATTTCGGGTGATCCCTCTTGAGCATGTATGCTTCTGCTACTTGTTCTAAATTAGACTTCTTCCGCAAATGGCGAAACGCTTTGACTCGGTGAGTTTCGCGGCATTCCGACTTCGATGCCCCGGTTGCCGAAATTCAGTTGCCTTTCAATTTCGGGTGATCCCTCTTGAGCAGGTATACTTTTGCTACTTGGTTTACATCAGACTTCTTCCGCAAACGTCGAAACGCTTTGCCTCGGTGAGTTTCGCGGCTTTCCTACTTCGATGCCCCGGTTGCCGAAATTCAATTGCCTTTGAATTTCGTGTGATCCCTCTTGAGCATGTATGCTTCTTTTACTTGTTCTACCTCAGACTTCTTCCGCAAACGGGGAAACGCTTTGACTCGGTGACTTTCGCGGCATTCCGACTTTGATTCCCCGTTTGCCGAAATTCAGTTGCCTTTGGATTTCGGGTGATCCCTCTTGAGCATGTATGCTTCTGCTACTTGTTCTAAATCAGACTACTTCCGCAAAGGCCAAACGCTTTGACTCGGTGAGTTACGCGAAATTGCGACTTCGATGCCCCGGTTGCCGAAATACAGTTGCCTTTGAATTTCGGGTGATCCCTCTTGAGCATGTATGCTTCTGCTACTTGTTCTACATCAGACTTCTTACGCAAACGGGGAAACGCTTTGACTCGGTGAGTTTCGCGAAATTCAAACTTCGATGCCCCGGTTGCCGAAATTCAGTTGCCTTTGAATTTCGGGTGATCCTCTTGAGCATGTTTGCTTCTGCTACTTTTTTTAAATCAGACTTCTTCCGCAAATGGCAAAACGCTTTGACTCGGTGAGTTTCGCGAAATTCAAACTTCGATGCCCCGGTTGCCGAAATTCAGTTGCCTTTGAATTTCGGGTGATCCCTCTTGAGCATGTATGCTTCTGCTACTTGTTCTAAATTAGACTTCTTCCGCAAATGGCGAAACGCTTTGACTCGGTGAGTTTCGCGGCATTCCGACTTCGATGCCCCGGTTGCCGAAATTCAGTTGCCTTTCAATTTCGGGTGATCCCTCTTGAGCAGGTATACTTTTGCTACTTGGTTTACATCAGACTTCTTCCGCAAACGTCGAAACGCTTTGCCTCGGTGAGTTTCGCGGCTTTCCTACTTCGATGCCCCGGTTGCCGAAATTCAATTGCCTTTGAATTTCGTGTGATCCCTCTTGAGCATGTATGCTTCTTTTACTTGTTCTACCTCAGACTTCTTCCGCAAACGGGGAAACGCTTTGACTCGGTGACTTTCGCGGCATTCCGACTTTGATTCCCCGTTTGCCGAAATTCAGTTGCCTTTGGATTTCGGGTGATCCCTCTTGAGCATGTATGCTTCTTTTACTTGTTCTACATCAGACTTCTTCCGCAAACAGGGAAACGCTTTGACTCGGTGAATTTCGCGGCATTCCGACTTCGATTCCCCGTTTGCCGAAATTCAGTTGCCTTTGAATTTCGGGTGATCCCTCTTGAGCATGTATGCTTCTGCTACTTGTTCTACATCAGACTTCTTACGCAAATGGCGAAACGCTTTGACTCGGTGAGTTTCGCGACATTCCGACTACGATGCCCCGATTGCCGAAATTCAGTTGCCTTTGAATTTCGGGTGATCCCTCTTGAGCATGTATGCTTCTGCTACTCTTTCTACATCAGACTTCTTCCGCAAACGGGGAAACGCTTTGACTCGGTGAATTTCGCGGAATTCCAACTTCGATGCTCCGTTTGCCGAAATTCAGTTGCCTTTGAATTTCGGGTGATCCTCTTGAGCATGTTTGCTTCTGCTACTTTTTTTAAATCAGACTTCTTCCGCAAATGGCAAAACGCTTTGACTCGGTGAGTTTCGCGAAATTCAAACTTCGATGCCCCGGTTGCCGAAATTCAGTTGCCTTTGAATTTCGGGTGATCCCTCTTGAGCATGTATGCTTCTGCTACTTGTTCTAAATTAGACTTCTTCCGCAAATGGCGAAACGCTTTGACTCGGTGAGTTTCGCGGCATTCCGACTTCGATGCCCCGGTTGCCGAAATTCAGTTGCCTTTCAATTTCGGGTGATCCCTCTTGAGCAGGTATACTTTTGCTACTTGGTTTACATCAGACTTCTTCCGCAAACGTCGAAACGCTTTGCCTCGGTGAGTTTCGCGGCTTTCCTACTTCGATGCCCCGGTTGCCGAAATTCAATTGCCTTTGAATTTCGTGTGATCCCTCTTGAGCATGTATGCTTCTTTTACTTGTTCTACCTCAGACTTCTTCCGCAAACGGGGAAACGCTTTGACTCGGTGACTTTCGCGGCATTCCGACTTTGATTCCCCGTTTGCCGAAATTCAGTTGCCTTTGGATTTCGGGTGATCCCTCTTGAGCATGTATGCTTCTGCTACTTGTTCTAAATCAGACTACTTCCGCAAAGGCGAAACGCTTTGACTCGGTGAGTTACGCGAAATTGCGACTTCGATGCCCCGGTTGCCGAAATACAGTTGCCTTTGAATTTCGGGTGATCCCTCTTGAGCATGTATGCTTCTGCTACTTGTTCTACATCAGACTTCTTACGCAAATGGCGAAATGCTTTGACTCGGTGAGTTTCGCGACATTCCGACTTCGATGCCCCGGTTGCCGAAATTCAGTTGCCTTTGAATTTCGGGTGATCCCTCTTGAGCATGTATGCTTCTGCTACTCTTTCTACATCAGACTTCTTCCGCAAACGGGGAAACGCTTTGACTCGGTGAATTTCGCGGAATTCCAACTTCGATGCTCCGTTTGCCGAAATTCAGTTGCCTTTGAATTTCGGGTGATCCCTCTTGAGCATGTATGCTTCTGCTACTTGTTGTAAATCAGACTTCTTCCGCAAATGGCGAAACGCTTTGACTCGGTGAGTTTCGCGACATTCCAACTACGATGCCCCGGTTGCCGACATTCACTTGCCTTTGAATTTCGGGTGATCCCTCTTGAGCATGTATGCTTCTGCTACTTGTTGTAAATCAGACTTCTTCCGCAAATGGCGAAACGCTTTGACTCGATAACTTTCGCGGCATTCCGACTTCGATGCCCCGGTTGCCGAAATTCAGTTGCCTTTGAATGTCGGGTGATCCCTCTTGAGCATGTATGCTTCTGCTACTCTTTCTACATCAGACTTCTTCCGCAAACGGGGAAACGCTTTGACTCGGTGAATTTCGCGGCATTCCGACTTCGATTCCCTGTTTGCCGAAATTCAGTTGCCTTTGGATTTCGTGTGATCCCTCTTGAGCATGTATGCTTCTGCTACTTGTTTTAAATCAGACTTCTTCCGCAAATGGCGAAACGCTTTGACTCGGTGAGTTTCGCGAAATTCAAACTTCGATGCCCCGGTTGCCGAAATTCAGTTGCCTTTGAATTTCGGGTGATCCCTCTTGAGCATGTATGCTTCTACTACTTGTTCTAAATTAGACTTCTTCCGCAAATGGCGAAACGCTTTGACTCGGTGAGTTTCGCGGCATTCCGACTTCGATGCCCCGGTTTCCGAAATTCAGTTGCCTTTCAATTTCGGGTGATCCCTCATGAGCAGGTATACTTCTGCTACTTGGTTTACATCAGACTTCTTCCGCAAACGTCGAAACGCTTTGCCTCGGTGAGTTTCGCGGCTTTCCTACTTCGATGCCCCGGTTGCCGAAATTCAATTGCCTTTGAATTTCGTGTGATCCCTCTTGAGCATGTATGCTTCTTTTACTTGTTCTACCTCAGACTTCTTCCGCAAACGGGGAAACGCTTTGACTCGGTGACTTTCGCGGCATTCCGACTTTGATTCCCCGTTTGCCGAAATTCAGTTGCCTTTGGATTTCGGGTGATCCCTCTTGAGCATGTATGCTTCTGCTACTTGTTCTAAATCAGACTACTTCCGCAAAGGCGAAACGCTTTGACTCGGTGAGTTACGCGAAATTGCGACTTCGATGCCCCGGTTGCCGAAATTCAGTTGCCTTTGAATTTCGGGTGATCCCTCTTGAGCATGTATGCTTCTGCTACTTGTTCTACATCAGACTTCTTACGCAAATGGCGAAACGCTTTGACTCGGTGAGTTTCGCGACATTCCGACTTCGATGCCCCGGTTGCCGAAATTCAGTTGCCTTTGAATTTCGGGTGATCCCTCTTGAGCATGTATGCTTCTGCTACTCTTTCTACATCAGACTTCTTCCGCAAACGGGGAAACGCTTTGACTCGGTGAATTTCGCGGCATTCCGTCTTCGATTCCCCGTTTGCCGAAATTCAGTTGCCTTTGGATCTCGGGTGATCCCTCTTGAGCATGTATGCTTCTACTACTTGTTCTACATTAGACTTCTTCCGTTAACGGGGAAACGCTTTGACTCGGTGAATTTCGCGGCATTCCGACTTCGATTCCCTGTTTGCCGAAATTCAGTTGCCTTTGGATTTCGGGTGATCCCTCTTGAGCATGTATGCTTCTGCTCCTTGTTCTAAATCAGACTACTTCCGCAAATGGCGAAACGCTTTGACTCGGTGAGTTTCGCGGCATTCCTACTTCGATGCCCCGGTTGCCGAAATTTAGTTGCCTTTGAATTTCGGGTGATCCCTCTTGAGCATGTATGCTTCTGCTACTCTTTCTACATCAGACTTCTTCCGCAAACGGGGAAACGCTTTGACTCGGTGAATTTCGCGGCATTCCGACTTCGATTCCCTGTTTGCCGAAATTCAGTTGCCTTTGGATTTCGTGTGATCCCTCTTGAGCATGTATGCTTCTGCTACTTGTTTTAAATCAGACTTCTTACGCAAATGGCGAAACGCTTTGACTCGATGAGTTTCGCGGCATTCCAACTTTGATTCCCCGGTTGCCGAAATTCAGTTGCCTTTGAATTTCGGGTGACCCCTCTTGAGCATGTATGCTTCTGCTACTTTTTCTCCATCAGACTTCTTCCCCAAATGGGGAAACGCTTTGACTCGGTGAATTTCGCGGCATTCCGACTTCGATTCCCTATTTGCCGAAATTCAGTTGCCTTTGGATTTCGGGTGATCCCTCTTGAGCATGTATGCTTCTGCTACTTGTTCTAAATCAGACTACTTCCGCAAATGGCGAAACGCTTTGACTCGGTGAGTTTCGCCGCTTTCCGACTTTGATTCCCTGTTTGTCGAAATTCAGTTGCCTTTGGATTTCGTGTGATCCCTCTTGAGCATGTATGCTTCTGCTACTTGGTCTACATCAGACTTCTTCCGCAAACGTCGAAACGCTTTGCTTACGTGAGTTTCGCGACATTCCTACTTCGATGCCCCGGTTGCCGAAATTCAGTTGCCTTTGAATTTCGGGTGATCCTCTTGAGCATGTTTGCTTCTGCTACTTTTTTTAAATCAGACTTCTTCCGCAAATGGCGAAACGCTTTGACTCGGTGAGTTTCGCGAAATTCAAACTTCGATGCCCCGGTTGCCGAAATTCAGTTGCCTTTGAATTTCGGGTGATCCCTCTTGAGCATGTATGCTTCTGCTACTTGTTCTACATCAGACTTCTTACGCAAATGGCGAAACGCTTTGACTCGGTGAGTTTCGCGACATTCCGACTTCGATGCCCCGGTTGCCGAAATTCAGTTGCCTTTGAATTTCGGGTGATCCCTCTTGAGCATGTATGCTTCTGCTACTCTTTCTACATCAGACTTCTTCCGCAAACGGGGAAACGCTTTGACTCGGTGAATTTCGCGGCATTCCGTCTTCGATTCCCCGTTTGCCGAAATTCAGTTGCCTTTGGATCTCGGGTGATCCCTCTTGAGCATGTATGCTTCTACTACTTGTTCTACATTAGACTTCTTCCGTTAACGGGGAAACGCTTTGACTCGGTGAATTTCGCGGCATTCCGACTTCGATTCCCTGTTTGCCGAAATTCAGTTGCCTTTGGATTTCGGGTGATCCCTCTTGAGCATGTATGCTTCTGCTCCTTGTTCTAAATCAGACTACTTCCGCAAATGGCGAAACGCTTTGACTCGGTGAGTTTCGCGGCATTCCTACTTCGATGCCCCGGTTGCCGAAATTTAGTTGCCTTTGAATTTCGGGTGATCCCTCTTGAGCATGTATGCTTCTGCTACTCTTTCTACATCAGACTTCTTCCGCAAACGGGGAAACGCTTTGACTCGGTGAATTTCGCGGCATTCCGACTTCGATTCCCTGTTTGCCGAAATTCAGTTGCCTTTGGATTTCATGTGATCCCTCTTGAGCATGTATGCTTCTGCTACTTGTTTTAAATCAGACTTCTTCCGCAAATGGCGAAACGCTTTGACTCGATGAGTTTCGCGGCATTCCAACTTTGATTCCCCGGTTGCCGAAATTCAGTTGCCTTTGAATTTCGGGTGACCCCTCTTGAGCATGTATGCTTCTGCTACTTTTTCTCCATCAGACTTCTTCCCCAAATGGGGAAACGCTTTGACTCGGTGAATTTCGCGGCATTCCGACTTCGATTCCCTATTTGCCGAAATTCAGTTGCCTTTGGATTTCGGGTGATCCCTCTTGAGGATGTATGCTTCTGCTACTTGTTCTAAATCAGACTACTTCCGCAAAGGGCGAAACGCTTTGACTCGGTGAGTTTCGCCGCTTTCCGACTTCGATTCCCTGTTTGCCGAAATTCAGTTGCCTTTGGATTTCGTGTGATCCCTCTTGAGCATGTATGCTTCTGCTACTTGGTCTACATCAGACTTCTTCCGCAAACGTCGAAACGCTTTGCTTACGTGAGTTTCGCGACATTCCTACTTCGATGCCCCGGTTGCCGAAATTCAGGTTCCTTTGAATTTCGGGTGATCCTCTTGAGCATGTTTGCTTCTGCTACTTTTTTTAAATCAGACTTCTTCTGCAAATGGCGAAACGCTTTGACTCGGTGAGTTTCGCGAAATTCAAACTTCGATGCCCCGGTTGCCGAAATTCAGTTGCCTTTGAATTTCGGGTGATCCCTCTTGAGCATGTATGCTTCTGCTACTTGTTCTAAATTAGACTTCTTCCGCAAATGGCGAAACGCTTTGACTCGGTGAGTTTCGCGGCATTCCGACTTCGATGCCCCGGTTGCCGAAATTCAGTTGCCTTTCAATTTCGGGTGATCCCTCTTGAGCAGGTATACTTTTGCTACTTGGTTTACATCAGACTTCTTCCGCAAACGTCGAAACGCTTTGCCTCGGTGAGTTTCGCGGCTTTCCTACTTCGATGCCCCGGTTGCCGAAATTCAATTGCCTTTGAATTTCGTGTGATCCCTCTTGAGCATGTATGCTTCTTTTACTTGTTCTACCTCAGACTTCTTCCGCAAACGGGGAAACGCTTTGACTCGGTGACTTTCGCGGCATTCCGACTTCGATTCCCCGTTTGCCGAAATTCAGTTGCCTTTGGATTTCGGGTGATCCCTCTTGAGCATATGCTTCTGCTACTTGTTCTACATCAGACTTCTTCCGCAAATGGCGAAACGCTTTGACTCGGTGAGTTTCGCGACATTCCAACTACGATGCCCCGGTTGCCGACATTCACTTGCCTTTGAATTTCGGGTGATCCCTCTTGAGCATGTATGCTTCTGCTACTTGTTGTAAATCAGACTTCTTCCGCAAATGGCGAAACGCTTTGACTCGATGAGTTTCGCGGCATTCCGACTTCGATGCCCCGGTTGCCGAAATTCAGTTGCCTTTGAATTTCGGGTGATCCCTCTTGAGCATGTATGCTTCTGCTACTCTTTCTACATCAGACTTCTTCCGCAAACGGGGAAACGCTTTGACTCGGTGAATTTCGCGGTATTCCGTCTTCGATTCCCCGTTTGCCGAAATTCAGTTGCCTTTGGATCTCGGGTGATCCCTCTTGAGCATGTATGCTTCTACTACTTGTTCTACATTAGACTTCTTCCGTTAACGGGGAAACGCTTTGACTCGGTGAATTTCGCGGCATTCCGACTTCGATTCCCTGTTTGCCAAAATTCAGTTGCCTTTGGATTTCGGGTGATCCCTCTTGAGCATGTATGCTTCTGCTCCTTGTTCTAAATCAGACTACTTCCGCAAATGGCGAAACGCTTTGACTCGGTCAGTTTCGCGGCATTCCGACTTCGATGCCCCGGTTGCCGAAATTCAGTTGCCTTTCAATTTCGGGTGATCCCTCTTGAGCATGTATGCTTCTGCTACTTGGTTTACATCAGACTTCTTCCGCAAACGTCGAAACGCTTTGCCTCAGTGAGTTTCGCGGCGTTCCTACTTCGATGCCCCGGTTGCCGAAATTCAATTGCCTTTGAATTTCGGGTGATCCCTTTTGAGCATGTATGCTTCTTTTACTTATTCTACATCAGACTTCTTCCACAAACGGGGAAACGCTTTGACTCGGTGAATTTCGCGGCATTCCGACTTCGATTCCCCGTTTGCCGAAATTCAGTTGCCTTTGGATTTCTGGTGATCCCTCTGGAGCATGTATGTTTCTGCTACTTGTTCTAAATCACACTACTTCCGCAAATGGCGAAACGCTTTGACTCGATGAGTTTCGCGGCATTCAGACTTCGATCCCCCGGTTGCCGAAATTCAGTTGCCTTTCAATTTCTGGTGATCCCTTTTGAGCATGGATGCTTCTGCTACTTGTTCTACATCAGGCTTCTTCCGCAAATGGCGAAACGCTTTGACTCGATGAGTTTCGCGACATTCCGACTACGATGCCCCGGTTGCCGAAATTCAGTTGTCTTTGAATTTCGGGTGATCCCTCTTGAGCATGTATGCTTCTGCTACTTGTTCTACATCAGACTTCTTCCGCAAACGGGGAAACGCTTTGTCTCGGTGAATTTCGCGGCATTCCAACTTTGATTCCCCGGTTGCCGAAATTCAGTTGCCTTTGAATTTCGGGTGACCCCTCTTGAGCATGTATGCTTCTGCTACTTGTTCTAAATCAGACTACTTCCCCAAACGGGGAAACGCTTTGACTCGGTGAATTTCGCGGCATTCTGACTTCGATTCCCCGTTTGCCGAAATTCAGTTGCCTTTGGATTTCGGGTGATTCCTCTTGAGCATGTATGCTTCTGCTACTTGTTTTAAATCAGACTTCTTCCGCAAATGGCGAAACGCTTTGACTCGATGAGTTTCGCGGCATTCCGACTTCGATGCCCCGGTTGCCGAAATTCAGTTGCCTTTGGATTTTGGGTGATCCCTCTTGAGCATGTATGCTTCTGCTACTTGTTTTAAATCAGACTTCTTCCGCAAATGGCGAAACGCTTTGACTCGATGAGTTTCGCGGCATTCTGACTTCGATTCCCCGTTTGCCGAAATTCAGTTGCCTTTGGATTTTGGGTGATCCCTCTTGAGCATGTATGCTTCTGCTACTTGTTTTAAATCAGACTTCTTCCGCAAATGGCAAAACGCTTTGACTCGATGAGTTTCGCGGCATTCCGACTTCGATGCCCCGGTTGCCGAAATTCAGTTGCCTTTGAATTTCGGGTGATCCCTCTTGAGCATGTATGCTTCTGCTACTTGGTCTACATCAGACTTCTTCCGCAAACGTCGAAACGCTTTGACTCGGTGAATTTCGCGGCATTCCAACTTTGATTCCTCGGTTGCCGAAATTCAGTTGCCTTTGAATTTCGGGTGACCCCTCTTGCGCATGTATGCTTCTGCTACTTGTTCTACATCAGACTTCTTCCCCAAACGGTAAACGCTTTGACTCGGTGAATTGCGCGGCATTCCGACTTCGATTCCCCGTTTGCCGAAATTCAGTTGCCTTTGGATTTCGGGTGATCCCTCTTGAGCATGTATGCTTCTGCTACTTGTTTTAAATCAGACTTCTTCCGCTAATGGCGAAACGCTTTGACCCGAAGAGTTTCGCGGCATTCCGACTTCGATGCCCCGGTTGCCGAAATTCAGTTGCCTTTGAATTTCTGGTGATCCCTTTTGAGCATGGATGCTTCTGCTACTTGTTCTACATCAGACTTCTTCCGCAAATGGCGAAACGCATTGACTCGTTGAGTTTCGCGACATTCCGACTACGATGCCCCGGTTGCCGAAATTCAGTTGCCTTTGAATTTCGGGTGATCCCTCTTGAGCATGTATGCTTCTGCTACTTGTTCTACATCAGACTTCTTCCGCAAACGGGGAAACGCTTTGACTCGGTGAATTTCGCGACATTCCAACTTCGATGCCTCGGTTGCCGAAATTCAGTTGCCTTTCAATTTCGGGTGATCCCTCTTGAGCATGTATGCTTCTGCTACTTGGTTTACATCAGACTTCTTCCGCAAACGTCGAAATGCTTTGCCTCGGTGAGTTTCGCGGCTTTCCTACTTCGATGCCCCGGTTGCCGAAATTCAATTGCCTTTGAATTTCGAGTGATCCCTCTTGAGCATCTATGCTTCTTTTACTTGTTCTACATCAGACTTCTTCCGCAAACGGGGAAACGCTTTGGCTCAGTGAATTTCGCCACACTCCGACTTCGATTCCCTGTTTGCCGAAATTCAGTTGCCTTTGGAATTCGGGTAATCCCTCTTGAGCATGTATGCTTCTGCTCCTTGTTCTAAATCAGACTACTTCCGCAAATGGCGAAACGCTTTGACTCGGTGAGTTTCGCGGCATTCCTACTTCGATGCCCCGGTTGCCGAAATTTAGTTGCCTTTGAATTTCGGGTGATCCCTCTTGAGCATGTATGCTTCTGCTACTCTTTCTACATCAGACTTCTTCCGCAAACGGGGAAACGCTTTGACTCGGTGAATTTCGCGGCATTCCGACTTCGATTCCCTGTTTGCCGAAATTCAGTTGCCTTTGGATTTCGTGTGATCCCTCTTGAGCATGTATGCTTCTGCTACTTGTTTTAAATCAGACTTTTTCCGCAAATGGCGAAACGCTTTGACTCGATGAGTTTCGCGGCATTCCGACTTCGATGCCCCGGTTGCCGAAATTCAGTTGCCTTTGAATTTCGGGTGATCCCTCTTGAGCATGTATGATTCTGCTACTCTTTCTACATCAGACTTCTTCCGCAAACGGGGAAACGCTTTGACTCGTTTAATTTCGCGGCATTCCAACTTTGATTCCCCAGTTTCCGAAATTCAGTTGCCTTTGAATTTCGGGTGACCCCTCTTCAGCATGTTTGCTTCTGCTACTCTTTCTACATCAGACTTCTTCCGCAAACGGGGAAACGCTTTGACTCGGTGAATTTCGCGGCATTCCGACTTCGAGTCCCTGTTTGCCGAAATTCAGTTGCCTTTGGATTTCGGGTGATCCCTCTTGAGCATGTAAGCTTCTGCTACTTGTTCTAAATCAGACTACTTCCGCAAATGGCGAAACGCTTTCACTCGGTGAGTTTCGCGACATTCCGACTTCGATTCCCTGTTTGCCGAAATTCAGTTGCCTTTGGATTTCATGTGATCCCTCTTGAGCATGTATGCTTCTGCTACTTGGTCTACATCAGACTTCTTCCGCAAACGTCGAAACGCTTTGCCTAGGTGAGTTTCGCGGCATTCCTACTTCGATCCCCGGTTGCCGAAATTTAGTTGCCTTTGAATTTCGGGTAATCCCTCTTGAGCATGTATGCTTCTGCTACTTGGTCTACATCAGACTTCTTCCGCAAATGTCGAAACGCTTTTCCTCGGTGAGTTTCGCGGCTTTCCTACTTCGATGCCCCGGTTGCCGAAATTCAATTGCCTTTGAATTTCGGGTGATCCCTCTTGAGCATGTATGCTTCCTTTACTTGTTCTACATCAGACTTCTTCCGCAAACGGGGAAACGCTTTGACTCGGTGAATTTCGCGGCATTCCGACTTCGATTCCCCGTTTGCTGAAATGCAGTTGCCTTTGGATTTCTGGTGATCCCTCTGGAGCATGTATGCTTCTGCTACTTGTTCTAAATCAGACTACTTCCGCAAATGGCGAAACGCTTTGACTCGATGAGTTTCGCGGCATTCCGACTTCGATGCCCCGGTTGCCGAAATTCAGTTGCCTTTAAATTTCTGGTGATCCCTTTTGAGCATGGATGCTTCTGCTACTTGTTCTACATCAGACTTCTTCCGCAAATGGCGAAACGCTTTGACTCGGTGAGTTTCGCGACATTCTGACTACGATGCCCCGGTTGCCGAAATTCAGTTGCCTTTGAATTTCGGGTGATCCCTCTTGAGCATGTTTGCTTCTGCTACTTGTTTTAAATCAGACTTCTTCCGCAAATGGCGAAACGCTTTGACTCGGTGAGTTTCGTGAAATTCAAACTTCGATGCCCCGGTTGCCGAAATTCAGTTGCCTTTGAATTTCGGGTGATCCCTCTTGAGCATGTTTGCTTCTGCTACTTGTTTTAAATCAGACTTCTTCCGCAAATGGCGAAACGCTTTGACTCGGTGAGTTTCGCGAAATTCAAACTTCGATGCCCCGGTTGCCGAAATTCAGTTGCCTTTGAATTTCGGGTGATCCCTCTTGAGCATGTATGCTTCTGGTACTTGTTCTACATTAGACTTCTTCCGCAAATGGCGAAACGCTTTGACTCGGTGAGTTTCGCGGCATTCCAACTTCGATGCCCCGGTTGCCGAAATTCAGTTGCCTTTCAATTTCGGGTGATCCCTCTGGAGCATCTATGCTTCTTTTACTTGTTCTACATCAGACTTCTTCCGCAAACGGGGAAACGCTTTGGCTCAGTGAATTTCGCAAGATTCCGACTTCGATTCCCCGTTTGCCGAAATTCAGTTGCCTTTGGATTTCGGGTGATCCCTCTTGAGCATGTATGCTTCTGCTACTTGTTCTACATGACACTTCTTCCGCAAATGGCGAAACGCTTTGACTCGATGAGTTTCGCGGCATTCCGACTTCGATGCCCCGGTTGCCGAAATTCAGTTGCCTTTGAATTTCGGGTGATCCCTCTTGAGCATGTATGCTTCTGGTACTTGTTCTACATTAGACTTCTTCCGCAAATGGCGAAACGCTTTGACTCGGTGAGTTTCGCGGCATTCCAACTTCGATGCCCCGGTTGCCGAAATTCAGTTGCCTTTCAATTTCGGGTGATCCCTCTGGAGCATCTACGCTTCTTTTACTTGTTCTACATCAGACTTCTTCCGCAAACGGGGAAACGCTTTGGCTTAGTGAATTTTGCAAGATTCCGACTTCGATTCCCCGTTTGCCGAAATTCAGTTGCCTTTGGATTTCGGGTGATCGCTCTTGAGCATGTATGCTTCTGCTACTTGTTCTACATGACACTTCTTCCGCAAATGGCGAAACGCTTTGACTCGATGAGTTTCGCGGCATTCCGACTTCGATGCCCCGGTTGCCGAAATTCAGTTGCCTTTGAATTTCGGGTGATCCCTCTTGAGCATGTATGCTTCTGCTACTTGGTGTACATCAGACTTCTTCCGCAAACGTCGAAACGCTTTGCCTCGGTGAGTTTCGCGGCTTTCCTACTTCGATGCCCCGGTTGCCGACATTCACTTGCCTTTGAATTTCGGTTGATCCCTCTTGAGCATGTATGCTTCTGCTACTTGTTGTAAATCAGACTTCTTCCGCAAATGGCGAAACGCTTTGACTCGATCAGTTTCGCGGCATTCCGACTTCGATGCCCCGGTTGCCGAAATTCAGTTGCCTTTCAATTTCGGGTGATCCCTCTTGAGCATGTATGCTTCTGCTACTCTTTCTACATCAGACTTCTTCCGCAAACGGGGAAACGCTTTGACTCGGTGAATTTCGCGGCATTCCGTCTTCGATTCCCCATTTGCCGAAATTCAGTTGCCTTTGGATCTCGGGTGATCCCTCTTGAGCATGTATGCTTCTACTACTTGTTCTACATTAGACTTCTTCCGTAAACGGGGAAACGCTTTGACTCGGTGAATTTCGCGGCATTCCGACTTCGATTTCCTGTTTGCCGAAATTCAGTTGCCTTTGGAATTCGGGTAATCCCTCTTGAGCATGTATGCTTCTGCTCCTTGTTCTAAATCAGACTACTTCCGCAAATGGCGAAACGCTTTGACTCGGTGAGTTTCGCGGCATTCCTACTTCGATGCCCCGGTTGCCGAAATTTAGTTGCCTTTGAATTTCGGGTGATCCCTCTTGAGCATGTATGCTTCTGCTACTCTTTCTACATCAGACTTCTTCCGCAAACGGGGAAACGCTTTGGCTCAGTGAATTTCGCAAGATTCCGACTTCGATTCCCCGTTTGCCGAAATTCAGTTGCCTTTGGATTTCGGGTGATCCCTCTTGAGCATGTATGCTTCTGCTACTTGTTCTACATGACACTTCTTCCGCAAATGGCGAAACGCTTTGACTCGATGAGTTTCGCGGCATTCCGACTTCGATGCCCCGGTTGCCGAAATTCAGTTGCCTTTGAATTTCGGGTGATCCCTCTTGAGCATGTATGCTTCTGCTACTTGGTGTACATCAGACTTCTTCCGCAAACGTCGAAACGCTTTGCCTCGGTGAGTTTCGCGGCTTTCCTACTTCGATGCCCCGGTTGCCGACATTCACTTGCCTTTGAATTTCGGTTGATCCCTCTTGAGCATGTATGCTTCTGCTACTTGTTGTAAATCAGACTTCTTCCGCAAATGGCGAAACGCTTTGACTCGATCAGTTTCGCGGCATTCCGACTTCGATGCCCCGGTTGCCGAAATTCAGTTGCCTTTCAATTTCGGGTGATCCCTCTTGAGCATGTATGCTTCTGCTACTCTTTCTACATCAGACTTCTTCCGCAAACGGGGAAACGCTTTGACTCGGTGAATTTCGCGGCATTCCGTCTTCGATTCCCCATTTGCCGAAATTCAGTTGCCTTTGGATCTCGGGTGATCCCTCTTGAGCATGTATGCTTCTACTACTTGTTCTACATTAGACTTCTTCCGTAAACGGGGAAACGCTTTGACTCGGTGAATTTCGCGGCATTCCGACTTCGATTTCCTGTTTGCCGAAATTCAGTTGCCTTTGGAATTCGGGTAATCCCTCTTGAGCATGTATGCTTCTGCTCCTTGTTCTAAATCAGACTACTTCCGCAAATGGCGAAACGCTTTGACTCGGTGAGTTTCGCGGCATTCCTACTTCGATGCCCCGGTTGCCGAAATTTAGTTGCCTTTGAATTTCGGGTGATCCCTCTTGAGCATGTATGCTTCTGCTACTCTTTCTACATCAGACTTCTTCCGCAAACGGGGAAATGCTTTGACTCGGTGAATTTCGCGGCATTCCGACTTCGATTCCCTGTTTGCCGAAATTCAGTTGCCTTTGGATTTCGTGTGATCCCTCTTGAGCATGTATGCTTCTGCTACTTGGTCTACATCAGACTTCTTCCGCAAACGTCGAAACGCTTTGCCTAGGTGAGTTTCACGGCATTCCTACTTCGATGCCCCGGTTGCCGAAATTTAGTTGCCTTTGAATTTCGGGTGATCCCTCTTGAGCATGTATGCTTCTGCTACTCTTTCTACATCAGACTTCTTCCGCAAACGGGGAAACGCTTTGACTCGGTGAATTTCGCGGCATTCCGACTTCGATTCCCTGTTTGCCGAAATTCAGTTGCCTTTGGATTTCGTGTGATCCCTCTTGAGCATGTATGCTTCTGCTACTTGTTTTAAATCAGACTTTTTCCGCAAATGGCGAAACGCTTTGACTCGATGAGTTTCGCGGCATTCCGACTTCGATGCCCCGGTTGCCGAAATTCAGTTGCCTTTGAATTTCGGGTGATCCCTCTTGAGCATGTATGATTCTGCTACTCTTTCTACATCAGACTTCTTCCGCAAACGGGGAAACGCTTTGACTCGTTTAATTTCGCGGCATTCCAACTTTGATTCCCCGGTTGCCGAAATTCAGTTGCCTTTGAATTTCGGGTGACCCCTCTTCAGCATGTTTGCTTCTGCTACTCTTTCTACATCAGACTTCTTCCGCAAACGGGGAAACGCTTTGACTCGGTGAATTTCGCGGCATTCCGACTTCGAGTCCCTGTTTGCCGAAATTCAGTTGCCTTTGGATTTCGGGTGATCCCTCTTGAGCATGTATGCTTCTGCTACTTGTTCTAAATCAGACTACTTCCGCAAATGGCGAAACGCTTTGACTCGATGAGTTTCGCGACATTCCGACTTCGATTCCCTGTTTGCCGAAATTCAGTTGCCTTTGGATTTCGTGTGATCCCTCTTGAGCATGTATGCTTCTGCTACTTGGTCTACATCAGACTTCTTCCGCAAACGTCGAAACGCTTTGCCTAGGTGAGTTTCGCGGCATTCCTACTTCGATCCCCGGTTGCCGAAATTTAGTTGCCTTTGAATTTCGGGTAATCCCTCTTGAGCATGTATGCTTCTGCTACTTGGTCTACATCAGACTTCTTCCGCAAATGTCGAAACGCTTTTCCTCGGTGAGTTTCGCGGCTTTCCTACTTCGATGCCCCGGTTGCCGAAATTCAATTGCCTTTGAATTTCGGGTGATCCCTCTTGAGCATGTATGCTTCCTTTACTTGTTCTACATCAGACTTCTTCCGCAAACGGGGAAACGCTTTGACTCGGTGAATTTCGCGGCATTCCGACTTCGATTCCCCGTTTGCTGAAATGCAGTTGCCTTTGGATTTCTGGTGATCCCTCTGGAGCATGTATGCTTCTGCTACTTGTTCTAAATCAGACTACTTCCGCAAATGGCGAAACGCTTTGACTCGATGAGTTTCGCGGCATTCCGACTTCGATGCCCCGGTTGCCGAAATTCAGTTGCCTTTGAATTTCTGGTGATCCCTTTTAGCATGGATGCTTCTGCTACTTGTTCTACATCAGACTTCTTCCGCAAATGGCGAAACGCTTTGACTCGGTG
This sequence comes from Populus davidiana, assembly GCA_030145905.1. Taxonomy (NCBI): domain Eukaryota; kingdom Viridiplantae; phylum Streptophyta; class Magnoliopsida; order Malpighiales; family Salicaceae; genus Populus; species Populus davidiana. The sequence continues at coordinate 1,911,892 of JAMQGN010000001.1, read as the reverse complement.
AGTTTCGCGACATTCCGACTACGATGCCCCGGTTGCCGAAATTCAGTTGCCTTTGAATTTCGGGTGATCCCTCTTGAGCATGTTTGCTTCTGCTACTTGTTTTAAATCAGACTTCTTCCGCAAATGGCGAAACGCTTTGACTCGGTGAGTTTCGTGAAATTCAAACTTCGATGCCCCGGTTGCCGAAATTCAGTTGCCTTTGAATTTCGGGTGATCCCTCTTGAGCATGTTTGCTTCTGCTACTTGTTTTAAATCAGAGTTCTTCCGCAAATGGCGAAACGCTTTGACTCGGTGAGTTTCGCGAAATTCAAACTTCGATGCCCCGATTGCCGAAATTCAGTTGCCTTTGAATTTCGGGTGATCCCTCTTGAGCATGTATGCTTCTGGTACTTGTTCTACATTAGACTTCTTCCGCAAATGGCGAAACGCTTTGACTCGGTGAGTTTCGCGGCATTCCAACTTCGATGCCCCGGTTGCCGAAATTCAGTTGCCTTTCAATTTCGGGTGATCCCTCTTGAGCAGGTATGCTTCTGCTACTTGGTTTACATCAGACTTCTTCCGCAAACATCGAAACGCTTTGCCTCGGTGAGTTTCGCGGCTTTCTTACTTCGATGCCCCGGTTGCCGAAATTCAGTTGCCTTTGAATTTCGGGTGATCCCTCTTGAGAATGTATGCTTCTTTTACTTGTTCTACATCAAACTTGTTCCGCAAACAGGGAAACACTTTGACTCGGTGAATTTCGTGGCATTCCGACTTCGATTCCCCGTCTACCGAAATTCAGTTGCCTTTGGATTTCTGGTGATCCCTCTGGAGCATGTATGCTTCTGCTACTCTTTCTACATCAGAGTTCTTCCGCAAACGGGGAAACGCTTTGACTCGGTGAATTTCGCGGCATTCCGACTTCGATTCCCTGTTTGCCGAAATTCAGTTGCCTTTGGATTTCGGGTGATCCCTCTTGAGCATGTATGCTTCTGCTACTTGTTCTAAATCAGACTACTTCCGCAAATGGCGAAACGCTTTGACTCGGTGAGTTTCGCGAAATTCAAACTTCGATGCCCCGGTTGCCGAAATTCAGTTGCCTTTGAATTTCGGGTGATCCCTCTTGAGCATGTAAGCTTCTGCTACTTGTTCTACATTAGACTTCTTCCGAAAATGGCGAAACGCTTTGACTCGGTGAGTTTCGGTGAGTTTCGCGGAATTCCGACTTCGATGCCCCGGTTGCCGAAATTCAGTTGCCTTTGAATTTCGGGTGATCCCTCTTGAGCATGTTTGCTTCTGCTACTTGTTTTAAATCAGAGTTCTTCCGCAAATGGCGAAACGCTTTGACTCGTTGAGTTTCGCGAAATTCAAACTTCGATGCCCCGGTTGCCGAAATTCAGTTGCCTTTGAATTTCGGGTGATCCCTCTTGAGCATGTATGCTTCTGGTACTTGTTCTACATTAGACTTCTTCCGCAAATGGCGAAACGCTTTGACTCGGTGAGTTTCGCGGCATTCCAACTTCGATGCCCCGGTTGCCGAAATTCAGTTGCCTTTCAATTTCGGGTGATCCCTCTTGAGCAGGTATGCTTCTGCTACTTGGTTTACATCAGACTTCTTCCGCAAACATCGAAACGCTTTGCCTCGGTGAGTTTCGCGGCTTTCTTACTTCGATGCCCCGGTTGCCGAAATTCAGTTGCCTTTGAATTTCGGGTGATCCCTCTTGAGAATGTATGCTTCTTTTACTTGTTCTACATCAAACTTGTTCCGCAAACAGGGAAACACTTTGACTCGGTGAATTTCGTGGCATTCCGACTTCGATTCCCCGTCTACCGAAATTCAGTTGCCTTTGGATTTCTGGTGATCCCTCTGGAGCATGTATGCTTCTGCTACTTGTTCTAAATCAGACTACTTCCGCAAATCGCGAAACGCTTTGACTCGGTGAGTTTCGCGGCATTCCGACTTCGATGCCCCGGTTGCCGAAATTCAGTTGCCTTTCAATTTCGGGTGATCCCTCTTGAGCATGTATGCTTCTGCTACTTTGTTTACATCAGACTTCTTCCGCAAACGTCGAAACGCTTTGCCTCGGTGAGTTTCGCGGCTTTCCTACTTCGATGCCCCGGTTGCCGAAATTCAATTGCCTTTGAATTTCGGGTGATCCCTCTTGAGCATGTATGCTTCTTTTACTTGTTCTACATCAGACTTCTTCCACAAACGGGGAAACGCTTTGAATCGGTGACTTTCGCGGCATTCCGACTTCGATTCCCCGTTTGCCGAAATTCAGTTGCCTTTGGATTTCGGGTGATCCCTCTTGACCATGTATGCTTCTGCTACTTGTTCTAAATCAGACTACTTCCGCAAATGGCGAAACACTTTGACTCGGTGAGTTTCGCGAAATTCCGACTTCGATGCCCCGGTTGCCGAAATTCAGTTGCCTTTGAATTTCGGGTGATCCCTCTTGAGCATGTATGCTTCTGCTACTCTTTCTACATCAGAGTTCTTCCGCAAACGGGGAAACGCTTTGACTCGGTGAATTTCGCGGCATTCCGACTTCGATTCCCTGTTTGCCGAAATTCAGTTGCCTTTTGATTTCGGGTGATCCCTCTTGAGCATGTAAGCTTCTGCTACTTGTTCTACATTAGACTTCTTCCGAAAATGGCGAAACGCTTTGACTCGGTGAGTTTCGCGGAATTCCGACTTCGATGCCCCGGTTGCCGAAATTCAGTTGCCTTTCAATTTCGGGTGATCCCTCTTGAGCATGTATGCTTCTGCTACTTGGTTTACATCAGACTTCTTCCGCAAACGTCGAAACGCTTTGCCTCGGTGAGTTTCGCGGCTTTCTTGCTTCGATGCCCCGGTTGCCGAAATTCAGTTGCCTTTGAATTTCGGGTGATCCCTCTTGAGCATGTATGCTTCTTTTACTTGTTCTACATCAGACTTCTTCCGCAAACAGGGAAACGCTTTGACTCGGTGCATTTCGCGGCATTCCGACTTCGATTCCCCGTTTGCCGAAATTCAGTTGCCTTTGGATTTCGTCTGATCCCTCTTGAGCATGTATGCTTCTGCTACTTGTTCCAAATCAGACTACTTCCGCAAATGGCGAAACGCTTTGACTCGGTGAGTTTCGCGAAATTCGGACTTCGATGCCCCGGTTGCCGAAATTCAGTTGCCTTTGAATTTCGGGTGATCCCTCTTGAGCATGTATGCTTCTGCTACTCTTTCTACATCAGACTTCTTCCGCAAACGGGGAAACGCTTTGACTCGGTGAATTTCGCGGCATTCCGACTTCGATTCCCTGTTTGCCGAAATTCAGTTGCCTTTGGATTTCGGGTGATCCCTCTTGAGCATGTATGCTTCTGCTAATTGTTCTAAATCAGACTACTTCCGCAAATGGCGAAACGCTTTGACTCGGTGAGTTTCGCGAAATTCCAACTTCGATGCCCCGGTTGCCGAAATTCAGTTGCCTTTGAATTTCGGGTGATCCCTCTTGAGCATGTATGCTTCTGCTACTTGTTCTACATCAGACTTCTTTCGCAAATAGCGAAACGCTTTGACTCGCTGAGTTTCGCGACATTCCGACTACGATGCCCCGGTTGCCGAAATTCAGTTGCCTTTGAATTTCGGGTGACCCCTCTTGAGCATGTATGCTTCTGCTACTTGTTCTACATCAGACTTCTTCCCCAAACGGGGAAACGCTTTGACTCGGTGACTTTCGCGGCATTCCGACTTCGATGCCCCAGTTGCCGAAATTCAGTTGCCTTTGAATTTCGGGTGATCCCTCTTGAGGATGTATGCTTCTGCTACTTGGTCTACATCAGACTTCTTCCGCAAACGTCAAAACGCTTTGCCTCGGTGAGTTTCGCGGCTTTCCTACTTCGATGCCCCGGTTGCCGAAATTCAATTGCCTTTGAATTTCGGGTGATCCCTCTTGAGCATGTATGCTTCTTTTACTTGTTCTACATCAGACTTCTTCCCCAAACAGGGAAACGCTTTGACTCGGTGAATTTCGCGGCATTCCGACTTCGATTCCCTGTTTGCCGAAATTCAGTTGCCTTTGGATTTCGTCTGATCCCTCTTGAGCATGTATGCTTCTGCTACTTGTTCTAAATCAGACTACTTCCGCAAATGGCGAAACGCTTTGACTCGGTGAGTTTCGCGAAATTCGGACTTCGATGCCCCGGTTGCCGAAATTCAGTTGCCTTTGAATTTCGGGTGATCCCTCTTGAGCATGTATGCTTCTGCTACTCTTTCTACATCAGACTTCTTCCGCAAACGGGGAAACGCTTTGACTCGGTGAATTTCGCGGCATTCCGACTTCGATTCCCTGTTTGCCGAAATTCAGTTGCCTTTGGATTTCGGGTGATCCCTCTTGAGCATGTATGCTTCTGCTAATTGTTCTAAATCAGACTACTTCCGCAAATGGCGAAACGCTTTGACTCGGTGAGTTTCGCGAAATTCCAACTTCGATGCCCCGGTTGCCGAAATTCAGTTGCCTTTGAATTTCGGGTGATCCCTCTTGAGCATGTATGCTTCTGCTACTTTTTCTACATCAGACTTCTTTCGCAAATAGCGAAACGCTTTGACTCGCTGAGTTTCGCGACATTCCGACTACGATGCCCCGGTTGCCGAAATTCAGTTGCCTTTGAATTTCGGGTGACCCCTCTTGAGCATGTATGCTTCTGCTACTTGTTCTACATCAGACTTCTTCCCCAAACGGGGAAACGCTTTGACTCGGTGACTTTCGCGGCATTCCGACTTCGATGCCCCAGTTGCCGAAATTCAGTTGCCTTTGAATTTCGGGTGATCCCTCTTGAGGATGTATGCTTCTGCTACTTGGTCTACATCAGACTTCTTCCGCAAACGTCAAAACGCTTTGCCTCGGTGAGTTTCGCGGCTTTCCTACTTCGATGCCCCGGTTGCCGAAATTCAATTGCCTTTGAATTTCGGGTGATCCCTCTTGAGCATGTATGCTTCTTTTACTTGTTCTACATCAGACTTCTTCCCCAAACAGGGAAACGCTTTGACTCGGTGAATTTCGCGGCATTCCGACTTCGATTCCCCGTTTGCCGAAATTCAGTTGCCTTTGGATTTCGTCTGATCCCTCTTGAGCATGTATGCTTCTGCTACTTGTTCTAAATCAGACTACTTCCGCAAATGGCGAAACGCTTTGACTCGGTGAGTTTCGCGAAATTCGGACTTCGATGCCCCGGTTGCCGAAATTCAGTTGCCTTTGAATTTCGGGTGATCCCTCTTGAGCATGTATGCTTCTGCTACTCTTTCTACATCAGACTTCTTCCGCAAACGGGGAAACGCTTTGACTCGGTGAATTTCGCGGCATTCCGACTTCAATTCCCAGTTTGCCGAAATTCAGTTGCCTTTGGATTTCGGGTGATCCCTCTTGAGCATGTATGCTTCTGCTACTTATTCTAAATCAGACTACTTCCGCAAACGGGGAAACGCTTTGACTCGGTGAGTTTCGCGAAATTCCAACTTCGATGCCCCGGTTGCCGAAATTCAGTTGCCTTTGAATTTCGGGTGATCCCTCTTGAGCATGTATGCTTCTGCTACTTGTTCTACTTTAGACTTCTTCCGCAAATGGCGAAACGCTTTGACTCGGTGAGTTTCGCGGCATTCCGACTTCGATGCCCCGGTTGCCAAAATTCAGTTGCCTTTCAATTTCGGGTGATCCCTCTTGAGCATGTATGCTTCTGCTACTTGGTTTACATCAGACTTCTTCCGTAAACGTCGAAACGCTTTGCCTCGGTGAGTTTCACGGCTTTCCTACTTCGATGCCCCGGCTGCCGAAATTCAATTGCCTTTGAATTTCGGGTGATCCCTCTTGAGCATGTATGCTTGTTTTACTTGTTCTACATCAGACTTCTTCCGCAAACGGGGAAACGCTTTGACTCGGTGAATTTCGTGGCACTCCGACTTCGATTCCCCGTTTGCCGAAATTCAGTTGCCTTTGGATTTCTGGTGATCCCTCTTGAGCATGTATGCTTCTGCTACTTGTTCTAAATCAGACTACTTCCGCAAATGGCGAAACGCTTTGACTCGATGAGTTTCGCGGCATTCCGACTTCGATGCCCCGGTTGCCGAAATTCAGTTGCCTTTGAATTTCTGGTGATCCCTTTTGAGCATGGATGCTTCTGCTACTTCTTCTACATCAGACTTCTACCCCAAATGGCGAAATGCTTTGACTCGCTGAGTTTCGCGTCATTCCGACTACGATGCCCCGGTTGCCGAAATTCAGTTGCCTTTCAATTTTGGGTGATTCCTCTTGAGCATGTATGCTTCTGCTACTTGTTCTACATCAGACTTCTTCCGCAAACGGGGAAACGCTTTGACTCGGTGACTTTTGCGGCATTCCGACTTCGATTCCCCGTTTGCCGAAATTCAGTTGCCTTTGGATTTCGGGTGATCCCTCTTGAGCATGTATGCTTCTGCTACTTGTTCTAAATCAGACTACTTCCGCAAATGGCGAAACGCTTTGACTCGGTGAGTTTCGCGAAATTCCGACTTCGATGCCCCGGTTGCCGAAATTCAGTTGCCTTTGAATTTCGGGTGATCCCTCTTGAGCATGTATGCTTCTGCTACTCTTGCTACATCAGAGTTCTTCCGCAAACGGGGAAACGCTTTGAGTCGGTGAATTTCGCGGCATTCCGACTTCGATTCCCTGTTTGCCGAAATTCAGTTGCCTTTGGATTTCGGGTGATCCCTCTTGAGCATGTATGCTTCTGCTACTTGTTCTAAATCAGACTACTTCCGCAAATGGCGAAACGCTTTGACTCGGTGAGTTTCGCGAAATTCAAACTTCGATGCCCCGGTTGCCGAAATTCAGTTGCCTTTGAATTTCGGGTGATCCCTCTTGAGCATGTAAGCTTCTGCTACTTGTTCTACATTAGACTTCTTCCGAAAATGGCAAAACGCTTTGACTCGGTGAGTTTCGCGGAATTCCGACTTCGATGCCCCGGTTGCCGAAATTCAGTTGCCTTTCAATTTCGGGTGATCCCTCTTGAGCATGTATGCTTCTGCTACTTGGTTTACATCAGACTTCTTCCGCAAACGTCGAAACGCTTTGCCTCGGTGAGTTTCGCGGCTTTCTTACTTCGATGCCCCGGTTGCCAAAATTCAGTTGCCTTTGAATTTCGGGTGATCCCTCTTGAGCATGTATGCTTCTTTTACTTGTTCTACATCAGACTTCTTCCGCAAACAGGGAAACGCTTTGACTCGGTGAATTTCGCGGCATTCCGACTTCGATTCCCCGTTTGCCGAAATTCAGTTGCCTTTGGATTTCGTCTGATCCCTCTTGAGCATGTATGCTTCTGCTACTTGTTCTAAATCAGACTACTTCCGCAAATGGCGAAACGCTTTGACTCGGTGAGTTTCGCGAAATTCGGACTTCGATGCCCCGGTTGCCGAAATTCAGTTGCCTTTGAATTTCGGGTGATCCCTCTTGAGCATGTATGCTTCTGCTACTCTTTCTACATCAGACTTCTTCCGCAAACGGGGAAACGCTTTGACTCGGTGAATTTCGCGGCATTCCGACTTCGATTCCCTGTTTGCCGAAATTCAGTGGCCTTTGGATTTCGGGTGATCCCTCTTGAGCATGTATGCTTCTGCTAATTGTTCTAAATCAGACTACTTCCGCAAATGGAGAAACGCTTTGACTCGGTGAGTTTCGCGAAATTCCAACTTCGATGCCCCGGTTGCCGAAATTCAGTTGCCTTTGAATTTCGGGTGATCCCTCTTGAGCATGTATGCTTCTGCTACTTGTTCTACATCAGACTTCTTTCGCAAATAGCGAAACGCTTTGACTCGCTGAGTTTCGCGACATTCCGACTACGATGCCCCGGTTGCCGAAATTCAGTTGCCTTTGAATTTCGGGTGACCCCTCTTGAGCATGTATGCTTCTGCTACTTATTCTAAATCAGACTACTTCCGCAAACGGGGAAACGCTTTGACTCGGTGAGTTTCGCGAAATTCCAACTTCGATGCCCCGGTTGCCGAAATTCAGTTGCCTTTGAATTTCGGGTGATCCCTCTTGAGCATGTATGCTTCTGCTACTTGTTCTACTTTAGACTTCTTCCGCAAATGGCGAAACGCTTTGACTCGGTGAGTTTCGCGGCATTCCGACTTCGATGCCCCGGTTGCCGAAATTCAGTTGCCTTTCAATTTCGGGTGATCCCTCTTGAGCATGTATGCTTCTGCTACTTGGTTTACATCAGACTTCTTCCGTAAACGTCGAAACGCTTTGCCTCGGTGAGTTTCACGGCTTTCCTACTTCGATGCCCCGGCTGCCGAAATTCAATTGCCTTTGAATTTCGGGTGATCCCTCTTGAGCATGTATGCTTCTTTTACTTGTTCTACATCAGACTTCTTCCGCAAACGGGGAAACACTTTGACTCGGTGAATTTCGTGGCACTCCGACTTCGATTCCCCGTTTGCCGAAATTCAGTTGCCTTTGGATTTCTGGTGATCCCTCTTGAGCATGTATGCTTCTGCTACTTGTTCTAAATCAGACTACTTCCGCAAATGGCGAAACGCTTTGACTCGATGAGTTTCGCGGCATTCCGACTTCGATGCCCCGGTTGCCGAAATTCAGTTGCCTTTGAATTTCTGGTGATCCCTTTTGAGCATGGATGCTTCTGCTACTTCTTCTACATCAGACTTCTACCCCAAATGGCGAAACGCTTTGACTCGCTGAGTTTCGCGTCATTCCGACTACGATGCCCCGGTTGCCGAAATTCAGTTGCCTTTCAATTTTGGGTGATGCCTCTTGAGCATGTATGCTTCTGCTACTTGTTCTACATCAGACTTCTTCCGCAAACGGGGAAACGCTTTGACTCGGTGACTTTTGCGGCATTCCGACTTCGATTCCCCGTTTGCCGAAATTCAGTTGCCTTTGGATTTCGGGTGATCCCTCTTGAGCATGTATGCTTCTGCTACTTGTTCTAAATCAGACTACTTCCGCAAAAGGCGAAACGCTTTGACTCGGTGAGTTTCGCGAAATTCCGACTTCGATGCCCCGGTTGCCGAAATTCAGTTGCCTTTGAATTTCGGGTGATCCCTCTTGAGCATGTATGCTTCTGCTACTCTTGCTACATCAGAGTTCTTCCGCAAACGGGGAAACGCTTTGACTCGGTGAATTTCGCGGCATTCCGACTTCGATTCCCTGTTTGCCGAAATTCAGTTGCCTTTGGATTTCGAGTGATCCCTCTTGAGCATGTATGCTTCTGCTACTTGTTCTAAATCAGACTACTTCCGCAAATGGCGAAACGCTTTGACTCGGTGAGTTTCGCGAAATTCAAACTTCGATGCCCCGGTTGCCGAAATTCAGTTGCCTTTGAATTTCGGGTGATCCCTCTTGAGCATGTAAGCTTCTGCTACTTGTTCTACATTAGACTTCTTCCGAAAATGGCAAAACGCTTTGACTCGGTGAGTTTCGCGGAATTCCGACTTCGATGCCCCGGTTGCCGAAATTCAGTTTCCTTTCAATTTCGGGTGATCCCTCTTGAGCATGTATGCTTCTGCTACTTGGTTTACATCAGACTTCTTCCGCAAACGTCGAAACGCTTTGCCTCGGTGAGTTTCGCGGCTTTCTTACTTCGATGCCCCGGTTGCTGAAATTCAGTTGCCTTTGAATTTCGGGTGATCCCTCTTGAGCATGTATGCTTCTTTTACTTGTTCTACATCAGACTTCTTCCGCAAACAGGGAAACGCTTTGACTCGGTGAATTTTGCGGCATTCCGACTTCGATTCCCCGTTTGCCGAAATTCAGTTGCCTTTGGATTTCGTCTGATCCCTCTTGAGCATGTATGCTTCTGCTACTTGTTCTAAATCAGACTACTTCCGCAAATGGCGAAACGCTTTGACTCGGTGAGTTTCGCGAAATTCGGACTTCGATGCCCCGGTTGCCGAAATTCAGTTGCCTTTGAATTTCGGGTGATCCCTCTTGAGCATGTATGCTTCTGCTACTCTTTCTACATCAGACTTCTTCCGCAAACGGGGAAACGCTTTGACTCGGTGAATTTCGCGGCATTCCGACTTCGATTCCCTGTTTGCCGAAATTCAGTGGCCTTTGGATTTCGGGTGATCCCTCTTGAGCATGTATGCTTCTGCTAATTGTTCTAAATCAGACTACTTCCGCAAATGGAGAAACGCTTTGACTCGGTGAGTTTCGCGAAATTCCAACTTCGATGCCCCGGTTGCCGAAATTCAGTTGCCTTTGAATTTCGGGTGATCCCTCTTGAGCATGTATGCTTCTGCTACTTGTTCTACATCATACTTCTTTCGCAAATAGCGAAACGCTTTGACTCGCTGAGTTTCGCGACATTCCGACTTTGATGCCCCGGTTGCCGAAATTCAGTTGCCTTTGAATTTCGGGTGACCCCTCTTGAGCATGTATGCTTCTGCTACTTGTTCTACATCAGACTTCTTCCGCAAATGGCGAAACGCTTTGACTCGGTGAGTTTCGCGGCATTCCGACTTCGATGCCCCGGTTGCCAAAATTCAGCTGCCTTTCAATTTCGGGTGATCCCTCTTGAGCATGTATGCTTCTGCTACTTGGTTTACATCAGACTTCTTCCGTAAACGTCGAAACGCTTTGCCTCGGTGAGTTTCACGGCTTTCCTACTTCGATGCCCCGGCTGCCGAAATTCAATTGCCTTTGAATTTCGGGTGATCCCTCTTGAGCATGTATGCTTCTTTTACTTGTTCTACATCAGACTTCTTCCGCAAACGGGGAAACGCTTTGACTCGGTGAATTTCGTGGCACTCCGACTTCGATTCCCCGTTTGCCGAAATTCAATTGCCTTTGGATTTCTGGTGATCCCTCTTGAGCATGTATGCTTCTGCTACTTGTTCTAAATCAGACTACTTCCGCAAATGGCGAAATGCTTTGACTCGATGAGTTTCGCGGCATTCCGACTTCGATGCCCCGGTTGCCGAAATTCAGTTGCCTTTGAATTTCTGGTGATCCCTTTTGAGCATGGATGCTTCTGCTACTTCTTCTACATCAGACTTCTACCCCAAATGGCGATACGCTTTGACTCGCTGAGTTTCGCGACATTCCGACTACGATGCCCCGGTTGCCGAAATTCAGTTGCCTTTCAATTTCGGGTGATTCCTCTTGAGCATGTATGCTTCTGCTACTTGTTCTACATCAGATTTCTTCCGCAAACGGGGAAACGCTTTGACTCGGTGAATTTCGCGGCATTCCGACTTCGATTCCCCGTTTGCCGAAATTCAGTTGCCTTTGGATTTCGGGTGATCCCTCTTCAGCATGTATGCTTCTGCTACTTGTTCTACATCAGACTTCTTCCCCAAACGGGGAAATGCTTTGACTCGGTGAATTTCACGGCATTCCGACTTCGTTTCCCCGTTTGCCGAAATTCAGTTGCCTTTGGATTTCGGGTGATCCCTCTTCAGCATGTATGCTTCTGCTACTTGTTTTGAATCAGACTTCTTCCGCAAATGGCGAAACGCTTTGACTCGATGAGTTTCGCGGCATTCCGACTTCGATGCCCCGGTTGCCGAAATTCAGCTGCCTTTGAATTTCTGTTGATCCCTCTTGAGCATGTATGCTTCTGCTACTCTTTCTACATCATACTTCTTCCGCAAACGGCGAAACGCTTTGACTCGTTGAGTTTCGCGACATTCCAACTTCGATGCCCCGGTTGCCGAAATTCAGTTGCCTTTGAATTTCGGGTGATCCCTCTTGAGCATGTATGCTTCTGCTACTCTTTCTACATCAGACTTCTTCCGCAAACGGGGAAACGCTTTGACTCGGTGAATTTCGCGGCATTCCGACTTCGATTCCCTGTTTGCCGAAATTCAGTTGTCTTTGGATTTCGGGTGATCCCTCTTGAGCATGTATGCTTCTGCTAATTGTTCTAAATCAGACTACTTCCGCAAATGCCGAAACGCTTTGACTCGGTGAGTTTCGCGAAATTCCAACTTCGATGCCCCGGTTGCCGAAATTCAGTTGCCTTTGAATTTCGGGTGATCCCTCTTGAGCATGTATGCTTCTGCTACTTGTTCTACATTAGACTTCTTCCGCAAATGACGAAACGCTTTGACTCGGTGAGTTTCGCGGCATTCCGACTTCGATGCCCTGATTGCCGAAATTCAGTTGCCTTTCAATTTCGGGTGATCCCTCTTGAGCATGTATGCTTCTGCTACTTGGTCTACATCAGACTTCTTCCCCAAACGGGGAAACGCTTTGACTCGGTGAATTTCGCAGCATTCCGACTTCGATTCCCCGTTTGCCGAAATTCAGTTGCCTTTGGTTTTCGGGTGATCCCCCTTGAGCATGTATGCTTCTGCTACTCTTTCTACATCATACTTCTTCCGCAAACGGCGAAACGCTTTGACTCGTTGAGTTTCGCGACATTCCAACTTCGATGCCCCGGTTGCCGAAATTCAGTTGCCTTTGAATTTCGGGTGATCCCTCTTGAGCATGTATGCTTCTGCTACTTGTTCTACTTTAGACTTCTTCCGCAAATGGCGAAACGCTTTGACTCGGTGAGTTTCGCGGCATTCCGACTTCGATGCCCCGGTTGCCAAAATTCAGTTGCCTTTCAATTTCGGGTGATCCCTCTTGAGCATGTATGCTTCTGCTACTTGGTTTACATCAGACTTCTTCCGTAAACATCGAAACGCTTTGCCTCGGTGAGTTTCACGGCTTTCCTACTTCGATGCCCCGGTTGCCGAAATTCAATTGCCTTTGAATTTCGGGTGATCCCTCTTGAGCATGTATGCTTCTTTTACTTGTTCTACATCAGACTTCTTCCGCAAACGGGGAAACGCTTTGACTCGGTGAATTTCGCGGCATTCCGACTTCGATTCCCCGTTTACCGAAATTCAGTTGCCTTTGGATTTCGGGTGATCCCTCTTCAGCATGTATGCTTCTGCTACTTGTTCTACATTAGACTTCTTCCGCAAACGGGGAAATGCTTTGACTCGGTGAATTTCGCGGCATTCCGACTTCGATTCCCCGTTTGCCGAAATTCAGTTGCCTTTGGATTTCGGGTGATCCCTCTTCAGCATGTATGCTTCTGCTACTTGTTTTAAATCAGACTTCTTCCGCAAATGGCGAAACGCTTTGACTCGATGAGTTTCGCGGCATTCCGACTTCGATGCCCCGGTTGCCGAAATTCAGCTGCCTTTGAATTTCTGTTGATCCCTCTTGAGCATGTATGCTTCTGCTACTCTTTCTACATCAGATTTCTTCCGCAAACGGGGAAACGCTTTGACTCGGTGAATTTCGCGGCATTCCGACTTCAATTCCCTGTTTGCCGAAATTCAGTTGCCTTTGGATTTCGGGTGATCCCTCTTGAGCGTGTATGCTTCTGCTACTTATTCTAAATCAGACTACTTCCGCAAACGGGGAAACGCTTTGACTCGGTGAGTTTCGCAAAATTCCAACTTCGATGCCCCGGTTGCCGAAATTCAGTTGCCTTTGAATTTCGGGTGATCCCTCTTGAGCATGTATGCTTCTGCTACTTGTTCTACTTTAGACTTCTTCCGCAAATGGCGAAACGCTTTGACTCGGTGAGTTTCGCGGCATTCCGACTTCGATGCCCCGGTTGCCAAAATTCAGTTGCCTTTCAATTTCGGGTGATCCCTCTTGAGCATGTATGCTTCTGCTACTTGGTTTACATCAGACTTCTTCCGTAAACGTCGAAACGCTTTGCCTCGGTGAGTTTCACGGCTTTCCTACTTCGATGCCCCGGTTGTCGAAATTCAATTGCCTTTGAATTTCGGGTGATCCCTCTTGAGCATGTATGCTTCTCTTACTTGTTCTACATCAGACTTCTTCCGCAAACAGGGAAACGCTTTGACTCGGTGAATTTCGTGGCACTCCGACTTCGATTCCCCGTTTGCCGAAATTCAGTTGCCTTTGGGTTTCTGGTGATCCCTCTTGAGCATGTATGCTTCTGCTACTTGTTCTAAATTAGACTACTTCCGCAAATGGCGAAACGCTTTGACTCGATGAGTTTCGCGGTATTCCGACTTCGATGCCCCGGTTGCCGAAATTCAGTTGCCTTTGAATTTCTGGTGATCCCTTTTGAGCATGGATGCTTCTGCTACTTCTTCTACATCAGACTTCTACCCCAAATGGCGAAACGCTTTGACTCGATGAGTTTCGCGGCATTCCGACTTCGATGCCCCGGTTGCCGAAATTCAGTTGCCTTTGAATTTCTGGTGATCCCTTTTGAGCATGGATGCTTCTGCTACTTCTTCTACATCAGACTTCTACCCCAAATGGCGAAACGCTTTGACTTGCTGAGTTTCGCGACATTCCGACTACGATGCCCCGGTTGCCGAAATTCAGTTGCCTTTCAATTTCGGGTGATCCCTCTTGAGCATGTATGCTTCTGCTACTTGTTCTACATCACACTTCTTCCGCAAACGGGGAAACGCTTTGACTCGGTGAATTTCGCGGCATTCCGACTTCGATTCCCCGTTTGCCGAAATTCAGTTGCCTTTGGATTTCGGGTGATCCCTCTTCAGCATGTATGCTTCTGCTACTTGTTCTACATCAGACTTCTTCCCCAAACGGGGAAATGCTTTGACTCGGTGAATTTCGCGGCATTCCGACTTCGATTCCCCGTTTGCCGAAATTCAGTTGCCTTTGGATTTCGGGTGATCCCTCTTCAGCATGTATGCTTCTGCTACTTGTTTTAAATCAGACTTCTTCCGCAAATGGCGAAACGCTTTGACTCGATGAGTTTCGCGGCATTCCGACTTCGATGCCCCGGTTGCCGAAATTCAGCTAGCTTTCAATTTCTGTTGATCCCTCTTGAGCATGTATGCTTCTGCTACTCTTTCTACATCATACTTCTTCCGCAAACGGCGAAACGCTTTGACTCGTTGAGTTTCGCGACATTCCAACTTCGATGCCCCGGTTGCCGAAATTCAGTTGCCTTTGAATTTCGGGTGATCCCTCTTGAGCATGTATGCTTCTGCTACTCTTTCTACATCAGACTTCTTCCGCAAACGGGGAAACGCTTTGACTCGGTGAATTTCGCGGCATTCCGACTTCGATTCCCTGTTTGCCGAAATTCAGTTGTCTTTGGATTTCGGGTGATCCCTCTTGAGCATGTATGCTTCTGCTAATTGTTCTAAATCAGACTACTTCCGCAAATGCCGAAACGCTTTGACTCGGTGAGTTTCGCGAAATTCCAACTTCGATGCCCCGGTTGCCGAAATTCAGTTGCCTTTGAATTTCGGGTGATCCCTCTTGAG
The DNA here is from genome assembly GCA_030145905.1 of Populus davidiana. Classification (NCBI taxonomy): domain Eukaryota; kingdom Viridiplantae; phylum Streptophyta; class Magnoliopsida; order Malpighiales; family Salicaceae; genus Populus; species Populus davidiana. Next base: position 1,896,663 of record JAMQGN010000001.1, on the reverse strand, counting down.
CATGTATGCTTCTGCTACTTGTTCTACATTAGACTTCTTCCGCAAATGGCGAAACGCTTTGACTCGGTGAGTTTCGCGGCATTCCGACTTCGATGCCCCGATTGCCGAAATTCAGTTGCCTTTCAATTTCGGGTGATCCCTCTTGAGCATGTATGCTTCTGCTACTTGGTCTACATCAGACTTCTTCCCCAAACGGGGAAACGCTTTGACTCGGTGAATTTCGCAGCATTCCGACTTCGATTCCCCGTTTGCCGAAATTCAGTTGCCTTTGGTTTTCGGGTGATCCCCCTTGAGCATGTATGCTTCTGCTACTTGTTCTAAATCAGACTACTTCCGCAAATGGCGAAACGCTTTGACTCGGTGAGTTTCGCGAAATTCGGACTTCGATGCCCCGGTTGCCGAAATTCAGTTGCCTTTGAATTTCGGGTGATCCGTCTTGAGCATGTATGCTTCTGCTACTCTTTCTACATCAGATTTCTTCCGCAAACGGGGAAACGCTTTGACTCGGTGAACTTCGCGGCATTCCGACTTCGATTCCCTGTTTGCCGAAATTCAGTTGTCTTTGAATTTCGGGTGATCCCTCTTGAGCATGTATGCTTCTGCTACTTGTTCTAAATCAGACTACTTCCGCAAACGGGGAAACGCTTTGACTCGGTGAGTTTCGCGAAATTCCAACTTCGATGCCCCGGTTGCCGAAATTCAGTTGCCTTTGAATTTCGGGTGATCCCTCTTGAGCATGTATGCTTCTGCTACTTGTTCTACTTTAGACTTCTTCCGCAAATGGCGAAACGCTTTGACTCGGTGAGTTTCGCGGCATTCCGACTTCGATGCCCCGGTTGCCAAAATTCAGTTGCCTTTCAATCTCGGGTGATCCCTCTTGAGCATGTATGCTTCTGCTACTTGGTTTACATCAGACTTCTTCCGTAAACGTCGAAACGCTTTGCCTCGGTGAGTTTCACGGCTTTCCTACTTCGATGCCCCGGTTGCCGAAATTCAATTGCCTTTGAATTTCGGGTGATCCCTCTTGAGCATGTATGCTTCTTTTACTTGTTCTACATCAGACTTCTTCCGCAAACGGGGAAACGCTTTGACTCGGTGAATTTCGTGGCACTCCGACTTCGATTCCCCGTTTGCCGAAATTCAGTTGCCTTTGGATTTCTGGTGATCCCTCTTGAGCATGTATGCTTCTGCTACTTGTTCTAAATCAGACTACTTCCGCAAATGGCGAAACGCTTTGACTCGATGAGTTTCGCGGCATTCCGACTTCGATGCCCCGGTTGCCGAAATTCAGTTGCCTTTGAATTTCTGGTGATCCCTTTTGAGCATGGATGCTTCTGCTACTTCTTCTACATCAGACTTCTACCCCAAATGGCGAAACGCTTTGACTCGCTGAGTTTCACGACATTCCGACTACGATGCCCCGGTTGCCGAAATTCGGTTGCCTTTCAATTTCGGGTGATCCCTCTTGAGCATGTATGCTTCTGCTACTTGTTCTACATCAGACTTCTTCCGCAAACGGGGAAACGCTTTGACTCGGTGAATTTCGCGGCATTCCGACTTCGATTCCCCGTTTTCCGAAATTCAGTTGCCTTTGAATTTCGGGTGACCCCTCTTGAGCATGTATGCTTCTGCTACTTGTTCTACATCAGACTTCTTCCCCAAACGGGGAAATGCTTTGACTCGGTGAATTTCGCGGCATTCCGACTTCGATTCCCCGTTTGCCGAAATTCAGTTGCCTTTGGATTTCGGGTGATCCCTCTTCAGCATGTATGCTTCTGCTACTTGTTTTAAATCAGACTTCTTCCGCAATTGGCGAAACACTTTGACTCGATGAGTTTCGCGGCATTCCGACTTCGATGCCCCGGTTGCCGAAATTCAGCTGCCTTTCAATTTCTGGTGATCCCTCTTGAGCATGTATGCTTCTTTTACTTGTTCTACATCAGACATCTTCCGCAAATGGCGAAACGCTTTGACTCGGTGAATTTCGCGGCATTCCGACTTCGATTCCCCGTTTTCCGAAATTCAGTTGCCTTTGGATTTCGGGTGATCCCTCTTAAGCATGTATGCTTCTGCTACTTGTTCTACATTAGACTTCTTCCGCTAACGGGGAAACGCTTTGACTCAATGAATTTTGCGGCATTCCGACTTCGATTCCCCGTTTGCCGAAATTCAGTTGCCTTTGAATTTCTGGTGATCCCTCTTGAGCATGGATGCCTCTGCTACTTGTTTTAAATCAGACTTCTTCCGCAAATGGTGAAACGCTTTGACGCGGTGAGTTTCGCGAAATTCCGACTTCGATTCCCTGTTTGCCGAAATTCAGTTGCCTTTGGATTTCGGGTGATCCCTCTTGAGCATGTATGCTTCTGCTACTTGTTCTTCATCAGACTTCTTCCGCAAACGGGGAAACGCTTTGACTCGGTGAATTTCGCGGCATTCCAACTTTGATTCCCCGGTTGCCGAAATTCAGTTGCCTTTGAATTTCGGGTGACCCCTCTTGAGCATGTATGCTTCTGCTACTTGTTCTACATTAGACTTCTTCCGCAAAAGGGGAAACGCTTTGACTCGGTGACTTTCGCGGCATTCCGACTTCGATTCCCCGGTTGCCGAAATTCAGTTGCCTTTGAATTTCGGGTGATCCCTCTTGAGCATGTATGCTTCTGCTACTTTTTCTACATCAGACTTCTTCCGCAAACGGGGAAACGCTTTGACTCGGTGAATTTCGCGGCATTCCGACTTCGATTCCCCGTTTTCCAAAATTCAGTTGCCTTTGGATTTCAGGTGATCCCTCTTGAGCATGTATGCTTCTGCTACTTGTTCTAAATCAAACTACTTCCGCAAATGGCGAAACGCTTTGACTCGGTGAGTTTCGCGACATTCCGACTTCGATGTCCCGGTTGCCGAAATTCAGTTGCCTTTGAATTTCGGGTGATCCCTCTTGAGCATGTATGCTTCTGCTACTTGTTCTACATTAGACTTCTTCCGCTAACGGGGAAACGCTTTGACTCAGTGAATTTTGCGGCATTCCGACTTCGATTCCCTGTTTGTCGAAATTTAGTTGCCTTTGAATTTCTGGTGATCCCTCTTGAGCTTGGATGCCTCTGCTACTTGTTTTAAATCAGACTTCTTCCGCAAATGGCGAAACGCTTTGACTCGATGAGTTTCGCGGAATTCCAACTTCGATGCCCCGGTTGCCGAAATTCAGCTGCCTTTCAATTTCGGGTGATCCCTCTTGAGCATGTATGCTTCTGCTACTTGGTCTACATCAGACTTCTTCCGCAAATGTCGAAACGCTTTACCTCGGTGAGTTTCGCGACATTCCTACTTCGATGCCCCGGTTGCCGAAATTCAGTTGCCTTTGAATTTCGGGTGATCCCTCTTGAGCATGTATGCTTCTGCTACTATTTCTACATCAGACTTCTTCCGCAAACGGGGAAACGCTTTGACTCGGTGAATTTCGCGGCATTCCGACTTCGATTCCCCGTTTTCCGAAATTCAGTTGCCTTTGGATTTCGGGTGATTCGTCTTGAGCATGTATGCTTCTGCTACTTGTTCTAAATCAAACTACTTCCGCAAATGGCAAAACGCTTTGACTCGGTGAGTTTCGTGACATTCCGACTTCGATGCCCCGTTTGCCGAAATTCAGTTGCCTTTGAATTTCGGGTGATCCCTCTTGAGCATGGATGCTTCTGCTACTTGTTTTACATCAGACTTCTTCCGCAAACGGGGAAACGCTTTGACTCGGTGAATTTCGCGGCATTCCAACTTTGATTCCCCGGTTGCCGAAATTCAGTTGCCTTTGAATTTCGGGTGACCCCTCTTGAGCATGTATGCTTCTGCTACTTGTTCTACATTAGACTTCTTCCGCAAAAGGGGAAACGCTTTGACTCGGTGACTTTCGCGGCATTCCGACTTCGATTCCCCGGTTGCCGAAATTCAGTTGCCTTTGAATTTCGGGTGATCCCTCTTGAGCATGTATGCTTCTGCTACTTTTTCTACATCAGACTTCTTCCGCAAACGGGGAAACGCTTTGACTCGGTGAATTTCGCGGCATTCCGACTTCGATTCCCCGTTTGCCGAAATTCAGTTGCCTTTGGATTTCGGGTGATCCCTCTTGAGCATGTATGCTTCTGCTCCTTGTTCTAAATCAGACTACTTCCGCAAATGGCGAAACGCTTTGACTCGGTGAGTTTCGCGACATTCCGACTTTGATGCCCCGGTTGCCGAAATTCAGTTGCCTTTGAATTTCGGGTGATCCCTCTTGAGCATGTATGCTTCTGCTACTTGGTCTACATCAGACTTCTTCCGCAAATGTCGAAACGCTTTACCTCGGTGAGTTTCGCGACATTCCTACTTCGATGCCCCGGTTGCCGAAATTCAGTTGCCTTTGAATTTCGGGTGATCCCTCTTGAGCATGTATGCTTCTGCTACTATTTCTACATCAAACTTCTTCCGCAAACGGGGAAACGCTTTGACTCGGTGAATTTCGCGGCATTCCGACTTCGATTCCCCGTTTTCCGAAATTCAGTTGCCTTTGGATTTCGGGTGATTCGTCTTGAGCATGTATGCTTCTGCTACTTGTTCTAAATCAAACTACTTCCGCAAATGGCGAAACGCTTTGACTCGGTGAGTTTCGTGACATTCCGACTTCGATGCCCCGTTTGCCGAAATTCAGTTGCCTTTGAATTTCGGGTGATCCCTCTTAAGCATGTATGCTTCAACTACTTGTTCTACATCGGACTTCTTCGGCAAACGGCGAAACGCTTTAAATCGGTGAGTTTCGCGGCATTCCGACTTCGATTCCCCGGTTGCCGAAATTGAGTTGCATTTGAATTTCGGGTGACCCCTCTTGAGCATGTATGCTTCTGCTACTTTCTCTATATTAGACTTCTTCCGCAAATGGGGAAACGCTTTAAATCGGTGAATTTCGCGGTATTCCGACTTCGATTCCCCGTTTTCCGAAATCTAGTTGCCTTTGGATTTCGGGTGATCCCTCTTGAGCATGTATGCTTCTGCTACTTGTTCTAAATCAAACTACTTCCGCAAATGGCGAAACGCTTTGACTCGGTGAGTTTCGTGACATTCCGACTTCGATGCCCCGGTTGCCGAAATTCAGTTGCCTTTGAATTTCTGGTGATCCCTCTTGAGCATGGATGCTTCTGCTACTTGTTCTACATCAGACTTCTTCCGCAAACGGGGAAACGCTTTGACTCGGTGAATTTCGCGGCATTCCAACTTTGATTCCCCGGTTGCCGAAATTCAGTTGCCTTTGAATTTCGGGTGACCCCTCTTGAGCATGTATGCTTCTGCTACTTGTTCTACATTAGACTTCTTCCGCAAAAGGGGAAACGCTTTGACTCGGTGACTTTCGCGGCATTCCGACTTCGATTCCCTGGTTGCCGAAATTCTGTTGCCTTTGAATATCGGGTGAGCCCTCTTGAGCATGTATGCTTCTACTACTTGTTCTACATCAGACTTCTTCCATAAACGGGGAAACGCTTTGACGCGGTGAATTTCGTGGCATTCCGCCTTTGATTCCCGTTTGCCAAAATTCAGTTGCCTTTGCATTTCGGGTGATTCCTCTTGAGCATGTATGCTTCTGCTACTTGTTCTACATTAGACTTCTTCCGCAAATGGCGAAACGCTTTGACTCGATGAGTTTCGCGGCATTCCGCCTTCGATGCCCCGATTGCCGAAATTCAGTTGCCTTTGAATTTCTGGTGATCCTTCTTGAGCATGTATGCTTCTGCTACTTGTGCTACATTAGACTTCTTCCGCTAACGGGGAAACGCTTTGACTCAGTGAGTTTCGCGGCTTTCCTACTTCGATGATCCGGTTGCCGAAATTCAATTGCCTTTGAATTTCGAGTGATCCCTCTTGAGCATGTATGCTTCTGCTACTTGGTCTACATCAGACTTCTTCCGCAAACGTCCAAACGCTTTGGCTCGGTGAGTTTCGCGGCTTTCCTACTTCGATGCCCCGGTTGCCGAAATTCAATTGCCTTTGAATTTCGAGTGATCCCTCTTGAGCATGTATGCTTCTGCTACTTGTTCTACATTAGACTTCTTCCGCTAACGGGGAAACGCTTTGACTCAGTGAGTTTCGCGGCTTTCCTACTTCGATGATCCGGTTGCCGAAATTCAATTGCCTTTGCATTTCGAGTGATCCCTCTTGAGCATGTATGCTTCTGCTACTTGGTCTACATCAGACTTCTTCCGCAAACGTCCAAACGCTTTGGCTCGGTGAGTTTCGCGGCTTTCCTACTTCGATGCCCCGGTTGCCGAAATTCAATTGCCTTTGAATTTCGAGTGATCCCTCTTGAGCATGTATCCTTCTGCTACTTGTTCTAAATCAGACTACTTCCGCAAATGGCGAAACGCTTTGACTCGGTGAGTTTCGCGAAATTCCGACTTCGATGCCCCGGTTGCCGAAATTCAATTGCCTTTGAATTTCGAGTTATCCCTCTTGAGCATGTATCCTTCTGCTACTTGTTCTAAATCAGACTACTTCCGCAAATGGCGAAACGCTTTGACTCGGTGAGTTTCGCGAAATTCCGACTTCGATGCCCCGGTTGCCGAAATTCAATTGCCTTTGAATTTCGAGTTATCCCTCTTGAGCATGTGGCGAAACGCTTTGCTTCGGTGAGTTTCGCGGCATTCCGACTTCGATGCCCCGGTTGCCGAGATTTAGTTGCCTTTCAATTTCGGGTGATCCCTCTTGAGCATGTATCCTTCTGCTACTTGTTCTAAATCAGACTACTTCCGCAAATGGCGAAACGCTTTGACTCGGTGAGTTTCGCGAAATTCCGACTTCGATGCCCCGGTTGCCGAAATTCAATTGCCTTTGAATTTCGAGTTATCCCTCTTGAGCATGTATCCTTCTGCTACTTGTTCTAAATCAGACTACTTCCGCAAATGGCGAAACGCTTTGACTCGGTGAGTTTCGCGAAATTCCGACTTCGATGCCCCGGTTGCCGAAATTCAATTGCCTTTGGATTTCGGGTGATCCCTCTTGAGCATGTATCCTTCTGCTACTTGTTCTAAATCAGACTACTTCCGGAAATGGCGAAACGCTTTGACTCGGTGAGTTTCGCGAAATTCCGACTTTGATGCCCCGGTTGCCGAAATTCAATTGCCTTTGAATTTCGGGTGATCCCTCTTGAGCATGTATGCTTCTGCTACTTGGTCTACATCAGACTTCTTCCGCTAACGGGGAAACGCTTTGCCTCGGTGAGTTTCGCGGCTTTCCGACTTCGATGATCCGGTTGCCGAAATTCAGTTGCCTTTGAATTTCGGGTGATCCCTCTTGAGCATGTATGCTTCTGCTACTTGTTCTAAAACAGACTACTTCCGCAAATGGCGAAACGCTTTGACTCGGTGAGTTTGCGAAATTCCGACTTTGATGCCCCGGTTGCCGAAATTCAATTGCCTTTGAATTTCGGGTGATCCCTCTTGAGCATGTATGCTTCTGCTACTTGTTCTACATTAGACTTCTTCCGCAAATGGCGAAACGCTTTGCCTCGATGAGTTTCGCGGCATTCCGACTTTGATTCCCCGGTTGTCGAAATTCAGTTGCCTTTGAATTTCGGGTGCCCCCTCTTGAGCATGTATGCTTCTGCTACTTGTTCTACATTAGACTTCTTCCGCAAATGGCGAAACGCTTTGACTCGCTGAGTTTCGCGGCATTCCGACTTCGATGCCCCGGTTGTGGAAATTTAGTTGCCTTTCGTTTTCGGGTGATCCCTCTTGAGCATGTATGCTTCTTTTACTTGTTCTACATCAGACTTCTTCCGCAAACGGGGAAACGCTTTGACTCGGTGAATTTCGCGGCATTCCGACTTCGATTCCCCGGTTGCCGAAATTCAATTGCCTTTGAATTTCGGGTGATCCCTCTTGAGCATGTATGCTTCTGCTACTCTTTCTACATCAGACTTCTTCCGCAAACGGGGAAACGCTTTGCCTCGGTGAATTTCGCGGCATTCCGACATCGATTCCCTGTTTGCCGAAATTCAGTTGCCTTTGGATTTCGGGTGATACCTCTTGAGCATGTATGCTTCTGCTCCTTGTTCTAAATCAGACTACTTCCGTAAATGGCGAAACGCTTTGACTCGGTGAGTTTCGCGACATTCCGACTTCGATGCCCCGGTTGCCGAAATTCAGTTGCCTTTGAATTTCGGGTGATCCCTCTTGAGCATGTATGCTTCTGCTACTTGTTCTAAATCAGACTACTTCCGCAAACGTCGAAACGCTTTGCCTCGGTGAGTTTCGCGGCATTCCTACTTCGATGCCCCGGTTGTCGAAATTCAATTCCCTTTGAATTTCGGGTGATCCCTCTTCAGCATGTATGCTTCTGCTACTCTTTTTACATCAGACTTCTTCCGCAAATGGGGAAACGCTTTGAGTCGATGAATTTCGTGGCATTCCGACTTCGATTCCCCATTTGCCGAAATTCAGTTGCCTTTGGATTTCGGGTGATCCCTCTTCAGCATGTTTGCTTCTGCTACTTGTTCTTAATCAGACTACTTCCGTAAATGGCGAAACGCTTTCACTCGGTGAGTTTCACGACATTCCGACTTCGATGCCCCGGTTGCCGAAATTCAGTTCCCTTTTAATTTCGGGTGATCCCTCTTGAGCATGTATGCTTCTGCTACTTGGTCTACATCAGACTTCATCCGCAAACGTCGAAACGCTTTGCCTCGGTGAGTTTCACAGCTTTCCTACTTCGTTGCCCCGGTTGCCGAAATTCAATTGCCTTTGAATTTCGGGTGATCCCTCTTGAGCATGTTTGCTTCTTTTACTTGTTCTACATCAGACTTCTTCCGCAAACGGGGAAACGCTTTGACTCGGTGAATTTCGCGGCATTCCGACTTCGATTTCCCGGTTGCCGAAATTCGATTGCCTTTGAATTTCGGGTGATCCCTCTTGAGCATGTATGCTTCTGCTACTTGTTCTAAATCAGACTACTTCCGCAAACGTCGAAACGCTTTGCCTCGGTGAGTTTCGCGGCATTCCTACTTCGATGCCCCGGTTGTCGAAATTCAATTCCCTTTGAATTTCGGGTGATCCCTCTTCAGCATGTATGCTTCTGCTACTCTTTTTACATCAGACTTCTTCCGCAAACGGGGAAACGCTTTGAGTCGATGAATTTCGTGGCATTCCGACTTCGATTCCCCATTTGCCGAAATTCAGTTGCCTTTGGATTTCGGGTGATCCCTCTTCAGCATGTTTGCTTCTGCTACTTGTTCTTAATCAGACTACTTCCGTAAATGGCGAAACGCTTTGACTCGGTGAGTTTCACGACATTCCGACTTCGATGCCCCGGTTGCCGAAATTCAGTTCCCTTTTAATTTCGGGTGATCCCTCTTGAGCATGTATGCTTCTGCTACTTGGTCTACATCAGACTTCATCCGCAAACGTCGAAACGCTTTGCCTCGGTGAGTTTCACAGCTTTCCTACTTCGTTGCCCCGGTTGCCGAAATTCAATTGCCTTTGAATTTCGGGTGATCCCTCTTGAGCATGTTTGCTTCTTTTACTTGTTCTACATCAGACTTCTTCCGCAAACGGGGAAACGCTTTGACTCGGTGAATTTCGCGGCATTCCGACTTCGATTCCCCGGTTGCCGAAATTCGATTGCCTTTGAATTTCGGGTGATCCCTCTTGAGCATGTATGCTTCTGCTACTCTTTCTACATCAGACTTCTTCCGCAAACGGGGAAACGCTTTGACTCGGTGAATTTCGCGGCATTCCGACTTCGATTCCCCGTTTGCCGAAATTGCCTTTGGATTTCGGGTGATCCCTCTTGAGCATGTATCCTTCTGCTACTTGTTCTAAATCAGACTACTTCCGCAAATGGCGAAACGCTTTGACTCGGTGAGTTTCGCGGCATTCCGACTTCGATGCCTCGGTTGCCGAGATTTAGTTGCCTTTCAATTTCGGGTGATCCCTCTTGAGCATGTATGCTTCTGCTACTTGTTCTAAATCAGACTACTTCCGCTAATGGCGAAACGCTTTGACTCGGTGAGTTTCGCGAAATTCCGACTTCGATGCCCCAGTTGCCGAAATTCAATTGCCTTTGAATTTCGGGTGATCCCTCTTGAGCATGTATGCTTCTGCTACTTGTTCTACATAAGACTTCTTCCGCAAACGGGGAAACGCTTTGACTCGGTGAATTTCGCGGCATTCCGACTTCGATTCCCCGTTTGCCGAAATTGCCTTTGGATTTCGGGTGATCCCTCTTGAGCATGTATCCTTCTGCTACTTGTTCTAAATCAGACTACTTCCGCAAATGGCGAAACGCTTTGACTCGGTGAGTTTCGCGAAATTCCGACTTCGATGCCCCGGTTGCCGAAATTCAATTGCCTTTGAATTTCGAGTGATCCCTCTTGAGCATGTATGCTTCTGCTACTTGTTCCAAATCAGACTACTTCCGCAAATGGCGAAACGCTTTGACTCGGTGAGTTTCGCGAAATTCCGACTTTGATGCCCCGGTTGCCGAAATTCAATTGCCTTTGAATTTCGGGTGATCCCTCTTGAGCATGTATGCTTCTGCTACTTGTTCTACATTAGACTTCTTCCGCAAATGGCGAAACGCTTTGCCTCGATGAGTTTCGCGGCATTCCGACTTTGATTCCCCGGTTGTCGAAATTCAGTTGCCTTTGAATTTCGGGTGCCCCCTCTTGAGCATGTATGCTTCTGCTACTTGTTCTACATTAGACTTCTTCCGCAAATGGCGAAACGCTTTGACTCACTGAGTTTCGCGGCATTCCGACTTCGATGCCCCGGTTGTGGAAATTTAGTTGCCTTTCGTTTTCGGGTGATCCCTCTTGAGCATGTATGCTTCTTTTACTTGTTCTACATCAGACTTCTTCTGCAAACGGGGAAACGCTTTGACTAGGTGAATTTCGCGGCATTCCGACTTCGATTCCCCGGTTGCCGAAATTCAATTGCCTTTGAATTTCGGGTGATCCCTCTTGAGCATGTATGCTTCTGCTACTCTTTCTACATCAGACTTCTTCCGCAAACAGGGAAACGCTTTGACTCGGTGAATTTCGCGGCATTCCGACATCGATTCCCTGTTTGCCGAAATTCAGTTGCCTTTGGATTTCGGGTGATACCTCTTGAGCATGTATGCTTCTGCTCCTTGTTCTAAATCAGACTACTTCCGTAAATGGCGAAACGCTTTGACTCGGTGAGTTTCGCGACATTCCGACTTCGATGCCCCGGTTGCCGAAATTCAGTTGCCTTTGAATTTCGGGTGATCCCTCTTGAGCATGTATGCTTCTGCTACTTGTTCTACATCAGACTTCTTCCGCAAACGGGGAAACGCTTTGCCTCGGTGAGTTTCGCGGCTTTCCTACTTTGATGGCCCGATTGCCGAAATTCAGTTGCCTTTGGATTTCGGGTGATCCCTCTTGAGCATGTATGCTTCTGCTACTTGTTCTAAATCAGACTACTTCCGCAAATGGCGAAACGCTTTGACTCGGTGAGTTTCGCGAAATTCCGACTTCGATGCCCCGGTTGCCGAAATTCAGTTGCCTTTGAATTTCGGGTGATCCCTCTTGAGCATGTATGCTTCTGCTACTTGTTCTAAATCAGACTACTTCCGCAAACGTCGAAACGCTTTGCCTCGGTGAGTTTCGCGGCATTCCTACTTCGATGCCCCGGTTGTCGAAATTCAATTCCCTTTGAATTTCGGGTGATCCCTCTTCAGCATGTATGCTTCTGCTACTCTTTTTACATCAGACTTCTTCCGCAAACGGGGAAACGCTTTGAGTCGATGAATTTCGTGGCATTCCGACTTCGATTCCCCATTTGCCGAAATTCTGTTGCCTTTGGATTTCGGGTGATCCCTCTTGAGCATGTTTGCTTCTGCTACTTGTTCTTAATCAGACTACTTCCGTAAATGGCGAAACGCTTTGACTCGGTGAGTTTCACGACATTCCGACTTCGATGCCCCGGTTGCCGAAATTCAGTTCCCTTTTAATTTCGGGTGATCCCTCTTGAGCATGTATGCTTCTGCTACTTGTTCTACATCAGACTTCTTCCACAAACGGGGAAACGCTTTGCCTCGGTGAGTTTCGCGGCTTTCCTACTTCGATGCCCCGGTTGCCGAAATTCAATTGCCTTTGAATTTCGGGTGATCCCTCTTGAGCATGTATGCTTCTTTTACTTGTTCTACATCAGACTTCTTCCGCAAACGGGGAGACGCTTTGACTCGGTGAATTTCGCGGCATTCCGACTTCGATTCCCTGTTTCACGAAATTCAGTTGCCTTTGGATTTCGTGTGATCCCTCTTGAGCATGTATGCTTCTGCTACTTGTTCTAAATCAGACTACTTCCGCAAATGGCGAAACGCTTTGACTCGGTGAGTTTCGCGACATTCCGACTTCGATGCCCCGGTTGCCGAAATTCAGTTGCCTTTGAATTTCGGGTGATCCCTCTTGAGCATGTATGCTTCTGCTACTTGTTCTACATTAGACTTCTTCCGCTAACGGGGAAACGCTTTGACTCGGTGAATTTTGCGGCATTCCGACTTCGATTCCCCGGTTGCCGAAATTCAGTTGCCTTTGAATTTCTGGTGATCCCTCTTGAGCATGGATGCCTCTGCTACTTGTTTTAAATCAGACTTCTTCCGCAAATGGCGAAACGCTTTGACTCGATGAGTTTCACGGCATTCCGACGTCGATGCCCCAGTTGTCGAAATTCAGTTGCCTTTGGATTTCAGGTGATCCCTCTTGAGCATGTATGCTTCTGCTACTTGTTCTAAATCAGACTACTTCCGCAAATGGCGAAACGCTTTGACTTGGTGAGTTTCGCGCCATTCCGACTTCAATGCCCTAGTTGCCGAAATTCAGTTGCCTTTGAATTTCGGGTGATCCCTCTTGAGCATGTATGCTTCTGCTACTTGTTCTACATTAGACTTCTTCCGCTAACGGGGAAACGCTTTGACTCAGTGAGTTTCGCGGCTTTCCTACTTTGATGGCCCGGTTGCCGAAATTCAATTGCCTTTGAATTTCGGGTGATCCCTCTTGAGCATGTATGCTTCTTTTACTAGTTCTACATCAGACTTCTTCCGCAAACGGGGAAACGCTTTGACTCGGTGATTTTCGCGGCATTCCGACTTCGATTCCCCGTTTGCCGAAATTGCCTTTGGATTTCGGGTGATCCCTCTTGAGCATGTATGCTTCTGCTACTTGTTCTAAATCAGACTACTTCCGCAAATGGCGAAACGCTTTGACTCGGTGAGTTTCGCAAAATTCCGACTTCGATGCCCCGGTTGCTGAAATTCAGTTGCCTTTGAATTTCGGGTAATCCCTCTTGAGCATGTATGCTTCTGCTACTTGGTCTACATCAGACTTCTTCCGCAAACGTCGAAACGCTTTGACTCGGTGAGTTTCGCGACATTCCGACTTCGATGCCCCGGTTGCCGAAATTCAGTTGCCTTTGAATTTCGGGTGATCCCTCTTGAGCATGTATGCTTCTGCTACTTGTTCTACATTAGATTTCTTCCGCAAACGGGGAAACGCTTTGACTCGGTGACTTTCGCGGCATTCCGACTTCGATTCCCCGGTTGCCGAAATTCAGTTGCCTTTGAATTTCGGGTGAGCCCTCTTGAGCATGTATGCTTCTGCTACTTGTTCTACATCAGACTTCTTCCACAAACGGGGAAACGCTTTGACGCGGTGAATTTCATGGCATTCCGACTTTGATTCCCGTTTGCCGAAATTCAGTTGCCTTTGGATTTCGGGTGATTCCTCTTGAGCATGTATGCTTCTGCTACTTGTTCTACATTACACTTCTTCCACAAATGGCGAAACGCTTTGACTCGATGAGTTTCGCGGCATTCCCACTTCGATGCCCCGGTTGCCGAAATTCAGTTGCCTTTGAATTTCTGGTGATCCCTGTTAAGCATGGATGCTTCTGCTCCTTGTTCTAAATCAGACTACCTCCGCAAATGGCGAAACGCTTTGACTCGGTGAGTTTCGCGACATTCCGACTTCGATGCCCCGGTTGCCGAAATTCAGTTGCCTTTGAATTTCGGGTGATCCCTCTTGAGCATGTATGCTTCTGCTACTTGTTCTACATTAGACTTCTTCCGCTAACGGGGAAACGCTTTGACTCGGTGAATTTTGCGGCATTCCGACTTCGATTCCCCGGTTGCCGAAATTCAGTTGCCTTTGAATTTCTGGTGATCCCTCTTGAGCATGGATGCCTCTGCTACTTGTTTTAAATCAGACTTCTTCCGCAAATGGCGAAACACTTTGACTCGATGAGTTTCGCGGCATTCCGACGTCGATGCCCCGGTTGTCGAAATTCAGTTGCCTTTGGATTTCAGGTGATCCCTCTTGAGCATGTATGCTTCTGCTACTTGTTCTAAATCAGACTACTTCCGCAAATGGCGAAACGCTTTGACTTGGTGAGTTTCGCGCCATTCCGACTTCAATGCCCTAGTTGCCGAAATTCAGTTGCCTTTGAATTTCGGGTGATCCCTCTTGAGCATGTATGCTTCTGCTACTTGTTCTACATTAGACTTCTTCCGCTAACGGGGAAACGCTTTGACTCAGTGAGTTTCGCGGCTTTCCTACTTTGATGGCCCGGTTGCCGAAATTCATTTGCCTTTGAATTTCGGGTGATCCCTCTTGAGCATGTATGCTTCTTTTACTAGTTCTACATCAGACTTCTTCCGCAAACGGGGAAACGCTTTGACTCGGTGATTTTCGCGGCATTCCGACTTCGATTCCCCGTTTGCCGAAATTGCCTTTGGATTTCGGGTGATCCCTCTTGAGCATGTATGCTTCTGCTACTTGTTCTAAATCAGACTACTTCCGCAAATGGCGAAACGCTTTGACTCGGTGAGTTTCGCAAAATTCCGACTTCGATGCCCCGGTTGCCGAAATTCAGTTGCCTTTGAATTTCGGGTGATCCCTCTTGAGCATGTATGCTTCTGCTACTTTGTCTACATCAGACTTCTTCCGCAAACGTCGAAACGCTTTGACTCGGTGAGTTTCGCGACATTCCGACTTCGATGCCCCGGTTGCCGAAATTCAGTTGCCTTTGAATTTCGGGTGATCCCTCTTGAGCATGTATGCTTCTGCTACTTGTTCTACATTAGATTTCTTCCGCAAACGGGGAAACGCTTTGACTCGGTGACTTTCGCGGCATTCCGACTTCGATTCCCCGGTTGCCGAAATTCAGTTGCCTTTGAATTTCGGGTGAGCCCTCTTGAGCATGTATGCTTCTGCTACTTGTTCTACATCAGACTTCTTCCACAAACGGGGAAACGCTTTGCCTCGGTGAGTTTCGCGGCTTTCCTACTTCGATGCCCCGGTTGCCGAAATTCAATTGCCTTTGAATTTCAGGTGATCCCTCTTGAGCATGTATGCTTCTGCTACTTGTTCTACATCAGACTTCTTCCGCAAACGGGGAAACGCTTTGACTCGGTGACTTTCGCGGCATTCCGACTTCGATTCCCCGGTTGCCGAAATTCAGTTGCCTTTGGATTTCGGGTGAGTCCTCTTGAGCATGTATGCTTCTGCTACTTGTTCTACATCAGACTTCTTCCACAAACGGGGAAACGCTTTGACGCGGTGAATTTCGTGGCATTCCGACTTTGATTCCCGTTTGCCTAAATTCAGTTGCCTTTGGATTTCGGGTGATTCCTCTTGAGCATGTATGCTTCTGCTACTTGTTCTACATTAGACTTCTTCCGCAAATGGCGAAACGCTTTGACTCGATGAGTTTCGCGGCATTCCGACTTCGATGCCCCGGTTGCCGAAATTCAGTTGCCTTTGAATTTCTGGTGATCCCTCTTGAGCATGGATGCTTCTGCTACTTGTTCTACATTAGACTTCTTCCGCTAACGGGGAAACGCTTTGACTCGGTGACTTTCGCGGCATTCCGACTTCGATTCCCCGGTTGCCGAAATTCAGTTGCCTTTGAATTTCGGGTGAGCCCTCTTGAGCATGTATGCTTCTGCTACTTGTTCTACATCAGACTTCTTCCACAAACGGGGAAACGCTTTGACGCGGTGAGTTTCGCGGCATTCCGACTTTGATTCCCGTTTGTCGAAATTCAGTTGCCTTTGGATTTCGGGTGATTCCTCTTGAGCATGTATGCTTCTGCTACTTGTTCTACATTAGACTTCTTCCACAAATGGCGAAACGCTTTGACTCGATGAGTTTCGCGGCATTCCCACTTCGATGCCCCGGTTGCCGAAATTCAGTTGCCTTTGAATTTCTGGTGATCCCTCTTAAGCATGGATGCTTCTGCTCCTTGTTCTAAATCAGACTACCTCCGCAAATGGCGAAACGCTTTGACTCGGTGAGTTTCGCGAAATTCCGACTTCGATGCCCCGGTTGCCGAAATTCAGTTGCCTTTGAATTTCGGGTGATCCCTCTTGAGCATGTATGCTTCTGCTACTTGTTCTACATTAGACTTCTTCCGCTAACGGGGAAACGCTTTGACTCAGTGAATTTTGCGGCATTCCGACTTCGATTCCCTGTTTGCCGAAATTCAGTTGCCTTTGAATTTCGGGTGATCCCTCTTGAGCATGTATGCTTCTTTTACCTGTTCTACATCAGACTTCTTCCGCAAAC
This sequence comes from Populus davidiana, assembly GCA_030145905.1. NCBI lineage: Eukaryota > Viridiplantae > Streptophyta > Magnoliopsida > Malpighiales > Salicaceae > Populus > Populus davidiana. The sequence continues at coordinate 1,880,072 of JAMQGN010000001.1, read as the reverse complement.
GGGGAGACGCTTTGACTCGGTGAATTTCGCGGCATTCCGACTTCGATTCCCTGTTTCACGAAATTCAGTTGCCTTTGGATTTCGTGTGATCCCTCTTGAGCATGTATGCTTCTGCTACTTGTTCTAAATCAGACTACTTCCGCAAATGGCGAAACGCTTTGACTCGGTGAGTTTCGCGACATTCCGACTTCGATGCCCTGGTTGCCGAAATTCAGTTGCCTTTGAATTTCGGGTGATCCCTCTTGAGCATGTATGCTTCTGCTACTTGTTCTACATTAGACTTCTTCCGCAAACGGGGAAATGCTTTGACTCGGTGACTTTCGCGGCATTCCGACTTCGATTCCCCGGTTGCCCAAATTCAGTTGCCTTTGAATTTCGGGTGAGTCCTCTTGAGCATGTATGCTTCTGCTACTTGTTCTACATCAGACTTCTTCCACAAACGGGGAAACGCTTTGACGCGGTGAATTTCGTGGCATTCCGACTTTGATTCCCGTTTGCCTAAATTCAGTTGCCTTTGGATTTCGGGTGATTCCTCTTGAGCATGTATGCTTCTGCTACTTGTTCTACATTAGACTTCTTCCGCAAATGGCGAAACGCTTTGACTCGATGAGTTTCGCGGCATTCCAACTTCGATGCCCCGGTTGCCGAAATTCAGTTGCCTTTGAATTTCTGGTGATCCCTCTTGAGCATGGATGCTTCTGCTACTTGTTCTACATTAGACTTCTTCCACTAACGGGGAAACGCTTTGACTCGGTGAAGTTCGCGGCATTCCGACTTCGATTCCCTGTTTGCCGGAATTCAGTTGCCTTTGGATTTCGGGTGATCCCTCTTGAGCATGTATGCTTCTGCTCCTTGTTCTAAATCAGACTACTTCCGCAAATGGCGAAACGCTTTGACTCGGTGAGTTTCGCGGCATTCCGACGTCGATGCCCCGGTTGCCGAAATTCAGTTGCCTTTGGATTTCAGGTGATCCCTCTTGAGCATGTATGCTTCTGCTACTTGTTCTAAATCAGACTACTTCCGCAAATGGCGAAACGCTTTGACTCGGTGAGTTTCGCGACATTCCGACTTCGATGCCCCGGTTGCCGAAATTCAGTTGCCTTTGAATTTCGGGTGATCCCTCTTGAGCATGTATGCTTCTGCTACTTGTTCTACATCAGACTTCTTCCGCAAACGGGGAAACGCTTTGCCTCGGTGAGTTTCGCGGCTTTCCTACTTTGATGGCCCGATTGCCGAAATTCAGTTGCCTTTGGATTTCGGGTGATCCCTCTTGAGCATGTATGCTTCTGCTACTTGTTCTAAATCAGACTACTTCCGCAAATGGCGAAACGCTTTGACTCGGTGAGTTTCGCGAAATTCCGACTTCGATGCCCCGGTTGCCGAAATTCAGTTGCCTTTGAATTTCGGGTGATCCCTCTTGAGCATGTATGCTTCTGCTACTTGTTCTAAATCAGACTACTTCCGCAAACGTCGAAACGCTTTGCCTCGGTGAGTTTCGCGGCATTCCTACTTCGATGCCCCGGTTGTCGAAATTCAATTCCCTTTGAATTTCGGGTGATCCCTCTTCAGCATGTATGCTTCTGCTACTCTTTTTACATCAGACTTCTTCCGCAAACGGGGAAACGCTTTGAGTCGATGAATTTCGTGGCATTCCGACTTCGATTCCCCATTTGCCGAAATTCTGTTGCCTTTGGATTTCGGGTGATCCCTCTTGAGCATGTTTGCTTCTGCTACTTGTTCTTAATCAGACTACTTCCGTAAATGGCGAAACGCTTTGACTCGGTGAGTTTCACGACATTCCGACTTCGATGCCCCGGTTGCCGAAATTCAGTTCCCTTTTAATTTCGGGTGATCCCTCTTGAGCATGTATGCTTCTGCTACTTGTTCTACATCAGACTTCTTCCACAAACGGGGAAACGCTTTGCCTCGGTGAGTTTCGCGGCTTTCCTACTTCGATGCCCCGGTTGCCGAAATTCAATTGCCTTTGAATTTCGGGTGATCCCTCTTGAGCATGTATGCTTCTTTTACTTGTTCTACATCAGACTTCTTCCGCAAACGGGGAGACGCTTTGACTCGGTGAATTTCGCGGCATTCCGACTTCGATTCCCTGTTTCACGAAATTCAGTTGCCTTTGGATTTCGTGTGATCCCTCTTGAGCATGTATGCTTCTGCTACTTGTTCTAAATCAGACTACTTCCGCAAATGGCGAAACGCTTTGACTCGGTGAGTTTCGCGACATTCCGACTTCGATGCCCCGGTTGCCGAAATTCAGTTGCCTTTGAATTTCGGGTGATCCCTCTTGAGCATGTATGCTTCTGCTACTTGTTCTACATTAGACTTCTTCCGCTAACGGGGAAACGCTTTGACTCGGTGAATTTTGCGGCATTCCGACTTCGATTCCCCGGTTGCCGAAATTCAGTTGCCTTTGAATTTCTGGTGATCCCTCTTGAGCATGGATGCCTCTGCTACTTGTTTTAAATCAGACTTCTTCCGCAAATGGCGAAACGCTTTGACTCGATGAGTTTCGCGGCATTCCGACGTCGATGCCCCAGTTGTCGAAATTCAGTTGCCTTTGGATTTCAGGTGATCCCTCTTGAGCATGTATGCTTCTGCTACTTGTTCTAAATCAGACTACTTCCGCAAATGGCGAAACGCTTTGACTTGGTGAGTTTCGCGCCATTCCGACTTCAATGCCCTAGTTGCCGAAATTCAGTTGCCTTTGAATTTCGGGTGATCCCTCTTGAGCATGTATGCTTCTGCTACTTGTTCTACATTAGACTTCTTCCGCTAACGGGGGAAACGCTTTGACTCAGTGAGTTTCGCGGCTTTCCTACTTTGATGGCCCGGTTGCCGAAATTCAATTGCCTTTGAATTTCGGGTGATCCCTCTTGAGCATGTATGCTTCTTTTACTAGTTCTACATCAGACTTCTTCCGCAAACGGGGAAACGCTTTGACTCGGTGATTTTCGCGGCATTCCGACTTCGATTCCCCGTTTGCCGAAATTGCCTTTGGATTTCGGGTGATCCCTCTTGAGCATGTATGCTTCTGCTACTTGTTCTAAATCAGACTACTTCCGCAAATGGCGAAACGCTTTGACTCGGTGAGTTTCGCAAAATTCCGACTTCGATGCCCCGGTTGCTGAAATTCAGTTGCCTTTGAATTTCGGGTAATCCCTCTTGAGCATGTATGCTTCTGCTACTTGGTCTACATCAGACTTCTTCCGCAAACGTCGAAACGCTTTGACTCGGTGAGTTTCGCGACATTCCGACTTCGATGCCCCGGTTGCCGAAATTCAGTTGCCTTTGAATTTCGGGTGATCCCTCTTGAGCATGTATGCTTCTGCTACTTGTTCTACATTAGATTTCTTCCGCAAACGGGGAAACGCTTTGACTCGGTGACTTTCGCGGCATTCCGACTTCGATTCCCCGGTTGCCGAAATTCAGTTGCCTTTGAATTTCGGGTGAGCCCTCTTGAGCATGTATGCTTCTGCTACTTGTTCTACATCAGACTTCTTCCACAAACGGGGAAACGCTTTGACGCGGTGAATTTCATGGCATTCCGACTTTGATTCCCGTTTGCCGAAATTCAGTTGCCTTTGGATTTCGGGTGATTCCTCTTGAGCATGTATGCTTCTGCTACTTGTTCTACATTACACTTCTTCCACAAATGGCGAAACGCTTTGACTCGATGAGTTTCGCGGCATTCCCACTTCGATGCCCCGGTTGCCGAAATTCAGTTGCCTTTGAATTTCTGGTGATCCCTGTTAAGCATGGATGCTTCTGCTCCTTGTTCTAAATCAGACTACCTCCGCAAATGGCGAAACGCTTTGACTCGGTGAGTTTCGCGACATTCCGACTTCGATGCCCCGGTTGCCGAAATTCAGTTGCCTTTGAATTTCGGGTGATCCCTCTTGAGCATGTATGCTTCTGCTACTTGTTCTACATTAGACTTCTTCCGCTAACGGGGAAACGCTTTGACTCGGTGAATTTTGCGGCATTCCGACTTCGATTCCCCGGTTGCCGAAATTCAGTTGCCTTTGAATTTCTGGTGATCCCTCTTGAGCATGGATGCCTCTGCTACTTGTTTTAAATCAGACTTCTTCCGCAAATGGCGAAACACTTTGACTCGATGAGTTTCGCGGCATTCCGACGTCGATGCCCCGGTTGTCGAAATTCAGTTGCCTTTGGATTTCAGGTGATCCCTCTTGAGCATGTATGCTTCTGCTACTTGTTCTAAATCAGACTACTTCCGCAAATGGCGAAACGCTTTGACTTGGTGAGTTTCGCGCCATTCCGACTTCAATGCCCTAGTTGCTGAAATTCAGTTGCCTTTGAATTTCGGGTGATCCCTCTTGAGCATGTATGCTTCTGCTACTTGTTCTACATTAGACTTCTTCCGCTAACGGGGAAACGCTTTGACTCAGTGAGTTTCGCGGCTTTCCTACTTTGATGGCCCGGTTGCCGAAATTCATTTGCCTTTGAATTTCGGGTGATCCCTCTTGAGCATGTATGCTTCTTTTACTAGTTCTACATCAGACTTCTTCCGCAAACGGGGAAACGCTTTGACTCGGTGATTTTCGCGGCATTCCGACTTCGATTCCCCGTTTGCCGAAATTGCCTTTGGATTTCGGGTGATCCCTCTTGAGCATGTATGCTTCTGCTACTTGTTCTAAATCAGACTACTTCCGCAAATGGCGAAACGCTTTGACTCGGTGAGTTTCGCAAAATTCCGACTTCGATGCCCCGGTTGCCGAAATTCAGTTGCCTTTGAATTTCGGGTGATCCCTCTTGAGCATGTATGCTTCTGCTACTTTGTCTACATCAGACTTCTTCCGCAAACGTCGAAACGCTTTGACTCGGTGAGTTTCGCGACATTCCGACTTCGATGCCCCGGTTGCCGAAATTCAGTTGCCTTTGAATTTCGGGTGATCCCTCTTGAGCATGTATGCTTCTGCTACTTGTTCTACATTAGATTTCTTCCGCAAACGGGGAAACGCTTTGACTCGGTGACTTTCGCGGCATTCCGACTTCGATTCCCCGGTTGCCGAAATTCAGTTGCCTTTGAATTTCGGGTGAGCCCTCTTGAGCATGTATGCTTCTGCTACTTGTTCTACATCAGACTTCTTCCACAAACGGGGAAACGCTTTGCCTCGGTGAGTTTCGCGGCTTTCCTACTTCGATGCCCCGGTTGCCGAAATTCAATTGCCTTTGAATTTCAGGTGATCCCTCTTGAGCATGTATGCTTCTGCTACTTGTTCTACATCAGACTTCTTCCGCAAACGGGGAAACGCTTTGACTCGGTGACTTTCGCGGCATTCCGACTTCGATTCCCCGGTTGCCGAAATTCAGTTGCCTTTGGATTTCGGGTGAGTCCTCTTGAGCATGTATGCTTCTGCTACTTGTTCTACATCAGACTTCTTCCACAAACGGGGAAACGCTTTGACGCGGTGAATTTCGTGGCATTCCGACTTTGATTCCCGTTTGCCTAAATTCAGTTGCCTTTGGATTTCGGGTGATTCCTCTTGAGCATGTATGCTTCTGCTACTTGTTCTACATTAGACTTCTTCCGCAAATGGCGAAACGCTTTGACTCGATGAGTTTCGCGGCATTCCGACTTCGATGCCCCGGTTGCCGAAATTCAGTTGCCTTTGAATTTCTGGTGATCCCTCTTGAGCATGGATGCTTCTGCTACTTGTTCTACATTAGACTTCTTCCGCTAACGGGGAAACGCTTTGACTCGGTGACTTTCGCGGCATTCCGACTTCGATTCCCCGGTTGCCGAAATTCAGTTGCCTTTGAATTTCGGGTGAGCCCTCTTGAGCATGTATGCTTCTGCTACTTGTTCTACATCAGACTTCTTCCACAAACGGGGAAACGCTTTGACGCGGTGAGTTTCGCGGCATTCCGACTTTGATTCCCGTTTGCCGAAATTCAGTTGCCTTTGGATTTCGGGTGATTCCTCTTGAGCATGTATGCTTCTGCTACTTGTTCTACATTAGACTTCTTCCACAAATGGCGAAACGCTTTGACTCGATGAGTTTCGCGGCATTCCCACTTCGATGCCCCGGTTGCCGAAATTCAGTTGCCTTTGAATTTCTGGTGATCCCTCTTAAGCATGGATGCTTCTGCTCCTTGTTCTAAATCAGACTACCTCCGCAAATGGCGAAACGCTTTGACTCGGTGAGTTTCGCGAAATTCCGACTTCGATGCCCCGGTTGCCGAAATTCAGTTGCCTTTGAATTTCGGGTGATCCCTCTTGAGCATGTATGCTTCTGCTACTTGTTCTACATTAGACTTCTTCCGCTAACGGGGAAACGCTTTGACTCAGTGAATTTTGCGGCATTCCGACTTCGATTCCCTGTTTGCCGAAATTCAGTTGCCTTTGAATTTCGGGTGATCCCTCTTGAGCATGTATGCTTCTTTTACTTGTTCTACATCAGACTTCTTCCGCAAACGGGGAGACGCTTTGACTCGGTGAATTTCGCGGCATTCCGACTTCGATTCCCTGTTTCACGAAATTCAGTTGCCTTTGGATTTCGTGTGATCCCTCTTGAGCATGTATGCTTCTGCTACTTGTTCTAAATCAGACTACTTCCGCAAATGGCGAAACGCTTTGACTCGGTGAGTTTCGCGACATTCCGACTTCGATGCCCTGGTTGCCGAAATTCAGTTGCCTTTGAATTTCGGGTGATCCCTCTTGAGCATGTATGCTTCTGCTACTTGTTCTACATTAGACTTCTTCCGCAAACGGGGAAATGCTTTGACTCGGTGACTTTCGCGGCATTCCGACTTCGATTCCCCGGTTGCCCAAATTCAGTTGCCTTTGAATTTCGGGTGAGTCCTCTTGAGCATGTATGCTTCTGCTACTTGTTCTACATCAGACTTCTTCCACAAACGGGGAAACGCTTTGACGCGGTGAATTTCGTGGCATTCCGACTTTGATTCCCGTTTGCCTAAATTCAGTTGCCTTTGGATTTCGGGTGATTCCTCTTGAGCATGTATGCTTCTGCTACTTGTTCTACATTAGACTTCTTCCGCAAATGGCGAAACGCTTTGACTCGATGAGTTTCGCGGCATTCCAACTTCGATGCCCCGGTTGCCGAAATTCAGTTGCCTTTGAATTTCTGGTGATCCCTCTTGAGCATGGATGCTTCTGCTACTTGTTCTACATTAGACTTCTTCCACTAACGGGGAAACGCTTTGACTCGGTGAAGTTCGCGGCATTCCGACTTCGATTCCCTGTTTGCCGGAATTCAGTTGCCTTTGGATTTCGGGTGATCCCTCTTGAGCATGTATGCTTCTGCTCCTTGTTCTAAATCAGACTACTTCCGCAAATGGCGAAACGCTTTGACTCGGTGAGTTTCGCGGCATTCCGACGTCGATGCCCCGGTTGCCGAAATTCAGTTGCCTTTGGATTTCAGGTGATCCCTCTTGAGCATGTATGCTTCTGCTACTTGTTCTAAATCAGACTACTTCCGCAAATGGCGAAACGCTTTGACTCGGCGAGTTTCGCGCCATTCCGACTTCAATGCCCCGGTTGCCGAAATTCAGTTGCCTTTGAATTTCGGGTGATCCCTCTTGAGCATGTATGCTTCTGCTACTTGTTCTACATCAGACTTCTTCCGCAAACGGGGAAACGCTTTGCCTCGGTGAGTTTCGCGGCTTTCCTACTTTGATGGCTGATTGCCGAAATTCAGTTGCCTTTGGATTTCGGGTGATCCCTCTTGAGCATGTATGCTTCTGCTACTTGTTCTAAATCAGACTACTTCCGCAAATGGCAAAACGCTTTGACTCGGTGAGTTTCGCGAAATTCCAACTTCGATGCCCCGGTTGCCAAAATTCAGTTGCCTTTGAATTTCGGGTGATCCCTCTTGAGCATGTATGCTTCTGCTACTTGTTCTAAATCAGACTACTTCCGCAAACGTCGAAACGCTTTGCCTCGGTGAGTTTCGCGGCATTCCTACTTCGATGCCCCGGTTGTCGAAATTCAATTCCCTTTGAATTTCGGGTGATCCCTCTTGAGCATGTATGCTTCTGCTACTCTTTTTACATCAGACTTCTTCCGCAAACGGGGAAACGCTTTGAGTCGGTGAATTTCGTGGCATTCCGACTTCGATTCCCCATTTGCCGAAATTCAGTTGCCTTTGGATTTCGGGTGATCCCTCTTGAGCATGTTTGCTTCTGCTACTTGTTCTTAATCAGACTACTTCCGTAAATGGCGAAACGCTTTGACTCGGTTAGTTTCACGACATTCCAACTTCGATGCCCCGGTTGCCGAAATTCAGTTCCCTTTTAATTTCGGGTGATCCCTCTTGAGCATGTATGCTTCTGCTACTTGTTCTACATCAGACTTCTTCCACAAACGGGGAAACGCTTTGCCTCGGTGAGTTTCGCGGCTTTCCTACTTCGATGCCCCGGTTGCCGAAATTCAATTGCCTTTGAATTTCAGGTGATCCCTCTTGAGCATGTATGCTTCTGCTACTTGTTCTACATTAGACTTCTTCCGCAAACGGGGAAACGCTTTGACTCGGTGACTTTCGCGGCATTCCGACTTCGATTCCCCGGTTGCCGAAATTCAGTTGCCTTTGGATTTCGGGTGAGTCCTCTTGAGCATGTATGCTTCTGCTACTTGTTCTACATCAGACTTCTTCCACAAACGGGGAAACGCTTTGACGCGGTGAATTTCGTGGCATTCCGACTTTGATTCCCGTTTGCCTAAATTCAGTTGCCTTTGGATTTCGGGTGATTCCTCTTGAGCATGTATGCTTCTGCTACTTGTTCTACATTAGACTTCTTCCGCAAATGGCGAAACGCTTTGACTCGATGAGTTTCGCGGCATTCCGACTTCGATGCCCCGGTTGCCGCAATTCAGTTGCCTTTGAATTTCTGGTGATCCCTCTTGAGCATGGATGCTTCTGCTACTTGTTCTACATTAGACTTCTTCCGCTAACGGGGAAACGCTTTGACTCGGTGAATTTCGCGGCATTCCGACTTCGATTCCCTGTTTGCCGGAATTCAGTTGCCTTTGGATTTCGGGTGATCCCTCTTGAGCATGTATGCTTCTGCTCCTTGTTCTAAATCAGACTACTTCCGCAAATGGCGAAACGCTTTGACTCGATGAGTTTCGCGGCATTCCGACTTCGATGCCCCGGTTGCCGAAATTCAGTTGCCTTTGAATTTCTGGTGATCCCTCTTGAGCATGGATGCTTCTGCTACTTGTTCTACATTAGACTTCTTCCGCTAACGGGGAAACGCTTTGACTCGGTGAATTTCGCGGCATTCCGACTTCGATTCCCTGTTTGCCGGAATTCAGTTGCCTTTGGATTTCTGGTGATCCCTCTTGAGCATGTATGCTTCTGCTCCTTGTTCTAAATCAGACTACTTCCGCAAATGGCGAAACGCTTTGACTCGGTGAGTTTCGCGAAATTCCGACTTTGATGCCCCGGTTGCCGAAATTCAGTTGCCTTTGAATTTCGGGTGATCCCTCTTGAGCATGTATGCTTCTGCTACTTGTTCTACATTAGACTTCTTCCGCTAACGGGGAAACGCTTTGACTCAGTGAATTTCGCGGCTTTCCTACTTTGATGGCCCGATTGCCGAAATTCAGTTGCCTTTGGATTTCGGGTGATCCCTCTTGAGCATGTATGCTTCTGCTACTTGTTCTAAATCAGACTACTTCCGCAAATGGCTAAACGCTTTGACTCGGTGAGTTTCGCGAAATTCCGCCTTCGATGCCCCGGTTGCCGAAATTCAGTTGCCTTTGAATTTCGGGTGATCCCTCTTGAGCATGTATGCTTCTGCTACTTGTTCTAAATCAGACTACTTCCGCAAACGTCAAAACGCTTTGCCTCGGTGAGTTTCGCGGCATTCCTACTTCGATGCCCCGGTTGTCAAAATTCAATTCCCTTTGAATTTCGGGTGATCCCTCTTGAGCATGTATGCTTCTGCTACTCTTTTTACATCAGACTTCTTCCGCAAACGGGGAAACGCTTTGAGTCGGTGAATTTCGTGGCATTCCGACTTCGATTCCCCATTTGCCGAAATTCAGTTGCCTTTGGATTTCGGGTGATCCCTCTTGAGCATGTTTGCTTCTGCTACTTGTTCTTAATCAGACTACTTCCGTAAATGGCGAAATGCTTTGACTCGGTGAGTTTCACGACATTCCGACTTCGATGCCCCGGTTGCCGAAATTCAGTTCCCTTTTAATTTCGGGTGATCCCTCTTGAGCATGTATGCTTCTGCTACTTGTTCTACATCAGACTTCTTCCACAAACGGGGAAACGCTTTGCCTCGGTGAGTTTCGCGGCTTTCCTACTTCGATGCCCCGGTTGCCGAAATTCAATTGCCTTTGATTTTCAGGTGATCCCTCTTGAGCATGTATGCTTCTTTTACTTGTTCTACATCAGACTTCTTCCGCAAACGGGGAGACGCTTTGACTCGGTGAATTTCGCGGCATTCCGACTTCGATTCCCTGTTTCACGAAATTCAGTTGCCTTTGGATTTCGTGTGATCCCTCTTGAGCATGTATGCTTCTGCTACTTATTCTACATTAGACTTCTTCCGCAAACGGGGAAACGCTTTGACTCGGTGACTTTCGCGGCATTCCGACTTCGATTCCCCGGTTGCCGAAATTCAGTTGCCTTTGAATTTCGGGTGAGTCCTCTTGAGCATGTATGCTTCTGCTACTTGTTCTACATCAGACTTCTTCCACAAACGGGGAAACGCTTTGACGCGGTGAATTTCGTCGCATTCCGACTTTGATTCCCGTTTGCCTAAATTCAGTTGCCTTTGGATTTCGGGTGATTCCTCTTGAGCATGTATGCTTCTGCTACTTGTTCTACATTAGACTTCTTCCGCAAATGGCGAAACGCTTTGACTCGATGAGTTTCGCGGCATTCCGACTTCGATGCCCCGGTTGCCGAAATTCAGTTGCCTTTGAATTTCTGGTGATCCCTCTTGAGCATGGATGCTTCTGCTACTTGTTCTACATTAGACTTCTTCCGCTAACGGGGAAACGCTTTGACTCGGTGAATTTCGCGGCTTTCCGACTTCGATTCCCTGTTTGCCGGAATTCAGTTGCCTTTGGATTTCGGGTGATCCCTCTTGAGCATGTATGCTTCTGCTCCTTGTTCTAAATCAGACTACTTCCGCAAATGGCGAAACGCTTTGACTCGGTGAGTTTCGCGAAATTCCGACTTTGATGCCCCGGTTGCCGAAATTCAGTTGCCTCTGAATTTCGGGTGATCCCTCTTGAGCATGTATGCTTCTGCTACTTGTTCTACATAAGACTTCTTCCGCAAATGGCGAAACGCTTTGACTCGGTGAGTTTCGCGAAATTCCGACTTTGATGCCCCGGTTGCCGAAATTCAGTTGCCTTTGAATTTCGGGTGAGCCCTCTTGAGCATGTATGCTTCTGCTACTTGTTCTACATCAGACTTCTTCCACAAACGGGGAAACGCTTTGACGCGGTGAATTTCATGGCATTCCGACTTTGATTCCCGTTTGCCAAAATTCAGTTCCCTTTGGATTTCGGGTGATTCCTCTTGAGCATGTATGCTTCTGCTACTTGTTCTACATTAGACTTTTCCACAAATGGCGAAACGCTTTGACTCGATGAGTTTCGCGGCATTCCAACTTCGATGCCCCGGTTGCCGAAATTCAGTTGCCTTTGAATTTCTGGTGATCCCTCTTAAGCATGCATGCTTCTGCTACTTGTTCTACATTAGACTTCTTCCGCTAACGGGGAAACGCTTTGACTCGGTGAATTTCGCGGCATTCCGACTCCGATTCCCTGTTTGCCGAAATTCAGTTGCCTTTCGATTTCGGGTTATCCCTCTTGAGCATGTATGCTTCTGCTCCTTGTTCTAAATCAGACTACTTCCGCAAATGGCGAACCGCTTTGACTCGGTGAGTTTCGCGAAAGTCCGACTTCGATGCCCCGGTTGCCGAAATTCAGTTGCCTTTGAATTTCGGGTGATCCCTCTTGAGCATGTATGCTTCTGCTACTTGTTCTACATTACACTTCTTCCGCAAACGGGGAAACGCTTTGACTCGGTGAATTTCGCGGCATTCCGACTTCGATTCCCCGGTTGCCGAAATTCAGTTGCCTTTGAATTTCTGGTGATCCCTCTTGAGCATGGATGCTTCTGCTACTTGTTCTACATTAGACTTGTTCCGCTAACGGGGAAACGCTTTGACTCCGTGAATTTCGCGGCATTCCGACTTCGATTCCCTGTTTGCCGAAATTCAGTTGCCTTTGGATTTCGGTTGATCCCTCTTGAGCATGTATGCTTCTGCTCCTTGTTCTAAATCAGACTACCTCAGCAAATGGCGAAACGCTTTGACTCGGTGAGTTTCGCGAAATTCCGACTTCGATGCCCCGCTTGCCGAAATTCAGTTGCCTTTGATTTTCGGGTGATCCCTCTTGAGCATGTATGCTTCTGCTACTTGTTCTACATTAGACTTCTTCCGCTAACGGGGAAACGCTTTGACTCAGTGAATTTTGCGGCATTCCGACTTCGATTCCCTGTTTGCCGAAATTCAGTTGCCTTTGAATTTCTGGTGATCCCTCTTGAGCATGGATGCCTCTGCTACTTGTTTTAAATCAGACTTCTTCCGCAAATGGCGAAACGCTTTGACTCGATGAGTTTCGCGGCATTCCGACGTCGATGCCCCAGTTGCCGAAATTCAGTTGCCTTTGGATTTCAGGTGATCCCTCTTGAGCATGTATGCTTCTGCTACTTGTTCTAAATCAGACTACTTCCGCAAATGGCGAAACGCTTTGACTCGGCGAGTTTCGCGCCATTCCGACTTCAATGCCCCGGTTGCCGAAATTCAGTTGCCTTTGAATTTCGGGTGATCCCTCGTGAGCATGTATGCTTCTGCTACTTGTTCTAAATCAGACTACTTCCGCAAATGGCGAAACGCTTTGACTCGGCGAGTTTCGCGCCATTCCGACTTCAATGCCCCGGTTGCCGAAATTCAGTTGCCTTTGAATTTCGGGTGATCCCTCTTGAGCATGTATGCTTCTGCTACTTGTTCTACATTAGACTTCTTCCGCTAACGGGGAAACGCTTTGACTAAGTGAATTTTGCGGCATTCCGACTTCGATTCCCTGTTTGCCGAAATTCAATTGCCTTTGGATTTCGTGTGATCCCTCTTGAGCATGTATGCGTCTGCTACTTGTTTTAAATCAGACTTCTTCCGCAAATGGCGAAACGCTTTGACTCGATGAGTTTCGCGGCATTCCGACGTCGATGCCCCAGTTGCCGAAATTCAGTTGCCTTTGGATTTCAGGTGATCCCTCTTGAGCATGTATGCTTCTGCTACTTGTTCTAAATCAGACTACTTCCGCAAATGGCGAAACGCTTTGACTCGGCGAGTTTCGCGCCATTCCGACTTCAATGCCCCGGTTGCCGAAATTCAGTTGCCTTTGAATTTCGGGTGATCCCTCTTGAGTATGTATGCTTCTGCTACTTGTTCTACATTAGACTTCTTCCGCAAATGGGGAAACGCTTTGACTCGGTGACTTTCGCGCCATTCCGACTTCGATTCCCCGGTTGCCGGAATTCAGTTGCCTTTGAATTTCGGGTGAGTCCTCTTGAGCATGTATGCTTCTGCTACTTGTTCTACATCAGACGTCTTCCACAAACGGGGAAACGCTTTGACGCGGTGAATTTCTTAGGATTCCGACTTTGATTCCCCTTTGCCTAAATTCAGTTGCCTTTGGATTTCGGGTGATTCCTCTTGAGCATGTATGCTTCTGCTACTTGTTCTACATTAGACTTCTTCCGCAAATGGCGAAACGCTTTGACTCGATGAGTTTCGCGGCATTCCGACTTCGATGCCCCGGTTGCCGAAATTCAGTTGCCTTTGAATTTCTGGTGATCCCTCTTGAGCATGGATGCTTCTGCTACTTGTTCTACATTAGACTTCTTCCGCTAACGGGGAAACGCTTTGACTCGGTGAATTTCGCGGCAGTCCGACTTCGATTCCCTGTTTGCCGGAATTCAGTTGCCTTTGGATTTCGGGTGATCCCTCTTGAGCATGTATGCTTCTGCTCCTTGTTCTAAATTAGACTACTTGCGCAAATGGCGAAACGCTTTGAATAGGTGAGTTTCGCGAAATTCCGACTTTGATGCCCCGGTTGCCGAAATTCAGTTGCCTTTGAATTTCGGGTGATCCCTCTTGAGCATCTATGCTTCTGCTACTTGTTCTACATAAGACTTCTTCCGCAAACGGGGAAACGCTTTGACTCGGTGACTTTCGCGGCATTCCGACTTCGATTCCCCGTTTGCCGAAATTGCCTTTGGATTTCGGGTGATCCCTCTTGAGCATGTATGCTTCTGCTACTTGTTCTAAATCAGACAACTTCCGCAATTGGTGAAACGCTTTGACTCGGTGAGTTTCGCGAAATTCCGACTTCGATGCCCCGGTTGCCGAAATTCAGTTGCCTTTGAATTTCGGGTGATCCCTCTTGAGCATGTATCCTTCTGCTACTTGGTCTACATCAGACTTCTTCCACAAACGTCGAAACGCTTTGCCTCGGTGAGTTTCGCGGCTTTCCTACTTTGATGGCCCGGTTGCCGAAATTCAATTGCCTTTGAATTTCGGGTGATCCCTCTTAAGCATGTATGCTTCTTTTACTTGTTCTACATCAGACTTCTTCCGCAAACGGGGAAACGCTTTGACTCGGTGATTTTCGTGGCATTCCGACTTCGATTCCCCGTTTGCCGAAATTGCCTTTGGATTTCGGGTGATCCCTCTTGAGCATGTATGCTTCTGCTACTTGTTCTAAATCAGACTACTTCCGCAAATGGCGAAACGCTTTGACTCGGTGAGTTTCGCAAAATTCCGACTTCGATGCCCCGGTTGCCGAAATTCAGTTGCCTTTGAATTTCGGGTGATCCCTCTTGAGCATGTATGCTTCTGCTACTTGGTCTACATTAGACTTCTTCCGCAAACGTCGAAACGCTTTGACTCGGTGAGTTTCGCGAAATTCCGACTTCGATGCCCCGGTTGCTGAAATTCAGTTGCCTTTGAATTTCGGGTGATCCCTCTTGAGCATGTATGCTTCTGCTACTTGTTCTACATTAGACTTCTTCCACAAACGGGGAAACACTTTGACTCGGTGACTTTCGCGGCATTCCGACTTCGATTCCCCGGTTGCCGAAATTCAGTTGCCTTTGAATTTCGGGTGAGCCCTCTTGAGCATGTATGCTTCTGCTACTTGTTCTACATCAGACTTCTTCCACAAACGGGGAAACGCTTTGACGCGGTGAATTTCATGGCATTCCGACTTTGATTCCCGTTTGCCGAAATTCAGTTGCCTTTGGATTTCGGGTGATTCCTCTTGAGCATGTATGCTTCTGCTACTTGTTCTACATTAGACTTCTTCCACAAATGGCGAAACGCTTTGACTCGATGAGTTTCGCGGCATTCCCACTTCGATGCCCCGGTTGCCGAAATTCAGTTGCCTTTGAATTTCTGGTGATCCCTCTTAAGCATGGATGCTTCTGCTACTTGTTTTAAATCAGACTTCTTCCGCAAATGGCGAAACGCTTTGACTCGATGAGTTTCGCGGCATTCCGACTTCGATGCCCCGGTTGCCGAAATTCAGTTGCCTTTGGATTTCAGGTGATCCCTCTTGAGGATGTATGCTTCTGCTACTTGTTCTAAATCAGACTACTTCCGCAAATGGCGAAACGCTTTGACTCGGCGAGTTTCGCGCCATTCCGACTTCAATGCCCCGGTTGCCGAAATTCAGTTGCCTTTGAATTTCGGGTGATCCCTCTTGAGCATGTATGCTTCTGCTACTTGTTCTACATTAGACTTCTACCGCAAACGGGGAAACGCTTTGACTCGGTCACTTTCACGGCATTCCGACTTCGATTCCCCGGTTGCCGAAATTCAGTTGCCTTTGAATTTCGGGTGAGTCCTCTTGAGCATGTATGCTTCTGCTACTTGTTCTACATCAGACTTCTTCCACAAACGGGGAAACGCTTTGACGCGGTGAATTTCGTGGCATTCCGACTTTGATTCCCGTTTGCCTAAATTCAGTTGCCTTTGGATTTCGGGTGATTCCTCTTGAGCATGTATGCTTCTGCTACTTGTTCTACATTAGACTTCTTCCTCAAATGGCGAAACGCTTTGACTCGATGAGTTTCGCGGCATTCTGACTTCGATGCCCCGGTTGCCGAAATTCAGTTGCCTTTGAATTTCTGGTGATCCCTCTTGAGCATGGATGCTTCTGCTACTTGTTCTACATTAGACTTCTTCCGCTAACGGGGAAACGCTTTGACTCGGTGAATTTCGCGGCATTCCGACTTCGATTCCCTGTTTGCCGGAATTCAGTTGCCTTTGGATTTCGGGTGATCCCTCTTGAGCATGTATGCTTCTGCTCCTTGTTCTAAATCAGACTACTTCCGCAAATGGCGAAACGCTTTGACTCGGTGAGTTTCGCGAAATTCCGACTTTGATGCCCCGGTTGCCGAAATTCAATTGCCTTTGAATTTCGGGTGATCCCTCTTGAGCATGTATGCTTCTGCTACTTGTTCTACATAAGACTTCTTCAGCAAACGGGGAAAAACACTTTGACTCGGTGACTTTCGCGGCATTCCGACTTCGATTCCCCGTTTGCCGCAATTGCCTTTGGATTTTGGGTCATCCCTCTTGAGCATGTATGCTTCTGCTACTTGTTCTAAATCAGACTACTTCCGCGAATGGCGAAACGCTTTGACTTGGTGAGTTTCGCGAAATTCCGACTTCGATGCCCCGGTTGCCGAAATTCTATTGCCTTTGAATTTCGGGTGATCCCTCTTGAGCATGTATCCTTCTACTACTTGGTCTACATTAGACTTCTTCCGCAAACGTCGAAACGCTTTGCCTCGGTGAGTTTCGCGGCTATCCTACTTTGATGGCCCGGTTGCCGAAATTCAATTGCCTTTGAATTTCGGGGGATCCCTCTTGAGCATGTATGCTTCTTTTACTTGTTCTACATCAGACTTCTTCCGCAAACGGGGAAACGCTTTGACTCGGTGAATTTCGCGGCATTCCGACTTCGATTCCCCGTTTGCCGAAATTGCCTTTGGATTTCGGGTGATCCCTCTTGAGAATGTATGCTTCTGCTACTTGTTCTAAATCAGACTACTTCCGCAAATGGCGAAACGCTTTGACTCGGTGAGTTTCGCAAAATTCCGACTTCGATGCCCCGGTTGCCGAAATTCAGTTGCCTTTGAATTTCGGGTGATCCCTCTTGAGCATGTATGCTTCTGCTACTTGGTCTACATCAGACTTCTTCCGCAAACGTCGAAACGCTTTGACTCGGTGAGTTTCTCGACATTCCGACTTCGATGCCCCGGTTGCCGAAATTCAGTTGCCTTTGAATTTCGGGTGATCCCTCTTGAGCATGTATGCTTCTGCTACTTGTTCTACATTAGACTTCTTCCGCAAACGGGGAAACGCTTTGACTCGGTGACTTTCGCGGCATTCCGACTTCGATTCCCCGGTTGCCGAAATTCAGTTGCCTTTGAATTTCGGGTGAGCCCTCTTGAGCATGTATGCTTCTGCTACTTGTTCTACATCAGACTTCTTCCACAAACGGGGAAACGCTTTGACGCCGTGAATCTCATGGCATTCCGACTTTGATTCCCGTTTGCCGAAATTCAGTTGCCTTTGGATTTCGGGTGATTCCTCTTAAGCATGTATGCTTCTGCTACTTGTTCTACATTAGACTTCTTCCACAAATGGCGAAACGCTTTGACTCGATGAGTTTCGCGGCATTCCCACTTCGATGCCCCGGTTGCCGAAATTCAGTTGCCTTTGAATTTCTGGTGATCCCTCTTAAGCATGGATGCTTCTGCTACTTGTTTTAAATCAGACTTCTTCCGCAAATGGCGAAATGCTTTGACTCGATGAGTTTCGTGGCATTCCGACTTCGATGCCCCGGTTGCCGAAATTCAGTTGCCTTTGGATTTCAGGTGATCCCTTTTGAGGATGTATGCTTCTGCTACTTGTTCTAAATCAAACTACTTCCGCAAACGGCGAAATGCTTTGACTCGGCGAGTTTCGCGCCATTCCGACTTCAATGCCCCGGTTGCCGAAATTCAGTTGCCTTTGAATTTCGGGTGATCCCTCTTGTGCATGTATGCTTCTGCTACTTGTTCTACATCAGACTTCTTCCACAAACGGGGAAACGCTTTGACGCGGTGAATTTCGTGGCATTCCGACTTTGATTCCCGTTTGCCTAAATTCAGTTGCCTTTGGATTTCGGGAGATTCCTCTTGAGCATGTATGCTTCTGCTCCTTGTTCTAAATCAGACTACTTCCGCAAATGGCGAAACGCTTTGACTCGGTGAGTTTCGCGAAATTCCGACTTTGATGCCCCGGTTGCCGAAATTCAGTTGCCTTTGAATTTCGGGTGATCCCTCTTGAGCATGTATGTTTCTGCTACTTGTTCTACATAAGACTTCTTCCGCAAACGGGGAAACGCTTTGACTCGGTGACTTTCGCGGCATTCCGCCTTCCATTCCCCGTTTGCCGAAATTGCCTTTGGATTTCGGGTGATCCCTCTTGAGCATGTATGCTTCTGCTACTTGTTCTAAATCAGACTACTTCCGCAAATGGCGAAACGCTTTGGCTCGGCGAGTTTCGCGCCATTCCGACTTCAATGCCCCGGTTGCCGAAATTCAGTTGCCTTTGAATTTCGGGTGATCCCTCTTGAGCATGTATGCTTCTGCTACTTGTTCTACATTAGACTTCTTCCGCAAACGGGGAAACGCTTTGACTCGGTGACTTTCGCGGCATTCCGACTTCGATTCCCCGGTTGCCGGAATTCAGTTGCCTTTGAATTTCGGGTGAGTCCTCTTGAGCAGGTATGATTCTGCTACTTGTTCTACATCAGACTTCTTCCACAAACGGGGAAACGCTTTGACGCGGTGAATTTCGTGGCATTCCGACTTTGATTCCCGTTTGCCTAAATTCAGTTGCCTTTGGATTTCGGGTGATCCCTCTTGAGCATGGATGCTTCTGCTACTTGTTCTACATTAGACTTCTTCCGCTAACGGGGAATCGCTTTGACTCGGTGAATTTCGCGGCATTCCGACTTCGATTCCCTGTTTGCCGGAATTCAGTTGCCTTTGGATTTCGGGTGATCCCTCTTGAGCATGTATGCTTCTGCTCCTTGTTCTAAATCAGACTACTTCCGCAAATGGCGAAACGCTTTGACTCGGCGAGTTTCGCGCCATTCCGACTTCAATGCCCCGGTTGCCGAAATTCAGTTGCCTTTGAATTTCGGGTGATCCCTCTTGAGCATGGATGCTTCTGCTACTTGTTCTACATTAGACTTCTTCCGCTAACGGGGAATCGCTTTGACTCGGTGAATTTCGCGGCATTCCGACTTCGATTCCCTGTTTGCCGGAATTCAGTTGCCTTTGGATTTCGGGTGATCCCTCTTGAGCATGTGTGCTTCTGCTCCTTGTTCTAAATCAGACTACTTCCGCAAATGGCGAAACGCTTTGACTCGGTGAGTTTCGCGAAATTCCGACTTTGATGCCCCGGTTGCCGAAATTCAGTTGCCTTTGAATTTCGGGTGATCCCTCTTGAGCATGTATGCTTCTGCTACTTGTTCTAAATCAGACTACTTCCGCAAATGGCGAAATGCTTCGACTCGGTGAGTTTCGCGGCATTCCGACTTCGATTCCCCGTTTGCCGAAATTGCCTTTGGATTTCGGGTGATCCCTCTTGAGCATGTATGCTTCTGCTACTTGTTCTAAATCAGACTACTTCCGCAAATGGCGAAACGCTTTGACTCGGTGAGTTTCGCGAAATTCCGACTTTGATGCCCCGGTTGCCGAAATTCAGTTGCCTTTGAATTTCGGGTGATCCCTCTTGAGCATGTATGCTTCTGCTACTTGTTCTACATAAGACTTCTTCCGCAAACGGGGAAACGCTTTGACTCGGTGACTTTCGCGGAATTCCGACTTCGATTCCCCGTTTGCCGAAATTGCCTTTGGATTTCGGGTGATCCCTCTTGAGCATGTATGCTTCTGCTACTTGTTCTAAATCAGACTACTTCCGCAAATTGCGAAACGCTTTGACTCGGTGAGTTTCGCGAAATTCCGACTTCGATGCCCCGGTTGCCGAAATTCAGTTGCCTTTGAATTTCGGGTGATCCCTCTTGAGCATGTATCCTTCTGCTACTTGGTCTACATCAGACTTCTTCCGCAAACGTCGAAACGCTTTGCCTCGGTGAGTTTCGCGGCTTTCCTACTTTGATGGCCCGGTTGCCGAAATTCAATTGCCTTTGAATTTCGGGTGATCCCTCTTGAGCATGTATGCTTCTTTTACTTGTTCTACATCAGAGTTCTTCCGCAAACGGGGAAACGCTTTGACTCGGTGAATTTCGCGGCATTTCGACTTCGATTCCCCGTTTGCCGAAATTGCCTTTGGATTTCGGGTGATCCCTCTTGAGCATGTATGCTTCTGCTACTTGTTCTAAATCAGACTACTTCCGTAAATGGCGAAATGCTTTGACTCGGTAAGTTTCGCGAAATTCCGACTTCGATGCCCCGGTTGTCGAAATTCAGTTGCCTTTGAATTTCGGGTGATCCCTCTTGAGCATGTATGCTTCTGCTACTTGTTCTAAATCAGACTACTTCCGCAAATGGCGAAACGCTTTGACTCGGTGAGTTTCGCGAAATTCCGACTTCGATGCCCCGGTTGCCGAAATTCAATTGCCTTTGAATTTCGAGTGATCCCTCTTGAGCATGTATGCTTCTGCTACTTGTTCTACATTAGACTTCTTCCGCAAATGGCGAAACGCTTTGACTCGGTGAGTTTCGCGGCATTTCGACTTCGATGCCCGGTTGCCGAAATTTAGTTGCCTTTCAATTTCGGGTGATCCCTCTTGAGCATGTATGCTTCTGCTACTTGGTCTACATCAGACTTCTTCCGCAAACGTTGAAACGCTTTGCCTCGGTGAGTTTTGCGGCTTTCCTACTTCGTTGCCCCGGTTGCCGAAATTCAATTGCCTTTGAATTTCGTGTGATCCCTCTTGAGCATGTATGCTTCTTTTACTTGTTCTACATCAGACTTCTTCCGCAAACGGGGAAACGCTTTGACTCGGTGAATTTCGCGGCATTCCGACTTCGATTCCCCGGTTGCCGAAATTCAGTTGCCTTTGAATTTCGGGTGATCCCTCTTGAGCATGTATGCTTCTTTTACTTGTTCTACATCAGACTTCTTCCGCAAACGGGGAAACGCTTTGACTCGGTGAATTTCGCGGCATTCCGACTTCGATTCCCCGTTTGTCGAAATTCAGTTGCCTTTGGATTTCGGGTGATCCCTCTTGAGCATGTATGCTTCTGCTCCTTGTTCTAAATCAGACTACTTCCGCAAATGGCGAAACGCTTTGACTCGGTGAGTTTCGCGACATTCCGACTTCGATGCCCTGGTTGCCGAAATTCAGTTGCCTTTGAATTTCGGGTGATCCCTCTTGAGCATGTATGCTTCTGCTACTTGTTCTACATTAGACTTCTTCCGCAAACGGGGAAACGCTTTGACTCGGTGACTTTCGCGGCATTCCGACTTCGATTCCCCGGTTGCTGAAATTCAGTTGCCTTTGAATTTCGGATGAGCCCTTTTGAGCATGTATGCTTCTGCTACTTGTTCTACATCAGACTTCTTCCACAAACGGGGAAACGCTTTGACGCGGTGAATTTCATGGCATTCCGATTTTGATTCCCGTTTGCCGAAATTCAGTTGCCTTTGGATTTCGGGTGATTCCTCTTGAGCATGTATGCTTCTGCTACTTGTTCTACATTAGACTTCTTCCGCAAATGGCGAAACGCTTTGACTCGATGAGTTTCGCGGCATTCCGACTTCGATGCCCCGGTTGCCGAAATTCAGTTGCCTATGGATTTCGGGTGATCCCTCTTGAGCATGTATGCTTCTGCTACTTGTTCTAAATCAGACTACTTCCGCAAATGGCGAAATGCTTTGACTCGGTAAGTTTCGCGAAATTCCGACTTCGATGCCCCGGTTGCCGAAATTCAGTTGCCTTTGAATTTCGGGTGATCCCTCTTGAGCATGTATCCTTCTGCTACTTGGTCTACATCAGACTTCTTCCGCAAACGTCGAAACGCTTTGCCTCGGTGAGTTTCGCGGCTTTCCTACTTTGATGGCCCGGTTGCCGAAATTCAGTTGCCTTTGAATTTCGGGTGATCCCTCTTGAGCATGTATGCTTCTGCTACTTGTTCTAAATCAGACTACTTCCGCAAATGGCGAAACGCTTTGACTCGGTGACTTTCGCGAAATTCCGACTTCGATGCCCCGGTTGCCGAAATTCAGTTGCCTTTGAATTTCGGGTGATCCCTCTTGAGCATGTATCCTTCTGCTACTTGGTCTACATCAGACTTCTTCCGCAAACGTCGAAACGCTTTGCCTCGGTGAGTTTCGCGGCTTTCCTACTTTGATGGCCCGGTTGCCGAAATTCAATTGCCTTTGAATTTCGGGTGATCCCTCTTGAGCATGTATGCTTCTTTTACTTGTTCTACATCAAACTTCTTCCGCAAACGGGGAAACGCTTTGACTCGGTGAATTTCGCGGCATTCCGACTTCGATTCCCCGTTTGCCGAAATTGCCTTTGGATTTCGGGTGATCCCTCTTGAGCATGTATGCTTCTGCTACTTGTTCTAAATCAGACTACTTCCGCAAATGGCGAAATGCTTTGACTCGGTAAGTTTCGTGAAATTCCGACTTCGATGCCCCGGTTGCCGAAATTCAGTTGCCTTTGAATTTCGGGTGATACCTCTTGAGCATGTATGCTTCTGCTACTTGTTCTAAATCAGACTACTTCCGCAAATGGCGAAACGCTTTGACTCGATGAGTTTCGCGGCATTCCGACTTCGATGCCCCGGTTGCCGAAATTCAGTTGCCTTTGAATTTCGGGTGATCCCTCTTGAGCATGTATGCTTCTGCTACTTGTTCTACATTAGACTTCTTCCGCAAACGGGGAAACGCTTTGACTCGGTGACTTTCGCGGCATTCCGACTTCGATTCCCCGGTTGCCGAAATTCAGTTGCCTTTGAATTTCGGGTGAGCCCTCTTGAGCATGTATGCTTCTGCTACTTGTTCTACATCAGACTTCTTCCACAAACGGGGAAACGCTTTGACGCGGTGAATTTCATGGCATTCCGATTTTGATTCCCGTTTGCCGAAATTCAGTTGCCTTTGGATTTCGGGTGATTCCTCTTGAGCATGTATGCTTCTGCTACTTGTTCTACATTAGACTTCTTCCGCAAATGACGAAACGCTTTGACTCGATGAGTTTCGCGGCATTCCGACTTCGATGCCCCGGTTGCCGAAATTCAGTTGCCTATGGATTTCGGGTGATCCCTCTTGAGCATGTATGCTTCTGCTACTTGTTCTAAATCAGACTACTTCCGCAAATGGCGAAACGCTTTGACTCGGTGAGTTTCGCAACATTCCGACTTCGATGCCCCGGTTGCCGAAATTCAGTTGCCTTTGAATTTCGGGTGATCCCTCTTGAGCATGTATGCTTCTTTTACTTGTTCTACATCAGACTTCTTCCGCAAACGGGGAAACGCTTTGACTCGGTGAATTTCGCGGCATTCCGACTTCGATTCCCCGTTTGTCGAAATTCAGTTGCCTTTGGATTTCGGGTGATCCCTCTTGAGCATGTATGCTTCTGCTCCTTGTTCTAAATTAGACTACTTCCGCAAATGGCGAAACGCTTTGACTCAGTGAGTTTCGCGACATTCCGACTTCGATGCCCCGGTTGCCGAAATTCAGTTGCCTTTGCATTTCGGGTGATCCCTCTTGATCATGTATGCTTCTGCTACTTGTTCTACATTAGACTTCTTCCGCAAACGGGGAAACGCTTTGACTCGGTGACTTTCGCGGCATTCCGACTTTGATTCCCCGGTTGCCGAAATTCAGTTGCCTTTGAATTTCGGGTGAGCCCTCTTGAGCATGTATGCTTCTGCTACTTGTTCTACATCAGTCTTCTTCCACAAACGGGGAAACGCTTTGACGCGGTGAATTTCATGGTATTCCGAATTTGATTCCCGTTTTTCGAAATTCAGTTGCCTTTGGATTTCGGGTGATTCCTCTTGAGCATGTATGCTTCTGCTACTTGTTCTACATCAGACTTCTTCCGCAAATGGCGAAACGCTTTGACTCGATGAGTTTCGCGGCATTCCGACTTCGATGGCCCGGTTGCCGAAATTCAGTTGCCAATGGATTTCGGGTGATCCCTCTTGAGCATGTATGCTTCTGCTACTTGTTCTAAATCAGACTACTTCCGCAAATGGCGAAACACTTTGACTCGATGAGTTTCGCGGCATTCCGACTTCGATGCCCCGGTTGTCGAAATTCAGTTGCCTTTGAATTTCTGGTGATCCCTCTTGAGCATGGATGCTTCTGCTACTTGTTCTACATTAGACTTCTTCCGCTAACGGGGAAACGCTTTGACTCGGTGAATTTCGCGGCATTCCGACTCCGATTCCCCGTTAGTCGAAATTCAGTTGCCTTTGAATTTCGGGTGAGCCTTCTTGAGCATGTATGCTTCTGCTACTTGTTCTACATCAAACTTCTTTTGCAAACGGGGAAACGCTTTGAATCGGTGAGTTTCGTGGTATTCCGACTTTGATTCTCGTTTGCCAAAATTCAGTTGCCTTTGGATTTCGGGTGATTCCTCTTGAGCATGTATGCTTCTGCTACTTGTTCTACATTAGACTTCTTCCGCAAATGGCGAAACACTTTGACTCGATGAGTTTCGCGGCATTCCGACTTCGATGCCCCGGTTGCCGAAATTCAGTTGCCTTTGAATTTCTGGTGATCCCTCTTGAGCATGGATGCTTCTGCTACTTGTTCTACATTAGACTTCTTCCGCTAACGGGGAAACGCTTTGACTCGGTGAATTTCGCGGCATTCCGGCTCCGATTCCCTGTTTGCCGAAATTCAGTTGCCTTTCGATTTCGGGTGATCCCTCTTGAGCATGTATGCTTCTGCTCCTTGTTCTAAATCAGACTACTTCCGCAAATGGCGAAACGCTTTGACTCGGTGAGTTTCGCGAAATTCCGACTTCGATGCCCCGGTTGCTGAAATTCAGTTGCCTTTGAATTTCGGGTGATCCCTCTTGAGCATGTATGCTTCTGCTACTTGTTCTACATTAGACTTCTTCCGCAAACGGGGAAACGCTTTGAATCGGTGACTTTCGCGGCATTCCGACTTCGATTCCCCGGTTGCCGAAATTCAGTTGCCTTTGAATTTCGGGTGAGCCTTCTTGAGCATGTATGCTTCTGCTACTTGTTCTACATCAGACTTCTTTCGCAAACGGGGAAACGCTTTGAATCGGTGAGTTTCGTGGCATTCCGACTTTGATTCCCGTTTGCCGAAATTCAGTTGCCTTTGGATTTCGGGTGATTCCTCTTGAGCATGTATGCTTCTGCTACTTGTTCTACATTAGACTTCTTCCGCAAATGGCGAAACGCTTTGACTCGATGAGTTTCGCGGCATTCCGTCTTCGATGCCCCGGTTGCCGAAATTCAGTTGCCTTTGAATTTCTGGTGATCCCTCTTGAGCATGGATGCTTCTGCTACTTGTTCTACATTAGACTTCTTCCGCTAACGGGGAAACGCTTTGACTCGGTGAATTTCGCGGCATTCCGACTTCGATTCCCTGTTTGCCGGAATTCAGTTGCATTTGGATTTCGGGTGATCCCTCTTGAGCATGTATGCTTCTGCTCCTTTTTCTAAATCAGACTACTTCCGCAAATGGCGAAACTCTTTGACTCGGTGAGTTTCGCGAAATTCCGACTTTGATGCCCCGGTTGCCGAAATTCAGTTGCCTTTGAATTTCGGGTGATCCCTCTTGAGCATGTAAGCTTCTGCTACTTGTTCTACATTAGACTTCTTCCGCTAACGGGGAAACGCTTTGACTTGGTGAATTTCGTGGCATTCCGACTTCGATGCTCTGGTTGCCGAAATTCAGTTGCCTTTGTATTTCTGGAGATCCCTCTTGAGCATGGATGCTTCTGCTACTTGTTCAACATTAGTCTTCTTCCGCAAACGGGGAAACACTTTGACTCGGTGACTTTCGCGGCATTCCGACTTCGATTCCCCGGTTGCCGAAATTCAGTTGCCTTTGAATTTCGGGTGAGCCCTCTTGAGCATGTATGCTTCTGCTACTTGTTCTACATCAGACTTCTTCCGCAAACGGCGAAACGCTTTAACTCGGTGAGTTTCGCGAAATTCCAACTTCGATGCCCCAGTTGCCGAAATTCAGTTGCCTTTCAATTTCGGGTGATCCCTCTTGAGCATGTATGCTTCTGCTCATTGTTCTAAATCAGACTACTTCCGCAAATGGTGAAACGCTTTGACTCGGTGAATTTCGCGGAATTCCAACTTCGATGCCCTAGTTGCCGAAATTAAGTTGCCTTTCAATTTCGAGTGATCCCTCTTAAGCATGTATGCTTCTGCTACTTGGTCTACATCAGACTTCTTCCGCAAACGTCGAAACGCATTGCCTCGGTGAGTTTCGTGGCATTCCGACTTCGATGCCCCGGTTGCCGAAATTCAGTTGCCTTTGAATTTCGGGTGATCCCTCTTGAGCATGTATGCTTCTGCTACTTGGTCTAAATCAGACTGCTTCCGCAAATGGCGAAACGCTTTGACTCGATGAGTTTCGCGGCATTCCGACTTCGATTCCCCGTTTGCCGAAATTCAGTTGCCTTTGAATTTCTGGTGATCCCTCTTGAGCATGGATGCTTCTGCTACTTGTTCTACATCAATCTTCTTCCGCAAACGGCGAAACGCTTTGACTCGGTGAGTTTCGCGGCATTCCTACTTCGATGCCCCGGTTGTCGAAATTCAGTTGCCTTTGAATTTCGGGTGATCCCTCTTGAGCATGTATGCTTCTGCTACTTGTTCTACATTAGACTTCTTCCGCTAACGGGGAAACGCTTTGACTCGGTAAATTTAGCGGCATTCCGACTTCGATTCCCTGTTTGCCGAAATTCAGTTGCCTTTGGATTTCGAGTGATCCCTCTTGACCATGTATGCTTCTACTACTTGTTTTATATCAGACTTCTTCCGCAAAAGGCGAAACGCTTTGACTCGATGAGTTTCGCGACATTCCAACTTCGATGCCCCGGTTGCCGAAATTCAGTTGCCTTTGAATTTCGGGTTATCCCTCTTGAGCATGTATGCTTCTGCTACTTGGTCTACATCAGACTTCTTCCGCAAACGTCGAAACGCTTTGCCTCGGTGAGTATCGCGGCATTCCTACTTCGATGCCCCGGTTGCTGAAATTCAGTTGCCTTTGAATTTCGGGTGATCCCTCTTGAACATGTATGCTTCTGCTACTTGGTCTACATCAGACTTCTAACACAAACAGCGAAACGCTTTGCCTCGGTGAGTTTCGCGGCATTCCGACTTCGTTGCCCTGGTTGCCGAAATTCAGTTGCCTTTCAATTTCGGGTGATCCCTCTTGAGCATGTATGCTTCTGCTACTTGGTCTAAATCAGACTTCTTCCGCAAATGGCGAAACGCTTTGACTCGATGAGTTTCGCGGCATTCCGACTTCGATTCCCCGTTTGCCAAAATTCAGTTGCCTTTGAATTTCTGGTGATCCCTCTTGAGCATGGATGCTTATGCTACTTGTTCTACATCAGACTTCTTCCGCAAACGGCGAAACGCTTTGACTCGGTGAGTTTCACGGAATTCCAAGTTCGATGCCCCGGTTGCCGAAATTCAGTTGCCTTTGTATTTCGGGTGATCCCTCTTGAGCATGTATGCTTCTGCTACTTGGTCTAAATCAGACTTCTTCCGCAAATGGCGAAACGCTTTGACTCGATGAGTTTCGCGGCATTCCGACTTCGATGCCCCGGTTGCCGAAATTCAGTTGCCTTTGTATTTCGGGTTATCCCTCTTGAGCATGTATGCTTCTGCTACTTGGTCTACATCAGACTTCTTCCGCAAACGTCGAAACACTTTGCCTCGGTGAGTATCGCGGCATTCCTACTTCGATGCCCCGGTTGCTGAAATTCAGTTGCCTTTGAATTTCGGGTGATCCCTCTTGAACATGTATGCTTCTGCTACTTGGTCTACATCAGACTTCTAACACAAACAGCGAAACGCTTTGCCTCGGTGAGTTTTGCGGCATTCCGACTTCGTTGCCCTGGTTGCCGAAATTCAGTTGCCTTTCAATTTCGGGTGATCCCTCTTGAGCATGTATGCTTCTGCTACTTGGTCTAAATCAGACTTCTTCCGCAAATGGCGAAACGCTTTGACTCGATGAGTTTCGCGGCATTCCGACTTCGATTCCCCGTTTGCCAAAATTCAGTTGCCTTTGAATTTCTGGTGATCCCTCTTGAGCATGGATGCTTATGCTACTTGTTCTACATCAGACTTCTTCCGCAAACGGCGAAACGCTTTGACTCGGTGAGTTTCACGGAATTCCAAGTTCGATGCCCCGGTTGCCGAAATTCAGTTGCCTTTGTATTTCGGGTGATCCCTCTTGAGCATGTATGCTTCTGCTACTTGGTCTAAATCAGACTTCTTCCGCAAATGGCGAAACGCTTTGACTCGATGAGTTTCGCGGCATTCCGACTTCGATGCCCCGGTTGCCGAAATTCAGTTGCCTTTGAATTTCGGGTGATCCCTCTTGAGCATGTATGCTTCTGCTACTTGTTTTAAATCAGACTGCTTCCGCAAATGGCGAAACGCTTTGACTCGATGAGTTTCGCGGTATTCCGACTTCGATTCCCTGTTTGCCGAAATTCAGTTGCCTTTGAATTTCGGGTGATCCCTCTTGAGCATGGATGCTTCTACTACTTGTTCTACATCAGACTTCTTCCGCAAACGGCGAAACGCTTTGACTGGGTGAGATTCACGGCATTCCGACTTGGATGCCCCGGTTGCCGAAATTCTGTTGCCTTTGAATTTCGGGTGATCCCTCTTGAGCATGTATGCTTCTGCTAGTTGTTCTACATTAGACTTCTTCCGCTAACGGGGAAATGCTTTGACTCGGTGAGTTTCGCGGCATTCCTACTTCGATGCCCCGGTTGCCGAAATTCAGTTGCCTTTGAATTTCGGGTGATCCCTCTTGAGCATGTATGCTTCTGCTACTTGTTCTACATTAGACATCTTCCGCTTCGGGGAAACGCTTTGACTCGGTGAATTTCGCGGCATTCCGACTTCGATTCCCTGTTTGCCGAAATTCAGTTGCCTTTGGATTTCGAGTGATCCCTCTTGACCATGTATGCTTCTACTACTTGTTGTATATCAGACTTCTTCCGCAAAAGGCGAAACGCTTTGACTCGATGAGTTTCGCGACATTCCAACTTCGATGCCCTGGTTGCCGAAATTCAGTTGCCTTTGTATTTCGGGTGATCCCTCTTGAGCATGTATGCTTCTGCTACTTGGTCTAAATCAGACTTCTTCCGCAAATGGCGAAACGCTTTGACTCGATGAGTTTCGCGGCATTCCGACTTCGATTCCCCGTTTGCCACAATGCAGTTGCCTTTGAATTTCTGGTGATCCCTCTTGAGCATGGATGCTTCTGCTACTTGGTCTAAATCAGACTTCTTCCGCAAATGGCGAAACGCTTTGACTCGATGAGTTTCGCGGCATTCCGACTTCGATGCCCCGGTTGCCGAAATTCAGTTGCCTTTGAATTTCGGGTGATCCTTCTTGAGCATGTAAGTTCTGCTACTTGTTCTACATCAGACTTCTTCCGCAAACGGCGAAACGCTTTAACTCGGTGAGTTTCACGAAATTCCAACTTCGATGCCCCAGTTGCCGAAATTCAGTTGCCTTTCAATTTCGGGTGATCCCTCTTGAGCATGTATCCTTGTGCTACTTGTTTTAAATCAGACTGCTTCCGCAAATGGCAAAACGCTTTGACTCGATGAGTTTTGCGGTATTCCGACTTCGATTCCCCGTTTGCCGAAATTCAGTTGCCTTTGAATTTCGGGTGATCCCACTTGAGCATGGATGCGTCTGCTACTTGTTCTACATCAGACTTCTTCCGCAAACGGCAAAACGCTTTGACTCGGTGAGATTCACGGCATTCCGACTTGGATGCCCCGGTTGCCGAAATTCTGTTGCCTTTGAATTTCGGGTGATCCCTCTTGAGCATGTATGCTTCTGCTAGTTGTTCTACATTAGACTTCTTCCGCTAACGGGGAAATGCTTTGACTCGGTGAGTTTCGCGGCATTCCTACTTTGATGCCCCGGTTGCCGAAATTCAGTTGCCTTTGAATTTCGGGTGATCCCTCTTGAGCATGTATGCTTCTGCTACTTGTTCTACATTAGACTTCTTCCGCAAAAGGCGAAACGCTTTGACTCGATGAGTTTCGCGACATTCCAACTTCGATGCCCCGGTTGCCGAAATTCAGTTGCCTTTGAATTTCGGGTTATCCCTCTTGAGCATGTATGCTTCTGCTACTTGGTCTACATCAGACTTCTTCCGCAAACGTCGAAACGCTTTGCCTCGGTGAGTATCGCGGCATTCCTACTTCGATGCCCCGGTTGCCGAAATTCAGTGGCCTTTGAATTTCGGGTGATCCCTCTTGAACATGTATGCTTCTGCTACTTGGTCTACATCAGACTTCTTCCACAAACAGCGAAACGCTTTGCCTCGGTGAGTTTCGCGGCATTCCGACTTCGTTGCCCTGGTTGCCGAAATTCAGTTGCCTTTCAATTTCGGGTGATCCCTCTTGAGCATGTATGCTTCTGCTACTTGGTCTAAATCAGACTTCTTCCGCAAATGGCAAAACGCTTTGACTCGATGAGTTTCGCGACATTCCGACTTCGATTCCCCGTTTGCCAAAATTCAGTTGCCTTTGAATTTCGGGTGATCCCTCTTGAGCATGGATGCTTCTGCTACTTGTTCTACATCAGACTTCTTCCGCAAACGGCGAAACGCTTTGACTCGGTGAGTTTCGCGGCATTCCTACTTCGATGCCACGGTTGCCGAAATTCAGTTGCCTTTGAATTTCGGGTGATCCCTCTTGAGCATGTATGCTTATGCTAGTTGTTCTACATTAGACTTCTTCCGCTAACGGGGAAACGCTTTCACTCGGTGACTTTCGCGGCATTCCGACTTCGATTCCCTGTTTGCCGAAATTCAGTTACCTTTGGATTTCGAGTGATCCCTCTTGACCATGTATGCTTCTACTACTTGTTTTATATCAGACTTCTTCCGCAAAAGGCGAAACGCTTTGACTCGATGAGTTTCGCGACATTCCAACTTCGATACCCCGGTTGCCGAAATTCAGTTGCCTTTGAATTTCGGGTTATCCCTCTTGAGCATGTATGCTTCTGCTACTTGGTCTACATCAGACTTCTTCCGCAAACGTCGAAACGCTTTGCCTCGGTGAGTTTCGTGGAATTCCTACTTCGATGCCCCGGTTGCCGAAATTCAGTTGCCTTTGAATTTCGGGTGATCCCTCTTGAGCATGTATGCTTCTGCTACTCTTTCTACATCAGACTTCTTCCGCAAACGGGGAAACTCTTTGACTAGGTGAATTTCGAGACATTCCGACTTCGATTCCCTGTTTGCCGAAATTCAGTTGCCTTTGAATTTCGGGTGATCCCTCTTGAGCATGTATGCTTCTGCTACTTGGTCTACATCAGACTTCTTCCGCAAACGGCGAAACGCTTTGACTCGGTGAGTTTCACGGAATTCCAAGTTCGATGCCCCGGTTGCCGAAATTCAGTTGCCTTTGTATTTCGGGTGATCCCTCTTGAGCATGTATGCTTCTGCTACTTGGTCTAAATCAGACTTCTTCCGCAAATGGCGAAACGCTTTGACTCGATGAGTTTCGCGGCATTCCGACTTCGATGCCCCGGTTGCCGAAATTTAGTTGCCTTTGAATTTCGGGTGATCCCTCTTGAGCATGTATGCTTCTGCTACTTGTTCTACATCAGACTTCTTCCGCAAACGGCGAAACGCTTTAACTCGGTGAGTTTCACGAAATTCCAACTTCGATGCCCCAGTTGCCGAAATTCAGTTGCCTTTCAATTTCGGGTGATCCCTCTTGAGCATGTATGCTTCTGCTACTTGTTTTAAATCAGACTGCTTCCGCAAATGAAGAAACGCTTTGACTCGATGAGTTTCGCGGCATTCCGACTTCGATTCCCCGTTTGCCGAAATTCAGTTGCCTTTGAATTTCGGGTGATCCCTCTTGAGCATGGATGCTTCTGCTACTTGTTCTACATCAGACTTCTTCCGCAAACGGCGAAACGCTTTGACTCGGTGAGTTTCGCGGCATTCCTACTTCGATGCCACGGTTGCCGAAATTCAGTTTCCTTTGAATTTCGGGTGATCCCTCTTGAGCATGTATGCTTCTGCTAGTTGTTCTACATTAGACTTCTTCCGCTAACGGGGAAACGCTTTCACTCGGTGACTTTCGCGGCATTCCGACTTCGATTCCCTGTTTGCCGAAATTCAGTTACCTTTGGATTTCGAGTGATCCCTCTTGACCATGTATGCTTCTACTACTTGTTTTATATCAGACTTCTTCCGCAAAAGGCGAAACGCTTTGACTCGATGAGTTTCGCGACATTCCAACTTCGATACCCCGGTTGCCGAAATTCAGTTGCCTTTGAATTTCGGGTTATCCCTCTTGAGCATGTATGCTTCTGCTACTTGGTCTACATCAGACTTCTTCCGCAAACGTCGAAACGCTTTGCCTCGGTGAGTTTCGTGGCATTCCTACTTCGATGCCCCGGTTGCCGAAATTCAGTTGCCTTTGAATTTCGGGTGATCCCTCTTGAGCATGTATGCTTCTGCTACTCTTTCTACATCAGACTTCTTCCGCAAACGGGGAAACTCTTTGACTAGGTGAATTTCGAGACATTCCGACTTCGATTCCCCGTTTGCCGAAATTCAGTTGCCTTTGAATTTCGGGTGATCCCTCTTGAGCATGTATGCTTCTGCTACTTGGTCTACATCAGCCTTCTTCCGCAAACGTCGAAACGCTTTGCCTCGATGAGTTTCGAGGCATTCCTATTTCGATGCCCCGGTTGCCGAAATTCAGTTGCCTTTGAATTTCGGGTGATCCCTCTTGAGCATGTATGCTTCTGTTACTTGTTCTACATTAGACTTCTTCCGCTAACGGGGAAACGCTTTGACTCGGTGAATTTCGCGGCATTTCGACTTCGATTCCCTGTTTGCCGAAATTCAGGTTCCTTTGCATTTCGTGTTATCCCTCTTGAGCATGTATGCTTCTGCTACTTGTTTTAAATCAGACTTCTTCCGCAAATGGCGAAACGCTTTGAGTCGATGTGTTTCGCGGCATTCCGACTTCGATGCTCCGGTTGCCAAAATTCAGTTGCCTTTGCATTTCTGGTGATCCCTGTTGAGCATGGATGCTTCTGCTACTTGTACAACATCAGACTTCTTCCGCAAACGGCGAAATGCTTTGACTCGGTGAGTTTCGCGGAATTCCAACTTCGATGCCCTAGTTGCCGAAATTCAGTTGGCTTTGAATTTGGGGTGATCCCTCTTAAGCATGTATGCTTCTGCTACTTGGTCTACATCAGACTTCTTCCGCAAACGTCGAAACGCTTTGCCTCGGTGAGTTTCGTGGCATTTCGACTTCGATGCCCCGTTTGCCGAAATTCAGTTGCCTTTGAATTTTGGGTGATCCCTCTTGAGCATGGATGCTTCTGCTACTTGTTCTACATCAGACTTCTTCCGCAAACGGCGAAACGCTTTGACTCGGTGAGTTTAGCGGCATTCCTACTTCGATGCCCCGGTTGCCGAAATTCAGTTGCCTTTGAATTTCGGGTGATCCCTCTTGAGCATGTATGTTTCTGCTACTTGTTCTACATTAGACTTCTTCCACTAACGGGGAAACGCTTTGACTCGTTAAATTTCGCGGCATTCCGACTTCGATTCCCTGTTTGCCGAAATTCAGTTGCCTTTGGATTTCGAGTGATCCCTCTGGACCATGTATGCTTCTACTACTTGTTTTATATCAGACTTCTTCCACAAAAGGCGAAACGCTTTGACTCGATGAGTTTCGCGACATTCCAACTTCGATGCCCCGGTTGCCGAAATTCAGTTGCCTTTGAATTTCGGGTGATCCCTCTTGAGCATGGATGCTTCTGCTACTTGTTCTATATCAGACTTCTTCCGCAAACGGCGAAACGCTTTGACTCGGTGAGTTTCACGGAATTCCAAGTTCGATGCCCCGGTTGCCGAAATTCAGTTGCCTTTGTATTTCGGGTGATCCCTCTTGAGCATGTATGCTTCTGCTACTTGGTCTAAATCAGACTTCTTCCGCAAATGGCGAAACGCTTTGACTCGATGAGTTTCGCGGCATTCCGACTTCGATTCCTCGTTTGCCAAAATTCAGTTGCCTTTGAATTTCTGGTGATCCCTCTTTAGCATGGATGCTTCTGCTACTTGTTCTACATCAGACTTCTTCCGCAAACGGCGAAACGCTTTGACTCGGTGAGTTTCACGGAATTCCAAGTTCGATTGCCCGGTTGCCGAAATTCAGTTGCCTTTGTATTTCGGGTGATCCCTCTTGAGCATGTATGCTTCTGCTACTTGGTCTAAATCAGACTTCTTCCGCAAATGGCGAAACGCTTTGACTCGATGAGTTTCGCGGCATTCCGACTTCGATGCCCCGGTTGCCGAAATTCAGTTGCCTTTGAATTTCGGGTGATCCCTCTTGAGCATGTATGCTTCTGCTACTTGTTCTACATCAGACTTCTTCCGCAAACGGCGAAACGCTTTAACTCGGTGAGTTTCACGAAATTCCAACTTCGATGCCCTAGTTGCCGAAATTCAGTTGCCTTTCAATTTCGGGTGATCCCTCTTGAGCATGTATGCTTCTGCTACTTGTTTTATATCAGACTGCTTCCGCAAATGGCGAAACGCTTTGACTCGATGAGTTTCGCGGTATTCCGACTTCGATTCCCCGTTTGCCGAAATTCAGTTGCCTTTGAATTTCGGGTGATCCCTCTTGAGCATGGATGCTTCTGCTACTTGTTCTACATCAGACTTCTTCCGCAAACGGCGAAACGCTTTGACTCGGTGAGATTCACGGCATTCAGACTTGGATGCCCCGGTTGCCGAAATTATGTTGCCTTTGAATTTCGGGTGATCCCTCTTGAGCATGTATGCTTCTGCTAGTTGTTCTACATTAGACTTCTTCCGCTAACGGGGAAATGCTTTGACTCGGTGAGTTTCGCGGCATTCCTACTTCGATGCCCCGGTTGCCGAAATTCAGTTGCCTTTGAATTTCGGGTGATCCCTCTTGAGCATGTATGCTTCTGCTACTTGTTCTACATTAGACTTCTTCCGCTAACGGGGAAACTCTTTGACTCGGTGAATTTCGCGGCATTCCGACTTCGATTCCCTGTTTGCCGAAATTCAGTTGCCTTTGGATTTCGAGTGATCCCTCTTGACCATGTATGCTTCTCCAACTTGTTTTATATCAGACTTCTTCCGCAAAAGGCGAAACGCTTTGACTCGATGAGTTTCACGACATTCCAAGTTCGATGCCCCGGTTGCCGAAATTCTGTTGCCTTTGAATTTCGGGTGATCCCTCTTGAGCATGTATGCTTCTGCTAGTTGTTCTACATTAGACTTCTTCCGCTAATGGGGAAATGCTTTGACTCGGTGAGTTTCGCGGCATTCCTACTTCGATGCCCCGGTTGCCGAAATTCAGTTGCCTTTGAATTTCGGGTGATCCCTCTTGAGCATGGATGCTTCTGCTACTTGTTCTACATCAGACTTCTTCCGCAAACGGCGAAACGCTTTGACTCGGTGAGTTTCACGGAATTCCAAGTTCGATGCCCCGGTTGCCGAAATTCAGTTGCCTTTGTATTTCGGGTGATCCCTCTTGAGCATGTATGCTTCTGCTACTTGGTCTAAATCAGACTTCTTCCGCAAATGGCGAAACGCTTTGACTCGATGAGTTTCGTGGCATTCCGACTTCGATGCCCCGGTTGCCGAAATTCAGTTGCCTTTGAATTTCGGGTGATCCCTCTTGAGCATGTATGCTTCTGCTACTTGTTCTACATCAGACTTCTTCCGCAAACGGCGAAACGCTTTAACTCGGTGAGTTTCACGAAATTCCAACTTCGATGCCCCAGTTGCCGAAATTCAATTGCCTTTGAATTTCGGGTGATCCCTCTTGAGCATGTATGCTTCTGCTACTTGTTTTAAATCAGACTGCTTCCGCAAATGGCGAAACGCTTTGACTCGATGAGTTTCGCGGCATTCCGACTTCGATTCCCCGTTTGCCGAAATTCAGTTGCCTTTGAATTTCGGGTGATCCCTCTTGAGCATGGATGCTTCTGCTACTTGTTCTACATCAGACTTCTTCCGCAAACGGCGAAACGCTTTGACTCGGTGAGTGTCGCGGCATTCCTACTTCGATGCCCCGGTTGCCGAAATTCAGTTGCCTTTGAATTTCGGGTGATCCCTCTTGAGCATGTATGCTTCTGCTAGTTGTTCTACATTAGACTTCTTCCGCTAACGGGGAAACGCTTTGACTCGGTGACTTTCGCGGCATTCCGACTTCGATTCCCTATTTGCCGAAATTCAGTTACCTTTGGATTTCGAGTGATCCCTCTTGACCATGTATGCTTCTACTACTTGTTTTATATCAGACTTCTTCCGCAAAAGGCGAAACGCTTTGACTCGATGAGTTTCGCGACATTCCAACTTCGATGCCCCGGTTGCCGAAATTCAGTTGCCTTTGAATTTCGGGTTATCCCTCTTGAGCATGTATGCTTCTGCTACTTGGTCTACATCAGACTTCTTCCGCAAAGGGCGAAACGCTTTGACTCGGTGAGTTTCGCGGCATTCCTACTTCGATGCCCCGGTTGCCGAAATTTAGTTGCCTTTGAATTTCGGGTGATCCCTCTTGAGCATGTATGCTTCTTCTAGTTGTTCTACATTAGACTTCTTCCGCTAACGGGGAAACGCTTTGACTCGGTGACTTTCGCGGCATTCCGACTTCGATTCCCTGTTTGCCGAAATTCAGTTACCTTTGGATTTCGAGTGATCCCTCTTGACCATGTATGCTTCTACTACTTGTTTTATATCAGACTTCTTACGCAAAAGGCGAAACGCTTTGACTCGATGAGTTTCGCGACATTCCAACTTCGATGCCCCGGTTGCCGAAATTCAGTTGCCTTTGAATTTCGGGTTATGCCTCTTGAGCATGTATGCTTCTGCTACTTGGTCTACATCAGACTTGTAACGACCCAACCTTTTCAAGGCTAAAGCCGCTGGATTTTTTTTTTTTTTTTCATCATCTCGACTTATTCATCATTTCCATTTTTTTTCTGTTCTATTCTCGTATTACCACGAGTTCATACATTATCATTCGTAATCCATTTCAATATTTAATTACTAGTTTTTACAAAAGGAATCGAATGACTAATTAAGTGATTTACATGTTCGTTCATGCAGAACTCATATCACCCATAATATACGAGTATATAATTCTTTTTCGAATGTGTGTGCCACGAAATGAATCTCCTGATGCCCCATATTGGTATGATGTCCCTGTTCCAACACAAGGTAATTTTAAGCATTATAGACCATTGAAGAAGTATAGTAAAACAAGATTAAAGTCACATTTCATTCATGGACCAAAAAGCATAATTCTTTAATTTCCCTTTACTTATGTCAACACAAACACCACCGTTAATAATCCGTCAATTAACGAGACAATTTCAATACTCAAACCCGATCATTCCTCTCGAATGTCGTTAGCCGAATTAATGTCTTTCTTTGGTTAAAGCATAACTAGTAGAATGCTTTCATATACTTAGTATATACGAAACGTAGTATACATGACCATATTAGTTCTTCTTAAAACTAACTCATAAACTCAAATCCGACAATCCTCTTTGGAGGCCATTAGTCGAAGTCAATCATTTCTTCATCTTGCTATCCACTAGGGTGCCATTAACCGTTTCTTCTTCTTCTTCTTCTTCTCTTCTTCTTCTTCTTCCTTTTCTTTTCTTTTTACATCACGGTCATCCCTTAGGATGCAATTAGCTGAAGCTAGTCATTTCTTCATCCTGATTATCCATTTAGAATGCTATTAGCCAAAGGTAGTAATTTCATTATCTCGATTATCCATTTAGGATGTCATCAGTCGTAATTAATCATTTGTTCACCTTGACTATCCACCTAGGATGTTATTAGTCGAAGCTAGTAATTCATACATCTCGGTTATCCATTTAGGATGCCATATACCAAAGCTAATCATTTATTCATTCTGGTAATTCATCTATGGTGCCATTACCATAGCAATTCATTTACTCATTCTGGTAATTCATCTATGGTGTCATTACCATAGTTAAATTTGCCATTTACCAAAGCTAATCATTTATTCATTTTGGTAATACATCTATGGTGCCATTACCATAGCTAATCATTTATTCAGCTCGATGATCCCTTTAGGATGCCATTTATCGAATGTAAATCATTTATTCGTTTTGGTAATTCATCTATGGTGTCATTACCATAGTTAGTCATTTATTAATCTCGATGATCCCTTCAGGATGCCATTTATCAAATGTACATCATTTATTCATTTTGGTAATTCATCTATGGTGTCATTACCATAGCTAATCATTCATTAATCTCGATGATCCCTTTAGGATGCCATTTATCGAATGTAAATCATTTATTCGTTTTGGTAATTCATCTATGGTGTCATTACCATAGTTAGTCATTTATTAATCTCGATGATCCCTTCAGGATGCCATTTATCAAACGTACATCATTTATTCATTTTGGTAATTCATTTATGGTGTCATTACCATAGCTAATCATTCATTAATCTCGATGATCCCTTTAGGATGCCATTTATCGAATGTAAATCATTTATTTGTTTTGGTAATTCATCTATGGTGTCATTACCATAGTTAGTCATTTATTAATCTCGATGATCCCTTCAGGATGCCATTTATCAAACGTACATCATTTATTCATTTTGGTAATTCATTTATGGTGTCATTACCATAGCTAATCATTCATTAATCTCGATGATCCCTTTAGGATGCCATTTATCGAATGTAAATCATTTATTCATTTTGGTAATTCATTTATGGTGTCATTACCATGGCTAATCATTTATTAATCTGATAATTCATCTATGATGTCATTACCATAGTTATCCATTTAGGATGCCACTTACCAAAACTAAGCATTTATTCATCCCAATCATACTTTGGATGCCCATAGTCAGAGCTAATCAATTGTTTACCCCTGACATCCCTTCGGATGTCATTAGCCAAAACTAATTAATTGTTTGTTCCGGTCATCCACTGGATGCCATTAGCCGAAGCCAATCAATCGTTTGTTCCGGTCATCCATTCGGATGCCATTAGCCGAAGCTAATCAATCGTTTGTTCCGGCCATCCACTCGGATGCCATTAGCCGAAGCTAATCAGTCGTTTGTTCCGGTCATCCACTCGGATGCCATTAGCCGAAGCTAATCATTGTTTTATCAAACAATTCATGACAATTTGACATTCCTTGCAACATCAAAGTAAACCCTTGGGGATACTTGTACCACCGTTTCCTAGTAATTTATCATTCCGTAACACGATGATAGATCCCTTTGTAATGCAAAAACCAAACATCCCACAACAGTTTAGCATTCAATATAACACAACACAACAGTACCCTTTGTATCATTCATCCAACCATTCTTGACAGTTAACGTTCAATGCAACATCATAATAAATCCCCAGTAATACTCACACCACCATTCGTGGTAATTAACCATCAATACGATACAATGATAGGTCTTTCATAACACTCATACAATCAATAAATGATAGATCCTTGGTAACACATTCATCACGATTACATTCAATATAATAAAATAGTAGATCTCTCATAATACTCATACAATCATTCATCACCATTACATTCAATAAGAATACAAAAGTAGATCCTTTGTACGACACATACTACCATTCATTAGTAGCTCAAATTCATAACAGCCCCCAACATCACATTCGGTTTAGTATTCATCACAACTCAATAAGATGTTCACCTCAAAAGGGTCAGTTTAGAACTCTAACATTTTCACCATTGTTTCAACATTCATTAAGAACTTGTTCGACATTTCATAGTCATTTCGACAATCATCAAGAATTTAATCCAACTCTTCTTCGTCATTTCTTCTTACAACAAGGATTTAATAACATATCATCACAAATTAACCATTTCAAAACATAAACATCAAAATGAGAAAAAGGTGGAAACCACCTACCTGCTCCACTTGTGGTCTGTCCTTGTCCTGGCAATGGTCCGATTCCGGCCACAACACCTAAGACACCAAAGACCACAATCAATTCATTTATATCTTCGATTCACATTCATCCCACTTATTTCAAGAATTCATATGTTCACATTCAAGTGTTCCACATTTTACACCATCATACTATGAGATTGTTACTAGAATTGAAGTCATTTCTGCCTTGTAGAAATCGACAGCGAGGCAGTTTCTGGCTGCCGATATCTGAATCGGCAGCGACGCAGTTTCAGGCTGTCGATATTGGAATCCTTTTTAATGCCTAAAAACATATATCCATTAAATCAACGAACTCAATGTCCCTTCATCCAAATTTCAAAACTTCCCTAACACATTTTACAACACAATTAATCTATAACAACACTAATAACAAGAGCACATTTTACCATTATATCTTACATAAACCCTACACCCACATAATTCTAATTTCATCAAAACATGTAATTAAATCAAGCTTCCTAAATGTTTTACTAAGACTAGCAATAGATTCAAATAGAAACAACTCATCCACCTTTGATTATTTCCTTGAACTCAACGGTCAGAATATATATCATTGTGTTGTGTACAATATATCTCAAAATCAGAATCATCTAACGGTTGGATCTCCATAGATCTGAATAAAACCGAACTAACCTCAAAATGGACGAGCTACTGTTCAACATGAACCAAACCTTGCCGGAGAGTGCGTTTCCGATCTCCACCGTCCAGAATGTAGGTCACATCTAGATGCAGCACATATCCAAAAATAGGCACGATCCAACGGTGGAAGAGAGAGACATCGGCCGGCGACCAAAACTGCCCTGCAGGTATATTTCCTTTTGTTTTCCAGGACACTTCCGATGATGATGGCTGCTCAATGGATTATGTTCCTTCAAATCCCTCCGGTCCGTTTATATATGAGTGTGAGAAGAACCATATATCCAAATATCAACATGATCCAACGGTGGATGCAAGAGATATGGCCACCGAAGCATTATTGGTTCATCCAAATCCTGCACCTCTATGTAACCGAATTCTCTATTGTCCTCCCTTCATCCAAATTTCAAAACTTCCCTAACACATTTTACAACACAATTAATCTATAACAACACTAATAACAAGAGCACATTTTACCAGTATATCTTACATAAACCCTATACCCACACCATTCTAATTTCATCAAAACATGTAATTAAATCAAGCTTCCTAAATGTTTTACTAAGACTAGCAATAGATTCAAATAGCAACAACTCATCCACCTTTGATTATTTCCTTGACCTCAACGGTCAGAATATATATCATTGTGTTGTGTACAATATATCTCAAAATCAGAATAATCCAACGGTTTGATCTCCACAGATTTGAATAAAACCGAACTAACCTGAAAATGGACGAGCTACTGTTCAACATGAACCAAACCTTGCCGGAGAGTGCGTTTCCGATCTCCACCGTCCAGAATGTAGGCCACACCTAGGTGCAGCACATATCCAAAAATAGGCACGATCCAACGGTGGAAAAGAGAGAAATCGGCCGGCGACCAAAACTTCCCTGCAGGTATATTGCCTTTTGTTTTCCAGGACACTTCCGATGATGATGGATGCTCAATGGATTATGTTCCTTCAAATCCCTCCGGTCAGTTTATAGAGGAGTGTGAGAAGAACAATATATCCAAAACGCAACATGATCCAACGGTGGATGCAAGAGATATGGCCACCGAAGCAGTATTGGTTCATCCAAATCCTGCACCTCTATGTAGCCGAATTCTCTATCGTCTCTCACCCCTTTTCGTTTTTCTTTCTCTCTTTTCTTTTTTAATCTGGTGGCCTTTGCTGTTTTTAAAGGCACCATTGTTTTACTAATTACCTTTATGTCCCTCATTTATGTATTTATATATTATTTGTTTTTTTTTTCATGGAAACCATCCGGTTTGTTTCTGCTTAAATCGTTAGTCTTTACCAAACTCTCATTGGGATGATATCTTTCACCAATGTAGGAAAACATATTAATAGACTTCATGCAAAATTCCATCCCAATCCGACGATTGGATTGAGAGCTCTGCTTTCTAATGTAAAATTGGTCAGTTTATGACTTTTCGTCAACTATCCAAATTTTCTTGTTCAATCTTCACATAAAATAATATCAATTATCCTTCTAAACCTTTAAGGTCATTTTATTATTTTGGAATATATTCATTTTGTCATTTCTCTCATTATTTTATTCATCAAAACACGTTACCAGTTTCTTTGTCTTTATGAATTCTAAAACAAAATTCATTTTATGGAGGTCATCCCCTCCATTATATGTCACTTTCAGTCTTACGTTTACATGGCAGGTTATACATCCGCATATTTAAATCATAAATTTTCTAGGGTTTCACATTCTTCCCTCCTTCAAGAAATTTCGTCCTCGAAATTTAGAATTTCTACTTATATTTGTTAATATTATTGGGTACTTTCAGGATCCATCATTCAAGCCTATTACGATTAACATGTAATTCTTGTCATTGTCATAGTTTTCCAATTTCATGTTGCACTCCTTACAGTTTAACAACTATGATTTATCTTAGCTATTTAGTGTTTCAATATAGGAATACTCATGGTTCCTATAATTTCATACTTAACTACTTGTTCATACCATCGTATTTTCACATCCTAATCGTATTTAGAGCCCACCAAGTAACACTCTGTAACCATAGTTACTCAACTTTTATGCACAGACACTTGTAATATTAAGTATTAACTCCTTAATCAACGTTTATTTACGTCTCATCATTAATGCATATTAGATCCCTTCACTCCCTAAATTCATCTCTTTTCTAGTTTCCTTATTAACTATGTATTTCCACTACCACGTGTACATACATTGCACACTCGTGACCTCCTCAACGACTCTTATAGGTAGCTTGCCAATTTATTTATTTATTTATTATCGTGTATGACGGTAACTTAGTGTCTTACTGTTAACTCATAACATTTCACAACAGGTATTACATCCATGTTCATATTTTTAACCATTTCTCCTTTATGTCTACAAAGATAACCACACCTACGATCCTTAATTCATTCTTGATTTTTAGGTGGATTCTCGTAAGGCAACTTAATAATGCTTTTTATAACCAATTTCCAAGTCTTTACCTCATATCTACAACGCCAGAAAATAAACTTGTATTGTCCATTTTGTTATGTACCAAACTAGTATTCCTTTACACTTCAAGATAAAGTGTTGTCAATTAGAGCAAGGGCCTAATATGCAAGGTCTCACTGCCATCTTAACATAATTATTTATTAAGGCATTAATCACAAAACAGTCCTGCCTCTATCCATACGCAATGTCAGAAGTTTGAATCGATAGCATTTACATCAACACTTGATTATGCCTAATCAATCATATATTCACTCTAATATTAATTCATATATGGTTTCATCCCATCCATTCATATTTCATCAAGACAACACACACCTTTGTTACATTATCATTTTATTAATATTTCAAATTTATTTTGTTCATGAACCCTTTACTTCTATCTAACATATTATCAAACAATGGTTACACATTTATTATTTGCTACCGATACCACAATCACGAAGTAAAAGCTCATTTCCTAAGTTACCGACTTCTTGACAACCCAATATCACTTCCTTAATTATCACACTTGTGGTAACTAG
The DNA here is from genome assembly GCA_030145905.1 of Populus davidiana. NCBI lineage: Eukaryota > Viridiplantae > Streptophyta > Magnoliopsida > Malpighiales > Salicaceae > Populus > Populus davidiana. Next base: position 1,836,092 of record JAMQGN010000001.1, on the reverse strand, counting down.
GTATATATATAAATATATACATGCCTAGTTCATTCTATATCAAGATACACGATTCATTATACTTTCCATGCTTAATAAGTCTACTGAATCACAACCAGGCTCTGATACCAACTGTAACGACCCAACCTTTTCAAGGCTAAAGCCGCTGGATTTTTTTTTTTTTTTTCATCATCTCGACTTATTCATCATTTCCATTTTTTTTCTGTTCTATTCTCGTATTACCACGAGTTCATACATTATCATTCGTAATCCATTTCAATATTTAATTACTAGTTTTTACAAAAGGAATCGAATGACTAATTAAGTGATTTACATGTTCGTTCATGCAGAACTCATATCACCCATAATATACGAGTATATAATTCTTTTTCGAATGTGTGTGCCACGAAATGAATCTCCTGATGCCCCATATTGGTATGATGTCCCTGTTCCAACACAAGGTAATTTTAAGCATTATAGACCATTGAAGAAGTATAGTAAAACAAGATTAAAGTCACATTTCATTCATGGACCAAAAAGCATAATTCTTTAATTTCCCTTTACTTATGTCAACACAAACACCACCGTTAATAATCCGTCAATTAACGAGACAATTTCAATACTCAAACCCGATCATTCCTCTCGAATGTCGTTAGCCGAATTAATGTCTTTCTTTGGTTAAAGCATAACTAGTAGAATGCTTTCATATACTTAGTATATACGAAACGTAGTATACATGACCATATTAGTTCTTCTTAAAACTAACTCATAAACTCAAATCCGACAATCCTCTTTGGAGGCCAATAGTCGAAGTCAATCATTTCTTCATCTTGCTATCCACTAGGGTGCCATTAACCGTTTCTTCTTCTTCTTCTTTTTCTCTTCTTCTTCTTCTTCCTTTTCTTTTCTTTTTACATCACGGTCATCCCTTAGGATGCAATTAGCTGAAGCTAGTCATTTCTTCATCCTGATTATCCATTTAGAATGCTATTAGCCAAAGGTAGTAATTTCATTATCTCGATTATCCATTTAGGATGTCATCAGTCGTAATTAATCATTTGTTCACCTTGACTATCCACCTAGGATGTTATTAGTCGAAGCTAGTAATTCATACATCTCGGTTATCCATTTAGGATGCCATATACCAAAGCTAATCATTTATTCATTCTGGTAATTCATCTATGGTGCCATTACCATAGCAATTCATTTACTCATTCTGGTAATTCATCTATGGTGTCATTACCATAGTTAAATTTGCCATTTACCAAAGCTAATCATTTATTCATTTTGGTAATACATCTATGGTGCCATTACCATAGCTAATCATTTATTCAGCTCGATGATCCCTTTAGGATGCCATTTATCGAAGGTAAATCATTTATTCGTTTTGGTAATTCATCTATGGTGTCATTACCATAGTTAGTCATTTATTAATCTCGATGATCCCTTCAGGATGCCATTTATCAAATGTACATCATTTATTCATTTTGGTAATTCATCTATGGTGTCATTACCATAGCTAATCATTCATTAATCTCGATGATCCCTTTAGGATGCCATTTATCGAATGTAAATCATTTATTCGTTTTGGTAATTCATCTATGGTGTCATTACCATAGTTAGTCATTTATTAATCTCGATGATCCCTTCAGGATGCCATTTATCAAACGTACATCATTTATTCATTTTGGTAATTCATTTATGGTGTCATTACCATAGCTAATCATTCATTAATCTCGATGATCCCTTTAGGATGCCATTTATCGAATGTAAATCATTTATTTGTTTTGGTAATTCATCTATGGTGTCATTACCATAGTTAGTCATTTATTAATCTCGATGATCCCTTCAGGATGCCATTTATCAAACGTACATCATTTATTCATTTTGGTAATTCATTTATGGTGTCATTACCATAGCTAATCATTCATTAATCTCGATGATCCCTTTAGGATGCCATTTATCGAATGTAAATCATTTATTCATTTTGGTAATTCATTTATGGTGTCATTACCATGGCTAATCATTTATTAATCTGATAATTCATCTATGATGTCATTACCATAGTTATCCATTTAGGATGCCACTTACCAAAACTAAGCATTTATTCATCCCAATCATACTTTGGATGCCCATAGTCAGAGCTAATCAATTGTTTACCCCTGACATCCCTTCGGATGTCATTAGCCAAAACTAATTAATTGTTTGTTCCGGTCATCCACTGGATGCCATTAGCCGAAGCCAATCAATCGTTTGTTCCGGTCATCCATTCGGATGCCATTAGCCGAAGCTAATCAATCGTTTGTTCCGGCCATCCACTCGGATGCCATTAGCCGAAGCTAATCAGTCGTTTGTTCCGGTCATCCACTCGGATGCCATTAGCCGAAGCTAATCATTGTTTTATCAAACAATTCATGACAATTTGACATTCCTTGCAACATCAAAGTAAACCCTTGGGGATACTTGTACCACCGTTTCCTAGTAATTTATCATTCCGTAACACGATGATAGATCCCTTTGTAATGCAAAAACCAAACATCCCACAACAGTTTAGCATTCAATATAACACAACACAACAGTACCCTTTGTATCATTCATCCAACCATTCTTGACAGTTAACGTTCAATGCAACATCATAATAAATCCCCAGTAATACTCACACCACCATTCGTGGTAATTAACCATCAATACGATACAATGATAGGTCTTTCATAACACTCATACAATCAATAAATGATAGATCCTTGGTAACACATTCATCACGATTACATTCAATATAATAAAATAGTAGATCTCTCATAATACTCATACAATCATTCATCACCATTACATTCAATAAGAATACAAAAGTAGATCCTTTGTACGACACATACTACCATTCATTAGTAGCTCAAATTCATAACAGCCCCCAACATCACATTCGGTTTAGTATTCATCACAACTCAATAAGATGTTCACCTCAAAAGGGTCAGTTTAGAACTCTAACATTTTCACCATTGTTTCAACATTCATTAAGAACTTGTTCGACATTTCATAGTCATTTCGACAATCATCAAGAATTTAATCCAACTCTTCTTCGTCATTTCTTCTTACAACAAGGATTTAATAACATATCATCACAAATTAACCATTTCAAAACATAAACATCAAAATGAGAAAAAGGTGGAAACCACCTACCTGCTCCACTTGTGGTCTGTCCTTGTCCTGGCAATGGTCCGATTCCGGCCACAACACCTAAGACACCAAAGACCACAATCAATTCATTTATATCTTCGATTCACATTCATCCCACTTATTTCAAGAATTCATATGTTCACATTCAAGTGTTCCACATTTTACACCATCATACTATGAGATTGTTACTAGAATTGAAGTCATTTCTGCCTTGTAGAAATCGACAGCGAGGCAGTTTCTGGCTGCCGATATCTGAATCGGCAGCGACGCAGTTTCAGGCTGTCGATATTGGAATCCTTTTTAATGCCTAAAAACATATATCCATTAAATCAACGAACTCAATGTCCCTTCATCCAAATTTCAAAACTTCCCTAACACATTTTACAACACAATTAATCTATAACAACACTAATAACAAGAGCACATTTTACCATTATATCTTACATAAACCCTACACCCACATAATTCTAATTTCATCAAAACATGTAATTAAATCAAGCTTCCTAAATGTTTTACTAAGACTAGCAATAGATTCAAATAGAAACAACTCATCCACCTTTGATTATTTCCTTGAACTCAACGGTCAGAATATATATCATTGTGTTGTGTACAATATATCTCAAAATCAGAATCATCTAACGGTTGGATCTCCATAGATCTGAATAAAACCGAACTAACCTCAAAATGGACGAGCTACTGTTCAACATGAACCAAACCTTGCCGGAGAGTGCGTTTCCGATCTCCACCGTCCAGAATGTAGGTCACATCTAGATGCAGCACATATCCAAAAATAGGCACGATCCAACGGTGGAAGAGAGAGACATCGGCCGGCGACCAAAACTGCCCTGCAGGTATATTTCCTTTTGTTTTCCAGGACACTTCCGATGATGATGGCTGCTCAATGGATTATGTTCCTTCAAATCCCTCCGGTCCGTTTATATATGAGTGTGAGAAGAACCATATATCCAAATATCAACATGATCCAACGGTGGATGCAAGAGATATGGCCACCGAAGCATTATTGGTTCATCCAAATCCTGCACCTCTATGTAACCGAATTCTCTATTGTCCTCCCTTCATCCAAATTTCAAAACTTCCCTAACACATTTTACAACACAATTAATCTATAACAACACTAATAACAAGAGCACATTTTACCAGTATATCTTACATAAACCCTATACCCACACCATTCTAATTTCATCAAAACATGTAATTAAATCAAGCTTCCTAAATGTTTTACTAAGACTAGCAATAGATTCAAATAGCAACAACTCATCCACCTTTGATTATTTCCTTGACCTCAACGGTCAGAATATATATCATTGTGTTGTGTACAATATATCTCAAAATCAGAATAATCCAACGGTTTGATCTCCACAGATTTGAATAAAACCGAACTAACCTGAAAATGGACGAGCTACTGTTCAACATGAACCAAACCTTGCCGGAGAGTGCGTTTCCGATCTCCACCGTCCAGAATGTAGGCCACACCTAGGTGCAGCACATATCCAAAAATAGGCACGATCCAACGGTGGAAAAGAGAGAAATCGGCCGGCGACCAAAACTTCCCTGCAGGTATATTGCCTTTTGTTTTCCAGGACACTTCCGATGATGATGGATGCTCAATGGATTATGTTCCTTCAAATCCCTCCGGTCAGTTTATAGAGGAGTGTGAGAAGAACAATATATCCAAAACGCAACATGATCCAACGGTGGATGCAAGAGATATGGCCACCGAAGCAGTATTGGTTCATCCAAATCCTGCACCTCTATGTAGCCGAATTCTCTATCGTCTCTCACCCCTTTTCGTTTTTCTTTCTCTCTTTTCTTTTTTAATCTGGTGGCCTTTGCTGTTTTTAAAGGCACCATTGTTTTACTAATTACCTTTATGTCCCTCATTTATGTATTTATATATTATTTGTTTTTTTTTTCATGGAAACCATCCGGTTTGTTTCTGCTTAAATCGTTAGTCTTTACCAAACTCTCATTGGGATGATATCTTTCACCAATGTAGGAAAACATATTAATAGACTTCATGCAAAATTCCATCCCAATCCGACGATTGGATTGAGAGCTCTGCTTTCTAATGTAAAATTGGTCAGTTTATGACTTTTCGTCAACTATCCAAATTTTCTTGTTCAATCTTCACATAAAATAATATCAATTATCCTTCTAAACCTTTAAGGTCATTTTATTATTTTGGAATATATTCATTTTGTCATTTCTCTCATTATTTTATTCATCAAAACACGTTACCAGTTTCTTTGTCTTTATGAATTCTAAAACAAAATTCATTTTATGGAGGTCATCCCCTCCATTATATGTCACTTTCAGTCTTACGTTTACATGGCAGGTTATACATCCGCATATTTAAATCATAAATTTTCTAGGGTTTCACAAGACTTCTTCCGCAAACGTCGAAACGCTTTGCCTCGGTGAGTATCGCGGCATTCCTACTTCGATGCCCCGGTTGCCGAAATTCAGTTGCCTTTGAATTTCGGGTGATCCCTCTTGAACATGTATGCTTCTGCTACTTGGTCTACATCAGACTTCTTCCACAAACAGCGAAACGCTTTGCCTCGGTGAGTTTCGCGGCATTCCGACTTTGTTGCCCTGGTTGCCGAAATTCAATTGCCTTTCAATTTCGGGTGATCCCTCTTGAGCATGTATGCTTCTGCTACTTGGTCTAAATCAGACTTCTTCCGCAAATGGCGAAACGCTTTGCCTCGATGAGTTTCGCGGCATTCCGACTTCGATTCCCCGTTTGCCAAAATTCAGTTGCCTTTGAATTTCTGGTGATCCCTCTTGAGCATGGATGCTTCTGCTACTTGTTCTACATCAGACTTCTTCTGCAAACGGCGAAACGCTTTGACTCGGTGAGTTTCACGGAATTCCAAGTTCGATGCCCCGGTTGCCGAAATTCAGTTGCCTTTGTATTTCGGGTGATCCCTCTTGAGCATGTATGCTTCTGCTACTTGGTCTAAATCAGACTTCTTCCGCAAATGGCGAAACGCTTTGACTCGATGAGTTTCGCGGAATTCCGACTTCGATGCCCCGGTTGCCGAAATTCAGTTGCCTTTGAATTTCGGGTGATCCCTCTTGAGCATGTATGCTTCTGCTACTTGTTCTACATCAGACTTCTTCCGCAAACGGCGAAACGCTTTAACTCGGTGAGTTTCGCGAAATTCCAACTTCGATGCCCCAGTTGCCGAAATTCAGTTGCCTTTCAATTTCGGGTGATCCCTCTTGAGCATGTATGCTTCTGCTCCTTGTTCTAAATCAGACTTCTTCCGCAAATGGCGAAACGCTTTGACTCGGTGAGTTTCGCGGAATTCCAACTTTTATGCCCTAGTTGCCGAAATTCAGTTGCCTTTGAATTTCGGGTGATCCCTCTTAAGCATGTATGCTTCAGCTACTTGGTCTACATCAGACTTCTTCCGCAAACATCGAAATGCTTTGCCTCGGTGAGTTTCGTGGCATCCCGACTTCGATTCCTTGTTTGCCGAAATTCAGTTGCCTTTGAATTTCGGGTGATCCCTCTTGAGCATGGATGCTTCTGCAACTTGTTCTACATCAGACTTCTTCCGCAAACGGCGAAACGCTTTGACTCGGTGAGTTTCGCGGCATTCCTACTTCGATGCCCCGGTTGCCGAAATTCAGTTGCCTTTGAATTTCGGGTGATCCCTCTTGAGCATGTATGCTTCTTCTAGTTGTTCTACATTAGACTTCTTCCGCTAACGGGGAAACGCTTTGACTCGGTGACTTTCGCGGCATTCCGACTTCGATTCCCTGTTTGCCGAAATTCAGTTACCTTTGGATTTCGAGTGATCCCTCTTGACCATGTATGCTTCTACTACTTGTTTTATATCAGACTTCTTCCGCAAAAGGCGAAACGCTTTGACTCGATGAGTTTCGCGACATTCCAACTTCGATGCCCCGGTTGCCGAAATTCAGTTGCCTTTGAATTTCGGGTTATCCCTCTTGAGCATGTATGCTTCTGCTACTTGGTCTACATCAGACTTCTTCCGCAAACGTCGAAACGCTTTGCCTCGGTGACTATCGCGGCATTCCTACTTCGATGCCCCGGTTGCCGAAATTCAGTTGCCTTTGAATTTCGGGTGATCCCTCTTGAACATGTATGCTTCTGCTACTTGGTCTACATCAGACTTCTTCCACAAACAGCGAAACGCTTTGCCTCGGTGAGTTTCGCGGCATTCCGACTTCGTTGCCCTGGTTGCCGAAATTCAGTTGCCTTTCAATTTCGGGTGATCCCTCTTGAGCATGTATGCTTCTGCTACTTGGTCTAAATCAGACTTCTTCCGCAAATGGCGAAACGCTTTGCCTCGATGAGTTTCGCGGCATTCCGACTTCGATTCCCCGTTTGCCAAAATTTAGTTGCCTTTGAATTTCTGGTGATCCCTCTTGAGCATGGATGCTTCTGCTACTTGTTCTACATCAGACTTCTTCCGCAAACGGCGAAACGCTTTGACTCGGTGAGTTTCACGGAATTCCAAGTTCGATGCCCCGGTTGCCGAAATTCAGTTGCCTTTGTATTTCGGGTGATCCCTCTTGAGCATGTATGCTTCTGCTACTTGGTCTAAATCAGACTTCTTCCGCAAATGGCGAAACGCTTTGACTCGATGAGTTTCGCGGCATTCCGACTTCGATGCCCCAGTTGCCGAAATTTAGTTGCCTTTGAATTTCGGGTGACCCCTTTTGAGCATGTATGCTTCTGCTACTTGTTCTACATCAGACTTCTTCCGCAAACGGCGAAATGCTTTAACTCGGTGAGTTTCACGAAATTCCAACTTCGATGCCCCAGTTGCCGAAATTCAGTTGCCTTTCAATTTCGGGTGATCCCTCTTGAGCATGTATGCTTCTGCTACTTGTTTTAAATCAGACTGCTTCCGCAAATGGCGAAACGCTTTGACTCGATGAGTTTCGCGGCATTCCGACTTCGATTCCCCGTTTGCCGAAATTCAGTTGCCTTTCAATTTCGGGTGATCCCTCTTGAGCATGGATGCTTCTCCTACTTGTTCTACATCAGACTTCTTCCGCAAACGGCGAAACGCTTTGACTCGGTGAGTTTCGCGGCATTCCTACTTCGATGCCCCGGTTGCCGAAATTCAGTTGCCTTTGAATTTCGGGTGATCCCTCTTGAGCATGTATGCTTCTGCTAGTTGTTCTACATTAGACTTCTTCCGCTAACGGGGAAACGCTTTGACTCGGTGACTTTCGCGGCATTCCGACTTCGATTCCCTGTTTGCCGAAATTCAGTTACCTTTGGATTTCGAGTGATCCCTCTTGACCATGTATGCTTCTACTACTTGTTTTATATCAGACTTCTTCCGCAAAAGGCGAAACGCTTTGACTCGATGAGTTTCGCGACATTCCAACTTCGATGCCCCGGTTGCCGAAATTCAGTTGCCATTGAATTTCGGGTTATCCCTCTTGAGCATGTATGCTTCTGCTACTTGGTCTACATCAGACTTCTTCCGCAAACGTCGAAACGCTTTGCCTCGGTGAGTTTCGTGGCTTTTCGACTTCGATGCCCCGGTTGCCGAAATTCAGTTGCCTTTGAATTTCGGGTGATGCCTCTTGAGCATGTATGCTTCTGCTACTCTTTCTACATCAGACTTCTTCCGCAAACGGGGAAACTCTTTGACTCGGTGAATTTCGCGACATTCCGATTTCGATTCCCCGTTTTCCGAAATTCAATTGCCTTTGAATTTCGGGTGCTCCCTCTTGAGCATGTATGCTTCTGCTACTTGGTCTACATCAGCCTTCTTCCGCAAACGTCGAAACGCTTTGCCTCGGTGAGTTTCATGGCATTCCTACATCGATGCCCCGGTTGCCGAAATTTAGTTGCCTTTGAATTTCGGGTGATCCCTCTTGAGCATGTATGCTTCTGCTACTTGTTCTACATTAGACTTCTTCCGCTAACGGGGAAACGCTTTGACTCGGTGAATTTCGCGGCATTCCGACTTCGATTCCCTGTTTGCCGAAATTCAGTTGCCTTTGCATTTCGTGTTATCCCTCTTGAGCATGTATGCTTCTGCTAATTGTTTTAAATCAGACTTCTTCCGCAAATGGCGAAACGCTTTGAGTCGATGAGTTTCGCGGCATTCCGACTTCGATGCTCCGGTTGCCAAAATTCAGTTGCCTTTGCATTTCTCGTGATTCCTCTTGAGCATGGATGGTTCTGCTACTTGTACAACATCAGACTTCTTCCGCAAACGGCGAAATGCTTTGACTCGGTGAGTTTCGCGGAATTCCAACTTCGATGCCCTAGTTGCCGAAATGCAGTTGGCTTTGAATTTGGGGTGATCCCTCTTGAGCATGTATGCTTCTGCTACTTGGTCTAAATCAAACTTCTTCCGCAAATGGCGAAACGCTTTGACTCGATGAGTTTCGCGGCATTCCGACTTCGATTCCCCGTTTGCCAAAATTCAGTTGCCTTTGAATTTCTGGTGATCCCTCTTGAGCATGGATGCTTCTGCTACTTGTTCTACATCAGACTTCTTCCGCAAACGGCGAAACGCTTTGAGTCGGTGAGTTTCACGGAATTCCAAGTTCGATGCCCCGGTTGCCGAAATTCAGTTGCCTTTGTATTTCGGGTGATCCCTCTTGAGCATGTATGCTTCTGCTACTTGGTCTAAATCAGACTTCTTCCGCAAATGGCGAAACGCTTTGACTCGATGAGTTTCGCGGCATTCCGACTTCGATGCCCCGGTTGCCGAAATTCAGTTGCCTTTGAATTTCGGGTGACCCCTCTTGAGCATGTATGCTTCTGCTACTTGTTCTACATCAGACTTCTTCCGCAAACGGCGAAACGCTTTCACTCGGTGAGTTTCGCGAAATTCTAACTTCGATGCCCCAGTTGCCGAAATTCAGTTGCCTTTCAATTTCGGGTGATCCCTCTTGAGCATGTATGCTTCTGCTACTTGTTTTAAATCAGACTGCTTCCGCAAATGGCGAAACGCTTTGACTCGATGAGTTTCGTGGCATTCCGACTTCGATTCCCCGTTTGCCGAAATTCAGTTGCCTTTGAATTTCTGGTGATCCCTCTTGAGCATGGATGCTTCTGCTACTTGGTCTACATCAGACTTCTTCCGCAAACGGCGAAACGCTTTGTCTCGGTGAGTTTTGCGGCATTCCTACTTCGATGCCCCGGTTGCCGAAATTCAGTTGCCTTTGGATTTTGGGTGATCCCTCTTGAGCATGTATGCTTCTGCTACTTGTTTTAAATCAGACTGCTTCCGCAAATGGCGAAACGCTTTGACCCGATGAGTTTCGTGGCATTCCGACTTCGATGCCCCGGTTGCCGAAATTCCATTGCCTTTGCATTTCTGGTGATCCCTCTTGAGCATGGATGCTTCTGCTACTTGTTCTACATTAGACTTCTTCCGCAAACGGCGAAACGCTTTGACTCGGTGAGTTTCGCGAAATTCCAAGTTCGATGCCCCGGTTGCCGAAATTCAGTTGCCTTTGAATTTCGGGTGATCCCTCTTGAGCATGTATGCTTCTGCTACTTGGTCTACATCAGCCTTCTTCCGCAAACGTCGAAACGCTTTGCCTCGGTGAGTTTGGTGGCATTCCTACATCGATGCCCCGGTTGCCGAAATTCAGTTGCCTTTGAATTTCGGGTGATCCCTCTTGAGCATGTATACTTCTTTTACTTGTTCTACATCAGACTTCTTCCGCAAACGGGGAAACGCTTTGACTCGGTGAATTTCGCGGCATTCCGACTTCGATTCCCCGTTTGCCGAAATTCAGTTGCCTTTGGATTTCGGAAGATCCCTCTTGAGCATGTATGCTTCTGCTACTTGTTCTAAATCAGACTACTTCCGCAAATGGCGATACGCTTTGACTCGGTGAGTTTCGCGAAATTCCGACTTCGATGCTCCGGTTGCCGAGATTCAGTTGCCTTTGAATTTCGGGTGATCCATCTTGAGCATGTATGCTTCTGCTAGTTGTTCTACATCAGACTTCTTCCGCAAACGGCGAAACGCTTTAACTCGGTGAGTTTCGCGAAATTCCAACTTTGATGTCCCGGTTGCCGAAATTCAGTTGCCTTTCAATTTCGGGTGATCCCTCTTGAGCATGTATGCTTCTGCTACTTGTTTTACATCAGACTGCTTCCACAAATGGCGAAACGCTTTGACCCGATGAGTTTCGCGACATTCCGACTTCGATTCCCTGTTTGCCGAAATTCAGTTGCCTTTGGATTTCGAGTGATCCCTCTTGACCATGTATGCTTCTACTACTTGTTTTATATCAGACTTCTTCCGCAAAAGGCGAAACGCTTTGACTCGATGAGTTTCGCGACATTCCAACTTCGATGCCCCGGTTGCCGAAATTCAGTTGCCTTTGAATTTCGGGTTATCCCTCTTGAGCATGTATGCTTCTGCTACTTGGTCTACATCAAACTTCTTCCGCAAACGTCGAAACGCTTTGCCTCGGTGAGTTTCGCGGCATTCCTACTTCGATGCCCCGGTTGCCGAAATTCAGTTGCCTTTGAATTTCGGGTGATCCCTCTTCAGCATGTATGCTTCTGCTACTTGTTCTACATTAGACTTCTTCCGCTAACGGGGAAACGCTTTGACTCGGTGAATTTCGCGGCATTCCGACTTCGATTCCCTGTTTGCCGAAATTCAGTTGCCTTTGGATTTCGAGTGATCCCTCTTGACCATGTATGCTTCTACTACTTGTTTTATATCAGACTTCTTCCGCAAAAGGCGAAACGCTTTGGCTCGATGAGTTTCGCGACATTCCAACTTCGATGCCTCGGTTGCCGAAATTCAGTTGCCTTTGAATTTCGGGTTATCCCTCTTGAGCATGTATGCTTCTGCTACTTGGTCTACATCAGACTTCTTCCGCAAACGTCGAAACGCTTTGCCTCGGTGAGTTTCGCGGCATACCTACTTCGATGCCCCGGTTGCCGAAATTCAGTTGCCTTTGAATTTCGGGTGATCCCTCTTGAGCATGTATGCTTCTTTTACTTGTTCTACATCAGACTTCTTCCGCAAACAGGGAAACGCTTTGACTCGGTAAATTTCGCGGTATTCCGACTTCGATTCCCCGTTTGCCGAAATTCAGTTGCCTTTGCATCTCGGGAGTTCCCTCTTGAGCATGTATGCTTCTGCTACTTGTTCTAAATCAGACTGCTTCCGCAAATGGCGAAACGCTTTGACTCGATGAGTTTCGCGGCATACCGACTTCGATGCCCTGGTTGCCGAAATTCAGTTGCCTTTGAATTTCGGGTTATCCCTCTTGAGCATGTATGCTTCTGCTACTTGGTGTACATCAGACTTCTTCCGCAAACGTCGAAACGCTTTGCCTCGGTGAGTATCGCGGCATTCCTACTTCGATGCCCCGGTTGCCGAAATTCAGTTGCCTTTGAATTTCGGGTGATCCCTCTTGACCATGTATGCTTCTTTTACTTGTTCTACATCAGACTTCTTCCGTAAACAGGGAAACGCTTTGACTCGGTGAATTTCGCGGCATTCCGACTTCGATGCCCCGGTTGCCGAAATTCAGTTGCCTTTGGATTTCGGGTGATCCCTCTTGAGCATGTATGCTTCTGCTACTTGTATTAAATCAGACTGCTTCCGCAAATGGCGAAACGCTTTGACTCGATGAGTTTCGCGACATTCCAACTTCGATGCCCCGGTTGCCGAAATTCAGTTGCTTTTGAATTTCGGGTTATCCCTCTTGAGCATGTATGCTTCTGCTACTTGGTCTACATCAGACTTCTTCCGCAAACGTCGAAACGCTTTGCCTCGGTGAGTATCGCGGCATTCCTACTTCGATGCCCCGGTTGCTGAAATTCAGTTCCCTTTGCATTTCGGGTGATCCCTCTTGAGCATGTATGCTTCTGCTACTTGTTCTAAATCAGACTACTTCCGCAAATGGCGATACGCTTTGACTCGGTGAGTTTCGCGAAATTCCGACTTCGATGCTCCGGTTGCCGAAATTCAGTTGCCTTTGGATTTCATGTGATCCCTCTTGACCATGTATGCTTCTGCTACTTGTTTTATATCAGACTTCTTCCGCAAAAGGCGAAACACTTTGACTCGATGAGTTTCGCGACATTCCAACTTCGATGCCCCGGTTGCCGAAATTCAGTTGCCTTTGAATTTCGGGTTATCCCTCTTGAGCATGTATGCTTCTGCTACTTGGTCTACATCAGACTTCTTCCGCAAACGTCGAAACGCTTTGCCTCGGTGAGTATCGCGGTATTCCTACTTCGATGCCCCGTTTGCCGAAATTCAGTTGCCTTTGAATTTCAGGTGATCCCTCTTGAGCATGTATGCTTCTTTTACTTGTTCTACATCAGACTTCTTCCCCAAACGGGGAAACGCTTTGACTCGGTGAATTTCGCGGCATTCCGACTTCGATTCCCCGTTTGCCGAAATTCAGTTGCCTTTGGATTTCGTGTGATCCCTCTTGAGCATGGATGCTTCTGCTACTTGGTCTACATCAGACTTCTTCTGCCAACATCGAAACGCTTTGACTCGGTGAGTTTCGCGGAATTCCAACTTGGATGCCCCGGTTGCCGAAATTCAGTTGCCTTTGAATTCCGGGTGATCCCTCTTGAGCATGTATGATTCTGCTACTTGGTCTAAATCAGACTTCTTCCGCAAATGGCGAAACGCTTTGACTCGATGAGTTTCGCGGCATTCCGACTTCGATTCCCTGTTTGCCGAAATTCAGTTGCCTTTGGATTTCGAGTGATCCCTCTTGACCATGTATGCTTCTACTACTTGTTTTATATCAGACTTCTTCCACAAAAGGCGAAACGCTTTGACTCGATGAGTTTCGCGACATTCCAACTTCGATGCCCCGGTTGCCGAAATTCAGTTGCCTTTGAATTTCGGGTTATCCCTCTTGAGCATGTATGCTTCTGCTACTTGGTGTCCATCAGACTTCTTCCGCAAACGTCGAAACGCTTTGCCTCGGTGAGTATCGCGGCATTCCTACTTCGATGCCCCGGTTGCCGAAATTCAGTTGCCTTTGAATTTCGGGTGATCCCTCTTGACCATGTATGCTTCTTTTACTTGTTCTACATCAGACTTCTTCCGCAAACAGGGAAACACTTTGACTCGGTGAATTTCGCGGCATTCCGACTTCGATGCCCCGTTTGCCGAAATTCAGTTGCCTTTGGATTTCGGGTGATCCCTCTTGAGCATGTATGCTTCTGCTACTTGTTCTAAATCAGACTACTTCCGCAAATGGCGGTACGCTTTGACTCGGTGAGTTTCGCGAAATTCCAACTTGGATGCCCCGGTTGCCGAAATTCAGTTGCCTTTGAATTTCGGGTGATCCCTCTTGAGCATGTATGCTTCTGCTACTTGTTTTAAATCAGATTGCTTCCGCAAATGGCGAAACGCTTTGCCTCGGTGAGTTTCGCGGCATTCCTACTTCGATGCCCCGGTTGCCGAAATTCAGGTTCCTTGGAATTTCGGGTGATCCCTCTTGAGCATGTATGCTTCTGCTACTCTTTCTACATCATACTTCTTCCGCAAACGGCGAAACGCTTTGACTCGGTGAGTTTCGCGACATTCCAACTTCGATGCCCCGGTTGCCGAAATTCAGTTGCCTTTGAATTTCGGGTGATCCCTCTTGAGCATGTATGCTTCTGCTACTTGTTCTACATTAGACTTCTTCCGCTAACGGGGAAACGCTTTGACTCGGTGACTTTCGCGGCATTCCGACTTCGATTCCCTATTTGCCGAAATTCAGTTACCTTTGGATTTCGAGTGATCCCTCTTGACCATGTATGCTTCTACTACTTGTTTTATATCAGACTTCTTCCGCAAAAGGCGAAACGCTTTGACTCGATGAGTTTCGCGACATTCCAACTTCGATGCCCCGGTTGCCGAAATTCAGTTGCCTTTGAATTTCGGGTTATCCCTCTTGAGCATGTATGCTTCTGCTACTTGGTCTACATAAGACTTCTTCCGCAAATGTCGAAACGCTTTGCCTCGGTGAGTATCGCGGCATTCCTACTTCGATGCCCCGGTTGCCGAAATTCAGTTGCCTTTGAATTTCGGGTGATCCCTCTTGAGCATGTATGCTTCTTTTACTTGTTCTACATCAGACTTCTTCCGCAAACGGGGAAACGCTTTGACTCGGTGAATTTCGCGGCATTCCGACTTCGATTCCCCGTTTGCCGAAATTCAGTTGCCTTTGGATTTCGGGTGATCCCTCTTGAGCATGTATGCTTCTGCTACTTGTTATAAATCAGACTACTTCCGCAAATGGCGATACGCTTTGACTCGGTGAGTTTCGCGAAATTCCGACTTCGATGCTCCGGTTGCCGAAATTCAGTTGCCTTTGGATTTCATGTGATCCCTCTTGACCATGTATGCTTCTGCTACTTGTTTTATATCAAACTTCTTCCGCAAAAGGCGAAACGCTTTGACTCGATGAGTTTCGCGACATTCCAACTTCGATGCCCCGGTTGCCGAAATTCAGTTGCCTTTGGATTTCGGGTGATCCCTCTTGAGCATGTATGCTTCTGCTACTTGTTGTAAATCAGACTGCTTCCGCAAATGGCGAAACGCTTTGACTCGATGCGTTTCGCTGCATACCGACTTCGATGCCCCGGTTGCCGAAATTCAGTTGCCTTTGAATTTCAGGTGATCCCTCTTGAGCATCGATGCTTCTGCTACTTGTTCTACATCAGACTTCTTCCGCAAACGGCGAAACGCTTTGACTCGGTGAATTTCGCGGAATTCCAACTTCGATGCCCCGGTTGCCGAAACTGAGTTGCCTTTCAATTTCGGGTGATCCCTCTTGAGTATGTATGCTTCTGCTACTTGGTCTACATCAGACTTCTTTCGCAAACGTCGAAACTCTTTGAATCGGTGAGTTTCGCGGCATTCCTACTTCGATGCCCCGGTTGCCGAAATTCAGGTCCCTTTGAATTTCGGGTGATCCCTCTTGAGCATGTATGCTTCTGCTACTCTTTCTACATCATACTTCTTCTGCAAACGGCGAAACGCTTTGACTCGATGAGTTTCGCGGCATTCCGACTTCGATTCCCTGTTTGCCGAAATTCAGTCGCCTTTGAATTTCTGGTGATCCCTCTTGAGCATGGATGCTTCTGCTACTTGGTCTACATCAGACTTCTTCTGCAAACATCGAAACGCTTTGCCTCGGTGAGTTTCGCGGCATTCGTATTTCGATGCCCCGGTTGCCGAAATTCAGTTGCCTTTGGATTTCGGGTGATCCCTCTTGAGCATGTATGCTTCTGCTACTTGTTTTAAATCAGACTGCTTCCGCAAATGGCGAAACGCTTTGACTCGATGAGTTTCGCGGCATACCAACTTCGATGCCCCGGTTGCCGAAATTCAGTTGCCTTTGAATTTCTGGTGATCCCTCTTGAGCATGGATGCTTCTGCTACTTGTTCTACATCAGACTTCTTCCGCAAACGGCGAAACGCTTTGACTCGGTGAGTTTCGCGGAATTCCAACTTCGATGCCCCGGTTGCCGAAATTCAGTTGCCTTTGAATTTCGGGTGATCCCTGTTGAGCATGTATGCTTCTGCTACTTGTTCTACATTAAACTTCTTCCTGAAACGGGGAAACGCTTTGCCTCGGTGAATTTCGCGGCATTCCGACTTCGATTCCCCGGTTGCCGAAATTCAGTTGCCTTTGAATTTCGGGTGATCCCTCTTGAGCATGTATGCTTCTACTACTTGTTCTACATCAGATTTCTTCCGCAAACGGGGAAACGATTTGACTCAGTGAATTTCGCGGCATTCCGACTTTGATTCCCCGGTTGCCGAAATTCAGTTCCCTTTGAATTTTGAGTGATCCCTCTTGGGCATGTATGCTTCTACTACTTGTTCTACATCAGACTTCTTTCGCAAATGGCGAAACGCTTTGCCTCGGTGAGTTTCGCGGCATTCCTACTTCGATGCCCCGGTTGCCGAAATTCAGGTGCCTTTGAATTTCGGGTGATCCCTCTTGAGCATGTATGCTTCTGCTACTCTTTCTACATCATACTTCTTCCGCAAAAGGCGAAACGCTTTGACAAGGTGAGTTTCGCGACATTCCAACTTCGATGCCCCGGTTGTCGAAATTCAGTTGCCTTTGAATTTCGGGTGATCCCTCTTGAGCATGTATGCTTCTGCTACTTGTTCTACATTAGACTTCTTCCGCTAACGGGGAAACGCTTTGACTCGGTGAATTTCGCGGCATTCCGACTTCGATTCCCTGTTTGCCAAAATTCAGTTGCCTTTGGATTTCATGTGATCCCTCTTGACCATGTATGCTTCTGCTACTTGTTTTATATCAGACTTCTTCCGCAAAAGGCAAAACGTTTTGACTCGATGAGTTTCGCACCATTCCAACTTCGATGCCCCGGTTACCGAAATTCAGTTGCCTTTGAATTTCGGGTTATCCCTCTTGAGCATGTATGCTTCTGCTACTTGGTCTACATCAGACTTCTTCCGCAAACGTCGAAACGCTTTGCCTCGGTGAGTATCGCGACATTCCTACTTCGATGCCCCGGTTGCCGAAATTCAGTTGCCTTTGAATTTCGGGTGATCCCTCTTGAGCATGTATGCTTCTTTTACTTGTTCTACATCAGACTTCTTCCGCAAACGGGGAAACGCTTTGACTCGGTGAATTTCGCGGCATTCCGACTTCGATTCCCCGTTTGCCGAAATTCAGTTGCCTTTGAATTTCGGGTTATCCCTCTTGAGCATGTATGTTTCTGCTACTTGGTCTACATCAGACTTCTTCCGCAAACGGGGAAACGCTTTGACTCGGTGAATTTCGCGGCATTCCGACTTTGATTCCCCGTTTGCCGAAATTCAGTTGCCTTTGGATTTCGGGGGATCCCTCTTGAGCATGTATGCTTCTGCTACTTGTTCTAAATCAGACTACTTCCGCAAATGGCGATACGCTTTGACTCGGTGAGTTTCGCGAAATTCCGACTTCGATGCTCCGGTTGCCGAAATTCAGTTGCCTTTGGATTTCATGTGATCCCTCTTGACCATATATGCTTCTGCTACTTGTTTTATATCAGACTTCTTCCGCAAAAGGCGAAACGCTTTGACTCGATGAGTTTCGCAACATTCCAACTTCGATGCCCCGGTTGCCGAAATTCAGTTGCCTTTGAATTTCGGGTTATCCCTCTTGAGCATGTATGCTTCTGCTACTTGGTCTACATCAGACTTCTTCCGCAAACATCGAAACGCTTTGCCTCGGTGAGTATCGCGGCATTCCTACTTCGATGCCCCGGTTGCCGAAATTCAGTTGCCTTTGAATTTCGGGTGATCCCTCTTGAGCATGTATGCTTCTTTTACTTCTTCTAGATCAGACTTCTTCCGCAAACGTCGAAACGCTTTGCCTCGGTGAGTATCGAGGCATTCCTACTTCGATACCCCGGTTGCCGAAATTCAGTTGCCGTTGAATTTCGGGTGATCCCTCTTGAGCATGTATGCTTCTGCTACTTGTTCTACATTAGACTTCTTCCGCTAACGGGGAAACGCTTTGACTCGGTGAATTTCACGGCATTCCGACTTCGATTCCCTGTTTGCCAAAATTCAGTTGCCTTTGGATTTCGAGTGATCCCTCTTGACCATGTATGCTTCTACTACTTGTTTTATATCAGACTTCTTCAACAAAAGGCGAAACGCTTTGACTCGATGAGTTTCGCGACATTCCAACTTCGATGCCCCGGTTGCCGAAATTCAGTTGCCTTTGAATTTCGGGTTATCCCTCTTGAGCATGTATGCTTCTGGTACTTGGTCTACATCAGACTTCTTCCGCAAACGTCGAAACGCTTTGCCTCGGTGAGTATCGCGGCATTCCTACTTCGATGCCCCGGTTGCCGAAATTCAGTTGCCTTTGAATTTCGGGTGATCCCTCTTGAGCATGTATGCTTCTTTTACTTCTTCTAGATCAGACTTCTTCCGCAAACGTCGAAACGCTTTGCCTCGGTGAGTATCGAGGCATTCCTACTTCGATACCCCGGTTGCCGAAATTCAGTTGCCGTTGAATTTCGGGTGATCCCTCTTGAGCATGTATGCTTCTGCTACTTGTTCTACATTAGACTTCTTCCGCTAACGGGGAAACGCTTTGACTCGGTGAATTTCACGGCATTCCGACTTCGATTCCCTGTTTGCCAAAATTCAGTTGCCTTTGGATTTCGAGTGATCCCTCTTGACCATGTATGCTTCTACTACTTGTTTTATATCAGACTTCTTCAACAAAAGGCGAAACGCTTTGACTCGATGAGTTTCGCGACATTCCAACTTCGATGCCCCGGTTGCCGAAATTCAGTTGCCTTTGAATTTCGGGTTATCCCTCTTGAGCATGTATGCTTCTGGTACTTGGTCTACATCAGACTTCTTCCGCAAACGTCGAAACGCTTTGCCTCGGTGAGTATCGCGGCATTCCTACTTCGATGCCCCGGTTGCCGAAATTCAGTTGCCTTTGAATTTCGGGTGATCCCTCTTGAGCATGTATGCTTCTTTTACTTCTTCTAGATCAGACTTCTTCCGCAAACGTCGAAACGCTTTGCCTCGGTGAGTATCGCGGCATTCCGACTTCGATTCCCCGTTTGCCGAAATTCAGTTGCCTTTCGATTTCAGGTGATCCCTCTTGAGCATGTATGCTTCTTTTACTTGTTCTACATCAGACTTCTTCCGCAAACGGGGAAACGCTTTGACTCGGTGAATTTCGCGGCATTCCGACTTCGATTCCCCGTTTGCCGAAATTCAGTTGCCTTTGGATTTCGGGTGATCCCTCTTGAGCATGTATGCTTCTGCTACTTGTTTTACATCAGACTGCTTCCGCAAATGGCGAAACGCTTTGACTCGATGAGTTTCGGGGCATTCCGACTTCGATTCCCCGTTTGCCGAAATTCAGTTGCCTTTGAATTTCTGGTGATCCCTCTTGAGCATGGATGCTTCTGCTACTTGGTCTACATCAAACTTCTTCCGCAAACAGCGAAACGCTTTGACTCGGTGAGTTTCGCAGAATTCCAACTTTGATGTCCCGGTTGCCGAAATTCAGTTGCCTTTCAATTTCGGGTGATCCCTCTTGAGCATGTATGCTTCTTTTACTTGGTCTACATCAGACTTCTTCCGCAAACGGGGAAAGGTTTTGACTCGGTGAGTTTTGCGGCATTCCGACTTCGATTCCCTGTTTGCCGAAATTCAGCTGCCTTTGGATTTCGTGTGATCCCTCTTGACCATGTATGCTTCTGCTACTTGTTTTATATCAGACTTCTTCCGCAAAAGGCGAAACGCTTTGACTCGATGAGTTTCGCGGCATTCCGACATCGATGCCCCGGTAGCCGAAATTCAGTTGCCTTTGCATTTCTAGCAATCCCTCTTGAGCATGGATGTTTCTGCTACTTGTTCTACATCAGACTTCTTCCGCAAACGGCGAAACACTTTAACTCGGTGAGTTTCGCGAAATTCCAACTTCGATGCCCCGGTTGCCGAAATTCAGTTGCCTTTCAATTTCGGGTGATCCCTTTTGAGCATGTATGCTTCTGCTACTTGTCTTACATCAGACTGCTTCCGCAAATGGCGAAACGCTTTGACTCGATGAGTTTCGCAGCATTCCGCCTTCGATTCCCCGTTTGCCGAAATTCAGTTGCCTTTGAATTTCTGGTGATCCCTCTTGAGCATGGATGCTTCTGGTACTTGGTCTACATCAGACTTCTTCTGCAAACATCGAAACGCTTTGCCTCGGTGAGTTTCGCGGCATTCGTACTTCGATCCCCCGGTTACCGAAATTCAGTTGCCTTTGGATTTCGGGTGATCCCTCTTGAGCATGTATGCTTCTGCTACTTGTTTTATATCAGACTTCTTCCGCAAAAGGCGAAACGCTTTGACTCGATGAGTTTCGCGGCATTCCGACTTCGATGCCCCGGTAGCCGAAATTCAGTTGCCTTTGCATTTCTAGCAATCCCTCTTGAGCATGGATGTTTCTGCTACTTGTTCTACATCAGACTTCTTTCGCAAACGGCGAAACGCTTTGACTCGGTGAGTTTCGCAGAATTCCAACTTCGATGCCCCGGTTGCCGAAATTCAGTTGCCTTTCAATTTCGGGTGATCCCTCTTGAGCATGTATGCTTCTTTTACTTGGTCTACAGCAGACTTCTTCCGCAAACGGGGAAACGCTTTGACTCGGTGAGTTTCGCGGCATTCCGACTTTGATTCCCTGTTTGCCGAAATTCAGTTGCCTTTGGATTTCGTGTGATCCCTCTTGAGCATGGATGCTGCTGCTACTTGGTCTACATCAGACTTCTTCTGCAAACATCGAAACGCTTTGCCTCGGTGAGTTTCGCGGCATTCGTACTTCGATGCCCCGGTTGCCGAAATTCAGTTGCCTTTGGATTTCGGGTGATCCCTCTTGAGCATGTATGCTTCTGCTACTTGTTTTAAATCAGACTACTTCCGCAAATGGCGAAACGCTTTGACTCGATGAGTTTCGCGGCATACCGACTTCGATGCCCCGGTTGCCGAAATTCTGTTGCCTTTGAATTTCTGGAGATCCCTCTTGAGCATGGATGCTTCTGCTACTTGTTCTACATCAGACTTCTTCCGCAAACGGCGAAACGCTTTGACTCGGTGAGTTTCGCGGAATTCCAACTTCGATACCCCGGTTGCCGAAATTCAGTTGCCTTTCAATTTCGGGTGATCCCTCTTGAGCATGTATGCTTCTGCTACTTGGTCTACATCAGACTTCTTTCGCAAACGTCGAAACGCTTTGCCTCGGTGAGTTTCGCGGCATTCCTACTTCGATGCCCTGGTTGCCGAAAGTCAGGTGCCTTTGAATTTCGGGTGATCCCTCTTGAGCATGTATGCTTCTGCTACTCTTTCTACATCATACTTGTTCCGCAAACGGCGAAACGCTTTGACTCGGTGAGTTTCGCGACATTCCAACTTCGATGCCTCGGTTGCCGAAATTCAGTTGCCTTTGAATTTCGGGTGATCCCTCTTGAGCATGTATGCTTCTGCTACTTGTTCTACTTTGGACTTCTTCCGCTAACGGGGAAACGCTTTGACTCGATGAATTTCGCGGCATTCGTACTTCGATGCCCCGGTTGCCGAAATTCAGTTGCCTTTGGATTTCGAGTGATCCATCTTGAGCATGTATGCTTCTGCTACATGTTTTAAATCAGACTACTTCCGCAAATGGCGAAACGCTTTGACTCGGTGAGTTTCGCGGCATACCGACTTCGATGCCCCAGTTGCCGATATTCTGTTGCCTTTGAATTTCTGGAGATCTCTCTTGAGCATGGATGGTTCTGCTACTTGTTCTACATCAGACTTCTTCCGCAAACGGCGAAACGCTTTGACTCGGTGAGTTTCGCGACATTCCAACTTCGATGCCCCGGTTTCCGAAATTCAGTTGCCTTTGGATTTCGTGTGATCCCTCTTGAGCATGGATGCTTCTGCTACTTGGTCTACATCAGACTTCTTCTGCAAACATCGAAACGCTTTGCCTCGTTGAGTTTCGCGGCATTCGTACTTCGATGCCCCGGTTGCCGAAATTCAGTTGCCTTTGGATTTCGGGTGATCCCTCTTGAGCATGTATGCTTCTGCTACTTGTTTTAAATCAGACTACTTCCGCAAATGGCGAAACGCTTTGACTCGATGAGTTTCGCGGCATACCGACTTCGATGCCCCGGTTGCCGAAATTCTGTTGCCTTTAAATTTCTGGAGATCCCTCTTGAGCATGGATGCTTCTGCTACTTGTTCTACATCAGACTTCTTCCGCAAACGGCGAAACGCTTTGACTCGGTGAGTTTCGCGGAATTCCAACTTCGATACCCCGGTTGCCGAAATTCAGTTGCCTTTCAATTTCGGGTGATCCCTCTTGAGCATGTATGCTTCTGCTACTTGGTCTACATCAGACTTCTTTCGCAAACGTCGAAACGCTTTGCCTCGGTGAGTTTCGCGGCATTCCTACTTCGATGCCCTGGTTGCCGAAAGTCAGGTGCCTTTGAATTTCGGGTGATCCCTCTTGAGCATGTATGCTTCTGCTACTCTTTCTACATCATACTTCTTCCGCAAACGGCGAAACGCTTTGACTCGGTGAGTTTCGCGACATTCCAACTTCGATGCCCCGGTTGCCGAAATTCAGTTGCCTTTGAATTTCGGGTGATCCCTCTTGAGCATGTATGCTTCTGCTACTTGTTCTACTTTGGACTTCTTCCGCTAACGGGGAAACGCTTTGACTCGGTGAATTTCGCGGCATTCGTACTTCGATGCCCCGGTTGCCGAAATTCAGTTGCCTTTGGATTTCGGGTGATCCATCTTGAGCATGTATGCTTCTGCTACATGTTTTAAATCAGACTACTTCCGCAAATGGCGAAACGCTTTGACTCGGTGAGTTTCGCGGCATACCGACTTCGATGCCCCAGTTGCCGATATTCTGTTGCCTTTGAATTTCTGGAGATCCCTCTTGAGCATGGATGGTTCTGCTACTTGTTCTACATCAAACTTCTTCCGCAAACGGCGAAACGTTTTGACTCGGTGAGTTTCGCGGAATTCCAACTTCGATGCCCCGGTTGCCGAAATTCAGTTGCCTTTCAATTTCGGGTGATCCCTCTTTAGCATGTATGCTTCTGCTACTTGGTCTACATCAGACTTCTTTCGCAAACGTCGAAACGCTTTGCCTCAGTGAGTTTCGCGGCATTCCTACTTCGATGCCCCGGTTGCCGAAAGTCAGGTGCCTTTGAATTTCGGGTGATCCCTCTTGAGCATGTATGCTTCTGCTACTTGTTCTACAAAAGACTTCTTCCGCAAACGGGGAAACGCTTTGACTCGGTGAGTTTCGCGACATTCCAACTTCGATGCCCCGGTTTCCGAAATTCAGTTGCCTTTGAATTTCGGGTGATCCCTCTTGAGCATGTATGCTTCTGCTACTTGTTCTACTTTGGACTTCTTCCGCTAACTGGGAAACGCTTTGACTAGGTGAATTTCGCGGCATTCCGACTTCGATTCCCTGTTTGCCGAAATTCAGTTGCCTTTGGATTTCATGTGATCCCTCTTGACCATGTATGCTTCTGCTACTTGTTTTATATCAGACTTCTTCCGCAAAAGGCGAAACGCTTTGACTCCATGAGTTTCGCGACATTCCAACTTCGATGCCCCGGTTGCCGAAATTCAGTTGCCTTTGAATTTCGGGTTATCCCTCTTGAGCATGTATGCTTCTGCTACTTGGTCTACATCAGACTTCTTCCGCAAACGGGGAAACGCTTTGACTCGGTGAATTTCGCGGCATTCCGACTTCGATTCCCCGTTTGCCGAAATTCAGTTGCCTTTGGATTTCGGGTGATCCCTCTTGAGCATGTATGCTTCTGCTACTTGTTCTAAATCAGACTACTTCCGCAAATGGCGATACGCTTTGACTCGGTGAGTTTCGCGAAATTCCGACTTCGATGCTCCGGTTGCCGAAATTCAGTTGCCTTTGGATTTCGGGTGATCCCTCTTGAGCATGTATGCTTCTGCTACTTGTTCTACATCAGACTTCTACCGCAAACGGCGAAACGCTTTAACTCGGTGAGTTTCGTGAAATTCCAACTTCGATGCCCCGGTTGCCGAAATTCAGTTGGCTTTGAATTTCGGGTTATGGCTCTTGAGCATGTATGCTTCTGCTACTTGGTCTACATCAGACTTCTTCGGCAAACGTCAAAACGCTTTGCCTCGGTGAGTATCGCGACATTCCTACTTCGGTGCCCCGGTTGCCGAAATTCAGTTGCCTTTGAATTTCGGGTGATCCCTCTTGAGCATGTATGCTTCTTTTACTTGTTCTACATCAGACTTCTTTCGCAAACGTCGAAACGCTTTGCCTAGGTGAGTTTCGCGGCATTCCTACTTCGATGCCCCGTTTGCCGAAATTCAGGTGCCTTTGAATTTCGGGTGATCCCTCTTGAGCATGTATGCTTCTGCTACTCTTTCTACATCATACTTCTTCCGCAAACGGCGAAACGCTTTGACTCGATGAGTTTCGCGGCATTCCGACTTCGATTCCTCGTTTGCCGAAATTCAGTTGCCTTTGAATTTCTGGTGATCCCTTTTGAGCATGGATGCTTCTGCTACTTGGTCTACATCAGACTTCTTCTGCAAACATCGAAACGCTTTGCCTCGGTGACTTTCGCGGCATTCGTACTTCGATGCCCCGGTTGCCAAAATTCAGTTGCCTTCGGATTTCGGGTGATCCCTCTTGAGCATGTATGCTTCTGCTACTTGTTTTAAATCAGACTGCTTCCGCAAATGGCGAAACGCTTTGACTCGATGAGTTTCGCGGCATTAGGACTTCGATTTCCCGTTTGCCGAAATTCAGTTGCCTTTGAATTTCTGGTGATCCCTCTTGAGCATGGATGCTTCTGCTACTTGGTCTACATCAGACTTCTTCTGCAAATTTCGAAACGCTTTGCCTCGGTGAGTTTCGCGACATTTGTACTTCGATGCCCCGGTTGCCGAAATTCAGTTGCCTTTGGATTTCGGGTGATCCCTATTGAGCATGTATGCTTCTGCTACTTGTTTTAAATCAGACTTCTTCCACAAACGGCGAAACGCTTTGACTCGGTGAGTTTCGCGGCATACCGACTTCGATGCCTCGGTTGCCGAAATTCAGTTGCCTTTGGATTTCGGGTGATCCCTCTTGAGCATGTATGCTTCTGCTACTTGTTCTACATCTGACTTCTACCGCAAACGGCGAAACGCTTTAACTCGGTGAGTTTCGTGAAATTCCAACTTCGATGCCCCGGTTGCCGAAATTCAGTTGGCTTTGAATTTCGGGTTATGGCTCTTGAGCATGTATGCTTCTGCTACTTGGTCTACATCAGACTTCTTCGGCAAACGTCAAAACGCTTTGCCTCGGTGAGTATCGCGACATTCCTACTTCGGTGCCCCGGTTGCCGAAATTCAGTTGCCTTTGAATTTCGGGTGATCCCTCTTGAGCATGTATGCTTCTTTTACTTGTTCTACATCAGACTTCTTCCGCAAACGGGGAAACGCTTTGACTCGGTGAATTTCGCGGCATTCCGACTTCGATTCCACGTTTGCCGAAATTCAGTTGCCTTTTGGTTTCGGGTGATCCCTCTTGAGCATGTATGCTTCTGCTACTTGTTCTAAATCAGACTACTTCCGCAAATGGCGATACGCTTTGACTCGATGAGTTTCGCGAAATTCCGACTTCGATGCTCCGGTTGCCGAAATTCAGTTGCCTTTGAATTTCGGGTGATCCATCTTGAGCATGTATGCTTCTGCTACTTGTTCTACATGAGACTTCTTCCGCAAACGGGGAAACGCTTTGAGTCGGTGAATTTCATGGCATTCCGACTTCGATTCCCCGGTTGCCGAAATGCAGTTGCCTTTGAATTTCGGGTGATCCCTCTTGAGCATGTATGCTTCTGCTACTTGTTTTACATCAGACTGCTTCCGCAAATGGCGAAACGCTTTGACTCGATGAGTTTCGCGGCATTCCGACTTCGATTCCCCGTTTGCCGAAATTCAGTTGCCTTTCAATTTCGGGTGATCCCTCTTGAGCATGTATGCTTCTGCTACTTGTCTTACATCAGACTGCTTCCGCAAATGGCGAAACGCTTTGACTCGATGAGTTTCGCAGCATTCCGACTTCGATTCCCCGTTTGCCGAAATTCAGTTGCCTTTGGATTTCGGGTGATCCCTCTTGAGCATGTATGCTTCTGCTACTTGTTTTAAATCAGACTGCTTCCGCAAATGGCGAAACGCTTTGACTCGATGAGTTTCGCGGCATACCGACTTCGATGCCCCGGTTGGCGAAATTCTGTTGCCTTTGAATTTTTGGAGATCCCTCTTGAGCATGGATGCTTCTGCTACTTGTTCTACATCAGACTTCTTCTGCAAACAGCGAAACGCTTTGACTCGGTGAATTTCGCGGAATTCCAACTTCGATGCCCCTGTTGCCGAAATTCAGTTGCCTTTCAATTTCGGGTGATCAGTCTTGAGCATGTATGCTTCTGCTACTTGGTCTACATCATACTTCTTCCGCAAACGTCGAAACGCTTTGCCTCGGTGAGTTTCGCGGCATTCCTACTTCGATGCCCCGGTTGCCGAAATTCAGGTGCCTTTGAATTTCGGGTGATCCCTCTTGAGCATGTATGCTTCTGCTACTCTTTCGACATCATACTTCTTCCGCAAACGGCGAAACGCTTTGACTCGGTGAGTTTCGCGACATTCCAACTTCGATGCCCCGGTTGCCGAAATTCAGTTGCCTTTGAATTTCGGGTGATCCCTCTTGAGCATGTATGCTTCTGCTACTTGGTCTACATCAGCCTTCTTCCGCAAACGTCGAAACGCTTTGCCTCGGTGAGTTTGGTGGCATTCCTACATCGATGCCCCGGTTGCCGAAATTCAGGTGCCTTTGAATTTCGGGTGATCCCTCTTGAGCATGTATGCTTCTGCTACTCTTTCGACATCATACTTCTTCCGCAAACGGCGAAACGCTTTGACTCGGTGAGTTTCGCGACATTCCAACTTCGATGCCCCGGTTGCCGAAATTCAGTTGCCTTTGAATTTCGGGTGATCCCTCTTGAGCATGTATGCTTCTTTTACTTGTTCTACATCAGACTTCTTCCGTAAACGGGGAAACGCTTTGACTTGGTGAATTTCGCGGCATTCCAACTTCGATTCCCCGTTTGCCAAAATTCAGTTGCCTCTAGATTTCGGGTGATCCCTCTTGAGCATGTATGCTTCTGCTACTTGTTTTATATCAGACTTCTTCCGCAAAAGGCGAAACGCTTTGACTCGATGAGTTTCGCGACATTCCAACTTCGATGCCCCGGTTGCCGAAATTCAGTTGCCTTTGAATTTCGGGTTATCCCTCTTGAGCATGTATGCTTCTGCTACTTGTTCTACATTAGACTTCTTCCGCTAACGGGGAAACGCTTTGACTCGGTGAATTTCGCGGCATTCCGACTTCGATCCCCTATTTGCCGAAAATCAGTTGCCTTTGGATTTCATGTGATCCCTCTTGACCATGTATGCTTCTACTACTTCTTTTATATCAGACTTCTTCCGCAAAAGGAGAAACGCTTTGACTCGATGAGTTTCGCGACATTCCAACTTCGATGCCCCGGTTGCCGAAATTCAGTTGCCTTTGAATTTCGGGTGATCCCTCTTGAGCATGTATGCTGCTACTACTTCGTCTAAATCAGACTTCTTCCGAAAATGGCGAAACGCTTTGACTCGATGAGTTTCACGACATTCCGACTTCGATGCCCCGGTTGCCGAAATTCAGTTGCCTTTGTATTTTGGGTGATCCCTCTTGAGCATGTATGCTTCTGCTACTTGGTCTAAATCGGACTTCTTCCGCAAATGGCGAAACGCTTTGAATCGATGAGTTTCGCGGCATTCCGGCTTCGATGCCCCGGTTGCCGAAATTCAGTTGCCTTTGAATTTCGGGTGATCCCTCTTGAGCATGTATGCTTCTGCTACTTGTTCTACATCAGACTTCTTCCGCAAACGGCGAAACGCTTTAACTCGGTGAGTTTCGTGAAATTCCAACTTCGATGCCCCGGTTGCCGAAATTCAGTTGCCTTTCAATTTCGGGTGATCCCTCTTGAGCATGTATGCTTCTGCTACTTGTTTTACATCAGACTGCTTCCGCAAATGGCGAAACGCTTTGACTCGATGAGTTTCGCGGCATTCCGACTTCGATTCCCCGTTTGCCGAAATTCAGTTGCCTTTCAATTTCGGGTGATCCCTCTTGAGCATGTATGCTTCTGCTACTTGTCTTACATCAGACTGCTTCCGCAAATGGCGAAACGCTTTGACTCGATGAGTTTCGCAGCATTCCGACTTCGATTCCCCGTTTGCCGAAATTCAGTTGCCTTTGGATTTCGGGTGATCCCTCTTGAGCATGTATGCTTCTGCTACTTGTTTTAAATCAGACTGCTTCCGCAAATGGCGAAACGCTTTGACTCGATGAGTTTCGCGGCATACCGACTTCGATGCCCCGGTTGGCGAAATTCTGTTGCCTTTGAATTTTTGGAGATCCCTCTTGAGCATGGATGCTTCTGCTACTTGTTCTACATCAGACTTCTTCTGCAAACAGCGAAACGCTTTGACTCGGTGAATTTCGCGGAATTCCAACTTCGATGCCCCTGTTGCCGAAATTCAGTTGCCTTTCAATTTCGGGTGATCAGTCTTGAGCATGTATGCTTCTGCTACTTGGTCTACATCATACTTCTTCCGCAAACGTCGAAACGCTTTGCCTCGGTGAGTTTCGCGGCATTCCTACTTCGATGCCCCGGTTGCCGAAATTCAGGTGCCTTTGAATTTCGGGTGATCCCTCTTGAGCATGTATGCTTCTGCTACTCTTTCGACATCATACTTCTTCCGCAAACGGCGAAACGCTTTGACTCGGTGAGTTTCGCGACATTCCAACTTCGATGCCCCGGTTGCCGAAATTCAGTTGCCTTTGAATTTCGGGTGATCCCTCTTGAGCATGTATGCTTCTGCTACTTGGTCTACATCAGCCTTCTTCCGCAAACGTCGAAACGCTTTGCCTCGGTGAGTTTGGTGGCATTCCTACATCGATGCCCCGGTTGCCGAAATTCAGGTGCCTTTGAATTTCGGGTGATCCCTCTTGAGCATGTATGCTTCTGCTACTCTTTCGACATCATACTTCTTCCGCAAACGGCGAAACGCTTTGACTCGGTGAGTTTCGCGACATTCCAACTTCGATGCCCCGGTTGCCGAAATTCAGTTGCCTTTGAATTTCGGGTGATCCCTCTTGAGCATGTATGCTTCTTTTACTTGTTCTACATCAGACTTCTTCCGTAAACGGGGAAACGCTTTGACTTGGTGAATTTCGCGGCATTCCAACTTCGATTCCCCGTTTGCCAAAATTCAGTTGCCTCTAGATTTCGGGTGATCCCTCTTGAGCATGTATGCTTCTGCTACTTGTTTTATATCAGACTTCTTCCGCAAAAGGCGAAACGCTTTGACTCGATGAGTTTCGCGACATTCCAACTTCGATGCCCCGGTTGCCGAAATTCAGTTGCCTTTGAATTTCGGGTTATCCCTCTTGAGCATGTATGCTTCTGCTACTTGTTCTACATTAGACTTCTTCCGCTAACGGGGAAACGCTTTGACTCGGTGAATTTCGCGGCATTCCGACTTCGATCCCCTATTTGCCGAAAATCAGTTGCCTTTGGATTTCATGTGATCCCTCTTGACCATGTATGCTTCTACTACTTCTTTTATATCAGACTTCTTCCGCAAAAGGAGAAACGCTTTGACTCGATGAGTTTCGCGACATTCCAACTTCGATGCCCCGGTTGCCGAAATTCAGTTGCCTTTGAATTTCGGGTGATCCCTCTTGAGCATGTATGCTGCTACTACTTCGTCTAAATCAGACTTCTTCCGAAAATGGCGAAACGCTTTGACTCGATGAGTTTCACGACATTCCGACTTCGATGCCCCGGTTGCCGAAATTCAGTTGCCTTTGTATTTTGGGTGATCCCTCTTGAGCATGTATGCTTCTGCTACTTGGTCTAAATCGGACTTCTTCCGCAAATGGCGAAACGCTTTGAATCGATGAGTTTCGCGGCATTCCGGCTTCGATGCCCCGGTTGCCGAAATTCAGTTGCCTTTGAATTTCGGGTGATCCCTCTTGAGCATGTATGCTTCTGCTACTTGTTCTACATCAGACTTCTTCCGCAAACGGCGAAACGCTTTAACTCGGTGAGTTTCGTGAAATTCCAACTTCGATCCCCCGGTTGCCGAAATTCAGTTGCCTTTCAATTTCGGGTGATCCCTCTTGAGCATGTATGCTTCTGCTACTTGTTTTACATCAGACTGCTTCCGCAAATGGCGAAACGCTTTACCTCGGTGAGTTTCGTGGCATTCCGAATTCGATGCCCCGGTTGCCGAAATTCAGTTGGATTTGAATTTCGGGTGATCCCTCTTGAGCATGTATGCTTCTGCTACTTGGTCTACATTAGACTTCTTCCGAAAACGTCGAAACGCTTTACCTCGGTGAGTTTCGTGGCATTCCGACTTCGATGCCCCGGTTGCCGAAATTCAGTTGGCTTTGAATTTCGGGTTATCCCTCTTGAGCATGTATGCTTCTGCTACTTGGTCTAGATCAGACTTCTTCGGCAAACGTCAAAACGCTTTGCCTCGGTGAGTATGGCGACATTCCTACTTCGATGCCCCGGTTGCCGAAATTCATTTGCCTTTGAATTTCCGGTGATCCCTCTTGAGCATGTATGCTTCTGCTACTTGGTCTAAATCAGACTTCTTCCGCAAATGGCGAAACACTTTGACTCGGTGAGTATCGCGGTATTCCGACTTCGATGCCCCGGTTGCCGAAATTCAGTTGCCTTTGAATTTTCGGTGACCCCTCTTGAGCATGTATGCTTCTTTTACTTGTTCTACATCAGACTTCTTCCGCAAACGGGGAAACGGTTTGACTCGGTGAGTTTCGCGGCATTCCGACTTCGATTCCCCGTTTGCCGAAATTCAGTTGCCTTTTGATTTCGGGTGATCCCTCTTGAGCATGTATGCTTCTGCTGCTTGTTCTAAATCAGACTACTTCCGCAAATGGCGATACGCTTTGACTCGATGAGTTTCGTGGCATTCCGACTTCGATGCCCCGGTTGCCGAAATTCAGTTGCCTTTGCATTTCTAGCGATCCCTCTTGAGCATGTATGCTTCTGCTACTTGGTCTACATCAGACTTCTTCCGAAAACGTCGAAACGCTTTGACTCGGTGAATTTCGTGGCATTCCGACTTCGATTCCCCGGTTGCCGAAATTCAGTTGCCTTTGGATTTCGGGTGATTCCTCTTGAGCATGTACGCTTCTGCTACTTGGTCTACATCAGACATCTTCCGCAAACGTCGAAACGCTTTGCCTCCGTGAGTTTCGCGGCATTCCTACTTCAATGCCCCGGTTGCCGAAATTCAGTTGCCTTTGAATTTCTGGTGATCCCTCTTGAGCATGTATGCTTCTGCTACTCTTTCTACATCATACTTCTTCCGCAAACGGCGAAACGCTTTGACTCGTTGAGTTTCGCGACATTCCAACTTCGATGCCCCGGTTGCCGAAATTCAGTTGCCTTTGAATTTCGGGTGATCCCTCTTGAGCATGTATGCTTCTGCTACTTGTTCTACATTAGACTTCTTCCGCTAACGGGGAAACGCTTTGACTCGGTGAATTTCGCGGCATTCCGACTTCGATTCCCTGTTTGCCGAAATTTAGTTGCCTTTGGCTTTCGTGTGATCCCTCTTGACCATGTATGCTTCTGCTTCTTGTTTTATATCAGACTTCTTCCGCAAAAGGCGAAACGCTTTGACTCGATGAGTTTCGCGGCATTCCGACTTCGATGCCCCGGTTGCCGAAATTCAGTTGCCTTTGCATTTCTAGCGATCCCTCTTGAGCATGTATGCTTCTGCTACTTGGTCTACATCAGACTTCTTCCGAAAACGTCGAAACGCTTTACCTCGGTGAGTTTCGTGGCATTTCGACTTCGATGCCCCGGTTGCCGAAATTCAGTTGGCTTTGAATTTCGGGTTATCCCTCTTGAGCATGTATGCTTCTGCTACTTGGTCTACATCAGACTTCTTCGGCAAACGTCAAAACGCTTTGCCTCGGTGAGTATCGCGACATTCCTACTTCGGTGCCCCGGTTGCCGAAATTCAGTTGCCTTTGAATTTCGGGTGATCCCTCTTGAGCATGTATGCTTCTTTTACTTGTTCTACATTAGACTTCTTCCGCAAACGGGGAAACGCTTTGACTCGGTGAATTTCGCGGCATTCCGACTTCGATTCCACGTTTGCCGAAATTCAGTTGCCTTTTGATTTCGGGTGATCCCTCTTGAGCATGCATGCTTCTGCTGCTTGTTCTAAATCAGACTACTTTCGCAAATGGCGATACGCTTTGACTCGATGAGTTTCGCGAAATTCCGACTTCGATGCTCCGGTTGCCGAAATTCAGTTGCCTTTGAATTTCGGGTGATCCATCTTGAGCATGTATGCTTCTGCTACTTGTTCTACATGAGACTTCTTCCGCAAACGGGGAAACGCTTTGACTCGGTGAATTTTGTGGCATTCCGACTTCGATTCCCCGGTTGCCGAAATTTAGTTGCCTTTGAATTTCGGGTGATCCCTCTTGAGCATGTATGCTTCTGCTACTTGTTTTACATCAGACTGCTTCCGCAAATGGCGAAACGCTTTGACTCGATGAGTTTCGCAGCATTCCGACTTCGATTCCCCGTTTGCCGAAATTCAGTTGCCTTTGGATTTCGGGTGATCCCTCTTGAGCATGTACGCTTCTGCTACTTGGTCTACATCAGACATCTTCCGCAAACGTCGAAACGCTTTGCCTCGGTGAGTTTCGCGGCATTCCTACTTCAATGCCCCGGTTGCCGAAATTCAGTTGTCTTTGAATTTCGGGTGATCCCTCTTGAGCATGTATGCTTCTGCTACTCTTTCTACATCATACTTCTTCCGCAAACGGCGAAACGCTTTGACTCGGTGAGTTTCCCGACATTCCAACTTCGATGCCCCGGTTGCCGAAATTCAGTTGCCTTTGAATTTCGGGTGATCCCTCCTGAGCATGTATGCTTCTGCTACTTGGTCTACATCAGACTTCTTCCGCTAACGGGGAAACGCTTTAACTCGGTGAGTTTTGTGAAATTCCCACTTCGATGCCCCGGTTGCCGAAATTCAGTTGCCTTTCAATTTCGGGTGATCCCTCTTGAGCATGTATGCTTCTGCTACTTGGTCTACATCAGACTTCTTCCGAAAACGTCGAAACGCTTTACCTCGGTGAGTTTCGTGGCATTCCGAATTCGATGCCCCGGTTGCCGAAATTCAGTTGGATTTGAATTTCGGGTGATCCCTCTTGAGCATGTATGCTTCTGCTACTTGGTCTACATCAGACTTCTTCCGAAAACGTCGAAACGCTTTACCTCGGTGAGTTTCGTGGCATTCCGACTTCGATGCCCCGGTTGCCGAAATTCAGTTGGCTTTGAATTTCGGGTTATCCCTCTTGAGCATGTATGCTTCTGCTACTTGGTCTACATCAGACTTCTTCCGAAAACGTCGAAACGCTTTACCTCGGTGAGTTTCGTGGCATTCCGACTCCGATGCCCCGGTTGCGAAATTCAGTTGCCTTTGAATTTCTGGTGATCCCTCTTGAGCATGGATGCTTCTTTTACTTGTTCTACATCAGACTTCTTCCGCAAACGGGGAAACGCTTTGACTCGGTGAATTTCGCGGCATTCCGACTTCGATTCCCCGTTTGCCGAAATTCAGTTGCCTTTGGATTTCGGGTGATCCCTCTTGAGCATGTACGCTTCTACTACTTGGTCTACATCAGACATCTTCCGCAAACGTCGAAACGCTTTGCCTCGGTGAGTTTCGCGGCATTCCTACTTCAATGCCCCGGTTGCCGAAATTCAGTTGCCTTTGAATTTCGGGTGATCCCTCTTGAGCATGTATGCTTCTGCTACTCTTTCTACATCATACTTCTTCCGCAAACGGCGAAACGCTTTGACTCGGTGAGTTTCGCAGCATTCCTACTTCGATGCCCCGGTTGCCGAAATTCAGTTGCCTTTGAATTTCGGGTGATCGCTCTTGAGCATGTATGCTTCTTTTACTTGTTCTACATCAGACTTCTTCCGCAAACGGGGAAACGCTTTGACTCGGTGACTTTCACGGCATTCCGACTTCGATGCCCCGGTTGCCGAAATTCAGTTGCCTTTGCATTTCTAGCGATCCCTCTTGAGCATGGATGCTTCTGCTACTTGTTCAACATTAGACTTGTTCCGGAAATTGTGAAACGCTTTGACTCGGTCAGTTTCGCGAAATTCCAACTTCGATGCCCAAGTTGCCGAAATTCAATTGCCTTTGAATTTCGGGTGATCCATCTTGAGCATGTATGCTTCTGCTACTTGTTCTACATGAGACTTCTTCCGCAAACAGGGAAACGCTTTGACTCGGTGAATTTCGCGGCATTCCGACTTCGATTCCCCGGTTGCCGAAATTCAGTTGCCTTTGAATTTCGGGTGACCCCTCTTGAGCATGTATGCTTCTGCTACTTGTTCTACATCAGACTTCTTCCGCAAAAGGCGAAACGGTTTGACTCGGTGAGTTTCGCGGAATTCCAACTTGGATGCCCCGTTTGCCGAAATTCAGTTGCCTTTGAATTTCGGGTGATCCCTCTTGAGCATGTATGCTTCTGCTACTTGGTCTAAATCAGACTTCTTCCGCAAATGGCGAAACGCTTTGACTCGATGAGTTCGCGGCATTCCGACTTCGATGCCCCGATTGCCGCAATTCAGTTGCCTTTGAGTTTCTGGTGATCCCTCTTGAGCATGGATGCTTCTGCTACTTGTTCTACATCATACTTCTTCCGCAAACGGCGAAACACTTTGACTCGGTGAGTTTTGCGGAATTCCAA
This sequence comes from Populus davidiana, assembly GCA_030145905.1. Lineage (NCBI taxonomy): Eukaryota > Viridiplantae > Streptophyta > Magnoliopsida > Malpighiales > Salicaceae > Populus > Populus davidiana. The sequence continues at coordinate 1,800,494 of JAMQGN010000001.1, read as the reverse complement.
CTTCGATGCCCCGGTTGCCGAAATTCAGTTGCCTTTGAATTTCGGGTGATCCCTCTTGAGCATGTATGCTTCTGCTACTTGGTCTAAATCAGACTTGTTCCGCAAATGGCGAAACGCTTTGACTCGATGAGTTTCGCGGCATTCCGACTTCGATGCCCCGGTTGCCGAAATTCAGTTGCCTTTGAATTTCGGGTGATCCCTCTTGAGCATGTATGCTTCTTTTACTTGTTCTACATCAGACTTCTTCCGCAAACGGGGAAACGCTTTGACTCGGTGAATTTCGCGGCATTCCGACTTCGATGCCCCTGTTGCCGAAATTCAGTTGCCTTTGCATTTCTAGCGATCCCTCTTGAGCATGGATGCTTCTGCTACTTGTTCAACATTAGACTTGTTCCGGAAACGGCGAAACGCTTTGACTCGGTCAGTTTCGTGGAATTCCAACTTCGATGCCCAAGTTGCCGAAATTCAATTGCCTTTGAATTTCGGGTGATCCATCTTGAGCATGTATGCTTCTGCTACTTGTTCTACATGAGACTTCTTCCGCAAACGGGGAAACGCTTTGACTCGGTGAATTTCGCGGCATTCCGACTTCGATTCCCCGGTTGCCGAAATTCAGTTGCCTTTGGATTTCGGGTGATCCCTCTTGAGCATGTATGCTTCTTTTACTTGTTCTACATCAGACTTCTTCCGCAAACGGGGAAACGCTTTGACTCGGTGACTTTCGCGGAATTCCAACTTGGATGCCCCGGTTGCCAAAATTCAGTTGCCTTTGAATTTCGGGTGATCCCTCTTGAGCATGTATGCTTCTGCTACTTGGTCTAAATCAGACTTCTTCCGCAAATGGCGAAACGCTTTGACTCGATGAGTTTCGCGGCATTCCGACTTTGATGCCCCGATTGCCGAAAATCAGTTGCCTTTGATTTTCTGGTGATCCCTCTTGAGCATGGATGCTTCTGCTACTTGTTCTACATCATACTTCTTCCGCAAACGGCGAAACGCTTTGACTCGGTGAGTTTTGCAGAATTCCAACTTCGATGCCCCGGTTGCTGAAATTCAGTTGCCTTTGAATTTCGGGTGATCCCTCTTGAGCATGTATGCTTCTGCTACTTGGTCTAAATCAGACTTATTCCGCAAATGGCGAAACGCTTTGCCTCGATGAGTTTCGCGGCATTCCGACTTCGATGCCCCGGTTGCCGAAACTCAGTTGCCTTTGAATTTCTGGTGATCCCACTTGAGCATGGATGCTTCTTTTACTTGTTCTACATCAGACTTCTTCCGCAAACGGGGAAACGCTTTGACTCGGTGAATTTCGCGGCATTTCGACTTCGATTCCCCGTTTGCTGAAATTCAGTTGCCTTTGGATTTCGGGTGATCCCTCTTGAGCATGGATGCTTCTTTTACTTGTTCTACATCAGACTTCTTCCGCAAACAGGGAAACGCTTTGACTCGGTAAATTTCGCGGCATTCCTACTTCGATTGCCCGTTTGCCGAAATTCAGTTGCCTTTGGATTTCGGGTGATCCCTCTTGAGCATGTACGCTTCTACTACTTGGTCTACAACAGACATCTTCCGCAAACGTCGAAACGCTTTGCCTCGGTGAGTTTCGCGGCATTCCTACTTCAATGCCCCGGTTGCCGAAATTCAGTTGCCTTTGAATTTCGGGTGATCCCTCTTGACCATGTATGCTTCTGCTACTCTTTCTACATCATACTTGTTCCACAAACGGCGAAACTCTTTGACTCGGTGAGTTTCGCGGAATTCCAACTTCGATGCCCCGATTGCCGAAATTCAGTTGCCTTTGAGTTTCTGGTGATCCCTCTTGAGCATGGATGCTTCTGCTACTTGTTCTACATCATACTTCTTCCGCAAACGGCGAAATGCTTTGACTCGGTGAGTTTTGCGGAATTCCAACTTCGATGCCCCGGTTGCCGAAATTCAGTTGCCTTTGAATTTCGGGTGATCCCTCTTGAGCATGTATGCTTCTGCTACTTGGTCTAAATCAGACTTGTTCCGCAAATGGCGAAACGCTTTGACTCGATGAGTTTCGCGGCATTCCGACTTCGATGCCCCGGTTGCCGAAATTCAGTTGCCTTTGAATTTCGGGTGATCCCTCTTGAGCATGTATGCTTCTTTTACTTGTTCTACATCAGACTTCTTCCGCAAACGGGGAAACGCTTTGACTCGGTGAATATCGCGGCATTCCGACTTCGATGCCCCTGTTGCCGAAATTCAGTTGCCTTTGCATTTCTAGCGATCCCTCTTGAGCATGGATGCTTCTGCTACTTGTTCAACATTAGACTTCTTCCGGAAACGGCGAAACGCTTTGACTCGGTCAGTTTCGCGGAATTCCAACTTCGATGCCCAAGTTGCCGAAATTCAATTGCCTTTCAATTTCGGGTGATCCATCTTGAGCATGTATGCTTCTGCTACTTGGTCTAGATCAGACTTCTTCGGCAAACGTCAAAACGCTTTGCCTCGGTGAGTATCGCGACATTCCTACTTCGATGCCCCGGTTGCCGAAATTCAGTTGCCTTTGAATTTCCGGTGATCCCTCTTGAGCATGTATGCTTCTGCTACTTGGTCTAAATCAGACTTCTTCCGCAAATGGCGAAACGCTTTGACTCGGTGAGTATCGCGGTATTCCGACTTCGATGCCCCGGTTGCCGAAATTCAGTTGCCTTTGAATTTTCGGTGACCCCTCTTGAGCATGTATGCTTCTTTTACTTGTTCTACATCAGACTTCTTCCGCAAACGGGGAAACGCTTTGACTCGGTGACTTTCGCGGAATTCCAACTTGGATGCCCCGGTTGCCGAAATTCAGTTGCCTTTGAATTTCGGGTGATCCCTCTTGAGCATGTATGCTTCTGCTACTTGGTCTAAATCAGACTTCTTCCGCAAATGGCGAAACGCCTTGACTCGATGAGTTTCGCGGCATTCCGACTTCGATGTCCCGATTGCCGAAAATCAGTTGCCTTTGATTTTCTGGTGATCCCTCTTGAGCATGGATGCTTCTGCTACTTGTTCAACATCATACTTCTTCCGCAAACGGCGAAACGCTTTGACTCGGTGAGTTTTGCAGAATTCCAACTTCGATGCCCCGGTTGCCGAAATTCAGTTGCCTTTTAATTTCGGGTGATCCCTCTTGAGCATGTATGCTTCTGCTACTTGGTCTAAATCAGACTTGTTCCGCAAATGGCGAAACGCTTTGACTCGATGAGTTTCGCGGCATTCCGACTTCGATTCCCCGTTTGCCGAAATTCAGTTGCCTTTGGATTTCGGGTGATCCCTCTTGAGCATGTACGCTTCTACTACTTGGTCTACAACAGATATCTTCCGCAAACGTCGAAACGCTTTGCCTCGGTGAGTTTCGCGGCATTCCTACTTCAATGCCCCGGTTGCCGAAATTCAGTTGCCTTTGAATTTCGGGTGATCCCTCTTGAGCATGTATGCTTCTGCTACTCTTTCTACATCATACTTCTTCCACAAACGGCGAAACGCTTTGACTCGGTGAGTTTCGCGACATTCCAACTTCGATGCCCCGGTTGCCGAAATTCAGTTGCATTTGAATTTCGGGTGATCCCTCTTGAGCATGTATGCTTTCTCTACTTGTTCTACATTAGACTTCTTCCGCTAATGGGGAAACGCTTTGACTCGGTGAATTTCGCGGCATTCCGACTTCGATTCCCTGTTTGCCGAAATTCAGTTGCCTTTGGATTTCGTGTGATCCCTCTTGACCATGTATGCTTCTGCTACTTGGTCTACATCAGACTTCTTCCGAAAACATCGAAACGCTTTGCCTCGGTGAGTTTCGTGGCATTCCGACTTCGATGCCCCGGTTGCCAAAATTCAGTTGGCTTTGAATTTCGGGTTATCCCTCTTGAGCATGTATGCTTCTGCTACTTGGTCTACACCAGACTTCTTCCGCAAACGTCGAAACGCTTTGCCTCGGTGAGTATCGCGACATTCCTACTTCGATGCCCCGGTTGCCGAAATTCAGTTGCCTTTGAATTTCGGTTGATCCCTCTTGAGCATGTATGCTTCTTTTACTTGTTCTACATCAGACTTCTTCCGCAAACGAGGAAACGCTTTGACTCGGTGAGTTTTGCGGAATTCCAACTTCGATACCCCGGTTGCCGAAATTCAGTTGCCTTTGAATTTCGGGTGATCCCTCTTGAGTATGTATGCTTCTGCTACTTGGTCTAAATCAGACTTCTTCCGTAAATGGCGAAATGCTTTGACTCGATCAGTTTCGCGGCATTCCGACTTCGATGCCCCGCTTGCCGAAATTCAGTTGCCTTTGATTTTCTGGTGATCCCTCTTGACCATGGATGCTTCTGCTACTTGTTCTACATCATACTTCTTCCGCAAACGGCGAAACGCTTTGACTCGGTGAGTTTTGCGGAATTCCAACTTCGATGCCCCGGTTGCCGAAATTTAGTTGCCTTTGAATTTCGGGTGATCCCTCTTGAGCATGTATGCTTCTGCTACTTGGTCTAAATCAGACTTGTTCCGCAAATGGCGAAACGCTTTGACTCGATGAGTTTCGCGGCATTCCGACTTCGATGCCCCGGTTGCCGAAATTCAGTTGCCTTTGAATTTCTGGTGATCCCTCTTGAGCATGGATACTTCTTTTACTTGTTCTACATCAGACTTCTTCCGCAAACGGGGAAACGCTTTGACTCGGTGAATTTCGCGGCATTCCGACTTCGATTCCCCGTTTTTCCGAAATTCAGTTGCCTTTGGATTTCGGGTGATCCCTCTTGAGCATGGATGCTTCTTTTACTTGTTCTACATCAGACTTCTTCCGCAAACAGGGAAATGCTTTGACTCGGTAAATTTCGCGGCATTCCGACTTCGATTCCCAATTTGCCGAAATTCAGTAGCCTTTGGATTTCGGGTGATCCCTCTTGAGCATGTACGCTTCTACTACTTGGTCTACATCAGACATCTTCCGCAAACGTCGAAACGCTTTGCCTCGGTGAGTTTCGCGGCATTCCTACTTCAATGCCCCGGTTGCCGAAATTCAGTTGCCTTTGAATTTCGGGTGATCCCTCTTGAGCATGTATGCTTCTGCTACTCTTTCTACATCATACTTCTTCCACAAACAGCGAAACGCTTTGACTCGGTGAGTTTCGCGACATTCCAACTTCGATGCCCCGGTTGCCGAAATTCAGTTGCCATTGAATTTCGGGTGATCCCTCTTGAGCATGTTTGCTTCTGCTACTTGTTCTACATTAGACTTCTTCCGCTAACGGGGAAACGCTTTGACTCAATGAATTTCGCGGCATTCCGACTTCGATTCCCTGTTTGCCGAAATTCAGTTGCCTTTGGATTTCGTGTGATCCCTCTTGACCATGTATGCTTCTGCTACTTGGTCTACATCAGACTTCTTCCGAAAACGTCGAAACGCTTTGCCTCGGTGAGTTTCGTGGCATTCCGACTTCGATTCCCCGGTTCCCGAAATTCAGTTGGCTTTGAATTTCGGGTTATCCCTCTTGAGCATGTATGCTTCTGCTACTTGGTCTACACCAGACTTCTTCCGCAAACGTCGAAATGCTTTGCCTCGGTGAGTATCGCGGCATTCCTACTTCGATGACCCGGTTGCCGAAATTCAGTTGCCTTTGAATTTCGGGTGATCCCTCTTGAGCATGTATGCTTCTTTTACTTGTTCTACATCAGACTTCTTCCGCAAATGGGGAAACGCTTTGACTCGGTGAATTTCGCGGCATTCCGACTTCGATTCCCCGGTTGCCGAAATTCAGTTGCCTTTGAATTTCGGGTGACCCCTCTTGAGCATGTATGCTTCTGCTACTTGTTCTACATCAGACTTCTTCCGCAAAAGGCGAAACGGTTTGACTCGGTGAGTTTCGCGGAATTCCAACTTGGATGCCCCGGTTGCCGAAATTCAGTTGCCTTTGAATTTCGGGTGATCCCTCTTGAGCATGTATGCTTCTGCTACTTGGTCTAAATCAGACTTCTTCCGCAAATGGTGAAACGCTTTGACTCGATGTGTTTCGCGGCATTCCGAATTCGAGGCCCCGATTGCCGAAATTCAGTTGCCTTTGAGTTTCTGGTGATCCCTCTTGAGCATGGATGCTTCTCCTACTTGTTCTACATCATAGTTCTTCCGCAAACGGCGAAACGCTTTGACTCGGTGAGTTTTGCGGAATTCCAACTTTGATACCCCGGTTGCCGAAATTCGGTTGCCTTTGAATTTCGGGTGATCCCTCTTGAGCATGTATGTGTCTCCTACTTGGTCTAAATCAGACTTCTTCCGCAAATGGCGAAACGCTTTGACTCGATGAATTTCGCGGCATTCCGACTTCGATGCCCCGGTTGCCGAAATTCAGTTGCCTTTGAATTTCTGGTGATCCCTCTTGAGCATGGATGCTTCTGCTACTTGGTCTAGATCAGAATTCTTCCGCAAACAGCGAAACGTTTTGACTAGGTGAGTTTCGCGGAATTCCATCTTCGATGCCCCGGTTGCCGAAATTCAGTTGCCTTTGAATTTCGGGTGATTCTTCTTGAGCATGTATGCTTCTGCTACTTGTTCTAAATCAGACTTCTTCCACAAACGGCGAAACACTTTGATTCGGTGAGTTTCGCGGCATTCTGACTTCGATGCCCCGGTTGCCGAAATCCAATTGCCTTTGAATTTCGGGTGATCCCTCTTGAGCATGTATGCTTCTGCTACTTGTTCTACATTAGACTTCTTCCACAAACGGGGAAACGCTTTGACTCAGTGAATTTCGCGGCATTCCGACTTTGATTCCCCGTTTGCCGAAATTCAGTTGCCTTTGGATTTCGGGTGATGCCTCTTGAGCATGTATGCTTCTGCTACTTGTTTTAAATCAGACTTCTTCCGCAAACGTCGAAATGCTTTGCCTCGGTGAGTATCGCGGCATTCCTACTTCGATGACCCGGTTGCCGAAATTCAGTTGCCTTTGAATTTCGGGTGATCCCTCTTGAGCATGTATGCTTCTTTTACTTGTTCTACATCAGACTTCTTCCGCAAACGGGGAAACGCTTTGACTCGGTGAATTTCGCGGCATTCCGACTTCGATTCCCCCTTTTGCCGAAATTTAGTTGCCTTTGGATTTCGGGTGATCCCTCTTGACCATGTATGCTTCTGCTACTTGTTTTAAATCAGACTTCTTCCGCAAATGGCGAAACGCTTTGACTCGATGAGTTTCGCGGCATTCCGACTTCGATGCCCAGGTTGCCGAAATTCAGTTGCCTTTGAATTTCTGGTGATCCCTCTTGAGCATGGATGCTTCTACTACTTGTTCTACATCAGACTTCTTCCGCAAACGGCGAAACGCTTTGACTCGGTGAGTTTCGCGGAATTCCAATTTCGATGCCCCAGTTGCCGAAATTCAGTTGCCTTTGGATTTCGGGTGATCCCTCTTGAGCATGGATGCTTCTGCTACTTGTTCTAAATCAGACTTCTTCCGCAAATGGCGAAACGCTTTGACTCGATGAGTTTCGCGACATTCCGACTTCGATGCCCAGGTTGCCGAAATTCAGTTGCCTTTGAATTTCTGGTGATCCCTCTTGAGCATGGATGCTTCTACTCCTTGTTCTACATCAGACTTCTTCCGCAAACGACAAAACGCTTTGACTCGGTGAGTTTCGCGGAATTCCAATTTCGATGCCCCAGTTGCCGAAATTCAGTTGCCTTTGAATTTCGGGTGACCCCTCTTGAGCATGGATGCTTCTTCTACTTGTTCTACATCAGACTTCTTCCGCAAACGGCGAAACGCTTTGACTCGATGATTTTCGCGGCATTCCGACTTCGATGCCCCAGTTGCCGAAATTCAGTTGCCTTTGAATTTCGGGTGATCCCTCTTGAGCAATGTTGCTTCTGCTACTTGGTCTAAATCAGACTTCTTCCGCAAATGGCGAAACGATTTGACTCGATGAGTTTCGCGGCATTCCGACTTCGATTCCCCGTTTGCCGCAATTCAGTTGCCCTTGAATTTCTGGTGATCCCTCTTGAGCATGGATGCTTCTGCTACTTGTTCTACATCAGACTTCTTCCGCAAACGGCGAAACGCTTTGACTCGGTGAGTTTCGCGGAATTCCAACTTGGATGCCCCGGTTGCCGAAATTCAGTTGCCTTTGAATTTCGGGTGATCCCTCTTGAGCATGTATGCTTCTGCTACTTGGTCTAAATCAGACTTCTTCCGCAAATGGTGAAACGCTTTGACTCGATGTGTTTCGCGGCATTCCGAATTCGAGGCCCCGATTGCCGAAATTCAGTTGCCTTTGAGTTTCTGGTGATCCCTCTTGAGCATGGATGCTTCTCCTACTTGTTCTACATCATAGTTCTTCCGCAAACGGCGGAACGCTTTGACTCGGTGAGTTTTGCGGAATTCCAACTTTGATACCCCGGTTGCCGAAATTCGGTTGCCTTTGAATTTCGGGTGATCCCTCTTGAGCATGTATGTGTCTCCTACTTGGTCTAAATCAGACTTCTTCCGCAAATGGCGAAACGCTTTGACTCGATGAGTTTCGCGGCATTCCGACTTCGATGCCCCGGTTGCCGAAATTCAGTTGCCTTTGAATTTCTGGTGATCCCTCTTGAGCATGGATGCTTCTGCTACTTGGTCTAGATCAGAATTCTTCCGCAAACAGCGAAACGTTTTGACTCGGTGAGTTTCGCGGAATTCCATCTTCGATGCCCCGGTTGCCGAAATTCAGTTGCCTTTGAATTTCGGGTGATTCTTCTTGAGCATGTATGCTTCTGCTACTTGTTCTAAATCAGACTTCTTCCACAAACGGCGAAACACTTTGATTCAGTGAGTTTCGCGGCATTCTGACTTCGATGCCCCGGTTGCCGAAATTCAATTGCCTTTGAATTTCGGGTGATCCCTCTTCAGCATGTATGCTTCTGCTACTTGTTCTACATTAGACTTCTTCCACAAACGGGGAAACGCTTTGACTCAGAGAATTTCGCGGCATTCCGACTTTGATTCCCCGTTTGCCGAAATTCAGTTGCCTTTGGATTTCGGGTGATCCCTCTTGAGCATGTATGCTTCTGCTACTTGTTTTAAATCAGACTTCTTCCGCAAATGGCGAAACGCTTTGACTCGATGAGTTTCGCGGCATTCCGACTTCGATGCCCAGGTTGCCGAAATTCAGTTGCCTTTGAATTTCTGGTGATCCCTCTTGAGCATGGATGCTTCTACTACTTGTTCTACATCAGACTTCTTCCGCAAACGGCGAAACGCTTTGACTCGGTGAGTTTCGCGGAATTCCAATTTCGATGCCCTAGTTGCCGAAATTCAGTTGCCTTTGAATTTCGGGTGATCCCTCTTGAGCATGTATGCTTCTGCTACTTGGTCTAAATTAGACTTCTTCCGCAAATGGCGAAACGATTTGACTCGGTGAGTTTCGCGGAATTCCAATTTCGATGCCCCAGTTGCCGAAATTCAGTTGCCTTTGGATTTCGGGTGATCCCTCTTGAGCATGTATGCTTCTGCTACTTGGTCTACATCAGACTTCTTCCGCAAACGTCGAAACGCTTTGCCTCGGTGAGTTTCGCGGCATTCCTACTTCGATGCCCCGGTTGCCGAAATTCAGTTGCCTTTGGATTTCGGGTGATCCCTCTTGAGCATGTATGCTTCTGCTACTTGTTTTAAATCAGACTTCTTTCGCCAACGGCGAAACGCTTTGACTCGGTGAGTTTTGCGGAATTCCAACTTCGATGCCCCGGTTGCCGAAATTTAGTTGCATTTGAATTTCGGGTGATCCCTCTTGAGCATGTATGCTTCTGCTCCTTGTTCTAAATCAAACTTCTTCCGCAAATGGCGAAACGCTTTGACTCGGTGAGTTTCGCGGCATTTCGACTTCGATGCCCCGGTTGCCGAAATTCAGTTGCCTTTGAATTTCAGGTGACCCCTCTTGAGCATGTATGCTTCTGCTACTTGGTCTAAATCAGACTTCTTCCACAAACGGCGAAACGCTTTGACTCGCTGAGTTTGGCGGCATTCCGACTTCGATGCCCCGGTTGCCGAAATTCAGTTGCCTTTGAATTTCTGGTGATCCCTCTTGAGCATGGATGCTTCTGCTACTTGTTCTAAATCCGACTTCTTCCGCAAACGGCGAAACGCTTTGACTAGGTGAGTTTCGCGGTATTCCGACTTCGATGCCCCGGTTGCCGAAATTCAGTTGCCTTTGAATTTTTGGTGATCCCTCTTGATCATGTATGCTTCTGCTACTTGGTCTAAATCAGACTTCTTCCGCAAATGGCGAAACGCTTTGACTCGCTGAGTTTTGCGGAATTCCAACTTTGATACCCCGGTTGCCGAAATTCGGTTGCCTTTGAATTTCGGGTGATCCCTCTTGAGCATGTATGTGTCTCCTACTTGGTCTAAATCAGACTTCTTCCGCAAATGGCGAAACGCTTTGACTCGATGAGTTTCGCGGCATTCCGACTTCGATTCCCCGTTTGCCGAAATTCAGTTGCCCTTGAATTTCTGATGATCCCTCTTGAGCATGTTTGCTTCTGCTACTTGGTCTAAATCAGACTTCTTCCGCAAACGGCGAAACGCTTTGACTCGGTGAGTTTCGCGGAATTCCAATTTCGATGCCCCAGTTGCCGAAATTCAGTTGCCTTTGGATTTCGGGTGATCCCTCTTGAGCATGGATGCTTCTGCTACTTGTTCTAAATCAGACTTCTTCCGCAAATGGCGAAACGCTTTGACTCGATGAGTTTCGCGGCATTCCGACTTCGATGCCCAGGTTGCCGAAATTCAGTTGCCTTTGAATTTCTGGTGATCCCTCTTGAGCATGGATGCTTCTACTACTTGTTCTACATCAGACTTCTTCCGCAAACGGCAAAACGCTTTGACTCGGTGAGTTTCGCGGAATTCCAATTTCGATGCCCCAATTGCCGAAATTCAGTTGCCTTTGAATTTCGGGTGACCCCTCTTGAGCATGGATGCTTCTGCTACTTGTTCTACATCAGACTTCTTCCGCAAACGGCGAAACGCTTTGACTCGATGATTTTCGCGGCATTCCGACTTCGATGCCCCGGTTGCCGAAATTCAGTTGCCTTTGAATTTCGGGTGATCCCTCTTGAGCATGTTTGCTTCTGCTACTTGGTCTAAATCAGACTTCTTCCGCAAATGGCGAAACGATTTGACTCGATGAGTTTCGCGGCATTCCGACTTCGATTCCCCGTTTGCCGCAATTCAGTTGCCCTTGAATTTCTGGTGATCCCTCTTGAGCATGGATGCTTCTGCTACTTGTTCTACATCAGACTTCTTCCGCAAACGGCGAAACACTTTGACTCGGTGAGTTTCGCGGAATTCCAACTTCGATGCCCCGGTTGCCGAAATTCAGTTGCCTTTCAATTTCGGGTGATCCCTCTTGAGCATGTATGCTTCTGCTACTTGGTCTACATCAGACTTCTTCCGCAAACGTCGAAACGCTTTGCCTCGGTGAGTTTCGCGGCATTCCTACTTCGATGCCCCGGTTGCCGAAATTCAGTTGCCTTTGAATTTCTGGTGATCCCTCTTGAGCATGGATGCTTCTGCTACTTGTTCTAAATCAGACTTCTTCCGCAAATGGCGAAACGCTTTGACTAGGTGAGTTTCGCGGTATTCCGACTTCGATGCCCCGGTTGCCGAAATTCAGTTGCCTTTGAATTTTTGGTGATCCCTCTTGAGCATGTATGCTTCTGCTACTTGTTTTAAATCAGACTTCTTTCGCCAACGGCGAAACGCTTTGACTCGGTGAGTTTTGCGGAATTCCAACTTCGATGCCCCGGTTGCCGAAATTTAGTTGCCTTTGAATTTCGGGTGATCCCTCTTGAGCATGTATGCTTCTCCTCCTTGTTCTAAATCAAACTTCTTCCGCAAATGGCGAAACGCTTTGACTCGGTGAGTTTCGCGGCATTTCGACTTCGATGCCCCGGTTGCCGAAATTCAGTTGCCTTTGAATTTCAGGTGACCCCTCTTGAGCATGTATGCTTCTGCTACTTGGTCTAAATCAGACTTCTTCCGCAAACGGCGAAACGCTTTGACTCGCTGAGTTTGGCGGCATTCCGACTTCGATGCCCCGGTTGCCGAAATTCAGTTGCCTTTGAATTTCTGGTGATCCCTCTTGAGCATGGATGCTTCTGCTACTTGTTCTAAATCAGACTTCTTCCGCAAACGGCGAAACGCTTTGACTAGGTGAGTTTCGCGGTATTCCGACTTCGATGCCCCGGTTGCCGAAATTCAGTTGCCTTTGAATTTTTGGTGATCCCTCTTGATCATGTATGCTTCTGCTACTTGGTCTAAATCAGACTTCTTTCGCAAATGGCGAAACGCTTTGACTCGCTGAGTTTGGCGGCATTCCGACTTCGATGCCCCGGTTGCCGAAATTCAGTTGCCTTTGAATTTCTGGTGATCCCTCTTGAGCATGGATGCTTCTGCTACTTGTTCTAAATCAGACTTCTTCCGCAAATGGTGAAACGCTTTCACTCGGTGAGTTTCGCGGAATTCCGACTTCGATGCCCCGGTTGCCGAAATTCAGTTGCCTATGGATTTCGGCAGATCCCTCTTGAGCATGCATGCTTCTGCTCCTTGTTCTAAATCAGACTTCTTCTGCAAGAGGCGACACGCTTTGACTCGGTGAGTTTCGCGGCATTCTGACTTCGATTCCCCGGTTGCCGAAATTCAGTTGCCTTTGAATTTAAGGTGACCCCTCTTGAGCATGTATGCTTCTGCTACTTGTTCTACATCAGACTTCTTCCACAAACGAGAAAACGCTTTGACTCGGTGAATTTCCCGGCATTTCGACTTCGATTCCCTGTTTGCCGAAATGTAGTTGCCTATGGATTTCGGGTGATCCCTCTTGAGCATGTATGCTTCTGCTACTTGTTCTACATCAGACTTCTTCCGCAAACGGCGAAACGCTTTGACTCGGTGAGTTTCGCGTCATTCCGCCTTCGATGCCCCGGTTGCCGAAATTCAGTTGCCTTTGAATTTCGGGTGATCCGTCTTGAGCATGTATGCTTCTGCTCCTTGTTCTAAATCAGAATTCTTCTGTAAATGGGGAAACGCTTTGACTCCATGAGTTTCGCGGCATTCCGACTTCGATGCCCCGATTGCCGAAATTCAGTTGCCTTTGGATTTCGGATGATCCCTCTTGAGCATGTATGCTTCTGCTACTTGTTCTAAATCAGACTTCTTCCGCAAATGGCGAAACGCTTTGACTCGGTGAGTTTCGCGTCATTCCGCCTTCGATGCCCCGGTTGCCGAAATTCAGTTGCCTTTGAATTTCGGGTGATCCCTCATGAGCATGTATGCTTCTGCTCCTTGTTCTAAATCAGAATTCTTCTGTAAATGGGGAAACGCTTTGACTCCATGAGTTTCGCGGCATTCCGACTTCGATGCCCCGATTGCCGAAATTCAGTTGCCTTTGAATTTCGGGTGATCCCTCTTGAGCATGCATGCTTCTGCTCCTTGTTCTAAATCAGACTTCTTCTGCAACAGGCGAAACGCTTTGACTCGGTGAGTTTCGCGGCATTCCGACTTCGATTCCCCGTTTGCCGAAATTCAGTTGCCTATGGATTTCGGGTGATCCCTCTAGAGCATGTATGCTTCTGCTACTTGTTCTAAATCCGACTTCTTCTGCAAAGGGCGAAACGCTTTGACTCGGTGAGTTTCGCGGCATTCCGACTTCGATGCCCCGGTTGCCGAAATTCAGTTGCCTTTTAATTTCGGGTGCTCCCTCTTGAGCATGTATGCTTCGGCTACTTGTTCTAAATTAGACTTCTTCCGCAAACGGGGAAATGCTTTGACTCGGTGAGTTTCATGGCATTCCGACTTCTATGCCCCGGTTGCCGAAATTCAGTTGCCTTTGAATTTCGGGTGATCCCTCTTGAGCATGCATGCTTCTGCTCCTTGTTGTAAATCAAACGGCGAAACGCTTTGACTCGGTGAGTTTCGCGGCATTCCGACTTCGATGCCCCGGTTGCCGAAATTCATTTTCCTTTGAATTTAAGGTGACCCCTCTTGAGCATCTATGCTTCTGCTACTTGTTCTAAATCAAACTTCTTCCGCAAATGGTGAAACGCTTTGACTCGGTGAGTTTCGCGGCATTCCGACTTCAATGCCCCGGTTGCCGAAATTCAGTTGCCTTTGAATTTCGGGTGACCCCTCTTGAGCATGTATGTTTCTGATACTTGTTCTACATCATACTTGTTCCGCAAACGGGGAAACGCTTTGACTCAATGACTTTCGTGGCATTCTGACTTCGATGCCCCGGTTGCCGAAATTCAGTTGCCTTTGAATTTATGGTGAGCCCTCTTGAGCATGTACGCTTCTGCTACTTGTTCTACAACAGACTTCTTCCGCAAACGGCGAAACGCTTTGACTCGGTGAGTTTCGCGGAATTCCAATTTTGATGCACCGTTTGCCGAAATTCAGTTGCCTTTGGATTTCGGATGAGCCCTCTTGTGCATGTTTTCTTCTGCTACTTGTTCTAAATCAGACTTCTTCCGCAAATGACCAAACGCTTTGACTCGGTGACTTTCGCGGCATTCCGACTTCTATGCCCCAGTTACCGAAATTCAGTTGCCTTTGAATTTCGGGTGATCCCACTTGAGCATGTATGCTTCTGCTCCTTGTTCTAAATCAGAATTCTTCTGCAAAGGGCGAAACGCTTTGACTTGGTGAGTTTCGCGGCATTCCGACTTTGATGCCCCGGTTGCCGAAATTCAGTTGCCTTTGAATTTCGGGTGATCCCTCTTGAGCATGTATGCTTCTACTACTTGTTCTAAATCAGACTTCTTCCGCAAATGGCGAAACGCTTTGACTCGGTGAGTTTCGCGGCTTTCCGACTTCGATGCCCCGGTTGCTGAAATTCAGTTGCCTTTGAATTTCGGCAGATCCCTCTTGAGCATGCATGCTTCTGCTCCTTGTTCTAAATCAGACTTCTTCTGCAAGAGGCGACACGCTTTGACTCGGTGAGTTTCGCGGCATTCTGACTTCGATTCCCCGGTTGCCGAAATTCAGTTGCCTTTGAATTTCGGGTGACCCTCTTGAGCATGTATGCTTCTGCTACTTGTTCTAAATCAAACTTCTTCCGCAAATGGCGAAACGCTTTGACTCGGTGAGTTTCGCGGCATTCCGACTTCGATGCCCCAGTTGCCGAAATTCAGTTGCCTTTGAATTTCGGGTGATCCCTCTTGAGCATGCATGCTTCTGCTCCTTGTTCTAAATCAGACTTCTTCTGCAAGAGGCGAAACGCTTTGACTCGGTGAGTTTCGCGGCATTCCGACTTCGATACCCCGGTTGCCGAAATTCAGTTGCCTTTGAATTTCGGGTAACCCCTCTTGAGCATGTATGCTTCTGCTACTTGTTCTAAATCAAACTTCTTCCGCAAATGGCGAAACGGTTTGACTCGGTGAGTTTCGCGGCATTCCGACTTCGATGCCCCGGTTGCCGAAATTCAGTTGCCTTTTAATTTCGGGTGCTCCCTCTTGAGCATGTATGCTTCGGCTACTTGTTCTAAATTAGACTTCTTCCGCAAACGGGGAAATGCTTTGACTCGGTGAGTTTCATGGCATTCCGACTTCTATGCCCCGGTTGCCGAAATTCAGTTGCCTTTGAATTTCGGGTGATCCCTCTTGAGCATGCATGCTTCTGCTCCTTGTTGTAAATCAGACTTCTTCTACAAGAGGCGAAACGCTTTGACTCGGTGAGTTTCACGGCATTGCGACTTCGATCCTCCGGTTGCCGAAATTCAGTTGCCTTTGAATTTCAGGTGACCCCTCTTGAGCATGTATGCTTCTACTACTTGTTCTAAATCAAACTTATTCCGCAAATGGCGAAACGCTTTGACTCGGTGAGTTTCGCGACATTCCGACTTCGATGCCCCGGTTGCCGAAATTTAGTTGCCTTTGAATTTCGGGTGATCCCTATAGAGCATGTATGCTTCTGCTCCTTGTTCTAAATCAGACTTCTTCCGCAAATGGCGAAACGCTTTGACTCGGTGAGTTTCGCGGCATTCCGACTTCTATGCCCCGGTTGCCGAAATTCTGTTGCCTTTGAATTTAAGGTGACCCCTCTTGAGCATGTTTGCTTCTGCTACTTGTTCTACATCAGACTTCTTCCGCAAACGGGGAAACGCTTTGGCTCGGTGAATTTCGCGGCATTTCGACTTCGATTCCCCGTTTGCCGAAATTCAGTTGCCTATGGATTTCGGGTGATCCCTCTTGAGCATGTACGCTTCTGCTACTTGTTCTACATCAGACTTCTACCGCAAACGGGGAAACGCTTTGACGCGGTGACTGTCGCGGCATTCCGACTTTGATTCCCCATTTGCCGAAATTCAGTTGCCTTTGGATTTCAGATGATCCCTCTTGAGCATGTATGCTTCTGCTACTTGTTCTAAATCAGACTTCTTCTGCAAAGGGCGAAACGCTTTGACTCGGTGAGTTTCGCGGCATTCCGACTTCGATGCCCCGGTTTCCGAAATTCAGTTGCCTTTGAATTTCGGTTGATCCTTCTTGAGCATGTATGCTTCTACTACTTGTTCTACATCAGACCTCTTCCGCAAACGGCGAAACGCTTTGACTCGGGGAGTTTCGCGGAATTCCAATTTCGATGCACCGGTTGCCGAAATTCAGTTGCCTTTGAATTTCGGGTGACCCCTCTTGAGCATGTATGCTTCTGCTACTTGTTCTAAATCAAACTTCTTCCGCAAATGGTGAAACGGTTTGACTCGGTGAGTTTCGCGGCATTCCGACTTCGATGCCCCGGTTGCCGAAATTCAGTTGCCTTTTAATTTCGGGTGCTCCCTCTTGAGCATGTATGCTTCGGCTACTTGTTCTAAATTAGACTTCTTCCGCAAACGGGGAAATGCTTTGACTCGGTGAGTTTCATGGCATTCCGACTTCTATGCCCCGGTTGCCGAAATTCAGTTGCCTTTGAATTTCGGGTGATCCCTCTTGAGCATGCATGCTTCTGCTCCTTGTTGTAAATCAGACTTCTTCTGCAAGAGGCGAAACGCTTTGACTCGGTGAGTTTCACGGCATTGCGACTTCGATCCTCCGGTTGCCGAAATTCAGTTGCCTTTGAATTTCAGGTGACCCCTCTTGAGCATGTATGCTTCTACTACTTGTTCTAAATCAAACTTATTCCGCAAATGGCGAAACGCTTTGACTCGGTGAGTTTCGCGGCATTCCGACTTCGATGCCCTGGTTGCCGAAATTCAGTTGCCTTTGAATTTCGGCTGATCCCTATTGAGCATGTATGCTTCTGCTCCTTGTTGTAAATCAGACTTCTTCCGCAAATGGCGAAACACTTTAACTCGGTGAGTTTCGCGGCATTTCAAATTCTATGCCCCGGTTGCCGAAATTCAGTTGCCTTTGAATTTCGGGTGATCCCTCTTGAGCATGCATGCTTCTGCTCCTTGTTCTAAATCAGACTTCTTCTGCAAGAGGCGACACGCTTTGACTCGGTGAGTTTCGCGGCATTCTGACTTCGATTCCCCGGTTGTCGAAATTCAGTTGCCTTTGAATTTCGGGTGACCCCTCTAGAGCATGTATGCTTCTGCTACTTGTTCTAAATCAAACTTCTTCCGCAAATGGCGAAACGCTTTGACTCGGTGAGTTTCGCGGCATTCCGACTTCGATGCCCCGGTTGCCGAAATTCAGTTGCCTTTGAATTTCGGGTGATCCCTCTTGAGCATGCATGCTTCTGCTCCTTGTTCTATATCAGACTTCTTCTGCAAGAGGCGAAACGCTTTGACTCGGTGAGTTTCGCGGCATTCCGACTTCGATGCCCCGGTTGCCGAAATTCAGTTGCCTTTGAATTTCGGGTAACCCCTCTTGAGCATGTATGCTTCTGCTACTTGTTCTAAATCAAACTTCTTCCGCAAATGGCGAAACGGTTTGACTCGGTGAGTTTCGCGGCATTCCGACTTCTATGCCCCGGTTGCCGAAATTCAGTTGCCTTTGAATTTCGGGTGATCCCTCTTGAGCATGCATGCTTCTGCTCCTTGTTGTAAATCAGACTTCTTCTGCAAGAGGCGAAACGCTTTGACTCGGTGAGTTTCACGGCATTGCGACTTCGATCCTCCGGTTGCCGAAATTCAGTTGCCTTTGAATTTCGGGTGATCCCTCTTGAGCATGCATGCTTCTGCTCCTTGTTGTAAATCAGACTTCTTCTGCAAGAGGCGAAACGCTTTGACTCGGTGAGTTTCGCGGCATTCCGACTTCGATGCCCCGGTTGCCGAAATTCAGTTGCCTTTGAATTTCGGCTGATCCTTATTGAGCATGTATGCTTCTGCTCCTTGTTCTAAATCAGACTTCTTCCGCAAATGGCGAAACGCTTTGACTCGGTGAGTTTCGCGGCATTCCGACTTCTATGCCCCGGTTGCCGAAATTCAGTTGCCTTTGAATTTCGGGTGATCCCTCTTGAGCATGCATGCATGCTTCTGGTTAGCCCTCTTGAGCATGTATGCTTTTGCTACTTGTTCTACATCAGACTTCTTCCGCAAACGGCCAAACGCTTTGACTCGGTGAGTTTCGCGGCATTCCGACTTCGATGCCCCGGTTGCCGAAATTCAGTTGCCTTTGAATTTAAGGTGACCCCTCTTGAGCATGTATGCTTCTGCTACTTGTTCTACATCAGACTTCTTCCGCAAATGGGGAAACGCTTTGGCTGGTGGAATTTCGCGGCATTTCAACTTCGATTCCCCGTTTGCTGAAATTCAGTTGCCTATGGATTTCGGGTGATCCCTCTTGAGCATGTACGCTTCTGCTACTTGTTCTACATCAGACTTCTACCGCAAACGGGGAAACGCTTTGACGCAGTGACTGTCGCGGCATTCCGACTTTGATTCCCCATTTGCCGAAATTCAGTTGCCTTTGGATTTCAGATGATCCCTCTTGAGCATGTATGCTTCTGCTACTTGTTCTAAATCAGACTTCTTCTGCAAAGGGCGAAACGCTTTGACTCGGTGAGTTTCGCGGCATTCCGACTTCGATGCCCCGGTTTCCGAAATTCAGTTGCCTTTGAATTTCGGTTGATCCTTCTTGAGCATGTATGCTTCTACTACTTGTTCTACATCAGACCTCTTCCGCAAACGGCGAAACGCTTTGACTCGGGGAGTTTCACGGAATTCCAATTTCGATGCACCGGTTGCCGAAATTCAGTTGCCTTTGAATTTCGGGTGACCCCTCTTGAGCATGTTTGCTTCTGCTACTTGTTCTACATCAGACTTCTTCCGCAAACGGGGAAATGCTTTGACTCGGTGAATTTCGCGGCATTCCGACTTCGATTCCCCGTTTGCCGAAATTTAGTTGCCTATGGATTTCGGGTGATCCCTCTTGAGCATGTATGCTTCTGCTCCTTGTTCTAAATCAGACTTTTTCCGCAAACGGCGACACGCTTTGACTCGGTGAGTTTCGCGGCATTCCGACTTCGATGCCCCGGTTGCCGAAATTCAGTTGCCTTTGAATTTCGGGTGATCCCTATTGAGCATGTATGCTTCTGCTCCTTGTTCTAAATCAGACTTCTTCCGCTAATGGCGAAACACTTTGACTCGGTGAGTTTCGCGGCATTTCGAATTCTATGCCCCGGTTGCCGAAATTCAGTTGCCTTTGAATTTCGGGTGATCCCTCTTGAGCATGCATGCTTCTGCTCCTTGTTCTAAATCAGACTTCTTCTGCAAGAGGCGACACGCTTTGACTCGGTGAGTTTCGCGGCATTCTGACTTCGATTCCCCGGTTGCCGAAATTCAGTTGCCTTTGAATTTCGGGTGACCCCTCTAGAGCATGTATGCTTCTGCTACTTGTTCTAAATCAAACTTCTTCCGCAAATGGCGAAACGCTTTGACTCGGTGAGTTTCGCGGCATTCCGACTTCGATGCCCCGGTTGCCGAAATTCCGTTGCCTTTGAATTTCGGGTGATCCCTCTGGAGCATGCATGCTTCTGCTCCTTGTTCTAAATCAGACTTCTTCTGCAAGAGGCGAAACGCTTTGACTCGGTGAGTTTCGCGGCATTCCGACTTCGATGCCCTGGTTGCCGCAATTCAGTTGCCTTTGAATTTCGGGTGATCCCTCTTGAGCATGCATGCTTCTGCTCCTTGTTGTAAATCAGACTTCTTCTGCAAGAGGCGAAACGCTTTGACTCGGTGAGTTTCACGGCATTGCGACTTCGATCCTCCGGTTGCCGAAATTCAGTTGCCTTTGAATTTCTGGTGATCCCTCTTGAGCATGCATGCTTCTGCTACTTTTTCTAAATCAAACTTCTTCCGCAAATGGCGAAACGGTTTGACTCGGTGAGTTTCGCGGCATTCCGACTTCGATGCCCCGGTTGCCGAAATTCAGTTGCCTTTGAATTTCGGGTGATCCCTCTTGAGCATGCATGCTTCTGCTCCTTGTTGTAAATCAGACTTCTTCTGCAAGAGGCGAAACGCTTTGACTCGGTGAGTTTCACGGCATTGCGACTTCGATCCTCCGGTTGCCGAAATTCAGTTGCCTTTGAATTTCTGGTGATCCCTCTTGAGCATGCATGCTTCTGCTCCTTGTTGTAAATCAGACTTCTTCTGCAAGAGGCGAAACGCTTTGACTCGGTGAGTTTCGCGGCATTCCGACTTCGATGCCCTGGTTGCCGAAATTCAGTTGCCTTTGAATTTCGGCTGATCCCTATTGAGCATGTATGCTTCTGCTCCTTGTTCTAAATCAGACTTCTTCCGCAAATGGCGAAACGCTTTGACTCGGTGAGTTTCGCGGCATTCCGACTTCTATGCCCCGGTTGCCGAAATTCAGTTGCCTTTGAATGTCGGGTGATCCCTCTTGAGCATGCATGCTTCTGCTCCTTGTTCTAAATCAGACTTCTTCTGCAAGAGGTGAAATGCTTTGACTCGGTGAGTTTCACGGCATTGCGACTTCGATCCTCCGGTTGCCGAAATTCAGTTGCCTTTGAATTTCTGGTGATCCCTCTTGAGCATGCATGCTTCTGCTCCTTGTTGTAAATCAGACTTCTTCTGCAAGAGGCGAAACGCTTTGACTCGGTGAGTTTCGCGGCATTCCGACTTCGATGCCCTGGTTGCCGAAATTCAGTTGCCTTTGAATTTCGGCTGATCCCTATTGAGCATGTATGCTTCTGCTCCTTGTTCTAAATCAGACTTCTTCCGCAAATGGCGAAACGCTTTGACTCGGTGAGTTTCGCGGCATTCCGACTTCTATGCCCCGGTTGCCGAAATTCAGTTGCCTTTGAATTTCGGGTGATCCCTCTTGAGCATGCATGCATGCTTCTGGTTAGCCCTCTTGAGCATGTATGCTTTTGCTACTTGTTCTACATCAGACTTCTTCCGCAAACGGCCAAACGCTTTGACTCGGTGAGTTTCGCGGCATTCCGACTTCGATGCCCCGGTTGCCGAAATTCAGTTGCCTTTGAATTTAAGGTGACCCCTCTTGAGCATGTATGCTTCTGCTACTTGTTCTACATCAGACTTCTTCCGCAAATGGGGAAACGCTTTGGCTGGTGGAATTTCGCGGCATTTCAACTTCGATTCCCCGTTTGCTGAAATTCAGTTGCCTATGGATTTCGGGTGATCCCTCTTGAGCATGTACGCTTCTGCTACTTGTTCTACATCAGACTTCTACCGCAAACGGGGAAACGCTTTGACGCAGTGACTGTCGCGGCATTCCGACTTTGATTCCCCATTTGCCGAAATTCAGTTGCCTTTGGATTTCAGATGATCCCTCTTGAGCATGTATGCTTCTGCTACTTGTTCTAAATCAGACTTCTTCTGCAAAGGGCGAAACGCTTTGACTCGGTGAGTTTCGCGGCATTCCGACTTCGATGCCCCGGTTTCCGAAATTCAGTTGCCTTTGAATTTCGGTTGATCCTTCTTGAGCATGTATGCTTCTACTACTTGTTCTACATCAGACCTCTTCCGCAAACGGCGAAACGCTTTGACTCGGGGAGTTTCACGGAATTCCAATTTCGATGCACCGGTTGCCGAAATTCAGTTGCCTTTGAATTTCGGGTGACCCCTCTTGAGCATGTTTGCTTCTGCTACTTGTTCTACATCAGACTTCTTCCGCAAACGGGGAAATGCTTTGACTCGGTGAATTTCGCGGCATTCCGACTTCGATTCCCCGTTTGCCGAAATTTAGTTGCCTATGGATTTCGGGTGATCCCTCTTGAGCATGTATGCTTCTGCTCCTTGTTCTAAATCAGACTTTTTCCGCAAACGGCGACACGCTTTGACTCGGTGAGTTTCGCGGCATTCCGACTTCGATGCCCCGGTTGCCGAAATTCAGTTGCCTTTGAATTTCGGGTGATCCCTATTGAGCATGTATGCTTCTGCTCCTTGTTCTAAATCAGACTTCTTCCGCTAATGGCGAAACACTTTGACTCGGTGAGTTTCGCGGCATTTCGAATTCTATGCCCCGGTTGCCGAAATTCAGTTGCCTTTGAATTTCGGGTGATCCCTCTTGAGCATGCATGCTTCTGCTCCTTGTTCTAAATCAGACTTCTTCTGCAAGAGGCGACACGCTTTGACTCGGTGAGTTTCGCGGCATTCTGACTTCGATTCCCCGGTTGCCGAAATTCAGTTGCCTTTGAATTTCGGGTGACCCCTCTAGAGCATGTATGCTTCTGCTACTTGTTCTAAATCAAACTTCTTCCGCAAATGGCGAAACGCTTTGACTCGGTGAGTTTCGCGGCATTCCGACTTCGATGCCCCGGTTGCCGAAATTCAGTTGCCTTTGAATTTCGGGTGATCCCTCTGGAGCATGCATGCTTCTGCTCCTTGTTCTAAATCAGACTTCTTCTGCAAGAGGCGAAACGCTTTGACTCGGTGAGTTTCGCGGCATTCCGACTTCGATGCCCTGGTTGCCGCAATTCAGTTGCCTTTGAATTTCGGGTGATCCCTCTTGAGCATGCATGCTTCTGCTCCTTGTTGTAAATCAGACTTCTTCTGCAAGAGGCGAAACGCTTTGACTCGGTGAGTTTCACGGCATTGCGACTTCGATCCTCCGGTTGCCGAAATTCAGTTGCCTTTGAATTTCTGGTGATCCCTCTTGAGCATGCATGCTTCTGCTACTTTTTCTAAATCAAACTTCTTCCGCAAATGGCGAAACGGTTTGACTCGGTGAGTTTCGCGGCATTCCGACTTCGATGCCCCGGTTGCCGAAATTCAGTTGCCTTTGAATTTCGGGTGATCCCTCTTGAGCATGCATGCTTCTGCTCCTTGTTGTAAATCAGACTTCTTCTGCAAGAGGCGAAACGCTTTGACTCGGTGAGTTTCACGGCATTGCGACTTCGATCCTCCGGTTGCCGAAATTCAGTTGCCTTTGAATTTCTGGTGATCCCTCTTGAGCATGCATGCTTCTGCTCCTTGTTGTAAATCAGACTTCTTCTGCAAGAGGCGAAACGCTTTGACTCGGTGAGTTTCGCGGCATTCCGACTTCGATGCCCTGGTTGCCGAAATTCAGTTGCCTTTGAATTTCGGCTGATCCCTATTGAGCATGTATGCTTCTGCTCCTTGTTCTAAATCAGACTTCTTCCGCAAATGGCGAAACGCTTTGACTCGGTGAGTTTCGCGGCATTCCGACTTCTATGCCCCGGTTGCCGAAATTCAGTTGCCTTTGAATGTCGGGTGATCCCTCTTGAGCATGCATGCTTCTGCTCCTTGTTCTAAATCAGACTTCTTCTGCAAGAGGTGAAATGCTTTGACTCGGTGAGTTTCACGGCATTGCGACTTCGATCCTCCGGTTGCCGAAATTCAGTTGCCTTTGAATTTCTGGTGATCCCTCTTGAGCATGCATGCTTCTGCTCCTTGTTGTAAATCAGACTTCTTCTGCAAGAGGCGAAACGCTTTGACTCGGTGAGTTTCGCGGCATTCCGACTTCGATGCCCTGGTTGCCGAAATTCAGTTGCCTTTGAATTTCGGCTGATCCCTATTGAGCATGTATGCTTCTGCTCCTTGTTCTAAATCAGACTTCTTCCGCAAATGGCGAAACGCTTTGACTCGGTGAGTTTCGCGGCATTCCGACTTCTATGCCCCGGTTGCCGAAATTCAGTTGCCTTTGAATTTCGGGTGATCCCTCTTGAGCATGCATGCTTCTGCTCCTTGTTGTAAATCAGACTTCTTCTGCAAGAGGCGAAACGCTTTGACTCGGTGAGTTTCACGGCATTGCGACTTCGATCCTCCGGTTGCCGAAATTCAGTTGCCTTTGAATTTCAGGAGACCCCTGTTGAGCATGTATGCTTCTCCTACTTGTTCTAAATCAAACTTATTCCGCAAATGGCGAAACGCTTTGACTCGGTGAGTTTCGCGGCATTCCGACTTCGATGCCCCGGTTGCCGAAATTCAGTTGCCTTTGAATTTCGGGTGATCCCTATTGAGCATGTATGCTTCTGCTACTTGTTTTAAATCAGACTTCTTCTGCAAAGGGCGAAACGCTTTGACTCGGTGAGTTTCGCGGCATTCTGACTTCGATGCCCCGGTTTCCAAAATTCAGTTGCCTTTGAATTTCGGTTGATCCTTCTTGAGCATGTATGCTTCTACTACTTGTTCTACATCAGACCTCTTCCGCAAACGGCGAAACGCTTTGACTCGGGGAGTTTCGCGGAATTCCAATTTCGATGCACCGGTTGCCGAAATTCAGTTGCCTTTGAATTTCGGGTGATCCCTATTGAGCATGTATGCTTCTGCTCCTTGTTCTAAATCAGACTTCTTCCGCAAATGGCGAAACACTTTGACTCGGTGAGTTTCGCGGCATTTCGAATTCTATGCCCCGGTTGCCGAAATTCAGTTGCCTTTGAATTTCGGGTGATCCCTCTTGAGCATGCATGCTTCTGCTCCTTGTTCTAAATCAGACTTCTTCTGCAAGAGGCGACACGCTTTGACTCGGTGAGTTTCGCGGCATTCTGACTTCGATTCCCCGGTTGCCGAAATTCAGTTGCCTTTGAATTTCGGGTGATCCCTCTTGAGCATGCATGCTTCTGCTCCTTGTTCTAAATCAGACTTCTTCTGCAAGAGGCGAAACGCTTAGACTCGGTGACTTTCGCGGCATTCCGACTTCGATTCCCCGTTTTCCGAAATTCAGTTGCCTTTGAATTTTGGGTGATCCCTCTTGAGCATGTTTGCTTCTGCTACTTGTTCTAAATCAGACTTCTTCCGCAAATTGCGAAACGCTTTGACTCGGTGAGTTTCGCGGCATTCCGACTTCGATGCATCGGTTGCCGAAATTCAGTTGCCTTTGAATTTAAGGTGACCCCTCTTGAGCATGTATGCTTCTGCTACTTGTTCTACATCAGACTTCTTCCGTAAACGGGGAAACGCTTTGACTCGGTGAATTTCGCGGCATTCCGACTTCGATTCCCCGTTTGGCGAAATTCAGTTGCCTTTGAATTTCGGGTGACCCCTCTTTAGCATGTATGCTTCTGCTACTTCTTCTACATCATACTTCTTCCGCAAACGGGGAAACGCTTTGACTCGGTGAATTTCGCGGCATTCCGACTTCGATTCCCCGTTTGCCGAAATTCAGTTGCCTTTGAATTTCGGGTGACCCCTCTTTAGCATGTATGCTTCTGCTACTTCTTCTACATCATACTTCTTCCGCAAACGGGGAAACGCTTTGACTCGGTGACTTTCGCGGCATTCTGACTTCAATTCCCCGTTTGCCGAAATTCAGTTGCCTTTGGATTTCGGATGATCCCTCTTGAGCATGTATGCTTCTGCTACTTGTTCTAAATCATACTTCTTCCGCAAATGGCCAAACGCTTTGACTCAGTGAGTTTCGCGGCATTCCGACTTCGATGCCCCGGTTGCCGAAATTCAGTTGCCTTTGAATTTCGGGTGATCCCTCTTGAGCATGTTTGCTTCTGCTACTTGTTCTACATCAGACTTCTTCCGCAAACGGGGAAATGCTTTGACTCGGTGAATTTCGCGGTATTCCGAATTCTATTCCCCGTTTGCCGAAATTTAGTTGCCTATGGATTTCGGGTGATCCCTCTTGAGCATGTATGCTTCTGCTCCTTGTTCTAAATCAGACTTCTTCCGCAAACGGCGACACGCTTTGACTCGGTGAGTTTCACGGCATTCCGACTTCGATTCCCTATTTGCCGAAATTCAGTTGCGTTTGAATTTCGGGTGATCCCTCCTGAGCATGTTTGCTTCTGCTACTTGTTCTACATCAGACTTCTTCTGCAAACGGGGAAACGCTTTGACGTATTGAATTTCGCGGCATTCCGACTTCGATTCCCCGGTTGCCGAATTTCAGTTGCCTTTGAATTTCGGGTGATCCCTCTGGAGCATGGATGGTTCTGCTACTTGTTCTACATCAGACTTCTTCCGCAAACGGGGAAACGCTTTGACTCGGGGAATTTCGCGGCATTCCGACTTCGATTCCCCGTTTGCCGAAATTCAGTTGCCTTTGTATTCCGGGTGATCCCTCTTGAGCATGTAAGCTTCTGCTACTTGTTCTAAATCAGACTTCTTCCGTAAATGGCGAAACGCTTTCACTCGGTGAGTTTCGCGGCATTCCGACTTCGATGCATCGGTTGCCGAAATTCAGTTGCCTTTGAATTTCGGTTGACCCCTCTTGAGCATTTATGCTTCTGCTACTTCTTCTACATCATACTTCTTCCGCAAACGGGGAAACGCTTTGAGTCGGTGAATTTTGCAGCATTCCGACTTCGATGCCCTGTTTGCCGAAATTCAGTTGCCTTTGGATTTCGGGTGATCCCTGTTGCGCATGTATGCTTCTGCTACTTGTTCTACATCAGACTTCTTTCGCAAACGGCGAAACGCTTTGACTCGGTGAGTTTTGCAAAATTCCAATTTCGATGCCCCGGTTGCCGAAATTCAGTTGCCTTTGAATTTTGGGTGATATCTCTTGAGCATGGATGGTTCTGCTACTTGTTCTACATCAGACTTCTTCCGCAAATGGGAAAACGATTTGACTCGGTGAATTTCGCGGTATTCCGACTTCGATTCCCCGTTTGCCGAAATTCAGTTGCCTTTGTATTCCGGGTAATCCCTCTTGAGCATGTAAGCTTCTGCTACTTGTTCTAAATCAGACTTCTTCCGTAAATGCCGAAACGCTTTCACTCGGTGAGTTTCGCGGCATTCCGACTTCGATGCATCGGTTGCCGAAATTCAGTTGCCTTTGAATTTCAAGTGACCCCTCTTGAGCATGTATGCTTCTGCTACTTGTTTTACATCAGACTTCTTCCGTAAATGGGGAAACGCTTTGACTCGGTGAATTTCGCGGAATTCCGACTTCGATTCCCCATTTGCCGAAATTCAGTTGCCTATGGATTTCGGGTGATCCCTCTTGAGCATGTATGCTTCTGCTACTTGTTCTACATCAGACTTCTTCCACAAACGGGGAAACGCTTAGACTCGGTGACTTTCGCAGCATTCCGGCTTCGATTCCCCGTTTGCCGAAATTCAGTTGCCTCTGAATTTCAGGTGACCCCTCTTGAGCATGTATGCTTCTGCTCCTTGTTCTAAATAAGACTTCTTCCGCAAACGGCGACACGCTTTGACTCGGTGAGTTTTGCGGCATTCCGACTTCGATGCCCCGGTTGCCGAAATTCAGTTGCCTTTGAATTTCGGGTGATCCCTATTGAGCATGTATGCTTCTGCTCCTTGTTCTAAATCAGACTTCTTCCGCAACTGGTGAAACGCTTTGACTAGGTGAGTTTCGCGGCATTCCGGCTTCTATGCCCCGGTTGCCGAAATTCAGTTGCCTTTGAATTTCTGGCCAGCCCTCTTAATCATGTATGCTTCTGCTACTTGTTCTACATCACACTTCTTCCGCAAACAGCGAAACGCTTTGACTCGGTGAGTTTCGCGGCATTCCGACTTCGATGCCCCGGTTGCCGAAATTCAGTTGCCTTTGAATTTCTGGTGAGCCCGCTTGAGCATGTATGCTTCTGCTAGTTGTTCAACATCAGACTTCTTCCGCAAACGGGGAAATGCTTTGACTCGGTGACTTTCGCGGCATTCCGATTTCGATTCCGCGTTTGCCGAAATTCAGTTGCCTTTGGATTTCGGATGATCCCTATTGAGCATGTATGCTTCTGCTACTTGTTCTAAATCAGACTTCTTCCGCGAATGGCGAAACGCTTTGACTCGGTGAGTTTCGCGGCATTCCAACTTCGATGCCCCGGTTGCCAAAATTCAGTTGCCTTTGAATTTCGGGTCACCCGTCTTGAGCACGTATGCTTCTGCTACTTCTTCTACATCATACTTCTTCCGCAAACGGGGAAACGCTTTGAGTCGGTGAATTTTGCAGCATTCCGACTTCGATGCCCTGTTTGTCGAAATTCAGTTGCCTTTGGATTTCGGGTAATCCATCTTGAGCATGTATGCTTCTGCTACTTTTTCTACATCAGACTTCTTCCACAAACGGCGAAACGCTTTGACTCGGTGAGTTTCGCGGAATTCCAATTTCGATGCCCCGGTTGCCGAAATTCAGTTGCCTTTGAATTTCGGGTGATCCCTCTTGAGCATGGATGGTTCTGCTACTTGTTCTACATCAGACTTCTTCCGCAAACGGGGAAACGCTTTGACTCGGTGAATTTCGCGGCATTCCGACTTCGATTCCCCGTTTGCTGAAATTCAGTTGCCTTTGGATTTCGGGTGATCCCTCTTGAGCATGTATGCTTTTGCTACTTGTTCTAAATAAGACTTCTTCCACAAATGGCGAAACGCTTTGACTCGGTGAGTTTCGCGGCATTCCGACTTCGATGCCCCGGTTTCCGAAATTCAGTTGCCTCTGAATTTCGGGTGATCCCTCTTGAGCATGTACGCTTCTGCTCCTTGTTCTAAATCAGACTTCTTCTGCAAATGGCGAAACGCTTTGACACGGTGAGTTTCGCGGCATTCCGACTTCGATGCCCCGGTTGTCGAAATTCAGTTGCCTTTGAATTTCGGTTGACCCCTCTTGAGCATTTATGCTTCTGCTACTTCTTCTACATCATACTTCTTCCGCAAACGGGGAAACGCTTTGAGTCGGTGAATTTTGCAGCATTCCGACTTCGATGCCCTGTTTGCTGAAATTCAGTTGCCTTTGGATTTCGGGTGATCCCTGTGGAGCATGTATGCTTCTGCTACTTGTTCTACATTAGACTTCTTTCGCAAACGGCGAAACGCTTTGACTCGGTGAGTTTTGCAGAATTCCAATTTCGATGCCCCGGTTGCCGAAATTCAGTTGCCTTTCAATTTCGGGTGATCCCTCTTGAGCATGGATGGTTCTGCTACTTGTTCTACATCAGACTTCTTCCGCAAATGGGAAAACGCTTTGACTCGGTGAATTTCGCGGCATTCCGACTTCGATTCCCCGTTTGCCGAAATTTAGTTGCCTTTGGATTTCGGGTGATCCCTCTTGAGCATGTATGCTTCTGCTACTTGTTCTAAATAAGACTTCTTCCGCAAATGGCGAAACGCTTTGACTCGGTGAGTCTCGCGGCATTCCGACTTCGATGCCCCGGTTTCCGAAATTCAGTTGCCTCTGAATTTCGGGTAATCCCTCTTGAGCATGTACGCTTCTGCTCCTTGTTCTAAATCAGACTTCTTCTGCAAATGGCGAAACGCTTTGACACGGTGAGTTTCGCGGCATTCCGACTTCGATTCCCCGGTTGTCGAAATTCAGTTGCCTTTGAATTTCGGTTGACCCCCCTTGAGCATTTATGCTTCTGCTACTTCTTCTACATCATACTTCTTCCGCAAACGGGGAAACGCTTTGAGTCGGTGAATTTTGCAGCATTCCGACTTCGATGCCCTGTTTGCCGAAATTCAGTTGCCTTTGGATTTCGGGTGATCCCTGTTGCGCATGTATGCTTCTGCTACTTGTTCTACATCAGACTTCTTTCACAAACGGCGAAACGCTTTGACTCGGTGAGTTTTGCAAAATTCCAATTTCGATGCCCCGGTTGCCGAAATTCAGTTGCCTTTGAATTTCGGGTGATATCTCTTGAGCATGGATGGTTCTGCTACTTGTTCTACATCAGACTTCTTCCGCAAATGGGAAAACGCTTTGACTCGGTGAATTTCGCGGCATTCCGACTTCGATTCCCCGTTTGCCGAAATTTAGTTGCCTTTGGATTTCGGGTGATCCCTCTTGAGCATGTATGCTTCTGCTACTTGTTCTAAATAAGACTTCTTCCGCAAATGGCGAAACACTTTGACTCGGTGAGTTTCGCGGCATTCCGACTTCGATGCCCCGGTTTCCGAAATTCAGTTGCCTCTGAATTTCGGGTGATCCCTCTTGAGCATATATGCTTCTGGTCCTTGTTCTAAATCAGACTTCTTCTGCAAATGGCGAAACGCTTTGACTCGGTGAGTTTCGCGGCATTCCAACTTCGATGCCCTGTTTGCCGAAATTAAGTTGCCTTTGGATTTCGGGTGATCCCTCTTGAGCATGTATGCTTCTGCTACTTGTTCTAAATCAGACTTCTTCCGCAAATGGCGAAACGCTTTGACTCGGTGAGTTTCGCGGCATTCCGACTTCGATGCCCCGGTTGCCGAAATGCAGTTGCCTTCGAATTTCGTGTGATCCCTATTGAGGATGTATGCTTCTGCTACTTGTTCTACATCAAACTTCTTCCGCAAACGGGGGAACGCTTTAAATCGATGATTTTCACGGCATTCCGATTTCGATTCCCTGTTTGCAGAAATTCACTTGCGTTTGGATTTCGGGTGATCCCTCTAGAGCATGTATGCTTCTGCTACTTGATCTAAATCAAACTTCCGCAAATAGCGAAACGCTTTGACTTCGATGCCACGGTTGCCAAAATTCAGTTGCCTTTGAATTTCTAGTGATCCCTCTTGAGCATGGATGGTTCTGCTACTTGTTCTAAATCAGAATTCTTCTGTAAATGGGGAAACGCTTTGACTCCATGAGTTTCGCGGCATTCCGACTTCGATGCCCCGGTTGACGAAATTCAATTGCCTTTGAATTTCGGGTGATCCCTCTTGAGCATGGATGGTTCTGCTACTTGTTCTACATCAGACTTCTTCCGCAAATGGCGAAATGCTTTGACTCGGTGAATTTCGCGACATTCCGACTTCGATTCCCCGTTTGCCAAAATTCAGTTGCCTTTGGATTTCGGGTGATCCCTCTTGAGCATGTATGCTTCTGCTACTTGTTCTAAATAAGACTTCTTCCGCAAATGGCGAAACGCTTTGACTCGGTGAGTCTCGCGGCATTCCGACTTCGATGCCCCGGTTTCCGAAATTCAGTTGCCTCTGAATTTCGGGTAATCCCTCTTGAGCATGTACGCTTCTGCTCCTTGTTCTAAATCAGACTTCTTCTGCAAATGGCGAAACGCTTTGACACGGTGAGTTTCGCGGCATTCCGACTTCGATTCCCCGGTTGTCGAAATTCAGTTGCCTTTGAATTTCGGTTGACCCCCCTTGAGCATTTATGCTTCTGCTACTTCTTCTACATCATACTTCTTCCGCAAACGGGGAAACGCTTTGAGTCGGTGAATTTTGCAGCATTCCGACTTCGATGCCCTGTTTGCCGAAATTCAGTTGCCTTTGGATTTCGGGTGATCCCTGTTGCGCATGTATGCTTCTGCTACTTGTTCTACATCAGACTTCTTTCACAAACGGCGAAACGCTTTGACTCGGTGAGTTTTGCAAAATTCCAATTTCGATGCCCCGGTTGCCGAAATTCAGTTGCCTTTGAATTTCGGGTGATATCTCTTGAGCATGGATGGTTCTGCTACTTGTTCTACATCAGACTTCTTCCGCAAATGGGAAAACGCTTTGACTCGGTGAATTTCGCGGCATTCCGACTTCGATTCCCCGTTTGCCGAAATTTAGTTGCCTTTGGATTTCGGGTGATCCCTCTTGAGCATGTATGCTTCTGCTACTTGTTCTAAATAAGACTTCTTCCGCAAATGGCGAAACACTTTGACTCGGTGAGTTTCGCGGCATTCCGACTTCGATGCCCCGGTTTCCGAAATTCAGTTGCCTCTGAATTTCGGGTGATCCCTCTTGAGCATATATGCTTCTGGTCCTTGTTCTAAATCAGACTTCTTCTGCAAATGGCGAAACGCTTTGACTCGGTGAGTTTCGCGGCATTCCAACTTCGATGCCCTGTTTGCCGAAATTAAGTTGCCTTTGGATTTCGGGTGATCCCTCTTGAGCATGTATGCTTCTGCTACTTGTTCTAAATCAGACTTCTTCCGCAAATGGCGAAACGCTTTGACTCGGTGAGTTTCGCGGCATTCCGACTTCGATGCCCCGGTTGCCGAAATGCAGTTGCCTTCGAATTTCGTGTGATCCCTATTGAGGATGTATGCTTCTGCTACTTGTTCTACATCAAACTTCTTCCGCAAACGGGGGAACGCTTTAAATCGATGATTTTCACGGCATTCCGATTTCGATTCCCTGTTTGCAGAAATTCACTTGCGTTTGGATTTCGGGTGATCCCTCTAGAGCATGTATGCTTCTGCTACTTGATCTAAATCAAACTTCCGCAAATAGCGAAACGCTTTGACTTCGATGCCACGGTTGCCAAAATTCAGTTGCCTTTGAATTTCTAGTGATCCCTCTTGAGCATGGATGGTTCTGCTACTTGTTCTAAATCAGAATTCTTCTGTAAATGGGGAAACGCTTTGACTCCATGAGTTTCGCGGCATTCCGACTTCGATGCCCCGGTTGACGAAATTCAATTGCCTTTGAATTTCGGGTGATCCCTCTTGAGCATGGATGGTTCTGCTACTTGTTCTACATCAGACTTCTTCCGCAAATGGCGAAATGCTTTGACTCGGTGAATTTCGCGACATTCCGACTTCGATTCCCCGTTTGCCAAAATTCAGTTGCCTTTGGATTTCGGGTGATCCCTCTGGAGCATGTATGCTTCTGCTACTTGTTCTACATCAGACTTCTTCCGCAAACAGCGAAAGGCTTTGACTCGGTGAGTTTCGCAGAAATCCAATTTCGATGCCCCGGTTGCCGAAATTCAGTTGCCTTTGAATTTCGGGTGATCCCTCTTGAGCATGGATTGTTCTGCTACTTGTTCTACATCAGACTTCTTCCGCAAATGGGAAAACGCTTTGACTCGGTGAATTTCGCGACATTCCGACTTCGATTCCCCGTTTGCCCAAATTCAGTTGCCTTTGGATTTCGGGTGATCCCTGTTGAGCATGTATGCTTCTGGTACTTCTTCTACATCATACTTCTTCCGCAAACGGTGAAACGCTTTGACTCGGTGAGTTTTGCCGAATTCCAATTTCGATGCCCCGGTTGCCGAAATTCAGTTGCCTTTGAATTTCGGGTGATCCCTCTTGAGCATGGATGGTTCTGCTACTTGTTCTACATTAGACTTCTTCCGCAAATGGGAAAACGCTTTGATTCAGTGAGTTTCGCGGCATTCCGACTTCGATTCCCCGTTTGCCGAAATTTAGTTGCCTTTGGATTGCGGGTGATCCCTCTTGAGCATGTATGCTTCTGCTACTTGTTCTAAATAAGACTTCTTCCGCAAATGGCGAAACGCTTTGACTCGGTGAGTTTCGCGGCATTCCGACTTCGATGCCCCGGTTTCCGAAATTCAGTTGCCTCTGAATTTCGGGTGATCCCTCTTGAGCATGTATGCTTCTGGTCCTTGTTCTAAATCAGACTTCTTCTGCAAATGGCGAAACGCTTTGACTCGGTGAGTTTCGCGGCATTCCGACTTCGATGCCCCGGTTGCCGAAATTCAGTTGCCTTTGAATTTCGGGTGACCCCTCTTGAGCATGTATGCTTCTGCTACTTCTTCTACATCATACTTCTTCCGCAAACGGGGAAACGCTTTGAGTCGGTGAATTTTGCGGCATTCCGACTTCGATGCCCTGTTTGCCGAAATTAAGTTGCCTTTGGATTTCGGGTGATCCCTCTTGAGCATGTATGCTTCTGCTACTTGTTCTACATCAGACTTCTTCCGCAAACGGCGAAACGCTTTGACTCGGTGACTTTCGCGGCATTCTGACTTTGATGCCCCAGTTGCCGAAATTCAATTGCCTTTGAATTTCTGGTGATTCCACTTGAGCATGGATGCTTCTGCTACTTGTTCTACTCAGACTTCTTCCGCAAACGGGGAAACGCTTTGACTCGGTGAATTTCGAAGCATTCCGCCTTCGATTCCCTGTTTGCCGAAATTTAGTTGCCTTTGGATTTTCGAGTGATCCCTCTTGAGCATGTATGCTTCTGCTACTTGGTCTACATCAGACTTCTTCCGCAAACGGGGAAACGCTTTGACATGGTGAGTTTCGCGGCATTCCGACTTCGATGCCCCGGTTGCTGAAATTCAGTTGCCTTTGAATTTCTGTTGATCCCTCTTGAGCTTGGTTGCTTCTGCTACATGTTCTACATCAGACTTCTTCCGCAAACGGCGAAACGCTTTGACTCGATGAGTTTCGCGGAATTCCAACTTCGATGCCCCGGTTGCCGAAATTCAGTTGCCTATGGATTTTGGGTGATCCCTCTTGAGCATGTATGCTTATGCTCCTTGTTCTAAATCAGACTTCTTCTACAAATAGCGAAACACTTTGACTCGGTTAGTTTCGCGGCATTCCGACTTCGATGCCCCGGTTTCCGAAATTCAGTTGCCTTTGAATTTCGGGTGACCCCTCTTGAGCATGTATGCTTCTGCTACTTGTTCTACATCAGACTTCTTCCGCAAACGGGGAAACACTTTGACTCGATGAATTTCGCGGCATTCCGCCTTCGATTCCCCGTTTGCTGAAATTCAGTTGCCTATGGATTTCGGTTGATTCCTCTTGAGCATGTATGCTTCTGCTCCTTGTTCTAAATAAGACTTCTTCTACAAATGGCAAAACGCTTTGACTCGGTGAGTTTCGCGGCATTCCGACTTCGATGCCCCGGTTGCCGAAATTCAGTTGCCTTTGAATTTTAGGTGACCCCTTTTGAGCATGTATGCTTCTGCTACTTGTTCTACATCAGACTTCTTCCGCAAACGGGGAAACGCTTTGACTCGTTGACTTTCGCGGCATTCTGACTTCGATTCCCCGTTTGCCGAAATTCAGTTGCCTATGGATTTCGGGTGATCCCTCTTGAGCATGTATGCTTCTGCTCCTTGTTCTAAATCAGACTTCTTCCGCAAATGGCGAAACGCTTTGACTCGGTGAGTTTCGCGGCATTCCGACTTCGATGCCCCGGTTGCCGAAATTCAGTTGCCTTTGAATTTGAGGTGACCCCTCTTGAGCATGTATGCTTCTGCTACTTGTTCTACATCAGACTTCTTCCGCAAACGGCGAAACGCTTTGACTCGATGAGTTTCGCGGAATTCCAACTTCGATGCCCCGGTTGCCGAAATTCAGTTGCCTATGGATTTCGGGTGATCCCTCTTGAGGATGTATGCTTCTGCTACTTGTTCTAAATCAGACTTCTTCCGCAAATGGTGAAACGCTTTGACTCGGTGAGTTTCGCGGCATTCCGACTTCGTTGCTCCGGTTGCCGAAATTCATTAGCCTTTGAATTTCGGGTGATCCCTCTTGAGCATGTATGGTTCTGCTCCTTGTTCTAAATCAGACTTCTTCCGCAAATGGCGAAACGCTTTGACTGGGTGAATTTCGCGGCATTCCGACTTCGATGCCCTGGTTGCCGAAATTCAGTTGCCTTTGGATTTCGGGTGATCCCTCTTGAGCATATAAGCTTCTGCTACTTGTTCTACATCAGACTTCTTCCTCAAACGGCGAAACACTTTGCCACGGTGAGTTTCACAGAATTCCGACTTCGATACCCCGGTTACCGAAATTCAGTTGCCTTTGAATTTCAGGTGTCCCCTCTTGAGCATTTATGCTTCTGCTACTTGTTCTACATCAGACTTCTTCCGCAAACGGGGAAACGCTTTGACATGGTGAGTTTCGCGACATTCCGACTTCGATGCCCCAGTTGCTGAAATTCAGTTGGCTTTGAATTTCTGTTGATCCCTCTTGAGCTTGGTTGCTTCTGCTACTTGTTCTACATCAGACTTCTTCCGCAAACGGCGAAACGCTTTGACTCGATGGGTTTCGCGGAATTTCAACTTCGATGCCCCGGTTGCCGAAATTCAGTTGCCTATGGATTTCGGGTGATCCCTCTTGAGCATGTATGCTTATGCTCCTTATTCTAAATCACACTTCTACCGCAAATGGCGAAACACATTGACTCGGTGAGTTTCGCGGCATTCCGACTTCGATGCCCCGGTTGCTGAAATTCAGTTGCCTTTGAATTTGAGGTGACCCTCTTGAGCATGTATGCTTTCGCTACTTGTTCTACATCAGACTTCTTTCGTAAACGGGGAAACGCATTAAATCGGAGAATTTCGCGGCATTCCGCCTTCGATTCCCCGTTTGCCGAAATTCAGTTGCGTATGGATTTCGAGTGATCCCTCTTGAGGATGTATGCTTCTGCTCCTTGTTCTAAATCAGACTTCTTCCGCAAATGGCGAAACGCTTTGACTCGGTGAGTTTCGCGGCATTCCGACTTCGATGCCCCGGTTGCCGAAATTCAGTTGCCTTTGAATTTGAGGTGACCCCTCTTGAGCATGTATGCTTCTGCTACTTGTTCTACATCAGACTTCTTCCGCAAACGGCGAAACGCTTTGACTCGATGAGTTTCGCGGAATTCCAACTTCGATGCCCCGGTTGCCGAAATTCAGTTGCCTATGGATTTCGGGTGATCCCTCTTGAGGATGTATGCTTCTGCTACTTGTTCTAAATCAGACTTCTTCCGCAAATGGTGAAACGCTTTGACTCGGTGAGTTTCGCGGCATTCCGACTTCGTTGCCCCGGTTGCCGAAATTCATTAGCCTTTGAATTTCGGGTGATCCCTCTTGAGCATGTATGGTTCTGCTCCTTGTTCTAAATCAGACTTCTTCCGCAAATGGCGAAACGCTTTGACTGGGTGAATTTCGCGGCATTCCGACTTCGATGCCCTGGTTGCCGAAATTCAGTTGCCTTTGGATTTCGGGTGATCCCTCTTGAGCATATAAGCTTCTGCTACCTGTTCTACATCAGACTTCTTCCTCAAACGGCGAAACACTTTGCCACGGTGAGTTTCACAGAATTCCGACTTCGATACCCCGGTTACCGAAATTCAGTTGCCTTTGAATTTCAGGTGTCCCCTCTTGAGCATTTATGCTTCTGCTACTTGTTCTACATCAGACTTCTTCCGCAAACGGGGAAACGCTTTGACATGGTGAGTTTCGCGACATTCCGACTTCGATGCCCCAGTTGCTGAAATTCAGTTGGCTTTGAATTTCTGTTGATCCCTCTTGAGCTTGGTTGCTTCTGCTACTTGTTCTACATCAGACTTCTTCCGCAAACGGCGAAACGCTTTGACTCGATGGGTTTCGCGGAATTTCAACTTCGATGCCCCGGTTGCCGAAATTCAGTTGCCTATGGATTTCGGGTGATCCCTCTTGAGCATGTATGCTTATGCTCCTTATTCTAAATCACACTTCTACCGCAAATGGCGAAACGCTTTGACTCGGTGAGTTTCGCGGCATTCCGACTTCGATGCCCCGGTTGCCGAAATTCAGTTGCCTTTGAATTTGAGGTGACCCTCTTGAGCATGTATGCTTTCGCTACTTGTTCTACATCAGACTTCTTCCGTAAACGGGGAAACGCATTAAATCGGAGAATTTCGCGGCATTCCGCCTTCGATTCCCCGTTTGCCGAAATTCAGTTGCGTATGGATTTCGAGTGATCCCTCTTGAGGATGTATGCTTCTGCTCCTTGTTCTAAATCAGACTTCTTCCACAAATGGCGAAACGCTTTGACTCGGTGAGTTCCGCAGCATTCCGCCTTCGATGCCCGGTCGCCGAAATTCAGTTGCCTTTGAATTTTGGGTGACCCCTCTTGAGCATGTATGCTTCTGCTACTTGTTCTAAATCAGACTTCTTCCGCAAATGGTGAAACGCTTTGACTCGGTGAGTTTCACGGCATTCCGACTTCGTTGCCCCGGTTGCCGAAATTCATTAGCCTTTGAATTTCGGGTAATCCCTCTTGAGCATGTATGCTTCTGCTCCTTGTTCTAAATCAGACTTCTTCCGCAAATGGCGAAACGCTTTGACTGGGTGAATTTCGCGGCATTCCGACTTCGATACCTTGGTTGCCGAAATTCAGTTGCCTTTGGATTTTGGGTGATCCCTCTTGAGCATATAAGCTTCTGCTACTTGTTCTACATCAGACTTCTTCCTCAAACGGCGAAACACTTTGCCACGGTGAGTTTCACAGAATTCCGACTTCGATGCCCCAGTTACCGAAATTCAGTTGCCTTTGAATTTCAGGTGTCCCCTCTTGAGCATTTATGCTTCTGCTACTTGTTCTAAATCATACTTCTTCCGCAAATGGCCAAACGCTTTGACATGGTGAGTTTCGCGGCATTCCGACTTCGATGCCCCGGTTGCTGAAATTCAGTTGCCTTTGAATTTCTGTTGATCCCTCTTGAGCTTGGCTGCTTCTACTACTTGTTCTACATCAGACTTCTTCCGCAAACGGCGAAACGCTTTGACTCGATGAGTTTCGCGGAATTCCAACTTCAATGCCCCGGTTGCCGAAATTCAGTTGCCTATGGATTTCGGGTGATCCCTCTTGAGCATGTTTGCTTATGCTCCTTGTTCTAAATCAGACTTCTTCTACAAATAGCGAAACACTTTGACTCGGTTAGTTTCGCGGCATTCCGACTTCGATGCCCCGGTTGCCGAAATTCAGTTGCCTTTGAATTTCAGGTGATCCCTCTTGAGCATGCATGCTTCTGCTCCTTGTTCTAAATCAGACTTCTTCTGCAAGAGGCGAAACGCTTTGACTCGGTGAGTTTCGCGGCATTCCGACTTCGATGCCCCGGTTGCCGAAATTCAGTTGCCTTTGAATTTGAGGTGACCCCTCTTGAGCATGTATGCTTCTGCTACTTGTTCTAAATCAGACTTCTTCCGCAAACGTCGAAACGCTTTGCCTCGTTGAGTTTCGCGGTATTCCGCCTTTGATGCCCCGGTTGCCGAAATTCAGTTGCCTTTGAAAATTCTGGTGATCCCTCTTGAGCATGTATGCTTCTGGTACTTGTTCTAAATCAGACTTCTTCCGCAAATGGCGAAACGCTTTGACTCGGTGAGTTTCGCGGCATTCCGACTTCGATTCCCCTTTGCCGAAATTCAGTTGCCTTTGAATTTCTGGTGATCCCTCTGGAGCATGTATGCTTCTGCTACTTGTTCTACATCAGACTTCTTCTGCAAATGGCGAAACGCTTAGACTCGGTGAATTTCGCGGCATTCGAACTTCGATGCCCCGATTACCAAAATTCAGTTGCCTTTGCATTTCGGGTGACCCCTCTTGAGCATGTATGCATCTGCTACTTGTTCTACATCAGACTTCTTCCGCAAACGGGGAAACGCTTTGACTCGGTGACTTTCGCGGCATTCCGACTTCGATTCCCCTTTGCCGAAATTTAGTTGCCTTTTGATTTCGGGTGATCCCTTTTGAGCATGTATGCTTCTGCTACTTGTTCTACATCAGACTTCTTCCGTAAACGTCGAAACACTTTACCTCGGTAAGTTTCGCGACATTCCGACTTCGATGCCCCGGTTGCTGAAATTCAGTTGCCTTTGAAAATTCTGGTGATCCCTCTTGAGCATGTATGCTTCTGCTCCTTGTTCTAAATCAGACTTCTTCTTCAAATGGCGAAACGCTTTGACTCGGTGAGTTTCGCGGCATTCCGACTTCGATTCCCCTTTGCTGAAATTCAGTTGCCTTTGAATTTCTGGTGATCCCTCATGAGCATGTATGCTTCTGCTACTTGTTCTACATCAGACTTCTTCGGCAAAAGGCTAAACGCTTAGACTCGGTGAGTTTCGCGGCATTCCGACTTCGATGCCCTGATTGCCGAAATTCGTTGCCTTTGCATTTCGGGTGATCCCTCTTGAGCATGTATGCATCTGCTACTTGTTCTACATCAAACTTCTTCCGCAAACGGGGAAACGCTTTGACTCGGTGACTTTCGCGGCATTCCGACTTCGATTCCCCTTTCCGAAATGTAGTTGCCTTTGGATTTCGGGTGATCCCTTTTGAGCATGTATGCTTCTGCTACTTGTTCTACATCAGACTTCTTCCGTAAACATCGAAACACTTTGCCTCGGTGAGTTTCGCGGCATTCCGACTTCGATGCCCCGGTTGCCGAAATTCGGTTGCCTTTGAAAATTCTAGTGATCCCTCTTGAGCATGTATGCTTCTGCTCCTTGTTGTAAATCAGACTTCTTCTTCAAATGGCGAAACGCTTAGACTCGGTGAGTTTCGCGGCATTCTGACTTCGATGCCCCGGTTGCCGAAATTCAGTTGCCTTTGAATTTCAGGTGACCCCTCTTGAGCAGGTATGCTTCTGCTACTTGTTCTACATCAGACTTCTTCCGCAAACGGGGAAACACTTTGCCTCGGTGAGTTTCGCGGCATTCCGACTTCGATGCCCCGGTTGCCGAAATTCAGTTGCCTTTGAAAATTCTAGTGATCCCTCTTGAGCATGTATGCTTCTGCTACTTGTTCTAAATCAGACTTCTTCCGCAAACGTCGAAACGCTTTACCTCGGTGAGTTTCGCCGCATTCCGACTTCGATTCCCCTTTGCCGAAATTCAGTTGCCTTTGGATTTCGGGTGATCCCTTTTGAGCATGTATGCTTCTGCTACTTGTTCTACATCAGACTTCTTCCGTAAACGTCGAAACACTTTGCCTCGGTGAGTGTCGCGGCATTCCGACTTCGATGCCCCAGTTGCCGAAATTCAGTTGCCTTTGAAAATTCTGGTGATCCCTCTTGAGCATGTATGCTTCTGCTACTTGTTCTAAATCAGACTTCTTCCGCAAACGTCGAAACGCTTTACCTCGGTGAGTTTCGGGGCATTCCGACTTCGATTCCCCTTTGTCGAAATTCAGTTGCCTTTGGATTTCGGGTGATCCCTTTTGAGCATGTATGCTTTTGCTACTTGTTCTACATCAGACTTCTTCCGCAAACGTCGAAACGCTTTGCCTCGTTGAGTTTCGCGGTATTCCGCCTTTGATGCCCCGGTTGCCGAAATTCAGTTGCCTTTGAAAATTCTGGTGATCCCTCTTGAGCATGTATGCTTCTGGTACTTGTTCTAAATCAGACTTCTTCCGCAAATGGCGAAACGCTTTGACTCGGTGAGTTTCGCGGCATTCCGACTTCGATTCCCCTTTGCCGAAATTCAGTTGCCTTTGAATTTCTGGTGATCCCTCTGGAGCATGTATGCTTCTGCTACTTGTTCTACATCAGACTTCTTCTGCAAATGGCGAAACGCTTAGACTCGGTGAATTTCGCGGCATTCGAACTTCGATGCCCCGATTACCAAAATTCAGTTGCCTTTGCATTTCGGGTGACCCCTCTTGAGCATGTATGCTTCTGCTACTTGTTCTAAATCAGACTTCTTCCGCAAACGTCGAAACGCTTTGCCTCGTTGAGTTTCGCGGTATTCCGCCTTTGATGCCCCGGTTGCCGAAATTCAGTTGCCTTTGAAAATTCTGGTGATCCCTCTTGAGCATGTATGCTTCTGGTACTTGTTCTAAATCAGACTTCTTCCGCAAATGGCGAAACGCTTTGACTCGGTGAGTTTCGCGGCATTCCGACTTCGATTCCCCTTTGCCGAAATTCAGTTGCCTTTGAATTTCTGGTGATCCCTCTGGAGCATGTATGCTTCTGCTACTTGTTCTACATCAGACTTCTTCTGCAAATGGCGAAACGCTTAGACTCGGTGAATTTCGCGGCATTCGAACTTCGATGCCCCGATTACCAAAATTCAGTTGCCTTTGCATTTCGGGTGACCCCTCTTGAGCATGTATGCATCTGCTACTTGTTCTACATCAGACTTCTTCCGCAAACGGGGAAACGCTTTGACTCGGTGACTTTCGCGGCATTCCGACTTCGATTCCCCTTTGCCGAAATTTAGTTGCCTTTTGATTTCGGGTGATCCCTTTTGAGCATGTATGCTTCTGCTACTTGTTCTACATCAGACTTCTTCCGTAAACGTCGAAACACTTTACCTCGGTAAGTTTCGCGACATTCCGACTTCGATGCCCCGGTTGCTGAAATTCAGTTGCCTTTGAAAATTCTGGTGATCCCTCTTGAGCATGTATGCTTCTGCTCCTTGTTCTAAATCAGACTTCTTCTTCAAATGGCGAAACGCTTTGACTCGGTGAGTTTCGCGGCATTCCGACTTCGATTCCCCTTTGCTGAAATTCAGTTGCCTTTGAATTTCTGGTGATCCCTCATGAGCATGTATGCTTCTGCTACTTGTTCTACATCAGACTTCTTCGGCAAAAGGCTAAACGCTTAGACTCGGTGAGTTTCGCGGCATTCCGACTTCGATGCCCTGATTGCCGAAATTCGTTGCCTTTGCATTTCGGGTGATCCCTCTTGAGCATGTATGCATCTGCTACTTGTTCTACATCAAACTTCTTCCGCAAACGGGGAAACGCTTTGACTCGGTGACTTTCGCGGCATTCCGACTTCGATTCCCCTTTCCGAAATGTAGTTGCCTTTGGATTTCGGGTGATCCCTTTTGAGCATGTATGCTTCTGCTACTTGTTCTACATCAGACTTCTTCCGTAAACATCGAAACACTTTGCCTCGGTGAGTTTCGCGGCATTCCGACTTCGATGCCCCGGTTGCCGAAATTCGGTTGCCTTTGAAAATTCTAGTGATCCCTCTTGAGCATGTATGCTTCTGCTCCTTGTTGTAAATCAGACTTCTTCTTCAAATGGCGAAACGCTTAGACTCGGTGAGTTTCGCGGCATTCTGACTTCGATGCCCCGGTTGCCGAAATTCAGTTGCCTTTGAATTTCAGGTGACCCCTCTTGAGCAGGTATGCTTCTGCTACTTGTTCTACATCAGACTTCTTCCGCAAACGGGGAAACACTTTGCCTCGGTGAGTTTCGCGGCATTCCGACTTCGATGCCCCGGTTGCCGAAATTCAGTTGCCTTTGAAAATTCTAGTGATCCCTCTTGAGCATGTATGCTTCTGCTACTTGTTCTAAATCAGACTTCTTCCGCAAACGTCGAAACGCTTTACCTCGGTGAGTTTCGCCGCATTCCGACTTCGATTCCCCTTTGCCGAAATTCAGTTGCCTTTGGATTTCGGGTGATCCCTTTTGAGCATGTATGCTTCTGCTACTTGTTCTACATCAGACTTCTTCCGTAAACGTCGAAACACTTTGCCTCGGTGAGTGTCGCGGCATTCCGACTTCGATGCCCCAGTTGCCGAAATTCAGTTGCCTTTGAAAATTCTGGTGATCCCTCTTGAGCATGTATGCTTCTGCTACTTGTTCTAAATCAGACTTCTTCCGCAAACGTCGAAACGCTTTACCTCGGTGAGTTTCGGGGCATTCCGACTTCGATTCCCCTTTGTCGAAATTCAGTTGCCTTTGGATTTCGGGTGATCCCTTTTGAGCATGTATGCTTTTGCTACTTGTTCTACATCAGACTTCTTCCGTAAACGTCGAAACACTTTGACTCGTTGAGTTTCGCGGCATTCCGACTTCGATGCCCCGGTTGCCGAAATTCAGTTGCCTTTGAATTTCGGGTGACCCCTCTTGAGCATGTATGCTTCTGCTACTTGTTCTACATCAGACTTCTTCCGCAAACGGGGAAATGCTTTGACTTGGTGAATTTCGCGGAATTCCTACTTCGATGCCCCTTTGCCGAAATTCAGTTGCCTTTGGATTTCGGGTGACCCC
Organism: Populus davidiana; assembly: GCA_030145905.1. Taxonomy (NCBI): domain Eukaryota; kingdom Viridiplantae; phylum Streptophyta; class Magnoliopsida; order Malpighiales; family Salicaceae; genus Populus; species Populus davidiana. The sequence continues at coordinate 1,756,794 of JAMQGN010000001.1, read as the reverse complement.
TCTTGAGCATGTATGCTTCTGCTACTTGTTCTACATCAGACTTCTTCCGCAAACGGGGAAATGCTTTGACTCTGTGAATTTCGCGGAATTCCTACTTCGATTCCCCGTTTGCCAAAATTCAGTTGCCTTTGGATTTCGGGTGATCCCTCTTGAGCATTTATGCTTCTGCTACTTGTTCTAAATCAGACTTCTTCCGCAAACATCGAAACGCTTTGCCTAGGTGAGTTTCGCGGCATTCCGACTTCGATGCCCCGGTTGCCGAAATTTAGTTGCCTTTGAATTTCTGGTGATCCCTCTTGAGCATGTATGCTTCTGCTACTTGTTCTACATCAGACTTCTTCCGCAAAGGGCGAAACACTTTGACTCGGTGAGTTTCACGGCATTCCGACTTCGATGCCCCGGTTGCCGAAATTCAGTTGCCTTTGAAAATTCTGGTGATCCCTCTTGAGCATGTATGCTTCTGCTACTTGTTCTAAATCAGACTTCTTCCGTAAACGTCGGAACGCTTTACCTCGGTAAGTTTCGCGGCATTCCGACTTCGATTCCCCTTCGCCGAAATCCAGTTGCCTTTGGATTTCGGGTGATCCCTTTTGAGCATGTATGCTTCTGCTACTTGTTCTACATCAGACTTCTTCCGTAAACGTCGAAACACTTTGACTCGTTGAGTTTCGCGGCATTCCGACTTCGATGCCCCGGTTGCCGAAATTCAGTTGCCTTTGAATTTCGGGTGACCCCTCTTGAGCATGTATGCTTCTGCTACTTGTTCTACATCAGACTTCTTCCGCAAACGGGGAAATGCTTTGACTTGGTGAATTTCGCGGAATTCCTACTTCGATTCCCCTTTGCCGAAATTCAGTTGCCTTTGGATTTCGGGTGACCCCTCTTGAGCATGTATGCTTCTGCTACTTGTTCTACATCAGACTTCTTCGGCAAACAGGGAAACGCTTTGCCTCGGTGAGTTTCGCGGCATTCCGACTTCGATGCCCCAGTTGCCGAAATTCAGTTGCCTTTGGATTTCGGGTGAGCCCTCTTGAGCATTTATGCTTCTGCTACTTGTTCTAAATCAGACTTCTTCCGCAAACATCGAAACGCTTTGCCTCGGTGAGTTTCGCGGCATTCCGACTTCGATGCCCCGGTTGCCGAAATTCAGTTGCCTTTGAATTTCCGGTGACCCCTCTTGAGCATGTATGCTTCTGCGACTTCTTCTACATCAGCTTCTTCCGCAAACAGGGAAACGCTTTAAATCGGTGAATTTCGAGGCATTCCGACTTTGATTCCCCGTTTGCCGATATTCAGTTGCCTTTGGATTTCTGGTGATCCCTCTTGAGCATGTATGCTTCTACTACTTGTTCTACATCAGACTTCTTCCTCAAATGGTGAAATGCTTTGCCACGGTGAGTTTCGCTGCATTCCGACTTCGATGTCCCGGTTACCGAAATTCAGTTGCCTTTGAATTTCGGGTGATCCCTCTTGACCATGTATGCTTCTGCTACTTGTTCTACATCAGACTTCTTACGCAAAAGGCGAAACGCTTTGACTCAGTGGGTTTCGCGGAATTCAAACTTCGATGCCCCGGGTGCCGAAATTCATTTTCCTTTGAATTTCGGGTGATCCCTCTTGCGCATGTTTGCTTCTGCTACTTGTTCTACATCAGACTTCTTCCACAAACAGCGAAATGCTTTGAGTCGATGAGTTTCACGGCATTCCGACTTCGATGCCCCTGTTGTCGAAATTAAGTTGCCTTTGAATTTCGGGTGATCCCTCTTAAGCATGTATGCTTCAACTACTTGTTCTACATCGGACTTCTTCGGGAAACGGCGAAACGCTTTGCCTCGATGAGTTTCATGGCTTTCCGACTTCGATGCCCCGGTTGCCGAAATTCAGTTGCCTTTGAATTTCGGGTGACCCCTCTTGAGCATGTATGCTTCTGCTACTTGTTCTACATCAGACTTCTTCCGCAAATGGGGAAACGCTTTAAATCGGTGAAATTCGCGGTATTCCGACTTCGATTCCCCGTTTTCCGAAATTTAGTTGCCTTTGAATTTCGGGTGATCCCTCTTGAGCATGTATGCTTCTTCTACTTGTTCTACATCGGACTTCTTCCGCAAATGGCGAAACGCTTTGACTCGGTGAGTTTCGTGCCATTCCGACTTCGATGCCCCGGTTGCCGAAATTCAGTTGCCTTTGAATTTCGGGTGATCCCTCTTGAGCATGTATGCTTCTGCTACTTGTTCTACATTAGAGTTCTTCCGTAAACGTCGAAACACTTTGACTCGTTGAGTTTCGCGGCATTCCGACTTCGATGCCCCGGTTGCCGAAATTCAGTTGCCTTTGAATTTCGGGTGACCCCTCTTGAGCATGTATGCTTCTGCTACTTGTTCTACATCAGACTTCTTCCGCAAACGGGGAAATGCTTTGACTTGGTGAATTTCGCGGAATTCCTACTTCGATTCCCCTTTGCCGAAATTCAGTTGCCTTTGGATTTCGGGTGACCCCTCTTGAGCATGTATGCTTCTGCTACTTGTTCTACATCAGACTTCTTCTGCAAACAGGGAAACGCTTTGCCTCGGTGAGTTTCGCGGCATTCCGACTTCGATGCCCCAGTTGCCGAAATTTAGTTGCCTTTGAATTTCTGGTGATCCCTCTTGAGCATGTATGCTTCTGCTACTTGTTCTACATCAGACTTCTTCTGCAAACAGGGAAACGCTTTGCCTCGGTGAGTTTCGCGGCATTCCGACTTCGATGCCCCGGTTGCTGAAATTCAGTTGCCTTTGAATTTCGGGTGACCCCTCTTGAGCATGTATGCTTCTGCTACTTGTTCTACATCAGACTTCTTCCGCAAACGGGGAAATGCTTTGACTCTGTGAATTTCGCGGAATTCCTACTTCGATTCCCCGTTTGCCAAAATTCAGTTGCCTTTGGATTTCGGGTGATCCCTCTTGAGCATTTATGCTTCTGCTACTTGTTCTAAATCAGACTTCTTCCGCAAACATCGAAACGCTTTGCCTCGGTGAGTTTCGCGGCATTCCGACTTCGATGCCCCGGTTGCCGAAATTGAGTTGCCTTTGAATTTCGGGTGATCCCTCTTGAGCATGTATGCGTCTGCTTCTTGTTCTACATCAGACTTCTTCCGCAAAGGGCGAAACGCTTTGACTCGGTGAGTTTCACGGCATTCCGACTTCGATGCCCCGGTTGCCGAAATTCAGTTGCCTTTGAATTTCCGGTGACCCCTCTTGAGCATGTATGCTTCTGCTACTTGTTCTACATCAGACTTGTTCCGCAAACAGGGAAACACTTTAAATCGGTGAATTTCGAGGCATTCCGACTTTGATTCCCCGTTTGCCGAAATTCAGTTGCCTTTGGATTTCTGGTGATCCCTCTTGAGCATGTATGCTTCTACTACTTGTTCTACATCAGACTTCTTCCTCAAACGGCGAAACGCTTTGCCACGGTGAGTTTCGCGGCATTCCGACTTCGATGCCCCGGTTGTCGAAATTGAGTTGCCTTTGAAAATTCTGGTGATCCTTCTTGAGCATGTATGCTTTTGCTCCTTATTCTAAATCAGACTTCTTCTTCAAATGGCGAAACGCTTAGACTCGGTGAGTTTCGCGGCATTCCGACTTCGATGCCCCGGTTGCCAAAATTCAGTTGCCTTTGAATTTCGGGTGACCCCTCTTGAGCATGTATGCTTCTGCTACTTGTTCTAAATTAGACTTCTTCCGCAAACGTCGAAACGCTTTGCCTCGGTGAGTTTCGCGGCATTCCGACTTCGATGCCCCGGTTGCCGAAATTTAGTTGCCTTTGAATTTCTGGTGATCCCTCTTGAATATGTATGGTTCTGCTACTTGTTCTACATCAGGCTTCTTCCGCAAACGGCGAAACGCTTTGACTCGGTGAGTTTCGCAGAATTCTGCCTTAGATGCCCCGGTTGCCGAAATTCAGTTGCCTTTGAATTTCGGGTGACCCCTCTTGAGCATGTATGCTTCTTCTACTTGTTCTACATCAGACTTCTTCCGCAAACGGGGAAATGCTTTGACTTGGTGAATATCGCGGAATTCCTACTTCGATGCCCCTTTGCCGAAATTCAGTTGCCTTTGGATTTCGAGTGACCCCTCTTGAGCATGTATGCTTCTGCTACTTGTTCTACATCAGACTTCTTCCGCAAACGGGGAAATGCTTTGACTCTGTGAATTTCGCGGAAGTCCTACTTCGATTCCCCGTTTGCCGAAATTCAGTTGCCTTTGGATTTCGGGTGATCCTTCTTGAGCATGTATGCTTCTGCTACTTGTTCTAAATCAGACTTCTTCCGCAAACGTCGAAACGCTTTGCCTCGGTGAGTTTCGCGGCATTCCGACTTCAATGCCCCGGTTGCTGAAATTTAGTTGCCTTTGAATTTCTGGTGATCCCTCTTGCGCATGTTTGCTTCTGCTACTTGTTCTACATCAGACTTCTTCCACAAACAGCGAAATGCTTTGAGTCGGTGAGTTTCACGGCATTCCGACTTCGATGCCCCTGTTGTCGAAATTAAGTTGCCTTTGAATTTCGGGTGATCCCTCTTAAGCATGTATGCTTCAACTACTTGTTCTACATCGGACTTCTTCGGGAAACGGCGAAACGCTTTGCCTCGATGAGTTTCGTGGCTTTCCGACTTCGATGCCCCGGTTGCCGAAATTCAGTTGCCTTTGAATTTCGGGTGACCCCTCTTGAGCATGTATGCTTCTGCTACTTGTTCTACATCAGACTTCTTCCGCAAATGGGGAAACGCTTTAAATCGGTGAAATTCGCGGTATTCCGACTTCGATTCCCCGTTTTCCGAAATTTAGTTGCCTTTGAATTTCGGGTGATCCCTCTTGAGCATGTATGCTTCTTCTACTTGTTCTACATCGGACTTCTTCCGCAAATGGCGAAACGCTTTGACTCGGTGAGTTTCGTGCCATTCCGACTTCGATGCCCCGGTTGCCGAAATTCAGTTGCCTTTGAATTTCGGGTGATCCCTCTTGAGCATGTATGCTTCTGCTACTTCCTCTACATGAAACTTCTTCCGCAAACGGGGAAACGCTTTAAATCGGTGAATTTCGCGGTATTCCGACTTCGATTCCCTGTTTTCCGAAATTTAGTTGCCTTTGCATATCGGGTGATCCCTCTTGAGCATGTATGCTTGTGCTACTTGTTCTAAATCAGACTTCTTCAGCAAATGGCGAAACTATTTGACTCAGTGAGTTTCGCGGCATTCCGACTTCGATGCCCCGGTTGCCGAAATTCATTTGCCTTTTAATTTCGGGTGATCCCGCTTGAGCATGTATGCTTCTGCTACTTGTTCTACATCGGACTTCTTCCGCAAATGGCGAAACGCTTTGATTCGGTGAGTTTCGCGGCATTCCGACTTCGATGCCCCGGTTGCCGAATTTTAGTTTCCTTTGAATTTCGGGTGATCCCTCTTGCGCATGTATGCTTCTGCTACTTGTTCTACATCAGACTTCTTCCGCAAACGGGGAAACGCTTTAACTCGGTGAATTTCGCGGTATTCCGACTTCGATTCCCCATTTTCCGAAATTTAGTTGCCTTTGGATTTTGGGTGATCCCTCTTGAGCATGTAAGCTTCTACTACTTGTTCTACATCAAACACATTCTTCAAACGGCGAAACGTTTTGCCACGGTGAGTTTCGCGGCATTCCGACTTCGATGCCCCGGTTGCCGAAATTCAGTTGCCTTTTAATTTCGGGTGATCCCACTTGAGCATGGATGCTTCTGCTACTTGTTCTAAATTAGACTTCTTCCGCAAATGGCGAAACGCTTTGACTCGGTGAGTTTCGCGGCATTCAGACTTCGATTCCCCATTTGCCGAAATTCAGTTGCCTTTGGATTTCGGGTGATCCCTCTTGAGCATGTAAGCTTCTACTACTTGTTCTACATCAGACACATTCCTCAAACACATTCCTCAAACGGCGAAACGCTTTGCCACGGTGAGTTTCGCGGCATTCCGACTTCGATGCCCCGGTTGCCGAAATTCAGTTGCCTTTGAATTTCGGGTGACCCGTCTTGAGCATGTATGCTTCTGCTACTTGTTCTAAATTAGACTTCTTCCGCAAATGGCGAAACGCTTTGACTCGGTGAGTTTCGCGGCATTCCGACTTCGATGCCCCGGTTTCCGAAATTCAGTTGCCTTTGAATTTCGGGTGATCCCTCTTGAGCATGTATGCTTCAGCTACTTTCTCTACATTAGACTTCTTCCGCAAACGGGGAAACGCTTTAAATCGGTGAATTTCGCGGTATTCCGACTTCGATTCCCCGTTTTCCGAAATTTAGTTGCCTTTGGATTTCGGGTGATCCCTCTTGAGCATGTAAGCTTCTACTACTTGTTCTACATCAGACACATTCCTCAAACGGCGAAACGCTTTGCCACGGTGAGTTTCGCGGCATTCCGACTTCGATGCCCCGGTTGCCGAAATTCAGTTGACTTTCAATTTCGGTTGACCCCTCTTGAGCATGTATGCTTCTGCTACTTGTTCTACATCAGACTTCTTCCACAAACGGGGAAACGCTTTGACTAGGTGAATTTCGCAGCATTCCGACTTCGATTCCCCGTTTGCCAAAATTCAGTTGTCTTTGGATTTTCGGATGATCCCTTTTGAGCATGTATGCTTGTGCTACTTGTTCTAAATCAGACTTCTTCTGCAAATAGCGAAACGCTTTGACTCGGTGAGTGTCGCGGCATTCCCACTTCGATGCCCCGGTTGCTGAAATTTAGTTGCCTTTGAATTTCGGGTGACCCCTCTTGAGCATGTATGCTTGTGCTACTTTCTCTACATTAGACTTCTTCCGCAAACGGGGAAACGCTTTAAATCGGTGAGTTTCGCGGTATTCCGACTTCGATTCCCCATTTTCTGAAATTTAGTTGCCTTTGGATTTCGGGTGATCCCTCTTGAGCATGTAAGCTTCTACTACTTGTTCTACATCAGACACATTCCTCAAATGGCGAAATACTTTGCCACGGTGAGTTTCGTGGCATTCCCTCTTCGATGCCCCGGTTGCCGAAATTCAGTTCCTTTGAATTTCGGGACACCCCTCTTGAGCATGTATGCTTCTGCTACTTTCTCTACATTAGACTTCTACCGCAAACTAGGAAACGCTTTAAATCGGTGAATTTCACGGTATTCCGACTTCGATTCCCCGTTTTCCGAAATTTAGTTGCCTTTGGATTTCAGGTGATCCCTCTTGAGCAAGTAACCTTCTACTACTTGTTCTACATCAGACACATTCCTTAAACGGTGAAACGCTTTGCCACGGTGAGTTTCGCGGCATTCCGACTTCGATGCCCCGGTTGCCGAAATTCAGTTGCATTTGAATTTCGGGTGACCCCTCTTGAGCATGTATGCTTCTGCTACTTATTCTACATCAGACTTCTTCTCCAAAAGGCGAAACGCTTTGACTTAGTGGGTTTTGCGGAATTCAAACTTCGATGCCCCGGTTGCCGAAATTCAGTTGCCTTTGAATTTCCGGTGACCCCTCTTGAGCATGTATGCTTCTGCTACTTGTTCTACATCAGACTTGTTCCGCAAACAGGGAAACGCTTTAAAACGGTGAATTTCGAGGCATTCCGACTTTGATTCCCCGTTTGCCGAAATTCAGTTGCCTTTGGATTTCTGGTGATCCCTCTTGAGCATGTATGCTTCTACTACTTGTTCTACATCAGACTTCTTCCTCAAACGGCGAAACGCTTTGCCACGGTGAGTTTCGCGGCATTCCGACTTCGATGCCCCGGTTGTCGAAATTGAGTTGCCTTTGAAAATTCTGGTGATCCTTCTTGAGCATGTATGCTTTTGCTCCTTATTCTAAATCAGACTTCTTCTTCAAATGGCGAAACGCTTAGACTCGGTGAGTTTCACGGCATTCCGACTTCGATGCCCCGGTTGCCAAAATTCAGTTGCCTTTGAATTTCGGGTGACCCCTCTTGAGCATGTATGCTTCTGCTACTTGTTCTAAATCAGACTTCTTCCGCAAACGTCGAAACGCTTTGCCTCGGTGAGTTTCGCGGCATTCCGACTTCGATGCCCCGGTTGCCGAAATTTAGTTGCCTTTGAATTTCTGGTGATCCCTCTTGAATATGTATGGTTCTGCTACTTGTTCTACATCAGACTTCTTCCGCAAACGGCGAAACGCTTTGACTCGGTGAGTTTCGCAGAATTCTGCCTTAGATGCCCCGGTTGCCGAAATTCAGTTGCCTTTGAATTTCGGGTGACCCCTCTTGAGCATGTATGCTTCTTCTACTTGTTCTACATCAGACTTCTTCCGCAAACGGGGAAATGCTTTGACTTGGTGAATATCGCGGAATTCCTACTTCGATGCCCCTTTGCCGAAATTCAGTTGCCTTTGGATTTCGAGTGACCCCTCTTGAGCATGTATGCTTCTGCTACTTGTTCTACATCAGACTTCTTCCGCAAACGGGGAAATGCTTTGACTCTGTGAATTTCGCGGAAGTCCTACTTCGATTCCCCGTTTGCCGAAATTCAGTTGCCTTTGGATTTCGGGTGATCCTTCTTGAGCATGTATGCTTCTGCTACTTGTTCTAAATCAGACTTCTTCCGCAAACGTCGAAACGCTTTGCCTCGGTGAGTTTCGCGGCATTCCGACTCCGATGCCCCGGTTGCTGAAATTTAGTTGCCTTTGAATTTCTGGTGATCCCTCTTGAGCATGTATGCTTCTGCTACTTGTTCTACATCAGACTTCTTCCGCAAATGGCGAAACGCTTTGACTCGGTGAGTTTCGCGGCATTCCGACTTCGATGCCCCGGTTGCCGAAATTCAGTTGCCTTTGAATTTCTGGTGACCCCTCTTGAGCATGTATGCTTCTGCGACTTCTTCTACATCAGCTTCTTCCGCAAACAGGGAAACGCTTTAAATCGGTGAATTTCGAGGCATTCCGACTTTGATTCCCCGTTTGCCGAAATTCAGTTGCCTTTGGATTTCTGGTGATCCCTCTTGAGCATGTATGCTTCTACTACTTGTTCTACATCAGACTTTGTAACGACCCAACCTTTTCAAGGCTAAAGCCGCTGGATTTTTTTTTTTTTTTCATCATCTCGACTTATTCATCATTTCCATTTTTTTTCTGTTCTATTCTCGTATTACCACGAGTTCATACATTATCATTCGTAATCCATTTCAATATTTAATTACTAGTTTTTACAAAAGGAATCGAATGACTAATTAAGTGATTTACATGTTCGTTCATGCAGAACTCATATCACCCATAATATACGAGTATATAATTCTTTTTCGAATGTGTGTGCCACGAAATGAATCTCCTGATGCCCCATATTGGTATGATGTCCCTGTTCCAACACAAGGTAATTTTAAGCATTATAAACCATTGAAGAAATATAGTAAAACAAGATTAAAGTCACATTTCATTCATGGACCAAAAAGCATAATTCTTTAATTTCCCTTTACTTATGTCAACACAAACACCACCGTTAATAATCCGTCAATTAACGAGACAATTTCAATACTCAAACCCGATCATTCCTCTCGAATGTCGTTAGCCGAATTAATGTCTTTCTTTGGTTAAAGCATAACTAGTAGAATGCTTTCATATACTTAGTATATACGAAACGTAGTATACATGACCACATTAGTTCTTCTTAAAACTAACTCATAAACTCAAATCCGACAATCCTCTTTGGAGGCCATTAGTCGAAGTCAATCATTTCTTCATCTTGCTATCCACTAGGGTGCCATTAACCGTTTCTTCTTCTTCTTCTTTTTCTCTTCTTCTTCTTCTTCCTTTTCTTTTCTTTTTACATCACGGTCATCCCTTAGGATGCAATTAGCTGAAGCTAGTCATTTCTTCATCCTGATTATCCATTTAGAATGCTATTAGCCAAAGGTAGTAATTTCATTATCTCGATTATCCATTTAGGATGTCATCAGTCGTAATTAATCATTTGTTCACCTTGACTATCCACCTAGGATGTTATTAGTCGAAGCTAGTAATTCATACATCTCGGTTATCCATTTAGGATGCCATATACCAAAGCTAATCATTTATTCATTCTGGTAATTCATATATGGTGCCATTACCATAGCAATTCATTTACTCATTCTGGTAATTCATCTATGGTGTCATTACCATAGTTAAATTTGCCATTTACCAAAGCTAATCATTTATTCATTTTGGTAATACATCTATGGTGCCATTACCATAGCTAATCATTTATTCAGCTCGATGATCCCTTTAGGATGCCATTTATCGAATGTAAATCATTTATTCGTTTTGGTAATTCATCTATGGTGTCATTACCATAGTTAGTCATTTATTAATCTCGATGATCCCTTCAGGATGCCATTTATCAAATGTACATCATTTATTCATTTTGGTAATTCATTTATGGTGTCATTACCATAGCTAATCATTCATTAATCTCGATGATCCCTTTAGGATGCCATTTATCGAATGTAAATCATTTATTCATTTTGGTAATTCATTTATGGTGCCATTACCATGGCTAATCATTTATTAATCTGATAATTCATCTATGATGTCATTACCATAGTTATCCATTTAGGATGCCACTTACCAAAGCTAATCATTTATTCATCCCAATCATACTTTGGATGCCCATAGTCAGAGCTAATCAATTGTTTACCCCTGACATCCCTTCGGATGTCATTAGCCAAAACTAATTAATCGTTTGTTCCGGTCATCCACTCGGATGCCATTAGCCGAAGCCAATCAATCGTTTGTTCCGGTCATCCATTCGGATGCCATTAGCCGAAGCTAATCAATCGTTTGTTCCGGCCATCCACTCGGATGCCATTAGCCGAAGCTAATCAGTCGTTTGTTCCGGTCATCCACTCGGATGCCATTAGCCGAAGCTAATCATTGTTTTATCAAACAATTCATGACAATTTGACATTCCTTGCAACATCAAAGTAAACCCTTGGGGATACTTGTACCACCGTTTCCTAGTAATTTATCATTCCGTAACACGATGATAGATCCCTTTGTAATGCAAAAACCAAACATCCCACAACAGTTTAGCATTCAATATAACACAACACAACAGTACCCTTTGTATCATTCATCCAACCATTCTTGACAGTTAACGTTCAATGCAACATCATAATAAATCCCCAGTAATACTCACACCACCATTCGTGGTAATTAACCATCAATACGATACAATGATAGGTCTTTCATAACACTCATACAATCAATAAATGATAGATCCTTGGTAACACATTCATCACGATTACATTCAATATAATAAAATAGTAGATCTCTCATAATACTCATACAATCATTCATCACCATTACATTCAATAAGAATACAAAAGTAGATCCTTTGTACGACACATACTACCATTCATTAGTAGCTCAAATTCATAACAGCCCCCAACATCACATTCGGTTTAGTATTCATCACAACTCAATAAGATGTTCACCTCAAAAGGGTCAGTTTAGAACTCTAACATTTTCAACATTCATTAAGAACTTGTTCGACATTTCATAGTCATTTCGACAATCATCAAGAATTTAATCCAACTCTTCTTCGTCATTTCTTCTTACAACAAGGATTTAATAATATATCATCACAAGTTAACCATTTCAAAACATAAACATCAAAATGAGAAAAAGGTGGAAACCACCTACCTGCTCCACTTGTGGTATGTCCTTGTCCTGGCAATGGTCCGATTCCGGCCACAACACCTAAGACACCAAAGACCACAATCAATTCATTTATATCTTCGATTCACATTCATCCCACTTATTTCAAGAATTCATATGTTCACATTCAAGTGTTCCACATTTTACACCATCATACTATGAGATTGTTACTAGAATTTAAGTCATTTCTGCCTTGTAGAAATCGGCAGCGAGGCAGTTTCTGGCTGCCGATATCTGAATCGACAGCGACGCAGTTTCAGGCTGCCGATATTGGAATCCTTTTTAATGCCTAAAAACATATATCCATTAAATCAACGAACTCAATGTCCCTTCATCCAAATTTCAAAACTTCCCTAACACATTTTACAACACAATTAATCTATAACAACACTAATAACAAGAGCACATTTTACCATTATATCTTACATAAACCCTACACCCACATAATTCTAATTTCATCAAAACATGTAATTAAATCAAGCTTCCTAAATGTTTTACTAAGACTAGCAATAGATTCAAATAGAAACAACTCATCCACCTTTGATTATTTCCTTGAACTCAACGGTCAGAATATATATCATTGTGTTGTGTACAATATATATCAAAATCAGAATCATCGAACGGTTGGATCTCCATAGATCTGAATAAAACCGAACTAACCTGAAAATGGACGAGCTACTGTTCAACATGAACCAAACCTTGCCGGAGAGTGCGTTTCCGATCTCCACCGTCCAGAATGTAGGCCACACCTAGGTGCAGCACATATCCAAAAATAGGCACGATCCAACGGTGGAAAAGAGAGAAATCGGCCGGCGACCAAACTGCCCTGCAGGTGCATTTCCTTTTTGTTTTTCAGGAAAGTTCCGATGATGATTGCTGTCAAATTGAGTGTGTTCCTTCCAATCCCTCCGGTCCGTTATTAGATAAGTGTAATAATAACAACATATACAAAACTTAGCTTGATCCAACGGTGGAAGAGATAGAAATCGGCCGACGACCAAACTGCCCTGCAGGTGCATTTCCTTTTTGTTTTTCAGGAAATTGCCGATGATGATTTCTGTCAAATGGAGTGTGTTCCTTTCAATCCCTCCGATCAGTTCGTAGATACGTGTAATAAGGACCACATATACAAAACTTAGCTTGATCCAACGGTGGAAGAGAGAGAAATCGTCCGGCGACCAAACTGCCCTGCAGGTGCATTTCCTTTTTGTTTTTCAGGACATTTCCGATGATGCTTTCTGTCAACTGGAGTGTGTTCCTTTCAATCCCGCCGGTCAGTTTGTAGATAAGAGTAATGAGAATACCATATCCAAAACTTAGCTTGATCCAACGGTGGAATCCGGAGATATGGCCACCGGAGTATTCTTGGTGTTACTCCAAAATCTGCAGCTCTCTCTCTATCCGTTTTTCTCTTCTTCAAATTTATTTATTATTATTTTCTTTTTTTTTAACTGGTGGCCTTTGCAGTTTTATAGGCTCCTTTTTGATAATTACAATTTTGTCCCTCATTCATGCCTTTATGTATTTTATTTTATTTTTCATGTAAACTATCTGGTTATTTCTGATTAAATCGTTAGTCTTTACCAAACTCCGATTGAGATGAGATATTAAACCAAGGTAGGAACACATATTAATAGACTTCATGCAAAATTTCATCCCGATCCTATCATTAGATTGAGAATTCTACTTCCTAATATAAACTTGTTCAGTTCATGACTTTTCATAAACAATCTTGATTTTTCTTGTTCAATCTTCACAAACAAAAATCATATCAATTATCCTTCTAAACTTTTACGGTCATTTTATTATTTTGAAATGTATTCATTTTAGGATTTCCACCTTTATTTATTTATCGGGCTTATTACCATTTCAAAATAACATCATTGATTTTTAATCGGTGCTTGCACCTTCAGTCCTATCCTTTTTCATTGTACTATCATTTATTATAATGCATTCTTTATTACCTCACTTATTTTTGTTATTTTTTCTCATTATTTTATCCATCAAAACACGTTACCAGTTTCTCTGTCCTTATGAATTCTCAACCAAAATTCATTTTATAGAGGTCATCTCTTTCATTATATATCATTATTTATCTATTATTTCAAATCTTGGTTTTGCATCACTCATTGAAATATTACCACTTTCAACCTTATGTTTACATGAGGGTTTACACATCTACATATTTAAATTATAAATTTCCAGGGTTTCACAGACTTCTTCCTCAAATGGTGAAATGCTTTGCCACGGTGAGTTTCGCTGCATTCCGACTTCGATGTCCCGGTTACCGAAATTCAGTTGCCTTTGAATTTCGGGTGATCCCTCTTGACCATGTATGCTTCTGCTACTTGTTCTACATCAGACTTCTTACGCAAAAGGCGAAACGCTTTGACTCAGTGGGTTTCGCGGAATTCAAACTTCGATGCCCCGGGTGCCGAAATTCATTTTCCTTTGAATTTCGGGTGATCCCTCTTGCGCATGTTTGCTTCTGCTACTTGTTCTACATCAGACTTCTTCCACAAACAGCGAAATGCTTTGAGTCGGTGAGTTTCACGGCATTCCGACTTCGATGCCCCTGTTGTCGAAATTAAGTTGCCTTTGAATTTCGGGTGATCCCTCTTAAGCATGTATGCTTCAACTACTTGTTCTACATCGGACTTCTTCGGGAAATGGCGAAACGCTTTGCCTCGATGAGTTTCGTGGCTTTCCGACTTCGATGCCCCGGTTGCCGAAATTCAGTTGCCTTTGAATTTCGGGTGACCCCTCTTGAGCATGTATGCTTCTGCTACTTGTTCTACATCAGACTTCTTCCGCAAATGGGGAAACGCTTTAAATCGGTGAAATTCGCGGTATTCCGACTTCGATTCCCCGTTTTCCGAAATTTAGTTGCCTTTGAATTTCGGGTGATCCCTCTTGAGCATGTATGCTTCTTCTACTTGTTCTACATCGGACTTCTTCCGCAAATGGCGAAACGCTTTGACTCGGTGAGTTTCGTGCCATTCCGACTTCGATGCCCTGGTTGCCGAAATTCAGTTGCCTTTGAATTTCGGGTGATCCCTCTTGAGCATGTATGCTTCTGCTACTTCCTCTACATGAAACTTCTTCCGCAAACGGGGAAACGCTTTAAATCGGTGAATTTCGCGGTATTCCGACTTCGATTCCCTGTTTTCCGAAATTTAGTTGCCTTTGCATATCGGGTGATCCCTCTTGAGCATGTATGCTTGTGCTACTTGTTCTAAATCAGACTTCTTCCGCAAATGGCGAAACTATTTGACTCAGTGAGTTTCGCGGCATTCCGACTTCGATGCCCCGGTTGCCGAAATTCATTTGCCTTTTAATTTCGGGTGATCCCGCTTGAGCATGTATGCTTCTGCTACTTGTTCTAAATCATACTTCTTCCGCAAATGGCGAAACGCTTTGATTCGGTGAGTTTCGCGGCATTCCGACTTCGATGCCCCGGTTGCCGAATTTTAGTTTCCTTTGAATTTCGGGTGATCCCTCTTGCGCATGTATGCTTCTGCTACTTGTTCTACATCAGACTTCTTCCGCAAACGGGGAAACGCTTTAACTCGGTGAATTTCGCGGTATTCCGACTTCGATTCCCCATTTTCCGAAATTTAGTTGCCTTTGGATTTTGGGTGATCCCTCTTGAGCATGTAAGCTTCTACTACTTGTTCTACATCAAACACATTCCTCAAACGGCGAAACGGTTTGCCACGGTGAGTTTCGCGGCATTCCGACTTCGATGCCCCGGTTGCCGAAATTCAGTTGCCTTTTAATTTCGGGTGATCCCACTTGAGCATGGATGCTTCTGCTACTTGTTCTAAATTAGACTTCTTCCGCAAATGGCGAAACGCTTTGACTCGGTGAGTTTCGCGGCATTCAGACTTCGATTCCCCATTTGCCGAAATTCAGTTGCCTTTGGATTTCGGGTGATCCCTCTTGAGCATGTAAGCTTCTACTACTTGTTCTACATCAGACACATTCCTCAAACACATTCCTCAAACGGCGAAACGCTTTGCCACGGTGAGTTTCGCGGCATTCCGACTTCGATGCCCCGGTTGCCGAAATTCAGTTGCCTTTGAATTTCGGGTGACCCGTCTTGAGCATGTATGCTTCTGCTACTTGTTCTAAATTAGACTTCTTCCGCAAATGGCGAAACGCTTTGACTCGGTGAGTTTCGCGGCATTCCGACTTCGATGCCCCGGTTTCCGAAATTCAGTTGTCTTTGAATTTCGGGTGATCCCTCTTGAGCATGTATGCTTCAGCTACTTTCTCTACATTAGACTTCTTCCGCAAACGGGGAAACGCTTTAAATCGGTGAATTTCGCGGTATTCCGACTTCGATTCCCCGTTTTCCGAAATTTAGTTGCCTTTGGATTTCGGGTGATCCCTCTTGAGCATGTAAGCTTCTACTACTTGTTCTACATCAGACACATTCCTCAAACGGCGAAACGCTTTGCCATAGTGGGTTTCGCGGCATTCCGACTTCGATGCCCCGGGTGCCGAAATTCATTTTCCTTTGAATTTCGGGTGATCCCTCTTGCGCATGTTTGCTTCTGCTACTTGTTCTACATCAGACTTCTTCCACAAACAGCGAAATGCTTTGAGTCGGTGAGTTTCACGGCATTCCGACTTCGATGCCCCTGTTGTCGAAATTAAGTTGCCTTTGAATTTCGGGTGATCCCTCTTAAGCATGTATGCTTCAACTACTTGTTCTACATCGGACTTCTTCGGGAAACGGCGAAACGCTTTGCCTCGATGAGTTTCGTGGCTTTCCGACTTCGATGCCCCGGTTGCCGAAATTCAGTTGCCTTTGAATTTCGGGTGACCCCTCTTGAGCATGTATGCTTCTGCTACTTGTTCTACATCAGACTTCTTCCGCAAATGGGGAAACGCTTTAAATCGGTGAAATTCGCGGTATTCCGACTTCGATTCCCCGTTTTCCGAAATTTAGTTGCCTTTGAATTTCGGGTGATCCCTCTTGAGCATGTATGCTTCTTCTACTTGTTCTACATCGGACTTCTTCCGCAAATGGCGAAACGCTTTGACTCGGTGAGTTTCGTGCCATTCCGACTTCGATGCCCTGGTTGCCGAAATTCAGTTGCCTTTGAATTTCGGGTGATCCCTCTTGAGCATGTATGCTTCTGCTACTTCCTCTACATGAAACTTCTTCCGCAAACGGGGAAACGCTTTAAATCGGTGAATTTCGCGGTATTCCGACTTCGATTCCCTATTTTCCGAAATTTAGTTGCCTTTGCATATCGGGTGATCCCTCTTGAGCATGTATGCTTGTGCTACTTGTTCTAAATCAGACTTCTTCCGCAAATGGCGAAACTATTTGACTCAGTGAGTTTCGCGGCATTCCGACTTCGATGCCCCGGTTGCCGAAATTCATTTGCCTTTTAATTTCGGGTGATCCCGCTTGAGCATGTATGCTTCTGCTACTTGTTCTAAATCAGACTTCTTCCGCAAATGGCGAAACGCTTTGATTCGGTGAGTTTCGCGGCATTCCGACTTCGATGCCCCGGTTGCCGAATTTTAGTTTCCTTTGAATTTCGGGTGATCCCTCTTGCGCATGTATGCTTCTGCTACTTGTTCTACATCAGACTTCTTCCGCAAACGGGGAAACGCTTCAACTCGGTGAATTTCGCGGTATTCCGACTTCGATTCCCCATTTTCCGAAATTTAGTTGCCTTTGGATTTTGGGTGATCCCTCTTGAGCATGTAAGCTTCTACTACTTGTTCTACATCAAACACATTCCTCAAACGGCGAAACGTTTTGCCACGGTGAGTTTCGCGGCATTCCGACTTCAATGCCCCGGTTGCCGAAATTCAGTTGCCTTTTAATTTCGGGTGATCCCACTTGAGCATGGATGCTTCTGCTACTTGTTCTAAATTAGACTTCTTCCGCAAATGGCGAAACGCTTTGACTCGGTGAGTTTCGCGGCATTCAGACTTCGATTCCCCATTTGCCGAAATTCAGTTGCCTTTGGATTTCGGGTGATCCCTCTTGAGCATGTAAGCTTCTACTACTTGTTCTACATCAGACACATTCCTCAAACACATTCCTCAAACGGCGAAACGCTTTGCCACGGTGAGTTTCGCGGCATTCCGACTTCGATGCCCCGGTTGCCGAAATTCAGTTGCCTTTGAATTTCGGGTGACCCGTCTTGAGCATGTATGCTTCTGCTACTTGTTCTAAATTAGACTTCTTCCGCAAATGGCGAAACGCTTTGACTCGGTGAGTTTCGCGGCATTCCGACTTCGATGCCCCGGTTTCCGAAATTCAGTTGCCTTTGAATTTCGGGTGATCCCTCTTGAGCATGTATGCTTCAGCTACTTTCTCTACATTAGACTTCTTCCGCAAACGGGGAAACGCTTTAAATCGGTGAATTTCGCGGTATTCCGACTTCGATTCCCCGTTTTCCGAAATTTAGTTGCCTTTGGATTTCGGGTGATCCCTCTTGAGCATGTAAGCTTCTACTACTTGTTCTACATCAGACACATTCCTCAAACGGCGAAACGCTTTGCCACGGTGAGTTTCGCGGCATTCCGACTTCGATGCCCCGGTTGCCGAAATTCAGTTGACTTTCAATTTCGGTTGACCCCTCTTGAGCATGTATGCTTCTGCTACTTGTTCTACATCAGACTTCTTCCACAAACGGGGAAACGCTTTGACTAGGTGAATTTCGCAGCATTCCGACTTCGATTCCCCGTTTGCCAAAATTCAGTTGTCTTTGGATTTTCGGATGATCCCTTTTGAGCATGTATGCTTGTGCTACTTGTTCTAAATCAGACTTCTTCTGCAAATAGCGAAACGCTTTGACTCGGTGAGTGTCGCGGCATTCCCACTTCGATGCCCCGGTTGCTGAAATTTAGTTGCCTTTGAATTTCGGGTGACCCCTCTTGAGCATGTATGCTTGTGCTACTTTCTCTACATTAGACTTCTTCCGCAAACGGGGAAACGCTTTCAATCGGTGAGTTTCGCGGTATTCCGACTTCGATTCCCCATTTTCTGAAATTTAGTTGCCTTTGGATTTCGGGTGATCCCTCTTGAGCATGTAAGCTTCTACTACTTGTTCTACATCAGACACATTCCTCAAATGGCGAAATACTTTGCCACGGTGAGTTTCGTGGCATTCCCTCTTCGATGCCCCGGTTGCCGAAATTCAGTTCCTTTGAATTTCGGGACACCCCTCTTGAGCATGTATGCTTCTGCTACTTTCTCTACATTAGACTTCTACCGCAAACTAGGAAACGCTTTAAATCGGTGAATTTCACGGTATTCCGACTTCGATTCCCCGTTTTCCGAAATTTAGTTGCCTTTGGATTTCAGGTGATCCCTCTTGAGCAAGTAACCTTCTACTACTTGTTCTACATCAGACACATTCCTTAAACGGCGAAACGCTTTGCCACGGTGAGTTTCGCGGCATTCCGACTCGATGCCCCGGTTGCCGAAATTCAGTTGCCTTTTAATTTCGGGTGATCCCACTTGAGCATGGATGCTTCTGCTACTTGTTCTAAATTAGACTTCTTCCGCAAATGGCGAAACGCTTTGACTCGGTGAGTTTCGCGGCATTCAGACTTCGATTCCCCATTTGCCGAAATTCAGTTGCCTTTGGATTTCGGGTGATCCCTCTTGAGCATGTAAGCTTCTACTACTTGTTCTACATCAGACACATTCCTCAAACACATTCCTCAAACGGCGAAACGCTTTGCCACGGTGAGTTTCGCGGCATTCCGACTTCGATGCCCCGGTTGCCGAAATTCAGTTGCCTTTGAATTTCGGGTGACCCGTCTTGAGCATGTATGCTTCTGCTACTTGTTCTAAATTAGACTTCTTCCGCAAATGGCGAAACGCTTTGACTCGGTGAGTTTCGCGGCATTCCGACTTCGATGCCCCGGTTTCCGAAATTCAGTTGTCTTTGAATTTCGGGTGATCCCTCTTGAGCATGTATGCTTCAGCTACTTTCTCTACATTAGACTTCTTCCGCAAACGGGGAAACGCTTTAAATCGGTGAATTTCGCGGTATTCCGACTTCGATTCCCCGTTTTCCGAAATTTAGTTGCCTTTGGATTTCGGGTGATCCCTCTTGAGCATGTAAGCTTCTACTACTTGTTCTACATCAGACACATTCCTCAAACGGCGAAACGCTTTGCCATAGTGGGTTTCGCGGCATTCCGACTTCGATGCCCCGGGTGCCGAAATTCATTTTCCTTTGAATTTCGGGTGATCCCTCTTGCGCATGTTTGCTTCTGCTACTTGTTCTACATCAGACTTCTTCCACAAACAGCGAAATGCTTTGAGTCGGTGAGTTTCACGGCATTCCGACTTCGATGTCCCTGTTGTCGAAATTAAGTTGCCTTTGAATTTCGGGTGATCCCTCTTAAGCATGTATGCTTCAACTACTTGTTCTACATCGGACTTCTTCGGGAAACGGCGAAACGCTTTGCCTCGATGAGTTTCGTGGCTTTCCGACTTCGATGCCCCGGTTGCCGAAATTCAGTTGCCTTTGAATTTCGGGTGACCCCTCTTGAGCATGTATGCTTCTGCTACTTGTTCTACATCAGACTTCTTCCGCAAATGGGGAAACGCTTTAAATCGGTGAAATTCGCGGTATTCCGACTTCGATTCCCCGTTTTCCGAAATTTAGTTGCCTTTGAATTTCGGGTGATCCCTCTTGAGCATGTATGCTTCTTCTACTTGTTCTACATCGGACTTCTTCCGCAAATGGCGAAACGCTTTGACTCGGTGAGTTTCGTGCCATTCCGACTTCGATGCCCTGGTTGCCGAAATTCAGTTGCCTTTGAATTTCGGGTGATCCCTCTTGAGCATGTATGCTTCTGCTACTTCCTCTACATGAAACTTCTTCCGCAAACGGGGAAACGCTTTAAATCGGTGAATTTCGCGGTATTCCGACTTCGATTCCCTATTTTCCGAAATTTAGTTGCCTTTGCATATCGGGTGATCCCTCTTGAGCATGTATGCTTGTGCTACTTGTTCTAAATCAGACTTCTTCCGCAAATGGCGAAACTATTTGACTCAGTGAGTTTCGCGGCATTCCGACTTCGATGCCCCGGTTGCCGAAATTCATTTGCCTTTTAATTTCGGGTGATCCCGCTTGAGCATGTATGCTTCTGCTACTTGTTCTAAATCAGACTTCTTCCGCAAATGGCAAAACGCTTTGATTCGGTGAGTTTCGCGGCATTCCGACTTCGATGCCCCGGTTGCCGAATTTTAGTTTCCTTTGAATTTCGGGTGATCCCTCTTGCGCATGTATGCTTCTGCTACTTGTTCTACATCAGACTTCTTCCGCAAACGGGGAAACGCTTTAACTCGGTGAATTTCGCGGTATTCCGACTTCGATTCCCCATTTTCCGAAATTTAGTTGCCTTTGGATTTTGGGTGATCCCTCTTGAGCATGTAAGCTTCTACTACTTGTTCTACATCAAACACATTCCTCAAACGGCGAAACGTTTTGCCACGGTGAGTTTCGCGGCATTCCGACTTCAATGCCCCGGTTGCCGAAATTCAGTTGCCTTTTAATTTCGGGTGATCCCACTTGAGCATGGATGCTTCTGCTACTTGTTCTAAATTAGACTTCTTCCGCAAATGGCGAAACGCTTTGACTCGGTGAGTTTCGCGGCATTCAGACTTCGATTCCCCATTTGCCGAAATTCAGTTGCCTTTGGATTTCGGGTGATCCCTCTTGAGCATGTAAGCTTCTACTACTTGTTCTACATCAGACACATTCCTCAAACACATTCCTCAAACGGCGAAACGCTTTGCCACGGTGAGTTTCGCGGCATTCCGACTTCGATGCCCCGGTTGCCGAAATTCAGTTGCCTTTGAATTTCGGGTGACCCGTCTTGAGCATGTATGCTTCTGCTACTTGTTCTAAATTAGACTTCTTCCGCAAATGGCGAAACGCTTTGACTCGGTGAGTTTCGCGGCATTCCGACTTCGATGCCCCGGTTTCCGAAATTCAGTTGCCTTTGAATTTCGGGTGATCCCTCTTGAGCATGTATGCTTCAGCTACTTTCTCTACATTAGACTTCTTCCGCAAACGGGGAAACGCTTTAAATCGGTGAATTTCGCGGTATTCCGACTTCGATTCCCCGTTTTCCGAAATTTAGTTGCCTTTGGATTTCGGGTGATCCCTCTTGAGCATGTAAGCTTCTACTACTTGTTCTACATCAGACACATTCCTCAAACGGCGAAACGCTTTGCCACGGTGAGTTTCGCGGCATTCCGACTTCGATGCCCCGGTTGCCGAAATTCAGTTGACTTTCAATTTCGGTTGACCCCTCTTGAGCATGTATGCTTCTGCTACTTGTTCTACATCAGACTTCTTCCACAAACGGGGAAACGCTTTGACTAGGTGAATTTCGCAGCATTCCGACTTCGATTCCCCGTTTGCCAAAATTCAGTTGTCTTTGGATTTTCGGATGATCCCTTTTGAGCATGTATGCTTGTGCTACTTGTTCTAAATCAGACTTCTTCTGCAAATAGCGAAACGCTTTGACTCGGTGAGTGTCGCGGCATTCCCACTTCGATGCCCCGGTTGCTGAAATTTAGTTGCCTTTGAATTTCGGGTGACCCCTCTTGAGCATGTATGCTTGTGCTACTTTCTCTACATTAGACTTCTTCCGCAAACGGGGAAACGCTTTCAATCGGTGAGTTTCGCGGTATTCCGACTTCGATTCCCCATTTTCTGAAATTTAGTTGCCTTTGGATTTCGGGTGATCCCTCTTGAGCATGTAAGCTTCTACTACTTGTTCTACATCAGACACATTCCTCAAATGGCGAAATACTTTGCCACGGTGAGTTTCGTGGCATTCCCTCTTCGATGCCCCGGTTGCCGAAATTCAGTTCCTTTGAATTTCGGGACACCCCTCTTGAGCATGTATGCTTCTGCTACTTTCTCTACATTAGACTTCTACCGCAAACTAGGAAACGCTTTAAATCGGTGAATTTCACGGTATTCCGACTTCGATTCCCCGTTTTCCGAAATTTAGTTGCCTTTGGATTTCAGGTGATCCCTCTTGAGCAAGTAACCTTCTACTACTTGTTCTACATCAGACACATTCCTTAAACGGCGAAACGCTTTGCCACGGTGAGTTTCGCGGCATTCCGACTTCGATGCCCCGGTTGCCGAATTTCAGTTTCCTTTGAATTTCGGGTGATCCTTATTGCGCATGTATGCTTCTGCTACTTGTTCTACATCATACTTCTTCCGCAAACAGCGAAACGCTTTGACTCGGTGAGTTTCACGGCATTCCGACTTCGATGCCCCGGTTGCCGAACTTAAGTTGCCTTTGAATTTCGGGTGATCCCTCTTAAGCATGTATGCTTCAACTACTTGTTCTACATCGGACTTCTTCGGCAAACGGCGAAACGCTTTGCCTCGGTGAGTTTCGCGGCATTCCGACTTCGATTCCCCGTTTGCCGAAATGCAGTTGCCTATGTATTTCGGGTGATCCCTCTTGAGCATGTATGCTTCAACTACTTGGTCTACATCAGACTTCTTCCGCAAATGGCGAAACGATTTGACTCGGTGAGTGTCGCGGCATTGCCACTTCGATGCCCCGGTTGCCGAAATTCAGTTTCCTTTGGATTTCGGGTGATCCCTCTTGAGCATGTATGCTTCTGCTACTTGTTCTAAATCAGACTTCTTCCGCAAATGGCTAAACGCTTTGACTCGGTGAGTTTCGCGGCATTCCGACTTCGATGCCCCGGTTGCCGAAATTCAGTAGCCTTTGAATTTCGGGTGACCCGTCTTGAGCATGTATGCTTCTGCTACTTGTTCTAAATCAGACTCCTTCCGCAAATGGCGAAACGCTTTGACTCGGTGAGTTTCGCGGCATTCCGACTTCGATGCCCCGGTTGCCGAATTTCAGTTTCCTTTGAATTTCGGGTGATCCCTCTTGCGCATGTATGCTTCTGCTACTTGTTCTACATCAGACTTCTTCGGCAAACGGCGAAACGCTTTGCCTCGGTGAGTTTCGCGGCATTCCGACTTCGATTCCCCGTTTGCCGAACTTAAGTTGCCTTTGAATTTCGGGTGATCCCTCTTAAGCATGTATGCTTCAACTACTTGTTCTACATCGGACTTCTTCGGCAAACGGCGAAACGCTTTGCCTCGGTGAGTTTCGCGGCATTCCGACTTCGATTCCCCGTTTACCGAACTTAAGTTGCCTTTGAATTTCGGGTGATCCCTCTTAAGCATGTATGCTTCAACTACTTGTTCTACATCGGACTTCTTCGGCAAACGGCGAAACGCTTTGCCTCGGTGAGTTTCGAGGCATTCCGACTTCGATTCCCCGTTTGCCGAAATTCAGTTGCCTATGTATTTCGGGTGATCCCTCTTGAGCATGTATGCTTCAACTACTTGTTCTACATCAGACTTCTTCCGCAAATGGCGAAACGATTTGACTCGGTGAGTGTCGCGGCATTCCCACTTCGATGCCCCGGTTGCCGAAATTCAGTTGCCTTTGAATTTCGGGTGACCCCTCTTGAGCATGTATGCTTCTGCTACTTTCTCTACGTTAGACTTCTTCCGCAAACTGGGAAACGCTTTAAATCGGTGAATTTCGCGGTATTCCGACTTCGATTCCCCATTTTCCGAAATTTAGTTGCCTTTGGATTTCGGGTGATCCCTCTTGAGCATGTAAGCTTCTACTACTTGTTCTACATCAGACACATTCCTCAAACGGCGAAACGCTTTGCCACTGCGAGTTTCGCGGCATTCCGACTTCGATGCCCCGGTTGCCGAAATTCAGTTGCCTTTGAATTTCGGGTGACCCGTCTTGAGCATGTATGCTTCTGCTACTTGTTCTAAATCAGACTCCTTCCGCAAATGGCGAAACGCTTTGACTTGGTGAGTTTCGCGGCATTCCGACTTCGATGCCCCGGTTGCCGAAATTAAGTTGCCTTTGAATTTCGGGTGATCCCTCATAAGCATGTATGCTTCTGCTACTTGTTCTACATCGGACTTCTTCGGCACACGGCGAAACGTTTTGCATCGGTGAGTTTCGCGGCATTCCGACTTCGATGCCCCGGTTGCCGAAATTCAGTTGCCTTTGAATTTCGGGAGACCCCTCTTGAGCATGTATGCTTCTGCTACTTGTTCTACATCAGACTTCTTCCGCAAACGGGGAAACGCTTTCAATCGGTGAATTTCGCGGTATCCCGACTTCGATTTCCCGTTTTCCGACATTTAGTTGCCTTTGGATTTCGGGTGATCCCTCTTGAGCATGTAAGCTTCTACTACTTGTTCTACATCAGACACATTCCTCAACCGGCGAAACGCTTTGTCACGGTGAGTTTCGCGGCATTCCGACTTCGATGCCCCGGTTGCCGAAATTTAGTTGCCTTTGAATTTCGGGTGACCCCTCTTGAGTATGTATGCTTCTGCTACTTGTTCTAAATCAGACTTCTTCCGCAAACAAGGAAAAGCTTTGACTCGGTGAGTTTCGTGGAATTCCAACTTCGATGCCCTGGTTGCCGAAATTCATTTGCCTTTGCATTTCGGGTGATCCCTCTTGAGCATGTATGCTTGTGCTACTTGTTCTAAATCAGACTTCTTCCGCAAATGGCGAAACGCTTTGACTAGGTGAGTTTCGCGGCATTCCGACTTCCATGCCCCGGTTGCCGAAATTCATTTGCCTTTTAATTTCGGGTGATCCCTCTTGAGCATGTATGCTTCTGCTACTTGTTCTAAATCAGACTTCTTCCGCAAATGGCGAAACACTTTGACTCGGTGAGTTTCGCGGCATTCCGACTTCGATGCCCCGGTTGCCGAATTTCAGTTTCCTTTGAATTTCGGGTGATCCCTCTTGCGCATGTATGCTTTTGCTACTTGGTCTACATCAGACTTCTTCCGCAAATGGGGAAACGCTTTCAATCGGTGAGTTTCGCGGTATTCCGACTTCGATTCCCCGTTTTCCGAAATTTAGTTGCCTTTGGATTTTGGGTGATCCCTCTTGAGCATGTAAGCTTCTACTACTTGTTCTACATCAGACACATTCCTCAAACGGCGAAACGCTTTGCCACGGTGAGTTTCGCGGCATTCCGACTTCGATACCCCGGTTGCCGAAATTCAGTTGCCTTTGAATTTCGGGTGACCCCTCTTAAGCATGTATGCTTCTGCTACTTGTTCTACATCAGACTTCTTCCGCAAACGGGGAAACGCTTTGAAGCGGTGAGTTTCGCGGAATTCCGACTTCGATTCCCCGGTTGCCGAAATTCAGTTGCCTTTGAATTTCGGGTGACCCCTCTTGAGCATCTATGCTTCTGCTACTTTCTCTACATTAGACTTCTTCCGCAAATGGGGAAACGATTTAAATCGGTGAATTTCGCGGTATTCGGACTTCGATTCCCCGTTTTCCAAAATCTAGTTGCCTTTGGATTTCGGGTGATCCCTCTTGAGCATGTAAGCTTCTACTACTTGTTCTACATCAGACAAATTCCTCAAACGGCGAAACGCTTTGCCATGGTGAGTTTCGCGGCATTCCGACTTCGATGCCCGGTTGCCGAAATTTAGTTGCCTTTGAATTTCGGGTGACCCCTCTAGAGCATGTATGCTTCTGCTACTTGTTCTACATCAGACACATTCCTCAAACAGCGAAACGCTTTGCCACGGTGAGTTTCACGGCATTCCGACTTCGATGCCCCGGTTGCCGAAATTAAGTTGCCTTTGAATTTCAGGTGATCCCTCTTAAGCATGTATGCTTCAACTACTTGTTCTACATCGGACTTCTTCGGCAAACGGCGAAACGCTTTGCATCGGTGAGTTTCGCGGCATTCCGACTTCGATGCCCCGGTTGCCGAAATTCAGTTGCCTTTGAATTTCGGATGACCCATCTTGAGCATGTATGCTTCTGCTACTTGTTCTACATCAGACTTCTTCCGCAAACGGGGAAACGCTTTAAATCGGTGAATTTCGCGGTATTCGGACTTCGATTCCCCGTTTTCCGAAATCTAGTTGCCTTTGGATTTCAGATGATCCCTCTTGAGCATGTAAGCTTCTACTACTTGTTCTACATCAGACTTCTTCCGCAAACAGCGAAACGCTTTGAGTCGGTGAGTTTCACGGCATTCCGACTTCGATGCCCCGGTTGCCGAAATTAAGTTGCCTTTGAATTTCGGGTGATCCCTCTTAAGCATGTATGCTTCAACTACTTGTTCTACATCGGACTTCTTCGGCAGACGGCGAAACGCTTTGCATCGGTGAGTTTCGCGGCATTCCGACTTCGATTCCCCGGTTGCCGAAATTCAGTTGCCTTTGAATTTCGGGTGACCCCTCTTGAGCATGTATGCTTCTGCTACTTTCTCTACATTAGACTTCTTCCGCAAATGGGGAAACGCTTTAAATCAGTGAATTTCGCGGTATTCCGACTTCGATTCCCCGTTTTCCGAAATCTAGTTGCCTTTGGATTTCGGGTGATCCCTCTTGAGCATGTAAGCTTCTACTACTTGTTCTACATCAGACACATTCCTCAAACGGCGAAACGCTTTGCCACGGTGAGTTTCGCGGCATTCCGACTTCGATGCCCCGGTTGCCGAAATTCAGTTGCCTTTGAATTTCAGGTGATCCCTCTTAAGCATGTATGCTTCAACTACTTGTTCTACATCGGACTTCTTCGGCAAACGGCGAAACGCTTTGCATCGGTGAGTTTCGCGGCATTCCGACTTCGATGCCCCGGTTGCCGAAATTCAGTTGCCTTTGAATTTCGGATGACCCATCTTGAGCATGTATGCTTCTGCTACTTGTTCTACATCAGACTTCTTCCGCAAACGGGGAAACGCTTTAAATCGGTGAATTTCGCGGTATTCGGACTTCGATTCCCCGTTTTCCGAAATCTAGTTGCCTTTGGATTTCAGGTGATCCCTCTTGAGCATGTAAGCTTCTACTACTTGTTCTACATCAGACTTCTTCCGCAAACAGCGAAACGCTTTGAGTCGGTGAGTTTCACGGCATTCCGACTTCGATGCCCCGGTTGCCGAAATTAAGTTGCCTTTGAATTTCAGGTGATCCCTCTTAAGCATGTATGCTTCAACTACTTGTTCTACATCGGACTTCTTCGGCAGACGGCGAAACGCTTTGCATCGGTGAGTTTCGCGGCATTCCGACTTCGATTCCCCGGTTGCCGAAATTCAGTTGCCTTTGAATTTCGGGTGACCCCTCTTGAGCATGTATGCTTCTGCTACTTTCTCTACATTAGACTTCTTCCGCAAATGGGGAAACGCTTTAAATCAGTGAATTTCGCGGTATTCCGACTTCGATTCCCCGTTTTCCGAAATCTAGTTGCCTTTGGATTTCGGGTGATCCCTCTTGAGCATGTAAGCTTCTACTACTTGTTCTACATCAGACACATTCCTCAAACGGCGAAACGCTTTGCCACGGTGAGTTTCGCGGCATTCCGACTTCGATGCCCCGGTTGCCGAAATTCAGTTGCCTTTGAATTTCAGGTGACCCGTCTTGAGCATGTATGCTTCTGCTACTTGTTCTACATCAGACTTCTTCTGCAAACGGGGAAACGCTTTAAATCGGTGAATTTCGCGGTATTCCGACTTCGATTCCCCGTTTTCCGAAATCTAGTTGCCTTTGGATTTCAGGTGATCCCTCTTGAGCATGTAAGCTTCTACTACTTGTTCTACATCAGACACATTCCTCAAACGGCGAAACGCTTGGCCACGGTGAGTTTCGCGGCATTCCGACTTCGATGCCCCGGTTGCCGAAATTCAGTTGCCTTTGAATTTCGGGTGACCCCTCTAGAGCATGTATGGTTCTGCTACTTGTTCTACATCAGACTTCTTCCGCAAACAAGGAAAAGCTTTGACTCGGTGAGTTTCGTGGAATTCCAACTTCGATGCCCTGGTTGCCGAAATTCATTTGCCTTTGCATTTCGGGTGATCCCTCTTGAGCATGTATGCTTGTGCTACTTGTTCTAAATCAGACTTCTTCCGCAAATGGCGAAACGCTTTGACTAGGTGAGTTTCGCGGCATTCCGACTTCCATGCCCCGGTTGCCGAAATTCATTTGCCTTTTAATTTCGGGTGATCCCTCTTGAGCATGTATGCTTCTGCTACTTGTTCTAAATCAGACTTCTTCCGCAAATGGCGAAACACTTTGACTCGGTGAGTTTCGCGGCATTCCGACTTCGATGCCCCGGTTGCCGAATTTCAGTTTCCTTTGAATTTCGGGTGATCCCTCTTGCGCATGTATGCTTTTGCTACTTGGTCTACATCAGACTTCTTCCGCAAACGGGGAAACGCTTTCAATCGGTGAGTTTCGCGGTATTCCGACTTCGATTCCCCGTTTTCCGAAATTTAGTTGCCTTTGGATTTTGGGTGATCCCTCTTGAGCATGTAAGCTTCTACTACTTGTTCTACATCAGACACATTCCTCAAACGGCGAAACGCTTTGCCACGGTGAGTTTCGCGGCATTCCGACTTCGATACCCCGGTTGCCGAAATTCAGTTGCCTTTGAATTTCGGGTGACCCCTCTTAAGCATGTATGCTTCTGCTACTTGTTCTACATCAGACTTCTTCCGCAAACGGGGAAACGCTTTGAAGCGGTGAGTTTCGCGGAATTCCGACTTCGATTCCCCGGTTGCCGAAATTCAGTTGCCTTTGAATTTCGGGTGACCCCTCTTGAGCATCTATGCTTCTGCTACTTTCTCTACATTAGACTTCTTCCGCAAATGGGGAAACGATTTAAATCGGTGAATTTCGCGGTATTCGGACTTCGATTCCCCGTTTTCCAAAATCTAGTTGCCTTTGGATTTCGGGTGATCCCTCTTGAGCATGTAAGCTTCTACTACTTGTTCTACATCAGACACCTTCCTCAAACGGCGAAACGCTTTGCCACGGTGAGTTTCGCGGCATTCCGACTTCGATGCCCCGGTTGCCGAAATTCAGTTGCCTTTGAATTTCAGGTGACCCGTCTTGAGCATGTATGCTTCTGCTACTTGTTCTACATCAGACTTCTTCTGCAAACGGGGAAACGCTTTAAATCGGTGAATTTCGCGGTATTCCGACTTCGATTCCCCGTTTTCCGAATCTAGTTGCCTTTGGATTTCAGGTGATCCCTCTTGAGCATGTAAGCTTCTACTACTTGTTCTACATCAGACACATTCCTCAAACGGCGAAACGCTTGGCCACGGTGAGTTTCGCGGCATTCCGACTTCGATGCCCCGGTTGCCGAAATTCAGTTGCCTTTGAATTTCGGGTGACCCCTCTAGAGCATGTATGGTTCTGCTACTTGTTCTACATCAGACTTCTTCCGCAAACAAGGAAAAGCTTTGACTCGGTGAGTTTCGTGGAATTCCAACTTCGATGCCCTGGTTGCCGAAATTCATTTGCCTTTGCATTTCGGGTGATCCCTCTTGAGCATGTATGCTTGTGCTACTTGTTCTAAATCAGACTTCTTCCGCAAATGGCGAAACGCTTTGACTAGGTGAGTTTCGCGGCATTCCGACTTCCATGCCCCGGTTGCCGAAATTCATTTGCCTTTTAATTTCGGGTGATCCCTCTTGAGCATGTATGCTTCTGCTACTTGTTCTAAATCAGACTTCTTCCGCAAATGGCGAAACACTTTGACTCGGTGAGTTTCGCGGAATTTCAACTTCGATGCCCTGGTTGCCGAAATTCATTTGCCTTTTAATTTCGGGTGATCCCTCTTGTGCATGTATGCTTCTGCTACTTGTTCTACGTCAAACTTCTTCCGCAAACGGGGAAACGCTTTCAATCGGTGAATTTCGCGGTATGCCGACTTCGATTCCCCATTTTCCGAAATTTAGTTGCCTTTGGATTTCGGGTGATCCCTCTTGAGCATGTAAGCTTCTACTACTTGTTCTACATCAGACACATTCCTCAAACGGCGAAACGCTTTGCCATGGTTAGTTTCGCAGCATTCCGACTTCGATGCCCCTGCTGCCGAATTTCAGTTTCCTTTGAATTTCGGGTGATCCCTCTTGCGCATGTATGCTTCTGCTACTTGTTCTACGTCAGACTTCTTCCGCAAACGGGGAAACGCTTTAAATCGGTGAATTTCGCGGCATTCCGACATCGATGCCCCGGTTGCCGAAATTCAGTTGCCTTTGAATTTCGGGTGACCCGTCTTGAGCATGTATGCTTCTGCTACTTGTTCTACATCAGACTTCTTCCGCAAATGGGGAAACGCTTTAAATCGGTGAATTTCGCGATATTCCGACTTCGATTCCCCGTTTTCTGAAATTTAGTTGCCTTTGGATTTCAGGTGATCCCTCTTGAGCATGTAAGCTTCTACTACTTGTTCTACATCAGACACATTCCTCAAACAGCGAAACGCTTTGCCACGGTGAGTTTCGCGGCATTCCGACTTCGATGCCCCGTTTGCCGAAATTCAGTTGCCTTTTAATTTCGGGTGATCCCTCTTGAGCATGTATGCTTGTGCTACTTGTTCTAAATCAGACTCCTTCCGCGAATGGCGAAACGCTTTGACTCGGTGAGCTTCGCGGCATTCCGACTTCGATGCCCCGGTTGCCGAAATTCATTTGCCTTTTAATTTCGGGTGATCCCTCTTGAGCATGTATGTTTTGCTACTTGTTCTAAATCAGACCTCTTCCGCAAATGGCGAAACACTTTGACTCGGTGAGTTTCGCGGCATTCCGACTTCGATGCCCCGGTTCCCGAATTTCAGTTTCCTTTGAATTTCGGGTGATCCCTCTTGCGCATGTATGCTTCTGCTACTTGTTCTATGTCAGACTTCTTCCGCAAACGGGGAAACGCTTTATATCGGTGAATTTCGCTGCATTCCGACTTCGATGCCCCGTTTTCCGAAATTTAGTTGCCTTTGGATTTCGGGTGATCCCTCTTGAGCATGTAAGCTTCTACTACTTTCTCTACATTAGACTTCTTCCGCAAACGGGGAAACGCTTTAAATCGGTGAATTTCGCGGTTTTCGGACTTCGATTCCCCGTTTTCCGAAATGTAGTTGCCTTTGGATTTCGGGTGATCCCTCTTGAGCATTTAAGCTTGTACTACTTGTTCTACATCAGACACATTCCTCAAACGGCGAAACGCTTTGCCACGGTGAGTTTCGCGGCATTCCGACTTCGATGCCCCGGTTGCCGAAATTCAGTTGCCTTTGAATTTCGGGTGACCCCTCTAGAGCATGTATGCTTCTGCTACTTGTTCTACATCAGACTTCTTCCGCAAACAAGGAAAAGCTTTGACTCGGTGAGTTTCGTGGAATTCCAACTTCGATGCCCTGGTTGCCGAAATTCATTTGCCTTTGCATTTCGGGTGATCCCTCTTGAGCATGTATGCTTCTGCTACTTGTTCTAAATCAGACTCCTTCCGCAAATGGCGAAACGATTTGACTCGGTGAGTTTCGCGGCATTCCGACTTCGATGCCCCGGTTGCCGAAATTCGTTTGCCTTTTAATTTCGGGTGATCCCTCTTGAGCATGTATGTTCTGCTACTTGTTCTAAATCAGACTTCTTCCGCAAATGGCGAAACACTTTGACTCGGTGAGTTTTGCAGCATTCCGACTTCGATGCCCCGGTTGCCGAATTTCAGTTTCCTTTGAATTTCGGGTGATCCCTCTTGCGCATGTATGCTTCTGCTACTTGTTCTACGTCAGACTTCTTCCGCAAACGGGGAAACGCTTTAAATCGGTGAATTTCGCGGTATTCCGACTTCGATTCCCCGTTTTCCGAAATTCAGTTGCCTTTGAATTTCGAGTGACCCCTCTAGAGCATGTATGCTTCTGCTACTTGTTCTACATCAGACTTCTTCCGCAAATGGGGAAAAGCTTTGACGCGTTGAGTTTCGCGGAATTCCAACTTCGATGCCCTGGTTGCCGAAACTCATTTGCCTTTTAATTTCGGGTGATCCCTCTTGCGCATGTATGCTTCTGCTACTTGTTCTACGTCAGACGTCTTCCGCAAACGGGGAAACGCCTTCAATCGGTGAATTTCGCGGTATGCCGACTTCGATTCCCCGTTTTCCGAAATTTAGTTGCCTTTGGATTTCGGGTGATCCCTCTTGAGCATGTAAGCTTCTACTACTTGTTCTACATCAGACACATTCCTCAAACGGCGAAACGCTTTGCCATGGTGAGTTTCGCAGCATTCCGACTTCGATGCCCCTGTTGCCGAATTTCAGTTTCCTTTGAATTTCGGGTGATCCCTCTTGAACATGTAAGCTTCTACTACTTGTTCTACATCAGACTTCTTCCGCAAACAGCGAAATGCTTTGACTCGGTGAGTTTCACGGCATTCCGACTTCGATGCCCCGGTTGCCGAAATTAAGTTGCCTTTGAATTTCGGGTGATCCCTCTTAAGCATGTATGCTTCAACTACTTGTTCTACATCGGACTTCTTCGGCAAACGGCGAAACGCTTTAAATCGGTGAGTTTCGCGGCATTCCGACTTCGATTCCCCGGTTGCCAAAATTCAGTTGCATTTGAATTTCGGGTGACCCCTCTTGAGCATGTATGCTTCTGCTACTTTCTCTATATTAGACTTCTTCCGCAAATGGGGAAACGCTTTAAATCGGTGAATTTCGCGGTATTCCGACTTCGATTCCCCGTTTTCCGAAATCTAGTTGCCTTTGGATTTCGGGTGATCCCTCTTGAGCATGTAAGCTTCTACTACTTGTTCTACATCAGACACATTCCTCAAACGGCGAAACGCTTTGCCACGGTGAGTTTCGCGGCATTTCGACTTCGATGCCCCGGTTGCCGAAATTCAGTTGCCTTTGAATTTCGGGTGACCCGTCTTGAGCATGTATGCTTCTGCTACTTGTTCTACATCAGACTTCTTCCGCAAATGGGGAAACACTTTAAATCGGTGAATTTCGCGGTATTCCGACTTCGATTCCCCGTTTTCTGAAATTTAGTTGCCTTTGGATTTCAGGTGATCCCTCTTGAGCATGTAAGCTTCTACTACTTGTTCTACATCAGACACATTCCTCAAACAGCGAAACGCTTTGCCACGGTGAGTTTCGCGGCATTCCGACTTCGATGCCCCGGTTGCCGAAATTCAGTTGCCTTTGAATTTCGGGTGACCCCTCTAGAACATGTATGCTTCTGCTACTTGTTCTACATCAGACTTCTTCCGCAAACAAGAAAAAGCTTTGACTCGGTGAGTTTGGTGGAATTCCAACTTCGATGCCCTGGTTGCCGAAATTCATTTGCCTTTGCATTTCGGGTGATCCCTCTTGAGCATGTATGCTTGTGCTCCTTGTTCTAAATCAGACTCCTTCCGCAAATGGCGAAACGCTTTGACTCGGTGAGTTTCGCGGCATTCCGACTTCGATGCCCCGGTTGCCGAAATTCATTTGCCTTTTAATTTCGGGTGATCCCTCTTGAGCATGTATGTTCTGCTACTTGTTCTAAATCAGACTTCTTCCGCAAATGGCGCAACACTTTGACTCGGTGAGTTTCGTGGCATTCCGACTTCGATGCCCCGGTTGCCGAATTTCAGTTTCCTTTGAATTTCGGGTGATCCCTCTTGCGCATGTATGCTTCTGCTACTTGTTCTACGTCAGAGTTCTTCCGCAAACGGGGAAACGCTTTAAATCGGTAAATTTCGCGCCATTCCGACTTCGATGCCCCGTTTTCCGAAATTTAGTTGCCTTTGGATTTCGGGTGATCCCTCTTGAGCATGTAAGCTTCTGCTACTTGTTCTACATCAGACTTCTTCCGCAAATGGCGAAACGATTTGACTCGGTGAGTGTCGCGGCATTCCCACTTCGATGCCCCGGTTGCCGAAATTCAGTTGCCTTTGAATTTCAGGTGACCCCTCTTGAGCATGTATGCTTCTGCTACTTTCTCTACATTAGACTTCTTCCGCAAACGGGGAAACGCTTTAAATCGGTGAATTTCGCGGTATTCCGACTTCGATGCCCCGGTTGCCGAATTTCAGTTTCCTTTGAATTTCGGGTGATCCCTCTTGAGCATGTAAGCTTCTACTACTTGTTGTACATCAGACACATTCCTCAAACGGCGAAACGCTTTGCCATGGTGAGTTTCGCAGCATTCCGACTTCGATGCCCCGGTTGCCGAATTTCAGTTTCCTTTGAATTTCGGGTGATCCCTCTTGAGCATGTAAGCTTCTACTACTTGTTCTACATCAGACTTCTTCCGCAAACAGCGAAACGCTTTGACTCGGTGAGTTTCACGGCATTCCGACTTCGATGCCCCGGTTGCCGAAATTAAGTTGCCTTTGAATTTCGGGTGATCCCTCTTAAGCATGTATGCTTCAACTACTTGTTCTACATCGGACTTCTTCGGCAAACGGCGAAACGCTTTAAATCGGTGAGTTTCGCGGCATTCCGACTTCGATTCCCCGGTTGCCGAAATTCAGTTGCATTTGAATTTCGGGTGACCCCTCTTGAGCATGTATGCTTCTGCTACTTTCTCTATATTAGACTTCTTCCGCAAATGGGGAAACGCTTTAAATCGGTGAATTTCGCGGTATTCCGACTTCGATTCCCCGTTTTCCGAAATCTAGTTGCCTTTGGATTTCGGGTGATCCCTCTTGAGCATGTAAGCTTCTACTACTTGTTCTACATCAGACACATTCCTCAAACGGCGAAACGCTTTGCCACGGTGAGTTTCGCGGCATTCCGACTTCGATGCCCCGGTTGCCGAAATTCAGTTGCCTTTGAATTTCGGGTGACCCGTCTTGAGCATGTATGCTTCTGCTACTTGTTCTACATCAGACTTCTTCCGCAAATGGGGAAACGCTTTAAATCGGTGAATTTCGCGGTATTCCGACTTCGATTCCCCGTTTTCTGAAATTTAGTTGCCTTTGGATTTCAGGTGATCCCTTTTGAGCATGTAAGCTTCTACTACTTGTTCTACATCAGACACATTCCTCAAACAGCGAAACGCTTTGCCACGGTGAGTTTCGCGGCATTCCGACTTCGATGCTCCGGTTGCCGAAATTCAGTTGCCTTTGAATTTCGGGTGACCCCTCTAGAACATGTATGCTTCTGCTACTTGTTCTACATCAGACTTCTTCCGCAAACAAGAAAAAGCTTTGACTCGGTGAGTTTGGTGGAATTCCAACTTCGATGCCCTGGTTGCCGAAATTCATTTGCCTTTGCATTTCGGGTGATCCCTCTTGAGCATGTATGCTTGTGCTACTTGTTCTAAATCAGACTCCTTCCGCAAATGGCGAAACGCTTTGACTCGGTGAGTTTCGCGGCATTCCGACTTCGATGCCCCGGTTGCCGAAATTCATTTGCCTTTTAATTTCGGGTGATCCCTCTTGAGCATGTATGTTCTGCTACCTGTTCTAAATCAGACTTCTTCCGCAAATGGCGCAACACTTTGACTCGGTGAGTTTCGCGGCATTCCGACTTCGATGCCCCGGTTGCCGAATTTCAGTTTCCTTTGAATTTCGGGTGATCCCTCTTGCGCATGTATGCTTCTGCTACTTGTTCTACGTCAGAGTTCTTCCGCAAACGGGGAAACGCTTTAAATCGGTAAATTTCGCGGCATTCCGACTTCGATGCCCCGTTTTCCGAAATTTAGTTGCCTTTGGATTTCGGGTGATCCCTCTTGAGCATGTAAGCTTCTACTACTTTCTCTACATTAGACTTCTTCCGCAAACGGGGAAACGCTTTAAATCGGTGAATTTCGCGGTTTTCTGACTTCGATTCCCCGTTTTCCGAAATTTAGTTGCCTTTGGATTTCGGGTCATCCCTCTTGAGAATGTAAGCTTCTACTACTTGTTCTACATCAGACACATTCCTCAAACGGCGAAACGCTTTGCCATGGTGAGTTTCGCAGCATTCCGACTTCGATGCCCCGGTTGCCGAATTTCAGTTTCCTTTGAATTTCGGGTGATCCCTCTTGCGCATGTATGCTTCTGCTACTTGTTCTACGTCAGACTTCTTTCGCAAACGGGGAAACGCTTTAAATCGGTGAATTTCGCGGCATTCCGACTTCGATGCCCCATTTTCCGAAATTTAGTTGCCTTTGGATTTCGGGTGATCCCTCTTGAGCATGTAAGCTTCTGCTACTTGTTCTACATCAGACTTCTTCCGCAAATGGCGAAACGATTTGACTCGGTGAGTGTCGCGGCATTCCCACTTCGATGCCCCGGTTGCCGAAATTCAGTTGCCTTTGAATTTCGGGTGACCCCTCTTGAGCATGTATGCTTCTGCTACTTTCTCTACATTAGACTTCTTCCGCAAACGGGGAAACGCTTTAAATCGGTGAATTTCGCGGTATTCCGACTTCGATGCCCCGGTTGCCGAATTTCAGTTTCCTTTGAATTTCGGGTGATCCCTCTTGAGCATGTAAGCTTCTACTACTTGTTGTACATCAGACACATTCCTCAAACGGCGAAACGCTTTGCCATGGTGAGTTTTGCAGCATTCCGACTTCGATGCCCCGGTTGCCGAATTTCAGTTTCCTTTGAATTTCGGGTGATCCCTCTTGAGCATGTAAGCTTCTACTACTTGTTCTACATCAGACTTCTTCCGCAAACAGCGAAACGCTTTGACTCGGTGAGTTTCACGGCATTCCGACTTCGATGCCCCGGTTGCCGAAATTAAGTTGCCTTTGAATTTCGGGTGATCCCTCTTAAGCATGTATGCTTCAACTACTTGTTCTACATCGGACTTCTTCGGCAAACGGCGAAACGCTTTAAATCGGTGAGTTTCGCGGCATTCCGACTTCGATTCCCCGGTTGCCGAAATTCAGTTGCATTTGAATTTCGGGTGACCCCTCTTGAGCATGTATGCTTCTGCTACTTTCTCTATATTAGACTTCTTCCGCAAATGGGGAAACGCTTTAAATCGGTGAATTTCGCGGTATTCCGACTTCGATTCCCCGTTTTCCGAAATCTAGTTGCCTTTGGATTTCGGGTGATCCCTCTTGAGCATGTAAGCTTCTACTACTTGTTCTACATCAGACACATTCCTCAAACGGCGAAACGCTTTGCCACGGTGAGTTTCGCGGCATTCTGACTTCGATGCCCCGGTTACCGAAATTCAGTTGCCTTTGAATTTCGGGTGACCCGTCTTGAGCATGTATGCTTCTGCTACTTGTTCTACATCAGACTTCTTCCGCAAATGGGGAAACGCTTTAAATCGGTGAATTTCGCGGTATTCCGACTTCGATTCCCCGTTTTCTGAAATTTAGTTGCCTTTGGATTTCAGGTGATCCCTCTTGAGCATGTAAGCTTCTACTACTTGTTCTACATCAGACACATTCCTCAAACAGCGAAACGCTTTGCCACGGTGAGTTTCGCGGCATTCCGACTTCGATGCCCCGGTTGCCGAAATTCAGTTGCCTTTGAATTTCGGGTGACCCCTCTAGAACATGTATGCTTCTGCTACTTGTTCTACATCAGACTTCTTCCGCAAACAAGAAAAAGCTTTGACTCGGTGAGTTTGGTGGAATTCCAACTTCGATGCCCTGGTTGCCGAAATTCATTTGCCTTTGCATTTCGGGTGATCCCTCTTGAGCATGTATGCTTGTGCTACTTGTTCTAAATCAGACTCCTTCCGCAAATGGCGAAACGCTTTGACTCGGTGAGTTTCGCGGCATTCCGACTTCGATGCCCCGGTTGCCGAAATTCATTTGCCTTTTAATTTCGGGTGATCCCTCTTGAGCATGTATGTTCTGCTACTTGTTCTAAATCAGACTTCTTCCGCAAATGGCGCAACACTTTGACTCGGTGAGTTTCGCGGCATTCCGACTTCGATGCCCCGGTTGCCGAATTTCAGTTTCCTTTGAATTTCGGGTGATCCCTCTTGCGCATGTATGCTTCTGCTACTTGTTCTACGTCAGAGTTCTTCCGCAAACGGGGAAACGCTTTAAATCGGTAAATTTCGCGGCATTCCGACTTCGATGCCCCGTTTTCCGAAATTTAGTTGCCTTTGGATTTCGGGTGATCCCTCTTGAGCATGTAAGCTTCTACTACTTTCTCTACATTAGACTTCTTCCGCAAACGGGGAAACGCTTTAAATCGGTGAATTTCGCGGTTTTCTGACTTCGATTCCCCGTTTTCCGAAATTTAGTTGCCTTTGGATTTCGGGTCATCCCTCTTGAGAATGTAAGCTTCTACTACTTGTTCTACATCAGACACATTCCTCAAACGGCGAAACGCTTTGCCATGGTGAGTTTCGCAGCATTCCGACTTCGATGCCCCGGTTGCCGAATTTCAGTTTCCTTTGAATTTCGGGTGATCCCTCTTGCGCATGTATGCTTCTGCTACTTGTTCTACGTCAGACTTCTTTCGCAAACGGGGAAACGCTTTAAATCGGTGAATTTCGCGGCATTCCGACTTCGATGCCCCATTTTCCGAAATTTAGTTGCCTTTGGATTTCGGGTGATCCCTCTTGAGCATGTAAGCTTCTGCTACTTGTTCTACATCAGACTTCTTCCGCAAATGGCGAAACGATTTGACTCGGTGAGTGTCGCGGCATTCCCACTTCGATGCCCCGGTTGCCTTTGAATTTCGGGTGACCCGTCTTGAGCATGTATGCTTCTGCTACTTGTTCTACATCAGACTTCTTCCGCAAATGGGGAAACGCTTTAAATCGGTGAATTTCGCGGTATTCCGACTTCGATTCCCCGTTTTCTGAAATTTAGTTGCCTTTGGATTTCAGGTGATCCCTCTTGAGCATGTAAGCTTCTACTACTTGTTCTACATCAGACACATTCCTCAAACAGCGAAACGCTTTGCCACGGTGAGTTTCGCGGCATTCCGACTTCGATGCCCCGGTTGCCGAAATTCAGTTGCCTTTGAATTTCGGGTGACCCCTCTAGAGCATGTATGCTTCTGCTACTTGTTCTACATCAGACTTCTTCCGCAAATGGGGAAACGCTTTAAATCGGTGAATTTCGCGGTATTCCGACTTCGATTCCCCGTTTTCTGAAATTTAGTTGCCTTTGGATTTCAGGTGATCCCTCTTGAGCATGTAAGCTTCTACTACTTGTTCTACATCAGACACATTCCTCAAACGGCGAAACGCTTTGCCATGGTGAGTTTCGCAGCATTCCGACTTCGATGCCCCGGTTGCCGAATTTCAGTTTCCTTTGAATTTCGGGTGATCCCTCTTGCGCATGTATGCTTCTGCTACTTGTTCTACGTCAGACTTCTTTCGCAAACGGGGAAACGCTTTAAATCGGTGAATTTCGCGGCATTCCGACTTCGATGCCCCATTTTCCGAAATTTAGTTGCCTTTGGATTTCGGGTGATCCCTCTTGAGCATGTAAGCTTCTGCTACTTGTTCTACATCAGACTTCTTCCGCAAATGGCGAAACGATTTGACTCGGTGAGTGTCGCGGCATTCCCACTTCGATGCCCCGGTTGCCGAAATTCAGTTGCCTTTGAATTTCGGGTGACCCCTCTTGAGCATGTATGCTTCTGCTACTTTCTCTACATTAGACTTCTTCCGCAAACGGGGAAACGCTTTAAATCGGTGAATTTCGCGGTATTCCGACTTCGATGCCCCGGTTGCCGAATTTCAGTTTCCTTTGAATTTCGGGTGATCCCTCTTGAGCATGTAAGCTTCTACTACTTGTTCTACATCAGACACATTCCTCAAACGGCGAAACGCTTTGCCATGGTGAGTTTCGCAGCATTCCGACTTCGATGCCCCGGTTGCCGAATTTCAGTTTCCTTTGAATTTCGGGTGATCCCTCTTGCGCATGTATGCTTCTGCTACTTGTTCTACGTCAGACTTCTTTCGCAAACGGGGAAACGCTTTAAATCGGTGAATTTCGCGGCATTCCGACTTCGATGCCCCATTTTCCGAAATTTAGTTGCCTTTGGATTTCGGGTGATCCCTCTTGAGCATGTAAGCTTCTGCTACTTGTTCTACATCAGACTTCTTCCGCAAATGGCGAAACGATTTGACTCGGTGAGTGTCGCGGCATTCCCACTTCGATGCCCCGGTTGCCGAAATTCAGTTGCCTTTGAATTTCGGGTGACCCCTCTTGAGCATGTATGCTTCTGCTACTTTCTCTACATTAGACTTCTTCCGCAAACGGGGAAACGCTTTAAATCGGTGAATTTCGCGGTATTCCGACTTCGATGCCCCGGTTGCCGAATTTCAGTTTCCTTTGAATTTCGGGTGATCCCTCTTGAGCATGTAAGCTTCTACTACTTGTTGTACATCAGACACATTCCTCAAACGGCGAAACGCTTTGCCATGGTGAGTTTCGCAGCATTCCGACTTCGATGCCCCGGTTGCCGAATTTCAGTTTCCTTTGAATTTCGGGTGATCCCTCTTGAGCATGTAAGCTTCTACTACTTGTTCTACATCAGACTTCTTCCGCAAACAGCGAAACGCTTTGACTCGGTGAGTTTCACGGCATTCCGACTTCGATGCCCCGGTTGCCGAAATTAAGTTGCCTTTGAATTTCGGGTGATCCCTCTTAAGCATGTATGCTTCAACTACTTGTTCTACATCGGACTTCTTCGGCAAACGGCGAAACGCTTTAAATCGGTGAGTTTCGCGGCATTCCGACTTCGATTCCCCGGTTGCCGAAATTCAGTTGCATTTGAATTTCGGGTGACCCCTCTTGAGCATGTAT
This sequence comes from Populus davidiana, assembly GCA_030145905.1. Taxonomy (NCBI): domain Eukaryota; kingdom Viridiplantae; phylum Streptophyta; class Magnoliopsida; order Malpighiales; family Salicaceae; genus Populus; species Populus davidiana. Next base: position 1,715,565 of record JAMQGN010000001.1, on the reverse strand, counting down.
GCTTCTGCTACTATCTCTATATTAGACTTCTTCCGCAAATGGGGAAACGCTTTAAATCGGTGAATTTCGCGGTATTCCGACTTCGATTCCCCGTTTTCCGAAATCTAGTTGCCTTTGGATTTCGGGTGATCCCTCTTGAGCATGTAAGCTTCTACTACTTGTTCTACATCAGACACATTCCTCAAACGGCGAAACGCTTTGCCACGGTGAGTTTCGCGGCATTCCGACTTCGATGCCCCGGTTGCCGAAATTCAGTTGCCTTTGAATTTCGGGTGACCCGTCTTGAGCATGTATGCTTCTGCTACTTGTTCTACATCAGACTTCTTCCGCAAATGGGGAAACGCTTTAAATCGGTGAATTTCGCGGTATTCCGACTTCGATTCCCCGTTTTCTGAAATTTAGTTGCCTTTGGATTTCAGGTGATCCCTCTTGAGCATGTAAGCTTCTACTACTTGTTCTACATCAGACACATTCCTCAAACGGCGAAACGCTTTGCCATGGTGAGTTTCGCAGCATTCCGACTTCGATGCCCCGGTTGCCGAATTTCAGTTTCCTTTGAATTTCGGGTGATCCCTCTTGCGCATGTATGCTTCTGCTACTTGTTCTACGTCAGACTTCTTTCGCAAACGGGGAAACGCTTTAAATCGGTGAATTTCGCGGCATTCCGACTTCGATGCCCCATTTTCCGAAATTTAGTTGCCTTTGGATTTCGGGTGATCCCTCTTGAGCATGTAAGCTTCTGCTACTTGTTCTACATCAGACTTCTTCCGCAAATGGCGAAACGATTTGACTCGGTGAGTGTCGCGGCATTCCCACTTCGATGCCCCGGTTGCCGAAATTCAGTTGCCTTTGAATTTCGGGTGACCCCTCTTGAGCATGTATGCTTCTGCTACTTTCTCTACATTAGACTTCTTCCGCAAACGGGGAAACGCTTTAAATCGGTGAATTTCGCGGTATTCCGACTTCGATGCCCCGGTTGCCGAATTTCAGTTTCCTTTGAATTTCGGGTGATCCCTCTTGAGCATGTAAGCTTCTACTACTTGTTCTACATCAGACACATTCCTCAAACGGCGAAACGCTTTGCCATGGTGAGTTTCGCAGCATTCCGACTTCGATGCCCCGGTTGCCGAATTTCAGTTTCCTTTGAATTTCGGGTGATCCCTCTTGCGCATGTATGCTTCTGCTACTTGTTCTACGTCAGACTTCTTTCGCAAACGGGGAAACGCTTTAAATCGGTGAATTTCGCGGCATTCCGACTTCGATGCCCCATTTTCCGAAATTTAGTTGCCTTTGGATTTCGGGTGATCCCTCTTGAGCATGTAAGCTTCTGCTACTTGTTCTACATCAGACTTCTTCCGCAAATGGCGAAACGATTTGACTCGGTGAGTGTCGCGGCATTCCCACTTCGATGCCCCGGTTGCCGAAATTCAGTTGCCTTTGAATTTCGGGTGACCCCTCTTGAGCATGTATGCTTCTGCTACTTTCTCTACATTAGACTTCTTCCGCAAACGGGGAAACGCTTTAAATCGGTGAATTTCGCGGTATTCCGACTTCGATGCCCCGGTTGCCGAATTTCAGTTTCCTTTGAATTTCGGGTGATCCCTCTTGAGCATGTAAGCTTCTACTACTTGTTGTACATCAGACACATTCCTCAAACGGCGAAACGCTTTGCCATGGTGAGTTTCGCAGCATTCCGACTTCGATGCCCCGGTTGCCGAATTTCAGTTTCCTTTGAATTTCGGGTGATCCCTCTTGAGCATGTAAGCTTCTACTACTTGTTCTACATCAGACTTCTTCCGCAAACAGCGAAACGCTTTGACTCGGTGAGTTTCACGGCATTCCGACTTCGATGCCCCGGTTGCCGAAATTAAGTTGCCTTTGAATTTCGGGTGATCCCTCTTAAGCATGTATGCTTCAACTACTTGTTCTACATCGGACTTCTTCGGCAAACGGCGAAACGCTTTAAATCGGTGAGTTTCGCGGCATTCCGACTTCGATTCCCCGGTTGCCGAAATTCAGTTGCATTTGAATTTCGGGTGACCCCTCTTGAGCATGTATGCTTCTGCTACTATCTCTATATTAGACTTCTTCCGCAAATGGGGAAACGCTTTAAATCGGTGAATTTCGCGGTATTCCGACTTCGATTCCCCGTTTTCCGAAATCTAGTTGCCTTTGGATTTCGGGTGATCCCTCTTGAGCATGTAAGCTTCTACTACTTGTTCTACATCAGACACATTCCTCAAACGGCGAAACGCTTTGCCACGGTGAGTTTCGCGGCATTCCGACTTCGATGCCCCGGTTGCCGAAATTCAGTTGCCTTTGAATTTCGGGTGACCCGTCTTGAGCATGTATGCTTCTGCTACTTGTTCTACATCAGACTTCTTCCGCAAATGGGGAAACGCTTTAAATCGGTGAATTTCGCGGTATTCCGACTTCGATTCCCCGTTTTCTGAAATTTAGTTGCCTTTGGATTTCAGGTGATCCCTCTTGAGCATGTAAGCTTCTACTACTTGTTCTACATCAGACACATTCCTCAAACAGCGAAACGCTTTGCCACGGTGAGTTTCGCGGCATTCCGACTTCGATGCCCCGGTTGCCGAAATTCAGTTGCCTTTGAATTTCGGGTGACCCCTCTAGAGCATGTATGCTTCTGCTACTTGTTCTACATCAGACTTCTTCCGCAAATGGGGAAACGCTTTAAATCGGTGAATTTCGCGGTATTCCGACTTCGATTCCCCGTTTTCTGAAATTTAGTTGCCTTTGGATTTCAGGTGATCCCTCTTGAGCATGTAAGCTTCTACTACTTGTTCTACATCAGACACATTCCTCAAACAGCGAAACGCTTTGCCACGGTGAGTTTCGCGGCATTCCGACTTCGATGCCCCGGTTGCCGAAATTCAGTTGCCTTTGAATTTCGGGTGACCCCTCTAGAACATGTATGCTTCTGCTACTTGTTCTACATCAGACTTCTTCCGCAAACAAGAAAAAGCTTTGACTCGGTGAGTTTGGTGGAATTCCAACTTCGATGCCCTGGTTGCCGAAATTCATTTGCCTTTGCATTTCGGGTGATCCCTCTTGAGCATGTATGCTTGTGCTACTTGTTCTAAATCAGACTCCTTCCGCAAATGGCGAAACGCTTTGACTCGGTGAGTTTCGCGGCATTCCGACTTCGATGCCCCGGTTGTCGAATTTCAGTTTCCTTTGAATTTCGGGTGATCCCTCTTGCGCATGTATGCTTCTGCTACTTGTTCTACGTCAGACTTCTTCCGCAAACGGGGAAACGCTTTAAATCGGTAAATTTCGCGGCATTCCGACTTCGATGCCCCGTTTTCCGAAATTTAGTTGCCTTTGGATTTCGGGTGATCCCTCTTGAGCATGTAAGCTTCTACTACTTTCTCTACTTTAGACTTCTTCCGCAAACGGGGAAACGCTTTAAATCGGTGAATTTCGCGGTTTTCTGACTTCGATTCCCCGTTTTCCGAAATTTAGTTGCCTTTGGATTTCGGGTGATCCCTCTTGAGAATGTAAGCTTCTACTACTTGTTCTACATCAGACACATTCCTCAAACGGCAAAACGCTTTGCCACGGTGAGTTTCGCGGCATTCCAACTTCGATGCCCCGGTTGCCGAAATTTAGTTGGCTTTGTATTTCGGGTGACCCCTCTAGAGCATGTATGCTTCTGCTACTTGTTCTACATCAGACTTCTTCCGCAAACGGGGAAAAGCTTTGACGCGGTGAGTTTCGCGGAATTCCAACTTCGATGCCTTGGTTGCCGAAATTCATTTGCCTTTTAATTTCGGGTGATCCCTCTTGCACATGTATGCTTCTGCTACTTGTTCTACGTCAGACTTCTTCCGCAAACGGGGAAACGCTTTCAATCGGTGAATTTCGCGGTATGCCGACTTTGATTCCCCGTTTTCTGAAATTTAGTTGCCTTTGGATTTCGGGTGATCCCTCTTGAGCATGTAAGCTTGTACTACTTGTTCTACATCAGACACATTCCTCAAACGGCGAAACGCTTTGCCATGGTGAGTTTCGCAGCATTCCCACTTCGATGCCCCGGTTGCCGAAATTCAGTTGCCTTTGAATTTCGGGTGACCCCTCTTGAGCATGTATGCTTCTGCTACTTTCTCTACATTAGACTTCTTCCGCAAACGGGGAAACGCTTTAAATCGGTGAATTTCGCGGTATTCCGACTTCGATGCCCCGGTTGCCGAATTTCAGTTTCCTTTGAATTTCGGGTGATCCCTCTTGAGCATGTAAGCTTCTACTACTTGTTGTACATCAGACACATTCCTCAAACGGCGAAACGCTTTGCCATGGTGAGTTTCGCAGCATTCCGACTTCGATGCCCCGGTTGCCGAATTTCAGTTTCCTTTGAATTTCGGGTGATCCCTCTTGAGCATGTAAGCTTCTACTACTTGTTCTACATCAGACTTCTTCCGCAAACAGCGAAACGCTTTGACTCGGTGAGTTTCACGGCATTCCGACTTCGATGCCCCGGTTGCCGAAATTAAGTTGCCTTTGAATTTCGGGTGATCCCTCTTAAGCATGTATGCTTCAACTACTTGTTCTACATCGGACTTCTTCGGCAAACGGCGAAACGCTTTAAATCGGTGAGTTTCGCGGCATTCCGACTTCGATTCCCCGGTTGCCGAAATTCAGTTGCATTTGAATTTCGGGTGACCCCTCTTGAGCATGTATGCTTCTGCTACTATCTCTATATTAGACTTCTTCCGCAAATGGGGAAACGCTTTAAATCGGTGAATTTCGCGGTATTCCGACTTCGATTCCCCGTTTTCCGAAATCTAGTTGCCTTTGGATTTCGGGTGATCCCTCTTGAGCATGTAAGCTTCTACTACTTGTTCTACATCAGACACATTCCTCAAACGGCGAAACGCTTTGCCACGGTGAGTTTCGCGGCATTCCGACTTCGATGCCCCGGTTGCCGAAATTCAGTTGCCTTTGAATTTCGGGTGACCCGTCTTGAGCATGTATGCTTCTGCTACTTGTTCTACATCAGACTTCTTCCGCAAATGGGGAAACGCTTTAAATCGGTGAATTTCGCGGTATTCCGACTTCGATTCCCCGTTTTCTGAAATTTAGTTGCCTTTGGATTTCAGGTGATCCCTCTTGAGCATGTAAGCTTCTACTACTTGTTCTACATCAGACACATTCCTCAAACAGCGAAACGCTTTGCCACGGTGAGTTTCGCGGCATTCCGACTTCGATGCCCCGGTTGCCGAAATTCAGTTGCCTTTGAATTTCGGGTGACCCCTCTAGAACATGTATGCTTCTGCTACTTGTTCTACATCAGACTTCTTCCGCAAACAAGAAAAAGCTTTGACTCGGTGAGTTTGGTGGAATTCCAACTTCGATGCCCTGGTTGCCGAAATTCATTTGCCTTTGCATTTCGGGTGATCCCTCTTGAGCATGTATGCTTGTGCTACTTGTTCTAAATCAGACTCCTTCCGCAAATGGCGAAACGCTTTGACTCGGTGAGTTTCGCGGCATTCCGACTTCGATGCCCCGGTTGCCGAAATTCATTTGCCTTTTAATTTCGGGTGATCCCTCTTGAGCATGTATGTTCTGCTACTTGTTCTAAATCAGACTTCTTCCGCAAATGGCGCAACACTTTGACTCGGTGAGTTTCGCGGCATTCCGACTTCGATGCCCCGGTTGTCGAATTTCAGTTTCCTTTGAATTTCGGGTGATCCCTCTTGCGCATGTATGCTTCTGCTACTTGTTCTACGTCAGACTTCTTCTGCAAACGGGGAAACGCTTTAAATCGGTAAATTTCGCGGCATTCCGACTTCGATGCCCCGTTTTCCGAAATTTAGTTGCCTTTGGATTTCGGGTGATCCCTCTTGAGCATGTAAGCTTCTACTACTTTCTCTACTTTAGACTTCTTCCGCAAACGGGGAAACGCTTTAAATCGGTGAATTTCGCGGTTTTCTGACTTCGATTCCCCGTTTTCCGAAATTTAGTTGCCTTTGGATTTCGGGTGATCCCTCTTGAGAATGTAAGCTTCTACTACTTGTTCTACATCAGACACATTCCTCAAACGGCAAAACGCTTTGCCACGGTGAGTTTCGCGGCATTCCAACTTCGATGCCCCGGTTGCCGAAATTTAGTTGGCTTTGTATTTCGGGTGACCCCTCTAGAGCATGTATGCTTCTGCTACTTGTTCTACATCAGACTTCTTCCGCAAACGGGGAAAAGCTTTGACGCGGTGAGTTTCGCGGAATTCCAACTTCGATGCCTTGGTTGCCGAAATTCATTTGCCTTTTAATTTCGGGTGATCCCTCTTGCACATGTATGCTTCTGCTACTTGTTCTACGTCAGACTTCTTCCGCAAACGGGGAAACGCTTTCAATCGGTGAATTTCGCGGTATGCCGACTTTGATTCCCCGTTTTCTGAAATTTAGTTGCCTTTGGATTTCGGGTGATCCCTCTTGAGCATGTAAGCTTGTACTACTTGTTCTACATCAGACACATTCCTCAAACGGCGAAACGCTTTGCCATGGTGAGTTTCGCAGCATTCCCACTTCGATGCCCCGGTTGCCGAAATTCAGTTGCCTTTGAATTTCGGGTGACCCCTCTTGAGCATGTATGCTTCTGCTACTTTCTCTACATTAGACTTCTTCCGCAAACGGGGAAACGCTTTAAATCGGTGAATTTCGCGGTATTCCGACTTCGATGCCCCGGTTGCCGAATTTCAGTTTCCTTTGAATTTCGGGTGATCCCTCTTGAGCATGTAAGCTTCTACTACTTGTTGTACATCAGACACATTCCTCAAACGGCGAAACGCTTTGCCATGGTGAGTTTCGCAGCATTCCGACTTCGATGCCCCGGTTGCCGAATTTCAGTTTCCTTTGAATTTCGGGTGATCCCTCTTGAGCATGTAAGCTTCTACTACTTGTTCTACATCAGACTTCTTCCGCAAACAGCGAAACGCTTTGACTCGGTGAGTTTCACGGCATTCCGACTTCGATGCCCCGGTTGCCGAAATTAAGTTGCCTTTGAATTTCGGGTGATCCCTCTTAAGCATGTATGCTTCAACTACTTGTTCTACATCGGACTTCTTCGGCAAACGGCGAAACGCTTTAAATCGGTGAGTTTCGCGGCATTCCGACTTCGATTCCCCGGTTGCCGAAATTCAGTTGCATTTGAATTTCGGGTGACCCCTCTTGAGCATGTATGCTTCTGCTACTATCTCTATATTAGACTTCTTCCGCAAATGGGGAAACGCTTTAAATCGGTGAATTTCGCGGTATTCCGACTTCGATTCCCCGTTTTCCGAAATCTAGTTGCCTTTGGATTTCGGGTGATCCCTCTTGAGCATGTAAGCTTCTACTACTTGTTCTACATCAGACACATTCCTCAAACGGCGAAACGCTTTGCCACGGTGAGTTTCGCGGCATTCCGACTTCGATGCCCCGGTTGCCGAAATTCAGTTGCCTTTGAATTTCGGGTGACCCGTCTTGAGCATGTATGCTTCTGCTACTTGTTCTACATCAGACTTCTTCCGCAAATGGGGAAACGCTTTAAATCGGTGAATTTCGCGGTATTCCGACTTCGATTCCCCGTTTTCTGAAATTTAGTTGCCTTTGGATTTCAGGTGATCCCTCTTGAGCATGTAAGCTTCTACTACTTGTTCTACATCAGACACATTCCTCAAACAGCGAAACGCTTTGCCACGGTGAGTTTCGCGGCATTCCGACTTCGATGCCCCGGTTGCCGAAATTCAGTTGCCTTTGAATTTCGGGTGACCCCTCTAGAACATGTATGCTTCTGCTACTTGTTCTACATCAGACTTCTTCCGCAAACAAGAAAAAGCTTTGACTCGGTGAGTTTGGTGGAATTCCAACTTCGATGCCCTGGTTGCCGAAATTCATTTGCCTTTGCATTTCGGGTGATCCCTCTTGAGCATGTATGCTTGTGCTACTTGTTCTAAATCAGACTCCTTCCGCAAATGGCGAAACGCTTTGACTCGGTGAGTTTCGCGGCATTCCGACTTCGATGCCCCAGTTGCCGAAATTCATTTGCCTTTTAATTTCGGGTGATCCCTCTTGAGCATGTATGTTCTGCTACTTGTTCTAAATCAGACTTCTTCCGCAAATGGCGCAACACTTTGACTCGGTGAGTTTCGCGGCATTCCGACTTCGATGCCCCGGTTGTCGAATTTCAGTTTCCTTTGAATTTCGGGTGATCCCTCTTGCGCATGTATGCTTCTGCTACTTGTTCTACGTCAGACTTCTTCTGCAAACGGGGAAACGCTTTAAATCGGTAAATTTCGCGGCATTCCGACTTCGATGCCCCGTTTTCCGAAATTTAGTTGCCTTTGGATTTCGGGTGATCCCTCTTGAGCATGTAAGCTTCTACTACTTTCTCTACTTTAGACTTCTTCCGCAAACGGGGAAACGCTTTAAATCGGTGAATTTCGCGGTTTTCTGACTTCGATTCCCCGTTTTCCGAAATTTAGTTGCCTTTGGATTTCGGGTGATCCCTCTTGAGAATGTAAGCTTCTACTACTTGTTCTACATCAGACACATTCCTCAAACGGCAAAACGCTTTGCCACGGTGAGTTTCGCGGCATTCCAACTTCGATGCCCCGGTTGCCGAAATTTAGTTGGCTTTGTATTTCGGGTGACCCCTCTAGAGCATGTATGCTTCTGCTACTTGTTCTACATCAGACTTCTTCCGCAAACGGGGAAAAGCTTTGACGCGGTGAGTTTCGCGGAATTCCAACTTCGATGCCTTGGTTGCCGAAATTCATTTGCCTTTTAATTTCGGGTGATCCCTCTTGCACATGTATGCTTCTGCTACTTGTTCTACGTCAGACTTCTTCCGCAAACGGGGAAACGCTTTCAATCGGTGAATTTCGCGGTATGCCGACTTTGATTCCCCGTTTTCTGAAATTTAGTTGCCTTTGGATTTCGGGTGATCCCTCTTGAGCATGTAAGCTTGTACTACTTGTTCTACATCAGACACATTCCTCAAACGGCGAAACGCTTTGCCATGGTGAGTTTCGCAGCATTCCGATTTCGATGCCCCGGTTGCCGAATTTCAGTTTCCTTTGAATTTCGGGTGATCCCTCTTGCGCATGTATGCTTCTGCTACTTGTTCTACGTCAGACTTCTTTCGCAAACCGGGAAACGCTTTAAATCGGTGAATTTCGCGGCATTCCGACTTCGATGCCCCATTTTCCGAAATTTAGTTGCCTTTGGATTTCGGGTGATCCCTCTTGAGCATGTAAGCTTCTACTACTTTCTCTACATTAGACTTCTTCTGCAAACGGGGAAACGCTTTAAATCGGTGAATTTCGCGGCATTCCGACTTCGATGCCCCATTTTCCGAAATTTAGTTGCCTTTGGATTTCGGGTGATCCCTCTTGAGCATGTAAGCTTCTGCTACTTGTTCTACATCAGACTTCTTCCGCAAATGGCGAAACGATTTGACTCGGTGAGTGTCGCGGCATTCCCACTTCGATGCCCCGGTTGCCGAAATTCAGTTGCCTTTGAATTTCGGGTGACCCCTCTTGAGCATGTATGCTTCTGCTACTTTCTCTACATTAGACTTCTTCTGCAAACGGGGAAACGCTTTAAATCGGTGAATTTCGCGGTATTCCGACTTTGATGCCCCGGTTGCCGAATTTCAGTTTCCTTTGAATTTCGGGTGATCCCTCTTGAGCATGTATGCTTCTACTACTTGTTCTACATCAGACTTCTTCCGCAAACAGCGAAACGCTTTGACTCGGTGAGTTTCACGGCATTCCGACTTCGATGCCCCGGTTGCCGAAATTAAGTTGCCTTTGAATTTCGGGTGATCCCTCTTAAGCATGTATGCTTCAACTACTTGTTCTACATCGGACTTCTTCGGCAAACGGCGAAACGCTTTGCATCGGTGAGTTTCGCGGCATTCCGACTTCGATGCCCCGGTTGCCGAAATTAAGTTGCCTTTGAATTTCGGGTGATCCCTCTTAAGCATGTATGCTTCAACTACTTGTTCTACATCGGACTTCTTCGGCAAACGGCGAAACGCTTTGCATCGGTGAGTTTCGCGGCATTCCGACTTCGATTCCCCGGTTTGCCGAAATTTAGTTGCCTTTGGATTTCGGGTGATCCCTCTTGAGCATGTAAGCTTCTACTACTTTCTCTACATTAGACTTCTTCAGCAAACGGGGAAACGCTTTAAATCGGTGAATTTCGCGGTTTTCTGACTTCGATTCCCCGTTTTCCGAAATTTAGTTGCCTTTGGATTTCGGGTGATCCCTCTTGAGAATGTAAGCTTCTACTACTTGTTCTACATCAGACACATTCCTCAAACGGCGAAACGCTTTGCCACGGTGAGTTTCGCGGCATTCCGACTTCGATGCCCCGGGTGCCGAAATTCTTTTGCCTTTTAATTTCGGGTGATCCCTCTTTTGCATGTATGATTCTGCTACTTGTTCTACCTCAGACTTCTTCCGCAAACGGGGAAACGCTTTCAATCGGTGAATTTCGCGGTATGCCGACTTCGATTCCCCGTTTTTCGAAATTTAGTTGCCTTTGGATTTCGGGTGATCCCTCTTGAGCATGTAAGCTTCTACTACTTGTTCTACATCAGACACATTCCTCAAACGGGGAAACGCTTTGCCATGGTGAGTTTCGCAGCATTCCGACTTCGATGCCCCGGTTGCCGAATTTCAGTTTCCTTTGAATTTCGGGTGATCCCTCTTGCGCATGTATACTTCTGCTACTTGTTCTACGTCAGACTTCTTCCGCAAACGGGGAAACGCTTTAAATCGATGAATTTCGCGGCATTCCGACTTCGATGCCCCGTTTTCCGAAATTTAGTTGCCTTTGGATTTCGGGTGATCCCTCTTGAGCATGTAAGCTTCTACTACTTTCTCTACATTAGACTTCTTCCGCAAACGGGGAAACGCTTTAAATCGGTGAATTTCGCGGTTTTCTGACTTCGATTCCCCGTTTTCCGAAATTTAGTTGCCTTTGGATTTCAGTTGATCCCTCTTGAGCATGTAAGCTTCTACTACTTGTTCTACATCAGACACATTCCTCAAACGGCGAAACGCTTTGCCACGGTGAGTTTCGCGGCATTCCGACTTCGATGCCCCGGTTGCAGAAATTCAGTTGCCTTTGAATTTCGGGTGACCCCTCTAGAGCATGTATGCTTCTGCTACTTGTTCTACATCAGACTTCTTCCACAAACAAGAAAAAGCTTTGACTCGGTGAGTTTGGTGGAATTCCAACTTCGATGCCCTGGTTCCCGAAATTCATTTGCCTTTGCATTTCGGGTGATCCCTCTTGAGCATGTATGCTTGTGCTACTTGTTCTAACTCAGACTCCTTCCGCAAATGGCGAAACCCTTTGACTCGGTGAGTTTCGCGGCATTCCGACTTCGGTGCCCCGGTTGCCGAAATTCATTTGCCTTTTAATTTCGGGTGATCCCTCTTGAGCATGTATGTTCTGCTACTTGTTCTAAATCAGACTTCTTCCGCAAATGGCGAAACACTTTGACTCGGTGAGTTTCGCGGCATTCCAACTTCGATGCCCCGGTTGCCGAATTTCAGTTTCCTTTGAATTTCGGGTGATCCCTCTTGCGCATGTATGCTTCTGCTACTTGTTCTACGTCAGACTTCTTCCGCAAACAGGGAAAAGCTTTGACGCGGTGAGTTTCGCGGAATTCCAACTTCGATGCCCTGGTTGCCGAAATTCATTTGCCTTTTAATTTCGGGTGATCCCTCTTGCGCATGTATGCTTCTGCGACTTGTTCTACGTCAGACTTCTTCCGCAAACGGGGAAACGCTTTCAATCGGTGAATTTCGCGGTATGCCGACTTCGATTCCCCGTATTCCGAAATTTAGTTGCCTTTGGATTTCGGGTGATCCCTCTTGAGCATGTAAGCTTCTACTACTTGTTCTACATCAGACACATTCCTCAAACGGCGAAACGCTTTGCCATGGTGAGTTTCGCGGCATTCTGACTTCGATGCCCCGGTTGCCGAAATTCAGTTGCCTTTGAATTTCAGGTGACCCCTCTTGAGCATGTATGCTTCTGCTACTTGTTCTACATCAGACTTCTTCCGCAAACGGGGAAACGCTTTAAATCGGTGAATTTCGCGGTATTCCGACTTCGATTCCCCGTTTTCCGAAATTTAGTTGCCTTTGGATTTCGGGTGATCCCTCTTGAGCATGTAAGCTTCTACTACTTGTTCTACATCAGACAAATTCCTCAAACGGCGAAACGCTTTGCCACGGTGAGTTTCGCGGCATTCCGACTTCGATGCCCCGATTGCTGAAATTCAGTTGCCTTTGAATTTCGGGTTTCCCCTCTTGAGCATGTATGCTTCGGCTACTTGTTCTACATCAAACTTCTTCCGCAAACGGGGAAACGCTTTGACTCGGTGAATTTCGCAGCATTCCGACTTCGATTCCCCGTTTGCCGAAATTCAGTTGCCTTTGGCTTTTCGGGTGATCCCTTTTGAGCATGTATGCTTGTGCTACTTGTTCTAAATCAGACTTCTTCCGCAAATGGCGAAACACTTTGACTCGGTGAGTTTCGCGGCATTCCAACTTCGATGCCCCGTTTTCCGAAATTTAGTTGCCATTGGATTTCGGGTGATCCCTCTTGCGCATGTATGCTTCTGCTACTTGTTCTACGTCAGACTTCGGCATTCCGACTTCGATGCCCCGGTTGACGAAATTCAGTTGCCTTTGAATTTCGGGTGACCCCTCTAGAGCATGTATGCTTCTGCTACTTGTTCTACATCAGACTTCTTCCGCAAACGAGGAAAAGCTTTGACGCGGTGAGTTTCGCGGAATTCCAACTTCGATGCCCTGGTTGCCGAAATTCATTTGCCTTTTAATTTCGGGTGATCCCTCTTGCGCATGTATGCTTCTGCTACTTGTTCTACGTCAGACTTCTTCCGCAAATGGGGAAACGCTTTCAATCGGTGAATTTCGCGGGATGCCGACTTCGATTCCTCGTTTTCCGAAATTTAGTTGCCTTTGGATTTCGGGTGATCCCTCTTGAGCATGTAAGCTTCTACTACTTGTTCTACATCTGACACATTCCTCAAACGGCGAAACGCTTTGCCATGGTGAGTTTCATAGCATTCCGAGTTCGATTCCCCGGTTGCCGAAATTCAGTTGCCTTTGAATTTAGGGTGACCCCTCTTGAGCATGTATGCTTCTGCTACTTGTTCTACATCAGACTTCTTCCGCAAAGGGGGAAACGCTTTAAATCGGTGAATTTCGCGGTATTCCGACTTCGATTCCCCGTTTTCCGAAATTTAGTTGCCTTTGGATTTCGGGTGATCCCTCTTGAGCATGTAAGCTTCTACTACTTGTTCTAAATCATACACAATTCTCAAACGGCGAAACGCTTTGCCACGGTGAGTTTCGCGGCATTCCGACTTCGATGCCCCGGTTGCTGAAATTCAGTTGCCTTTGAATTTCGGGTGACCCCTCTTGAGCATGTATGCTTCGGCTACTTGTTCTACATCAGACTTCTTCCGCAAACGGGGAAACGCTTTGACTCGGTGAATTTCGCAGCATTCCAACTTCGATTCCCCGTTTGCCGAAATTCAGTTGCCTTTGGCTTTTCGGGTGATCCCTTTTGAGCATGTATGCTTGTGCTACTTGTTCTAAATCAGACTTCTTCCGCAAATGGCGAAACACTTTGACTCGGTGAGTTTCGCGGCATTCCGACTTCGATGCCCCGTTTTCCGAAATTTAGTTGCCTTTGGATTTCGGGTGATCCCTCTTGAGCATGTAAGCTTCTACTACTTTCTCTACATTAGACTTCTTCCGCAAACGGGGAAACGCTTTAAATCGGTGAATTTCGCGGTTTCTGACTTCGATTCCCCGTTTTCCAAAATTTAGTTGCCTTTGGATTTCGGGTGATCCCTCTTGAGAATGTAAGGTTCTACTACTTGTTCTACATCAGACACATTCCTCAAACGGCGAAACGCTTTGCCATGGTGAGTTTCGCGGCATTCCGACCTCGATGCCCCGGTTGCCGAAATTCAGTTGCCTTTGAATTTCGGGTGACCCCTCTTGAGCATGTATGCTTCTGCTACTTGTTCTACATCAGACTTCTTCCGCAAACGGGGAAAAGCTTTGACGCGGTGAGTTTCGCTGAATTCCAACTTCGATGCCCTGGTTGGCGAAATTCATTTGCCTTTTAATTTCGGGTGATCCCTCTTGCGCATGTATGCTTCTGCTACTTGTTCTACGTCAGACTTCTTCCGCAAACGGGGAAACGCTTTCAATCGGTGAATTTCGCGGTATGCCGACTTCGATTCCCCGTTTTCCGAAATTTAGTTGCCTTTGGATTTCGGGTGATCCCGCTTGAGCGTGTAAGCTTCTACTACTTGTTCTATGATTGTGCATCAAAAGTATCATTAAGTCTTTTATTTTACATATGTATTTATTGTTTTTATTTGAATTTTTTATAATAAGTGATGTGCTTTTTAGTAATGAAGTTTCTTTTAATGTTTCGATAGGTTTTTGGAGCTTAAATGAATTATTTCAGAAAATTCAACGTCGGAATTCGGAACAAAGAATTGAAGAGAAATTTAGTTGAAGATTGAAGCAAATCTTGGTTCAAATAAGTGCTCCAAATTTGCCCAAAAAATCAATTATATTCCAATTCTAGAAAAGAATATCATATGATCCATTTCAAGCCCAAACTTACCTTATGTTGTGTGCAAACTTCAACCATCAAACACTCAAGGTTTCAATGTCAATCTTAGCCCAAATAATAGGTACAATTGTAAACTTATTTGATGTTTAAATCCAGCCCCAAATCAGCCCCCAAATCAGCCTCCAAATCAGCCCAAGCACAATCCATGATCTTACATGTCCACACAACAAATAATATTTGATTTATTTTGGGCAATTAATTGATTCAAGAGGGCAAGCACATGGATGGAAAGCTGGAGGGGACATTGTGACATTATTTTGGGTCAAAAAGAAGAAAGAAACAGCTCATAAAGGAGGAAGAAAAACGTGCACCAAAGTGTTCTCCAAGCTGACCTGATTTAATTTTCCAGAACATCTTTCGGTGTTTTGCCCATAACTTTTGACTCAGATGTCCAAATGAGCTGTTCTTTAATGATCTGGAAAGCTAATAGAATTTCCTATAAATATGTATCTAATAGCCATCTCCATGGGAGGCTTCTAAGAGGGTCGAATTGCTGTCCAAAGTTAGAGTCAGATTTGTGTCCGAATTTTTACTGAAATTCTGTTGTGTTCTTCTTTGTAGATTTCGGTTATTTAGTTTGTAAAACTTATTATTTCAGTTTGATTCAAGTTATTTCATGTTTATTAAAGTGTTCTTACATATAATCATGGTTGGCTAATCTCTTTCTTGGATCTAAATCAAGGATGATGGTGATTGAGGTGAGTTCTTTAAGATATGAATGAATCTTAATGTTTATCTTCTCATTTTCTTCATGAATGTTTTATTATTGCAAAGAAATTTTAGAAATCATTTAGATAATGTTATAATCTTGAATTTTTATGCACAAACCTTAGTTTTGGTATAGAGATTGCTTGATTCAATGTCTTACTTAATTTGAAAGTACTTGTTCATTCTTAAGCAATAATTAATATTCATCCTTTTAAACTTCATTGTAATATCTTCCGATCTAATATCACTATCGTTGTTATTAGGTTGAGTTATCTTATATATGTTGAAGAAATCACCAATACATCACCATTAAAATTGATTTGGACCAAGACTTACTTTTTCTTGTCTTTTAAAATCTATTTACACTTTTTCATCTTTGAAAACAAATCCATCAATTATTTTCAACCAAGTTATTGTTAATTTAATTTCTCTTGAGTTTTTTTTGTTGTTACCTAGCTTAATTTCCAGATCTAGCTCTCTGTGGATATGACCTCGATCTTACCGAGTTAATTGCTACATCGCACACTCGTGCACTTGCGAGTTAAAACAAGCCGATCATAAAAAACGGTCAAGCATTCTACATCAGACACATTCCTCAAACGGTGAAACGCTTTGCCACAGTGAGTTTCGCGGCATTCCGACTTCGATGCCCCGGTTACCGAAATTCAGTTGCCTTTGAATTTCGGGTGACCCCTCTAGAGCATGTATGCTTCCGCTACTTGTTCTACATCAGACTTTTTCCGCAAACGGGGAAATGCTTTGACTCGGTGAGTGTCGCGGCATTCCAACTTCGATGCCCCGGTTGCTGAAATTCAATTGCCTTTGAATTTCGGGTGACCCCTCTTGAGCATGTATGCTTCTGCTACTTGTTCTACATCAGACTTCTTCCGCAAACGGGGAAACGCTTTAAATCGGTGAATTTCGCGGTATTCCGACTTCGATTCCCCGTTTTCCGAAATTTAGTTGCCTTTGGATTTCGGGTGATCCCTCTTGAGCATGTAAGCTTCTACTACTTGTTCTAAATCATACACATTCGTCAAACGGCGAAACGCTTTGCCACGGTGAGTTTCGCGGCATTCCGACTTCGATGCCCCGGTTGCCGAAATTCAGTTGCCTTTGAATTTCGGGTGACCCCTCTTGACCATGTATGCTTCTGCTACTTGTTCTACATCAGACTTCTTCCGCAAACGGGGAAACGCTTTAAATCGGTGAATTTCGCGGTATTCCGACTTCGATTCCCCGTTTTCCGAAATTTAGTTGCCTTTGGATTTCGGGTGATCCCTCTTGAGCATGTAAGCTTCTACTACTTGTTCTAAATCATACACATTCGTCAAACGGCGAAACGCTTTGCCACGGTGAGTTTCGCGGCATTCCGACTTCGATGCCCCGGTTGCTGAAATTCAGTTGCCTTTGAATTTCGGGTGACCCCTCTTGAGCATGTATGCTTCGGCTACTTGTTCTACATCAGACTTCTTCCGCAAACGGGGAAACGCTTTGACTCGGTGAATTTCGCAGCATTCCGACTTCGATTCCCCGTTTGCCGAAATTCAGTTGCCTTTGGCTTTTCGGGTGATCCCTTTTGAGCATGTATGCTTGTGCTACTTGTTCTAAATCAGACTTCTTCCGCAAATGGCGAAACACTTTGACTCGGTGAGTTTCGCGGCATTCCGACTTCGATGCCCCGTTTTCCGAAATTTAGTTGCCTTTGGATTTCGGGTGATCCCTCTTGAGCATGTAAGCTTCTACTACTTTCTCTACATTAGACTTCTTCCGCAAACGGGGAAACGCTTTAAATCGGTGAATTTCGTGGTTTCTGACTTCGATTCCCCGTTTTCCAAAATTTAGTTGCCTTTGGATTTCGGGTGATCCCTCTTGAGAATGTAAGCTTCTACTACTTGTTCTACATCAGACACATTCCTCAAACGGCGAAACGCTTTGCCACGGTGAGTTTCGCGGCATTCCGACTTCGATGCCCCGGTTGCCGAAATTCAGTTGCCTTTGAATTTCGGGTGACCCCTCTTGAGCATGTATGCTTCTGCTACTTGTTCTACATCAGACTTCTTCCGCAAACGGGGAAAAGCTTTGACGGGGTGAGTTTCGCTGAATTCCAACTTCGATGCCCTGGTTGCCGAAATTCATTTGCCTTTTAATTTCGGGTGATCCCTCTTGCGCATGTATGCTTCTGCTACTTGTTCTACGTCAGACTTCTTCCGCAAACGGGGAAACGCTTTCAATCGGTGAATTTCGCGCTATGCCGACTTCGATTCCCCGTTTTCCGAAATTTAGTTGCCTTTGGATTTCGGGTGATCCCTCTTGAGCATGTAAGCTTCTACTACTTGTTCTACATCAGACACATTCCTCAAACGGCAAAACGCTTTGCCATGGTGAGTTTCGCAGCATTCCGACTTCGATGCCCCGGTTGCCGAAATTCAGTTGCCTTTGAATTTCGGGTGACCCCTCTTGAGCATGTATGCTTCCGCTACTTGTTCTACATCAGACTTTTTCCGCAAACGGGGAAATGCTTTGACTCGGTGAGTGTCGCGGCATTCCAACTTCGATGCCCCGGTTGCTGAAATTCAATTGCCTTTGAATTTCGGGTGACCCCTCTTGAGCATGTATGCTTCTGCTACTTGTTCTACATCAGACTTCTTCCGCAAACTGGGAAACGCTTTGACACGGTGAATTTCGCGGCATTCCGACTTCGATTCCCCATTTGCCGAAATTCAGTTGCCTTTGAATTTTAGGTGATCCCTCTGGAGCATGTATGCTTCTGCTACATGTTCTAAATCAGACTTCTTCCGCAAATGGCGAAACGCTTTGGTTCGGTGAGTTTTGCGGCATTCCGACTTCGATCCCCCGGTTGCAAAAATTCAGTTTCCTTTGAATTTCTGGTGATCCCTCTTGGGCATGGATGCTTCTGCTACTTGTTCTACATCAGACTTCTTCCGCAAATGGCGAAACCCTTTGACTCGATGAGTTTCACGGAATTCAAACTTCGATGCCCCGGTTGCCGAAATTCATTTGCCTTTTAATTTCGGGTGATCCCTCTTGCGCATGTATGCTTCTGCTACTTGTTCTACGTCAGACTTCTTCCGCAAACGGGGAAACGCTTTCAATCGGTGAATTTCGCGGTATGCCGACTTCGATTCCCCGTTTTCCGAAATTTAGTTGCCTTTGGATTTCGGGTGATCCCTCTTGAGCATGTAAGCTTCTACTACTTGTTCTACATCAGACACATTCCTCAAACGGCGAAACGCTTTGCCATGGTGAGTTTCGCAGCATTCCGACTTCGATGCCCCGGTTGCCGAATTTCAGTTTCCTTTGAATTTCGGGTGATCCCTCTTGCGCATGTATGCTTCTGCTACTTGTTCTACGTCAGACTTCTTCCGCAAACGGTGAAACGCTTTAAATCGGTGAATTTCGCGGCATTCCGACTTCGATGCCCCGTTTTCCGAAATTTAGTTGCCTTTGGATTTCGGGTGATCCCTCTTGAGCATGTAAGCTTCTACTACTTTCTCTACATTAGACTTCTTCCGCAAACGGGGAAACGCTTTAAATCGGTGAATTTCGCGGTTTTCAGACTTCGATTCCCCGTTTTCCGAAATTTAGTTGCCTTTGGATTTCGGGTGATCCCTCTTGAGAATGTAAACTTCTACTACTTGTTCTACATCAGACACATTCCTCAAACGGCGAAACGCTTTGCCACGGTGAGTTTCGCGGCATTCCGACTTCGATGCCCCGGTTGCCGAAATTCAGTTGCCTTTGAATTTCGGGTGACCCTTCTTGAGCATGTATGCTTCTGCTACTTGTTCTACATCAGACTTCTTCCGGAAACGGGGAAAAGCTTTGACGCGTTGAGTTTCGCGGAATTCCAACTTCGATGCCCTGGTTGCCGAAATTCATTTGCCTTTTAATTTCGGGTGATCCCTCTTGCGCATGTATGCTTCTGCTACTTGTTCTACGTCAGACTTCTTCCGCAAACGGGGAAATGCTTTCAATCGGTGAATTTCGCGGTATGCCGACTTCGATTCCCCATTTTCCGAAATTCAGTTGCCTTTGAATTTTAGGTGATCCCTCTGGAGCATGTATGCTTCTGCTACATGTTCTAAATCAGACTTCTTCCGCAAATGGCGAAACGCTTTGGTTCGGTGAGTTTTGCGGCATTCCGACTTCGATCCCCCGGTTGCAAAAATTCAGTTTCCTTTGAATTTCTGGTGATCCCTCTTGAGCATGGATGCTTCTGCTACTTGTTCTACATCAGACTTCTTCCGCAAATGGCGAAACCCTTTGACTCGATGAGTTTCACGGAATTCAAACTTCGATGCCCCGGTTGCCGAAATTCATTTGCCTTTTAATTTCGGGTGATCCCTCTTGCGCATGTATGCTTCTGCTACTTGTTCTACGTCAGACTTCTTCCGCAAACGGGGAAACGCTTTCAATCGGTGAATTTCGCGGTATGCCGACTTCGATTCCCCGTTTTCTGAAATTTAGTTGCCTTTGGATTTCGGGTGATCCCTCTTGAGCATGTAAGCTTCTACTACTTGTTCTACATCAGACACATTCCTCAAACGGCGAAACGCTTTGCCATGGTGAGTTTCGCAGCATTCCGACTTCGATGCCCCGGTTGCCGAATTTCAGTTTCCTTTGAATTTCGGGTGATCCCTCTTGCGCATGTATGCTTCTGCTACTTGTTCTACGTCAGACTTCTTCCGCAAACGGTGAAACGCTTTAAATCGGTGAATTTCGCGGCATTCCGACTTCGATGCCCCGTTTTCCGAAATTTAGTTGCCTTTGGATTTCGGGTGATCCCTCTTGAGCATGTAAGCTTCTACTACTTTCTCTACATTAGACTTCTTCCGCAAACGGGGAAACGCTTTAAATCGGTGAATTTCGCGGTTTTCAGACTTCGATTCCCCGTTTTCCGAAATTTAGTTGCCTTTGGATTTCGGGTGATCCCTCTTGAGAATGTAAACTTCTACTACTTGTTCTACATCAGACACATTCCTCAAACGGCGAAACGCTTTGCCACGGTGAGTTTCGCGGCATTCCGACTTCGATGCCCCGGTTGCCGAAATTCAGTTGCCTTTGAATTTCGGGTGACCCTTCTTGAGCATGTATGCTTCTGCTACTTGTTCTACATCAGACTTCTTCCGGAAACGGGGAAAAGCTTTGACGCGTTGAGTTTCGCGGAATTCCAACTTCGATGCCCTGGTTGCCGAAATTCATTTGCCTTTTAATTTCGGGTGATCCCTCTTGCGCATGTATGCTTCTGCTACTTGTTCTACGTCAGACTTCTTCCGCAAACGGGGAAATGCTTTCAATCGGTGAATTTCGCGGTATGCCGACTTCGATTCCCCGTTTTCCGAAATTCAGTTGCCTTTGAATTTTAGGTGATCCCTCTGGAGCATGTATGCTTCTGCTACATGTTCTAAATCAGACTTCTTCCGCAAATGGCGAAACGCTTTGGTTCGGTGAGTTTTGCGGCATTCCGACTTCGATCCCCCGGTTGCAAAAATTCAGTTTCCTTTGAATTTCTGGTGATCCCTCTTGAGCATGGATGCTTCTGCTACTTGTTCTACATCAGACTTCTTCCGCAAATGGCGAAACCCTTTGACTCGATGAGTTTCACGGAATTCAAACTTCGATGCCCCGGTTGCCGAAATTCATTTGCCTTTTAATTTCGGGTGATCCCTCTTGCGCATGTATGCTTCTGCTACTTGTTCTACGTCAGACTTCTTCCGCAAACGGGGAAACGCTTTCAATCGGTGAATTTCGCGGTATGCCGACTTCGATTCCCCGTTTTCCGAAATTTAGTTGCCTTTGGATTTCGGGTTATCCCTCTTGAGCATGTAAGCTTCTACTACTTGTTCTACATCAGACACATTCCTCAAACGGCGAAACGCTTTGCCATGGTGAGTTTCGCAGCATTCCGACTTCGATGCCCCGGTTGCCGAATTTCAGTTTCCTTTGAATTTCGGGTGATCCCTCTTGCGCATGTATGCTTCTGCTACTTGTTCTACGTCAGACTTCTTCCGCAAACGGTGAAACGCTTTAAATCGGTGAATTTCGCGGCATTCCGACTTCGATGCCCCGTTTTCCGAAATTTAGTTGCCTTTGGATTTCGGGTGATCCCTCTTGAGCATGTAAGCTTCTACTACTTTCTCTACATTAGACTTCTTCCGCAAACGGGGAAACGCTTTAAATCGGTGAATTTCGCGGTTTTCAGACTTCGATTCCCCGTTTTCCGAAATTTAGTTGCCTTTGGATTTCGGGTGATCCCTCTTGAGAATGTAAACTTCTACTACTTGTTCTACATCAGACACATTCCTCAAACGGCGAAACGCTTTGCCACGGTGAGTTTCGCGGCATTCCGACTTCGATGCCCCGGTTGCCGAAATTCAGTTGCCTTTGAATTTCGGGTGACCCTTCTTGAGCATGTATGCTTCTGCTACTTGTTCTACATCAGACTTCTTCCGGAAACGGGGAAAAGCTTTGACGCGTTGAGTTTCGCGGAATTCCAACTTCGATGCCCTGGTTGCCGAAATTCATTTGCCTTTTAATTTCGGGTGATCCCTCTTGCGCATGTATGCTTCTGCTACTTGTTCTACGTCAGACTTCTTCCGCAAACGGGGAAATGCTTTCAATCGGTGAATTTCGCGGTATGCCGACTTCGATTCCCCGTTTTCCGAAATTTAGTTGCCTTTGGATTTCGGGTGATCCCTCTTAAGCATGTAAGCTTCTACTACTTGTTCTACATCAGACACATTCCTCAAACGGCGAAACGCTTTGCCATGGTGAGTTTCGCAGCATTCCGACTTCGATGCCCCGGTTGCCGAAATTCAGTTGCCTTTGAATTTCGGGTGACCCCTCTTGAGCATGTATGCTTCTGCTACTTGTTCTACATCAGACTTCTTCCGCAAACGGGGAAACGCTTTAAATCGGTGAATTTCGCGGTATTCCGACTTCGATTCCCCGTTTTCCGAAATTTAGTTGCCTTTGGATTTCGGGTGATCCCTCTTGAGCATGTAAGCTTCTACTACTTGTTCTAAATCATACACATTCCTCAAACGGCGAAACGCTTTGCCACGGTGAGTTTCGCGGCATTCCGACTTCGATGCCCCGGTTGCTGAAATTCAGTTGCCTTTGAATTTCGGGTGACCCCTCTTGAGCATGTATGCTTCGGCTACTTGTTCTACATCAGACACATTCCTCAAACGGCGAAACGCTTTGACTCGGTGAGTTTTGCAGCATTCCGACTTCGATTCCCCGTTTGCCGAAATTCAGTTGCCTTTGGCTTTTCGGGTGATCCCTTTTGAGCATGTATGCTTGTGCTACTTGTTCTAAATCAGACTTCTTCCGCAAATGGCGAAACACTTTGACTCGGTGAGTTTCGCGGCATTCCGACTTCGATGCCCCGTTTTCCGAAATTTAGTTGCCTTTGGATTTCGGGTGATCCCTCTTGAGCATGTAAGCTTCTACTACTTTCTCTACATTAGACTTCTTCCGCAAACGGGGAAACGCTTTAAATCGGTGAGTTTCGCGGTTTTCTGACTTCGATTCCCCGTTTTCCGAAATTTAGTTGCCTTTGGATTTCGGGTGATCCCTCTTGAGCATGTAAGCTTCTACTACTTGTTCTAAATCATACACATTCCTCAAACGGCGAAACGCTTTGCCACGGTGAGTTTCGCGGCATTCCGACTTCGATGCCCCGGTTGCCGAAATTCAGTTGCCTTTGAATTTCGGGTGACCCCTCTAGAGCATGTATGCTTCTGCTACTTGTTCTACATCAGACTTCTTCCGCAAACGGGGAAAAGCTTTGACGCGGTGAGTTTCGCGGAATTCCAACTTCGATGCCCTGGTTGCCGAAATTCATTTGCCTTTTAATTTCGGGTGATCCCTCTTGCGCATGTATGCTTCTGCTACTTGTTCTACGTCAGACTTCTTCCGCAAACGGGGAAACGCTTTCAATCGGTGAATTTCGCGGTATGCCGACTTCGATTCCCCGTTTTCCGAAATTTAGTTGCCTTTGGATTTCGGGTGATCCCTCTTGAGCATGTAAGCTTCTACTACTTGTTCTACATCAGACACATTCCTCAAACGGCGAAACGCTTTGCCATGGTGAGTTTCGCAGCATTCCGACTTCGATGCCCCGGTTGCCGAAATTCAGTTGCCTTTGAATTTCGGGTGACCCCTCTTGAGCATGTATGCTTCTGCTACTTGTTCTACATCAGACTTCTTCCGCAAACAGGGAAACGCTTTAAATCGGTGAATTTCGCGGTATTCCGACTTCGATTCCCCGTTTTCCGAAATTTAGTTGCCTTTGGATTTCGGGTGATCCCTCTTCAGCATGTAAGCTTTTACTACTTGTTCTAAATCATACACATTCCTCAAACGGCGAAACGCTTTGCCACGGTGAGTTTCGCGGCATTCCGACTTCGATGCCCCGGTTGCCGAAATTCAGTTGCCTTTGAATTTCGGGTGACCCCTCTAGAGCATGTATGCTTCTGCTACTTGTTCTACATCAGACTTCTTCCGCAAACAGGGAAACGCTTTAAATCGGTGAATTTCGCGGTATTCCGACTTCGATTCCCCGTTTTTCGAAATTTAGTTGCCTTTGGATTTCGGGTGATCCCTCTTCAGCATGTAAGCTTTTACTACTTGTTCTAAATCATACACATTCCTCAAACGGCGAAACGCTTTGCCACGGTGAGTTTCGCGGCATTCCGACTTCGATGCCCCGGTTGCCGAAATTCAGTTGCCTTTGAATTTCGGGTGACCCCTCTAGAGCATGTATGCTTCTGCTACTTGTTCTACATCAGACTTCTTCCGCAAACGGGGAAAAGCTTTGACGCGGTGAGTTTCACGGAATTCCACCTTCGATGCCCTGGTTGCTGAAATTCATTTGCCTTTTAATTTCGGGTGATCCCTCTTGCGCATGTATGATTCTGCTACTTGTTCTACGTCAGACTTCTTCCGCAAACGGGGAAACGCTTTCAATCGGTGAATTTCGCGGTATGCTGACTTCGATTCCCCGTTTTCCGAAATTTAGTTGCCTTTGGATTTCGGGTGATCCCTCTTGAGCATGTAAGCTTCTACTACTTGTTCTAAATCATACACATTCCTCAAACGGCGAAACGCTTTGCCACAGTGAGTTTCGCGGCATTCCGACTTCGATGCCCCGGTTGTCGAAATTCAGTTGCCTTTGAATTTCGGGTGACCCCTCTTGAGCATGTATGCTTCCGCTACTTGTTCTACATCAGACTTTTTCCGCAAAAGGGGGAAATGCTTTGACTCGGTAAGTGTCGCGGCATTCCAACTTCGATGCCCCGATTGCTGAAATTCAATTGCCTTTGAATTTCGGGTGACCCCTCTTGAGCATGTATGCTTCTACTACTTGTTCTACATCAGACTTCTTCCGCAAACGGGGAAACGCTTTGACTCGGTGAATTTCGCGGCATTCCGACTTCGATTCCCCATTTGCAGAAATTCAGTTGCCTTTGAATTTTAGGTGATCCCTCTGGAGCATGTATGCTTCTGCTACATGTTCTAAATCAGACTTCTTCCGCATATGGCGAAACGCTTTGGTTCGGTGAGTTTTGCGGCATTCCGACTTCGATCCCCCGGTTGCAAAAATTCAGTTTCCTTTGAATTTCTGGTGATCCCTCTTGAGCATGGATGCTTCTGCTACTTGTTCTACATCAGACTTCTTTCGCAAATGGCGAAACCCTTTGACTCGATGAGTTTCACGGAATTCAAACTTCGATGCCCCGGTTGCCGAAATTCATTTGCCTTTTAATTTCGGGTGATCCCTCTTGAGCATGTATGCTTCTACTACTTGTTCTAAATCAGACTTCTTCCGCAAATGGCGAAACGCTTTGACTCAGTGCGTTTCGCGGCATTCCGACTTCGATGCCCCGGTTGCCGAATTTCAGTTGCCTTTGAATTTCGGGTGATCCCTCTTGCGCATGTATGCTTCTGCTACTTGTTCTACATCAGACTTCTTCCGCAAACAGCGAAACACTTTGACTCGGTGAGTTTCACGGCATTCCGACTTCGATGCCCCGGTTGCCGAAATTCAGTTGCCTTTGAATTTCTGGTGATCCCTCTTGAGCATGGATGCTTCTGCTACTTGTTCTACATTAGACTTCTTCCGCAAACGGGGAAACGCTTTAAATCGGTGAGTTTCGCGGCATTCCGACTTCGATTCCCTGTTTGCCGAAATTCAGTTGCCTTTGGATTTCGGGTGATCCCTCTTGAGCATGTAAGCCTCTACTACTTGTTCTACATCAGACATCTTCCGCAAACGTCGAAACACTTTGACTCGGTGAGTTTCGTGGAATTCCAACTTCGATGCCCCGGTTGCCGAAATTCATTTGCCTTTGAATTTCGGGTGATCCATCTTGAGCATGTATGCTTCTGCTACTTGTTCTAAATCAGACTTCTTCCGCAAACGGGGAAACGCTTTGACTCGGTGAATGTCGCGGTATTCCGACTTGGATGCCCTGGTTGCCGAAATTCAGTTGCCTTTGAATTTCGGGTGATCCCTCTTGAGCATGGATGCTTCTGCTACTTGTTCAACATCAGACTTCTTCCGCAAACGGCGAAACACTTTGATTCGGTGAGTTTCGCGGAATTCCAACTTCGATGCCCTGATTGCCAAAATTCAGTTGCCTTTGAATTTCGGGTGATCCCTCTTGAGCATGTATGCTTCTGCTACTTGTTCTAAAGCAGACTTCTTCCGCAAATGGCGAAACACTTTGACTCGGTGAGTTTCGCGGAATTCCGAATTCGATGCTCCGGTTGCCGAAATTCAGTCCCTTTGGATTTCAGGTGATCCCTCTTAAGCATGGATGCTTCTGCTACTTGTTCTACATCAAACTTCTTCCTCAAACAACGAAACGTTTTGGCTCGTTGAGTTTCGCGGCATACCGACTTCGATGCCCCGGTTGTCGAAATTCAGTTGCCTTTTAATTTCTGGTGATCCCTCTTGAGCTTGGATGCTTCTGCTACTTGTTATACATCAGACTTCTTCCGCAAACGGCGAAACGCTTTGACTCGGTGAGTTTCACGGCATTCCGACTTCGATTCCACGTTTGGCGAAATTCAGTTGCCTTTGGACTTCGGGTGATCCCTGTTGAGCATGTATGCTTCTGCTACTTGTTCTAAATCAGACTTCTTCCGCAAACGGCGGAACGCTTTCACTCGATGAGTTTCGCGGCATTCCGATTTCGATGCCGTGGTTGCCAAAATTCAGTTGCCTTTGAATTTCTGGTGATTCTTCTTGAGATTGAATGTTCTGCTAATTTTTCTACATCAGACTTCTTCCGCAAACGGGGAAACGCTTTAAATCGGTGAGTTTCGCGGCATTCCGAATTCGATTCCTCGTTTGCCGAAATTCAGTTGCCTTTCCATTTCGGGTGATCCCTCTTGAGCATGTAAGCCTCTACTACTTGTTGTACTTCAGACTTCTTCCGCAAACATCGAAACACTTTGCAACGATGAGTTCCGCGGCATTCCGACTTCGATGCCCCGGTTGCCGAAATTCAGTTGCCTTTGAATTTCTGGTGATCCCTCTTGAGCATGGATGCTTCTGCTACTTTTTCTACATCAGACTTCTTCCGCAAATGGGGAAACGCTTTAAATCGGTGAGTTTCGCGGC
Organism: Populus davidiana; assembly: GCA_030145905.1. Classification (NCBI taxonomy): domain Eukaryota; kingdom Viridiplantae; phylum Streptophyta; class Magnoliopsida; order Malpighiales; family Salicaceae; genus Populus; species Populus davidiana. The sequence goes on along the minus strand of JAMQGN010000001.1, from coordinate 1,688,490 downwards.
TTTCCGACTTCGATTCCCCGTTTGCCGAAATTCAGTTGCCTTTGGATTTCGGGTGATCCCTCTTGAGCATGGATACTTTTGCTACTTGTTCTAAATCAAACTTCTTCCGCAAATGGCGAAACACTTTGACTCGGTGAGTTTCGCGGCATTCCGACTTCGATGCCCCGGTTGCCGAAATTCAGTTGCCTTTGAATTTTGGGTGATCCCTCTTGAGCATGTATGCTTCTACTACTTGTTCTACATAAGACTTCTTCCTCAAACGGCGAAAGGCTTTGCCACGGTGAGTTTCGCGGCATTCCGACTTCGATTCCCCGTTTGCCGAAATTCAGTTGCCTTTGGATTTCGGGTGATCCCTTTTGAGCATGTATGCTTCTGCTACTTGTTCTAAATCAGACTTCTTCCGCCAATGGCGAAACGCTTTGACTCGGTGAGTGTCACGGGATTCCCACTTCGATGCCCTGGTTGCCGAAATTCAGTTGCCTTTGAATTTCGGGTGATCCCTCTTGAGCATGTATGTTTCTGCTACTTGTTCTACATCAGACTTCTTTCGCAAACGTCGAAACACTTTGCCTCGGTTAGTTTGGCGGCATTCCGGCTTCGATGCCCCGGTTGCCGAAATTCAGTTGCCTTTGAATTTCTGGTGATCCCTCTTGAGCATGGATGCTTTTGCTACTTGTTCTACATCAGACTTCTTCCGCAAACGGCGAAACACTTTGACTCGGTGAGTTTCGAGGAATTCCAACTTCGATGCCCCAGTTGCCGAAATTCAGTTGCCTTTGAATTTCGGGTGATCCCTCTTGAGCATGTATGCTTCTGCTACTTGTTCTAAATCAAACTTCTTCCGCAAATGGCGAAACGCTTTGACTCGGTGAGTTTCGCGGCATTCCGACTTCGATTCCCCGTTTGCCAAAATTCAGTTGCCTTTGAATATATGGTGATCCCTCTTGAGCATGGATGCTTCTGCTACTTTTTCTACATCAGACTTCTTCCGCAAACGGGGAAACGCTTTAAATCGGTGAGTTTCGCGGCATTCTGACTTCGATTCCTCGTTTGCCGAAATTCAGTTGCCTTTGGATTTCGGATGATCCCTCTTGAGCATGTAAGCCTCTACAACCTGTTCTACATCAGACTTCTTCCGCAAACGTCGAAACACTTTGCCTCGGTGAGTTTCGCGGCATTCCGACATCGATGCCCCGGTTGCCGAAATTCAGTTGCCTTTGAATTTCTGGTGATCCCTCTTGAGCATCGATGCTTCTGCTACTTTTTCTACATCAGACTTCTTCCGCAAACGGGGAAACGCTTTAAATCGGTGAGTTTCGCGGCTTTCCGACTTCGATTCCCCGTTTGCCGAAAAATCAGTTGCCTTTGGATTTCGGGTGATCCCTCTTGAGCATGGATGCTTTTGCTACTTGTTCTACATCAGACTTCTTCCGCAAACGGCGAAACACTTTGACTCGGTGAGTTTCGAGGAATTCCAACTTCGATGCCCCAGTTGCCGAAATTCAGTTGCCTTTGAATTTCGGGTGATCCCTCTTGAGCATGTATGCTTCTGCTACTTGGTCTAAATCAGACTTCTTCCGCCAATGGCGAAATGCTTTGACTCGGTGAGTGTCGCGGCATTCCCACTTTGATGTCCTGGTTGCCGAAATTCAGTTGCCTTTGAATTTCGGGTGATCCCTCTTGAGGATGTATGGTTCTGCTACTTGTTCTACATCAGACTTCTTTCGCAAACATCGAAACACTTTGCCTCGGTTAGTTTTGCGGCATTCCGGCTTCGATGCCCCGGTTGCCGAAATTCAGTTGCCTTTGAATTTCTGGTGATCCCTCTTGAGCATGTATGCTTCTGCTACTTGTTCTAAATCAGACTTCTTCCGCAAATGGCGAAACACTTTGTCTTGGTGAGTTTTGCGGCATTCCAACTTCGATGCCCCGGTTGCCAAAATTCAGTTGCCTTTGAATTTCGGGTGATCCCTCTTGAGCATGTATGCTTCTCCTACTTGTTCTGCATCAGACTTTTCCCTCAAACGGCGAAACGCTTTTCCTTGGTGAGTTTCGCGGCATTCCGACTTCGATGCCCCGGTTGCCGAAATTCAGTTGCCTTTGAATTTCTGGTGATCTCTTTGAGCATGTTTGCTTCGACCACTTGTTCTCCATCAGACTTCTTCCGCAAACGTCGAAACGCTTTGCCTCGGTGACTTTCGTGGCATTCCGACTTCGATTCCCCGTTTGCCAAAATTCAGTTGCCTTTGAATTTCTGGTGATCCCTCTTGAGCATGTATGCTTTTGCTACTTGTTCTAAATCAGGCTTCTTCCGCAAATGGCGAAACGATTTGACTCGGTGAGTTTTGCGGCATTCCGATTTCGATTCCTCGTTTGCCGAAATTCAGTTGCCTTTGGATATCGGGTGATCCTTCTTGAGCATGTATGCTTCTGCTACTTGGTCTAAATCAGACTTCTTCCGCCAATGGCGAAATGCTTTGACTCGGTGAGTGTCGCGGCATTCCCACTTTGATGTCCTGGTTGCCGAAATTTAGTTGCCTTTGAATTTCGGGGATCCCTCTTGAGGATGTATGGTTCTGCTACTTGTTCTACATCAGACTTCTTTCGCAAACATCGAAACACTTTGCCTCGGTTAGTTTTGCGGCATTCCGGCTTCGATGCCCCGGTTGCCGAAATTCAGTTGCCTTTGAATTTCTGGTGATCCCTCTTGAGCATGTATGCTTCTGCTACTTGTTCTAAATCAGGCTTCTTCCGCAAATGGCGAAACGATTTGACTCGGTGAGTTTTGCGGCATTCCGATTTCGATTCCCCGTTAGCCGAAATTCAGTTGCCTTTGGATATCGGGTGATCCCTCTTGAGCATGTATGCTTCTGCTCCTTGGTCTAAATCAGACTTCTTCCGCAAATGGCGAAACACTTTGACTCGGTGACTTTCGTGGCATTCCGACTTCGATTCCCCTTTTGCCAAAATTTAGTTGCCTTTGAATTTCGGGTGATCCCTCTTGAGCATGTTTGTTTCGGCTACTTGTTCTACATCAGACTTCTTCCGCAAACCTCGAAAAACTTTGCCTCGGTGACTTTCGTGGCATTCCGACTTCGATTCCCCTTTTGCCAAAATTTAGTTGCCTTTGAATTTCGGGTGAACCCTCTTGACCATGTATGCTTCTGCTACTTGTTCTCCATCAGACTTCTTCCGCAAAAGGGGAAACGCTTTGACTTGTTGAATTTCGCGGCATTCCGACTTCGATTCCCCGTTTGCCGAAATTCAGTTGCCTTTGAATTTCGGGTGATCCCTGTTGAGCATGTTTGCTTCGGCTACTTGTTCTCCATCACACTTCTTCCGCAAACGTCGAAACGCTTTGCCTCGGTGACTTTCGTGGCATTCCGACTTCGATACCCCTTTGCCGAAATTCAGTTGCCTTTGAATTTTGGGTGATCCCTCTTGAGCATGTATGCTTCTGTTACTTTTTCTAAATCAGACTTATTCCGCAAATGGCTAAACGCTTTGACTCGGTGAGTTTCGCGGCATTCTGACTTCGATGCCCCTGTTGCCGAAATTCAGTTGCCTTTGAATTTCTGGTGATCCCTCTTGAGCATGTATGCTTCTGCTACTTGTTCTAAATCAGACTTCTTCCGCAAAAGGGGAAACGCTTTGACTTGTTGAATTTCGCGGCATTCCGACTTCGATTCCCCGTTTGCCGAAATTCAGTTTCCTTTGGATTTCGGGTGATCCCTCTTGAGCATGTATACTTATGCTACTTGTTCTAAATCAGACTTCTTCCGCAAATGGCGAAACGCTTTGACTCGTTGAGTTTCGCGGCATTCCGACTTCGATGCCCCGGTTGCCGAAATTCAGTTGCCTTTGAATTTCTGGTGATCCCTCTTGAGCATGTTTGCTTCGGCTACTTGTTCTACATCAGACTTCTTCCGCAAACGTCGAAAAACTTAGCCTCGGTGACTTTCGTGGCATTCCGACTTCGATTCTCCTTTTGCCAAAATTTAGTTGCCTTTGAATTTCGGGTGAACCCTCTTGAGCATGTATGCTTCTGCTACTTGTTCTCCATCAGACTTCTTCCGCAAAAGGGGAAACGCTTTGACTTGTTGAATTTCGCGGCATTCCGACTTCGATTCCCCGTTTGCCGAAATTTAGTTGCCTTTGAATTTCGGGTGATCCCTGTTGAGCATGTTTGCTTCGGCTACTTGTTCTCCATCAGACTTCTTCCGCAAACGTCGAAACGCTTTGCCTCGGTGACTTTCGTGGCATTCCGACTTCGATTCCCCTTTGCCGAAATTCAGTTGCCTTTGAATTTCGGGTGATCCCTCTTGAGCATGTATGCTTTTGTTACTTTTTCTAAATCAGACTTATTCCGCAAATGGCTAAACGCTTTGACTCGGTGAGTTTCGCGGCATTCTGACTTCGATGCCCCTGTTGCCGAAATTCAGTTGCCTTTGAATTTCTGGTGATCCCTCTTGAGCATGTATGCTTCTGCTACTTGTTCTAAATCAGACTTCTTCCACAAATGGCGAAACGCTTTGACTCGGTGAGTTTCACGGCATTCCGACTTCGATGCCCCGGTTGCCAAAATTCAGTTGCCTTTGAATTTGTAGTGATCCCTCTTGAGCATGTTTGCTTCCTCTACTTGTTCTACATCAGACTTCTTCCGCAAACGTTGAAACGCTTTGCCTCGGTGAGTTTCGCGACATTCAAACTTCGATGCCCCGGTTGCCGAAATTCAGTTGCCTTTGAATTTCGGGTGATCCCTCTTGAGCATGTATGCTTCTGATACTTGTTCTACATCAGACTTCTTCCTTAAAAGGGGAAACGCTTTGACTTGTTGAATTTCGCGGCATTCCGACTTCGATTCCCCGTTTGCCGAAATTCAGTTTCCTTTGGACTTCGGGTGATCCCTCTTGAGCATGTATGCTTCTGCTATTTGTTCTAAATCAGACTTCTTCCGCAAATGGCGAAACGCTTTGACTCGTTGAGTTTCGCGGCATTCCGACTTCGATGCCCCGGTTGCCGAAGTTCAGTTGCCTTTGAATTTCTGGTGATCCCTCTTGAGCATGTTTGCTTCGGCTACTTGTTCTACATCAGACTTCTTCCGCAAACGTCGAAAAACTTTGCCTCGGTGACTTTCGTGGCATTCCGACTTCGATTCCCCTTTTGCCAAAATTTAGTTGCCTTTGAATTTCGGGTGATCCCTCTTGAGCATGTATGCTTCTGCTACTTCTTCTCCATCAGACTTCTTCCGCAAAAGGGGAAACGCTTTGACTTGTTGAATTTCGCGGCATTCCGACTTCGATTCCCCGTTTGCCGAAATTCAGTTCCCTTTGAATTTCGGGTGATCCCTGTTGAGCATGTTTGCTTCGGCTACTTGTTCTACATCAGACTTCTTCCGCAAACGTCGAAACACTTTGCCTCGGTGACTTTCGTGGCATTCCGACTTCGATTCCCCGTTTGCCGAAATTCAGTTGCCTTTGAATTTCGGGTGATCCCTCTTGAGCATGTATGCTTTTGTTACTTTTTCTAAATAAGACTTATTCCGCAAATGGCTAAACGCTTTGAGTCGGTGAGTTTCGCGGCATTCTGACTTCGATGCCCCGGTTGCCGAAATTCAGTTGCCTTTGAATTTCTGGTGATCTCTCTTGAGCATGTATGCTTCTGCTACTTGTTCTAAATCAGACTTCTTCCGCAAATGGCGAAACGCTTTGACTCGTTGAGTTTCGCGGCATTCCGACTTCGATGCCCCGGTTGCCGAAATTCAGTTGCCTTTGAATTTCTGGTGATCCCTCTTGAGCATGTTTGCTTCGGCTACTTGTTCTACATCAGACTTCTTCCACAAACCTCGAAAAACTTTGCTTCGGTGACTTTCGTGGCATTCCGACTTCGATTCCCCTTTTGCCAAAATTTAGTTGCCTTTGAATTTCGGGTGATCCCTCTTGAGCATGTATGCTTCTGCTACTTGTTCTCCATCAGACTTCTTCCGCAAAAGGGGAAACGCTTTGACTTGTTGAATTTCGCGGCATTCCGACTTCGATTCCCCGTTTGCCGAAATTCAGTTGCCTTTGAATTTCGGGTGATCCCTCTTTAGCATGTTTGCTTCCTCTACTTGTTCTACATCAGACTTCTTCCGCAAACGTTGAAACGCTTTGCCTCGGTGAGTTTAGCGACATTCAAACTTCGATGCCCCGGTTGCCGAAATTCAGTTGCCTTTGAATTTCGGGTGATCCCTCTTGAGCATGTATGCTTCTGCTACTTGTTCTACATCAGACTTCTTCCACAAAAGGGGAAACGCTTTGACTTGTTGAATTTCGCGGCATTCCGACTTCGATTCCCCGCTTGCCGAAATTCAGTTTCATTTGGATTTCGGTTGATCCCTCTTGAGCATGTATGCTTCTGCTATTTGTTCTAAATCAGACTTCCGCAAATGGCGAAACACTTTGACTTGGTGATTTTCGCGGCATTCCGACTTCGATTCCCCAGTTGCCGAAATTCAGTTGCCTTTGAATTTCTGGTGATCCCTCTTGAGCATGTTTGCTTCGGCTACTTGTTCTACATCAAACTTCTTCCGCAAACGTCGAAAAACTTTGCCTCGGTGACTTTCGTGGCATTCCGACTTCGATTCCGCTTTTGACAAAATTTAGTTGCCTTTGAATTTCGGGTGATCCCTCTTGAGCATGTATGCTTCTGCTACTTGTTCTCCATCAGACTTCTTCCGCAAAAGGGGAAACGCTTTGACTTGTTGAATTTCGCGGCATTCCGACTTCGATTCCCCGTTTGCCGAAATTCAGTTGCCTTTGAATTTCGGGTGATCCCTGTTGAGCATGTTTGCTTCGGCTACTTGTTCTACATCAGACTTCTTCCGCAAACGTCGAAACGCTTTGCCTCGGTGACTTTCGTGGCATTCCGACTTCGATTCCCCGTTTGCCGAAATTCAGTTGCCTTTGAATTTCGGGTGATCCCTCTTGAGCATGTATGCTTCTGTTACTTTTTCTAAATCAGACTTATTCCGAAATGGCTAAACGCTTTGAGTCGGTGAGTTTCGCGGCATTCTGACTTCGATGCCCCGGTTGCCGAAATTCAGTTGCCTTTGAATTTCTGGTGATCCCTCTTGAGCATGTATGCTTCTGCTACTTGTTCTAAATCAGACTTCTTCCACAAATGGCGAAACGCTTTGACTCGTAGACTTTCGCGGCATTCCGACTTCGATGCCCCGGTTGCCGAAATTCAGTTGCCTTTGAATTTCTGGTGATCCCTCTTGAGCATGTTTGCTTCGGCTACTTGTTTACATCAGACTTCTTCTGCAAACGTCGAAAAACTTTGCCTCGGTGACTTTCGTGGCATTCCGACTTCGATTCCCCTTTTGCCGAAATTCAGTTGCCTTTGAATTTCGGGTGATCCCTCTTGAGCATGTATGCTTCCTCTACTTGTTCTACATCAGACTTCTTCCGCAAACGTTGTGTAAACACCCAAACGAAAATATATATATGTCTATATATATATATATATTTAAAGAGAAAGAGAGAGAGAAAGATGGTGATGAATGCAGTTTTCGCTGCCGATGCAGAAATCGGCAGCGACGCAGATTTCGCTGCCGATGCAGAAATCGGCAGCGACGCAGTCTTCGCTGCCGATTCTGGTTTTGGCAGCGACGCAGTTTCGCTGCCGATTCTGGATTGGGCAGCGACGCAGTTTTCGCTACCGATGCAGAAATCGGCAGCGACGCAGATTTCGCTGCCGATGCAGAAATCGGCAGCGACGCAGTTTTCGCTGCCGATTCTGGTTTTGGCAGCGACGCAGTTTCGCTGCCGATTCTGGATTGGGCAGCGACGCAGTTTTCGCTGCCGATGCAGAAATCGGCAGCGACGCAGATTTCGCTGCCGATGCAGAAATCGGCAGCGACGCAGATTTCGCTGCCGATGCAGAAATCGGCAGCGACGCAGATTTCGCTGCCGATGCAGAAATCGGCAGCGACGCAGTTTTCGGCTGCCGATTTCTCAATCAACAGTGACGCACAGCTGGGAGGGAGGGGTAAAACTGGTTTTAGATAAACCAAACAAGGATAAGGACACACCTAAACCAACCCCCAAACAACCCAATTCATTTGATGGGTAGTATAAATACAAAGAGGGGAGAGAGAATGACTCATCTTCTTCCCAAATCAGCAGCTGCATGTCATTCTTCCCTTCCCCTTTCACATCAAAAACGTGAATCAAACTAGTAGAGTGTCTTGTGAGGGAGAGATGAGACCTTGAGAGAGGAGTGGGCAGCTGCATAGATGAGAGGAAAAAGAGAGCTGGAAAACGTGAGAGGAAGAAGAAGGAAGAGAACCAGCAGCTGAAGAGAAAAGAATAGTGTCAAACCTCCCTCAAACTTAGTTAAATTCAGAAGGTATGAGTCATGGAACTCCCTTTCCTCTCCCCCTTAAAAATCAAAAACGAAAATGAAGAAGAAAAACCCTAAGAAAAAATTGATCTAAGACCTAAGCCAACTATGGGGGAAACTGAAATTAACTAGGAGAACTAGCAAACAGAAGTGAAATAAAGTCAATTTCAGAACATCTAACAATTATGGTAGAAGCTGGCTTTAACTATGGGGTAGGCCAGCATGCATGTGTGAGTGTGTTCTGCTGAAATTAAATGTGTTCTGTTGTGATGTTGCTGCTAGAATTAATGTGTTCTGTTGTGATGATTGTTGCTGCAATTAATGTGTTCTGCTGTGATGTTCTTGCTGGAATTTAATGTGTTCTGCTGTGATGTTAGTGCTGGAATTTAATGTGTTATGCTGTGATGTTCTTGCTGGAATTTAATGTGTTCTGCTGTGATGTTAGTACTGGAATTTAATGTGTTCTGCTGTGATGTTATTGCTGGAATTTTGTTGAAGAACTATGTGCTGAAATTGATGGTTCCGAGTTGTGTGTTGCGCAGCGAAATTCTGTTTCGCTGCCGCAACGGAACCTGCTGCAGCGAATTGATATTCGCTGCCGATTTGTGTGTTGCGCAGCGAAATTCTGTTTCGCTGCCGCAACTGAATCTCCTGCAGCGAATTGATATTCGCTGCCGATTTGTGTGTTGCGCAGCGAAATTCTGTTTCGCTGCCGCAACGGAACCTGCTGCAGCGAATTGATATTCGCTGCCGATTTGTGTGTTGCGCAGCGAAATTCTGTTTCGCTGCCGCAACTGAACCTGCTGCAGCGAATTGATATTCGCTGCCGATTTGTGTGTTGCGCAGCGAAATTCTGTTTCGCTGCCGCAACTGAATCTCCTGCAGCGAATTGATATTCGCTGCCGATTTGTGTGTTGCGCAGCGAAATTCTGTTTCGCTGCCGCAACGGAACCTGCTGCAGCGAATTGATATTCGCTGCCGATTTGTGTGTTGCGCAGTGAAATTCTGTTTCGCTGCCGCAACGGAACCTGCTGCAGCGAATTGATATTCGCTGCCGATTTGTGTGTCGCGCAGCGAACTGGCAGCCCGCAGCGAACCAGTTCTCGCTGCCGAATTCCTACAATAAGCCTCCTAGGCAGGAATGACTTAAATGCTAGTAACAATCTCATGTTATGATGGTGTAAAATATGGAACACTTGAATGTGAACATATGAACTCTTGAAATAAGTGTGATGATGAGTATGATTCAAAAATAAAATAAATACAACTGTGCTGATTTGTGACCATTGATGTCTTAGGTGGTGCGGTCGGGATTGGACCATCATCAAGACAGGATCGACCCACAGGTGGAGCAGGTAGGTGACTTGCACCTTCCTTTTCTTACGTTGAATCTTGCAATATTTTAACTTGAGTACTATCATATTGTTAGAACCGATATTAGATTGTTGAACGCTTAGATGATGATTAAAGATTGATTAGCTTCGGCTAATGGCATCCAAACGGATGGCCGGGACAAAGAATGATTAGCTTCGGCTAATGGCATCCGAAAGGATGGCCGGGACAAAGAATGATTAGCTTCGGCTAATGGCATCCGAAAGGATGGCCGGGACAAAGGAGTGATTAGCTTCGGCTAATGGCATCCAAACGGATGGCCGGGACAAAGAATGATTAGCTTTGGCTAATGGCGTCCGAAGGGATGGCCGGGATGAAGGACTGATTGGCTTCGGCTAATGGCATCCAAACGGATGGATGGCCGGGATAAAAGAGTGACTTCGCTGCCGATTCTGGATCGGCAGCGACGCAGATTTGCGCTGCCGATTCTGGATCGGCAGCGACGCAGATTTGCGCTGCCGATTCTGGATCGGCAGCGACGCAGATTTCCGCTGCCGATTCTGGATCGGCAGCGACGCAGATTTGCGCTGCCGATTCTGGATCGGCAGCGACGCAGATTTCCGCTGCCGATTCTGGATCGGCAGCGACGCAGATTTGCGCTGCCGATTCTGGATCGGCAGCGACGCAGATTGCGCTGCCGATTCTGGATCGGCAGCGACGCAGATTTGCGCTGCCGATTCTGGATCGGCAGCGACGCAGATTTGCGCTGCCGATTCTGGATCGGCAGCGACGCAGATTGCGCTGCCGATTCTGGATCGGCAGCGACGCAGATTTGCGCTGCCGATTCTGGATCGGCAGCGACGCAGATTGCGCTGCCGATTCTGGATCGGCAGCGACGCAGATTGCGCTGCCGATTCTGAATCGGCAGCAATGCATTTTCTGCTGCCGATTTTGGATCGGCAGCGACGCAGCTTTCGCCATGGATGGCCGTCATAAATGAATGACTAGTTTTGGCGAATGGCATCCGAAAACTTGTGTATCTATATGTACTACTAGTTGTTGTAGCAAATACATGAAGAAATTATAATTGTTAATGTTTTATTTAATTGCCAAACCGTGAGTTACCATTCTTATTATTATTAAATATTTGCATTCTCTTAAATGTTTGTACTGCTGCAGGGACTTCACACCAACGAGATGCCTAGGAAACCCGATACACGGGAACCTATTTTGCAAGGAATTATGTAGATGTATCTTAAATCACAATGTATTTTGTATGGATCAATGTACTGAATGTATAACTTTTATTAGATCCTTTTTGTTTAAAATTGTGATGACTATGAGTAGGAGAAGACTGTAAACTCATGTCTATGTATATATTTTTAATATGAACTTCAAATCAAGCAACCTTAATATTACGTGTTTGTGTAAGATTCACTTTGAAATGAAATGTTGATTGTATGGATTGTATTTCGATGATGTGAGGATTTAGATTCATTTTTGCCGGCACCATGTGGATTGAATGCATAAAAAAAAAAAAAAAAAAATTATTGTGTTTTGGACTTGGAAAGCCGGGTCGTTACAGTTGGTATCAGAGCACTTGGTATGGATCCTGAGGATCATTAATAAATGTGTTGTTGTGATGAATTTCAGGATGGTACGCACCCGACAAGGGACACGAACTGAGCCGCCCTCCTTAGAAAGGAGGGGCATGAACCGAGGTGCCCAAGGTTGGCAAGATGAAGATCCCTTAGATGATACGGCATCTCATGCTCCGATAATACCACCCGAAACCTTGCAGGGGGAAGATACGGTGGCAGGGGAAGGCCCGAGGCCTCATCACACAGAGGGAACACCCCCAGTCGCAACGGAGCAGCGAGAAAGATCAGAAGCACAACCATCTACTATTCCAACTGGTGTGCCCCCACAATATGTAGATGCAGGACTCCTTGTACAAATAGTTAAAGCAGTGATGGAAGGCATGGCTAGTTCAGCGGCACAAACAACTCCCACCACGCAGATTCCACCAGCAGCCCCTACGACTAGCATGACCATGGATAATGTGGTACCACTGGTGCGGTTAGTTAAGAGTCTGAGGGAAATGGGCTGTGAACCGTACATGGGGGAACAAGATGCAGAGATAGCTGGAAGATGGATCAGGAAGGTAGAAAAGACAATGATTCAAATAAGCATACCCGAGGGTTTGAGGGTAAATTGTGCATCCCAGTTACTGTCTGATAGGGCCATGACATGGTGGGAAACAGTTCAGCTGAGGCGTGCGACTGAGACACTAACTTGGAGTGATTTCAAGACAGAGTTTGAGAATCAGTTTTATTCCAAGTATCATCGCAAGGTGAAAGAACAAGAGTTCTTGGCATTGAGACAGGGTGATATGTCAGTATTGGAGTACGAAAGGAGATTCCATGACCTTTCATTGTTCGCCCCACATTATGTGCCGACAGAGGAACATATGATTGAAAAGTTGAGAGATGGGTTACGACAGGATTTGAGACAAGGATTGATCGCCTTGCGATTTAAATCGGTGAGGGAGTTGATTGAGGCTGCACAAGCTCTGGAGGCATGTATTGGAGAAAGCCAAGGGGGGTATCAGAGTATAAGCAAAAAGAGAGATGGGGACTATTTCAGCAGCAGACCACCGCACCCGAAGAAAGGAAAAAGTGGAGTGTTTGAGCAGCACGGAAAAAAGGGGAGTTTGATATTTCCGCCACACCAGCAATCAAGTGGGAGAGTAATGGTTGGACAGTCGCACTCGAGGGCAAACTCTTCTACTGGGACCGGTGACCGCAAGGGTGTTGACTATCCTTTTTGTGTAAAGTGTGGACAAAAACACCCTGGGGATTGCTCAGTTTCCCCCGGGCGATGTTTTGTGTGCAGAGGAGAGGGCCATAGGTGGAGGAATTGTCAGTATCTGAATCAGGGGTGTCATTACTGTGGTGGAAGAGGTCATTACAAGAGGGACTGCCCCAAGAGGAACACCGGACAAGTACAGAGCTACAGACAGCCGAGTCAGAGCCACCAGCAGTCAGTCACCGTTAATAGGCCAGTGAGATCTTCTCAATCAGGGGCAAACTCCAGTCGAGGGAAGCCGAGGGCACAAAATGATCGGACCTCGGGGAGGGTCTTCCACCTGACACAGGAGGAGGCCAGGGCTGCATCAGATGTGGTGGCAGGTACACTTCTATTGAATGGTTTTAATGTGCATGTGTTGTTTGATCCGGGTGCCACCCACTCATTCATTGCTAAGAGAATTGTCACTAAATTGAGAAAGGAAGTAAAAATGGTAGAGAAGGGGTTTGTTATTGGAACTCCAATGGGAAACATGGTTGAAACAAATATTGTATATGTGGATGTGGGGGTTAGTTTATCCGGGTATGAAACAGAAGTAGATTTGATTCCCTTAGAGCTGCATGATTTTGACATAATACTAGGCATGGATTGGTTGAGTAAATACAAAGCACTAATAGATTGTTATGCGAAAACTGTCACTTTCCAAACACCTAAGGGCGAGAAAATAACTTTTGAAGGAGAGAGACTCCCTAAACTGAATGCTTTAATATCGGTGGTAACAGCCCAAAAACTTTTAAGAAAGGGATGTATGGGTTACCTCGCATACATCTTAAACTCTAATGATGAAGGTCCACGATTGAAGGATATTCCTGTGGTGAAGGATTTCCCAGATGTGTTTCCAGAAGAACTACCAGGACTACCCCCGGAGCGAGAGGTAGAGGTGTCTATAGACACTTTTCCTGGAGTTCCACCTATAGCCCAACAACCGTATCGGATGGCTCCAGCAGAACTGAACGAGTTAAAGACTCAATTACAGGAATTATTAGACAAAGGGTTCATACGGCCCAGTAATTCTCCTTGGGGAGCACCGGTCCTATTTGTAAGAAAGAAAGATGGAACCCATAGGCTTTGTATTGACTATCGACAGTTGAACAAAATGACAATGAAAAACGAGTATCCGTTGCCTCGGATAGATGATTTGTTCGACCAATTAAAAGGAGCAAGGGCATTCTCGAAGATAGATTTGAGATCAGGGTACTATCAGATGAAGATTAAAGAAGCGGATGTAGCAAAGACCGCATTTAGAACTCGTTATGGACACTATGAATTTTTGGTATTACCGTTCGGGTTGACGAACGCCCCAGCCCTCTTCATGGATTTGATGAATCGGGTTTTCCAACCATACCTGGATAAGTTTGTGGTGGTATTCATTGATGATATACTGGTGTACTCAAATTCTTTCAAGGAGCACGAAGAACACTTGAGACAAACCTTACAAACCTTGAGAGATCACCAGCTATATGCAAAACTGAGTAAATGTGAATTTTGGCTGAAGAGAGTGATGTTTTTGGGACATGTCATTTCAGCCGAAGGTGTTTTTGTCGACCCTCAAAAAGTCGAAGCAGTCGTGAAATGGGAAAGACCGACTTCAGTCACTGAAATACGTAGTTTCCTGGGACTTGCAGGATACTATCGGAGATTTATCGAAGGTTTTTCCCTGATTGCAACCCCTTTGACCCAGCTAACTAGGAAGGATAAGAAATGGGTGTGGTCGGAAGAATGTGAGGCAAGCTTCCAAGAATTGAAGAGGAGGCTCACCACTGCTCCAGTCTTAACTCTCCCCTCAGGGACCGAGGGTTTTGTGGTATATAGTGATGCCTCGGGGAAGGGATTGGGGTGTGTTTTGATGCAACATGGGAAGGTGATCGCCTATGCATCAAGACAATTAAAGACTCATGAGGTGAACTACCCGGTGCACGACCTGGAGTTGGCAGCTGTAGTATTTGCCTTGAGGATATGGAGACACTATTTGTATGGGTCTCGAACCCAAATTTTTACGGATCATAAGAGCCTGAAGTATCTGATGTCGCAAAAGGAGTTGAACATGCGGCAAAGAAGGTGGATAGAGCTCATTAAGGATTATGATTGCACCATAGAATACCACCCGGGGAAAGCAAATGTGGTGGCAGATGCCCTCAGTCGAAAATATAAAGCCTCCTTGGGAAGCTTAACAGTGGGAAAGGAGCGGCAATTGGCAGAATTAAAAGAGTTGGGTGCAGATTTGGGAATTGATGCAAGAGGTGGGTTAGTAGCCCAATTATTGGTGCGACCAACGTATCGAGAACATATACTACATGCCCAATTCCATGACAAGGTGGGGTCCAAGATTAGGAAGAATGTGGAGGCCGGGGTAGAAATGAAATTCCGAGTAGCGGATGATGGATCCTTGATGATGGGACAACGGTTGTACGTGCCTGATGACGAAACAGTCAAACGAATGATTCTACAAGAAGCTCATGAGTCCAAATTCTCCATACATCCTGGCAGCACTAAGATGTATCGAGACCTGAAACACCTTTATTGGTGGCCTAATATGAAAAGGGACATAGCTGAGTATGTGTCAAAGTGTGGGATATGTCAACAAGTCAAGGTTGAACACCAAAGGCCTGCGGGACCATTACAACCATTACAAATTCCAGAATGGAAGTGGGAGATGATCACCATGGATTTCGTGTCAGGATTTCCCAAAGGGAGAAAAGGAAATGATGCGATATGGGTCATTGTAGATCGGTTGACGAAATCCGCACTATTCTTGCCCGTAAAGATGACCGACTCGGTGGACAAGCTTGCCAAGATCTACATAAATGAGGTGGTACGACTTCATGGGATTCCGGTGTCCATTGTATCGGATCGAGATCCCAGGTTCACCTCTCGACTTTGGCCGAGCATACAACATGCCTTGGGGACAAGGTTGGACATGAGCACTGCGTTTCACCCTCAAACGGATGGCCAATCGGAAAGAGTCATCCAAGTCTTGGAAGACCTATTACGGGCCTGTGTGCTAGAATTTGGAGGAAACTGGGAGGAACACATGGCATTGGTGGAGTTCACGTATAACAATAGTCATCAAGCCACAATAGGAATGGCCCCGTATGAAGCCTTGTATGGTAGGAGGTGCAGAACTCCTTTGTGTTGGGAGGAAATTGGGGACCGGAAGTTATATGGCGCAGAGTTGGTCAAAGTCACCACGGAGAAAGTGAGAACTATCAGGGATCGCATCAAAGCCGCGCAGGATAGACAGAAGAAGTATGCCGATGTGAGGAGAAGACCTCTCGAGTTCAGTATGGGGGACCAGGTGTTCCTGAAGGTAGCCCCATGGAAGAACATGTTACGGTTTGGGTTGAAAGGGAAGTTAACTCCCCGTTTCATCGGACCCTTCAAAATCTTACAACGAGTTGGACCAGTAGCCTACAAGGTGGATTTGCCCCCACAGTTAGCCAGGGTCCATGATGTGTTCCATGTCTCCTTGTTAAGGAAGGCTGACGTAGACCCCGCCCGAGTTCTACCCCAGGTTCCAGTAGAAGTCAAAGAAGACTTAACACTGGAATTGAGACCCATAAGGATACTAGATCAAGAAGTGAAGGAGTTACGGAGCAAAAAGATCCCCATCGTCAGAATCTTATGGCGAAATGCTCAAGTAGAAGAGGAAACTTGGGAGAGGGAGGCTGAGATGAGGAAAAAGTACCCCAATTTATTTGAACTACCAGGTATGGAGTGTAAAACTTTTTAAATTTCGAGGACGAAATTCATATTTAGGAGGGGAGAATGTAAACACCCAAACGAAAATATATATATGTCTATATATATATATATATTTAAAGAGAAAGAGAGAGAGAAAGATGGTGATGAATGCAGTTTTCGCTGCCGATGCAGAAATCGGCAGCGACGCAGATTTCGCTGCCGATGCAGAAATCGGCAGCGACGCAGTCTTCGCTGCCGATTCTGGTTTTGGCAGCGACGCAGTTTCGCTGCCGATTCTGGATTGGGCAGCGACGCAGTTTTCGCTACCGATGCAGAAATCGGCAGCGACGCAGATTTCGCTGCCGATGCAGAAATCGGCAGCGACGCAGTTTTCGCTGCCGATTCTGGTTTTGGCAGCGACGCAGTTTCGCTGCCGATTCTGGATTGGGCAGCGACGCAGTTTTCGCTGCCGATTCTGGATTGGGCAGCGACGCAGTTTTCGCTGCCGATGCAGAAATCGGCAGCGACGCAGATTTCGCTGCCGATGCAGAAATCGGCAGCGACGCAGATTTCGCTGCCGATGCAGAACTCGGCAGCGACGCAGTTTTCGGCTGCCGATTTCTCAATCAACAGTGACGCACAGCTGGGAGGGAGGGGTAAAACTGGTTTTAGATAAACCAAACAAGGATAAGGACACACCTAAACCAACCCCCAAACAACCCAATTCATTTGATGGGTAGTATAAATACAAAGAGGGGAGAGAGAATGACTCATCTTCTTCCCAAATCAGCAGCTGCATGTCATTCTTCCCTTCCCCTTTCACATCAAAAACGTGAATCAAACTAGTAGAGTGTCTTGTGAGGGAGAGATGAGACCTTGAGAGAGGAGTGGGCAGCTGCATAGATGAGAGGAAAAAGAGAGCTGGAAAACGTGAGAGGAAGAAGAAGGAAGAGAACCAGCAGCTGAAGAGAAAAGAATAGTGTCAAACCTCCCTCAAACTTAGTTAAATTCAGAAGGTATGAGTCATGGAACTCCCTTTCCTCTCCCCCTTAAAAATCAAAAACGAAAATGAAGAAGAAAAACCCTAAGAAAAAATTGATCTAAGACCTAAGCCAACTATGGGGGAAACTGAAATTAACTAGGAGAACTAGCAAACAGAAGTGAAATAAAGTCAATTTCAGAACATCTAACAATTATGGTAGAAGCTGGCTTTAACTATGGGGTAGGCCAGCATGCATGTGTGAGTGTGTTCTGCTGAAATTAAATGTGTTCTGTTGTGATGTTGCTGCTAGAATTAATGTGTTCTGTTGTGATGATTGTTGCTGCAATTAATGTGTTCTGCTGTGATGTTCTTGCTGGAATTTAATGTGTTCTGCTGTGATGTTAGTGCTGGAATTTAATGTGTTATGCTGTGATGTTCTTGCTGGAATTTAATGTGTTCTGCTGTGATGTTAGTACTGGAATTTAATGTGTTCTGCTGTGATGTTATTGCTGGAATTTTGTTGAAGAACTATGTGCTGAAATTGATGGTTCCGAGTTGTGTGTTGCGCAGCGAAATTCTGTTTCGCTGCCGCAACGGAACCTGCTGCAGCGAATTGATATTCGCTGCCGATTTGTGTGTTGCGCAGCGAAATTCTGTTTCGCTGCCGCAACTGAATCTCCTGCAGCGAATTGATATTCGCTGCCGATTTGTGTGTTGCGCAGCGAAATTCTGTTTCGCTGCCGCAACTGAATCTCCTGCAGCGAATTGATATTCGCTGCCGATTTGTGTGTTGCGCAGCGAAATTCTGTTTCGCTGCCGCAACGGAACCTGCTGCAGCGAATTGATATTCGCTGCCGATTTGTGTGTTGCGCAGCGAAATTCTGTTTCGCTGCCGCAACTGAACCTGCTGCAGCGAATTGATATTCGCTGCCGATTTGTGTGTTGCGCAGCGAAATTCTGTTTCGCTGCCGCAACTGAATCTCCTGCAGCGAATTGATATTCGCTGCCGATTTGTGTGTTGCGCAGCGAAATTCTGTTTCGCTGCCGCAACGGAACCTGCTGCAGCGAATTGATATTCGCTGCCGATTTGTGTGTTGCGCAGCGAAATTCTGTTTCGCTGCCGCAACGGAACCTGCTGCAGCGAATTGATATTCGCTGCCGATTTGTGTGTCGCGCAGCGAAATTCTGTTTCGCTGCCGCAACTGAATCTCCTGCAGCGAATTGATATTCGCTGCCGATTTGTGTGTTGCGCAGCGAAATTCTGTTTCGCTGCCGCAACGGAACCTGCTGCAGCGAATTGATATTCGCTGCCGATTTGTGTGTTGCGCAGCGAAATTCTGTTTCGCTGCCGCAACGGAACCTGCTGCAGCGAATTGATATTCGCTGCCGATTTGTGTGTCGCGCAGCGAACTGGCAGCCCGCAGCGAACCAGTTCTCGCTGCCGAATTCCTACAATAAGCCTCCTAGGCAGGAATGACTTAAATGCTAGTAACAATCTCATGTTATGATGGTGTAAAATATGGAACACTTGAATGTGAACATATGAACTCTTGAAATAAGTGTGATGATGAGTATGATTCAAAAATAAAATAAATACAACTGTGCTGATTTGTGACCATTGATGTCTTAGGTGGTGCGGTCGGGATTGGACCATCATCAAGACAGGATCGACCCACAGGTGGAGCAGGTAGGTGACTTGCACCTTCCTTTTCTTACGTTGAATCTTGCAATATTTTAACTTGAGTACTATCATATTGTTAGAACCGATATTAGATTGTTGAACGCTTAGATGATGATTAAAGATTGATTAGCTTCGGCTAATGGCATCCAAACGGATGGCCGGGACAAAGAATGATTAGCTTCGGCTAATGGCATCCGAAAGGATGGCCGGGACAAAGAATGATTAGCTTCGGCTAATGGCATCCGAAAGGATGGCCGGGACAAAGGAGTGATTAGCTTCGGCTAATGGCATCCAAACGGATGGCCGGGACAAAGAATGATTAGCTTTGGCTAATGGCGTCCGAAGGGATGGCCGGGATGAAGGACTGATTGGCTTCGGCTAATGGCATCCAAACGGATGGATGGCCGGGATAAAAGAGTGACTTCGCTGCCGATTCTGGATCGGCAGCGACGCAGATTTGCGCTGCCGATTCTGGATCGGCAGCGACGCAGATTTGCGCTGCCGATTCTGGATCGGCAGCGACGCAGATTTCCGCTGCCGATTCTGGATCGGCAGCGACGCAGATTTCCGCTGCCGATTCTGGATCGGCAGCGACGCAGATTTGCGCTGCCGATTCTGGATCGGCAGCGACGCAGATTGCGCTGCCGATTCTGGATCGGCAGCGACGCAGATTTGCGCTGCCGATTCTGGATCGGCAGCGACGCAGATTTGCGCTGCCGATTCTGGATCGGCAGCGACGCAGATTGCGCTGCCGATTCTGGATCGGCAGCGACGCAGATTTGCGCTGCTGATTCTGGATCGGCAGCGACGCAGATTGCGCTGCCGATTCTGGATCGGCAGCGACGCAGATTGCGCTGCCGATTCTGGATCGGCAGCGACGCAGATGCTGCTGCCGATACAAAAATCGGCAGCGACGCAGATTCCGCTGCCGATTCTGGATCGGCAGCAATGCATTTTCTGCTGCCGATTTTGGATCGGCAGCGACGCAGCTTTCGCCATGGATGGCCGTCATAAATGAATGACTAGTTTTGGCGAATGGCATCCGAAAACTTGTGTATCTATATGTACTACTAGTTGTTGTAGCAAATACATGAAGAAATTATAATTGTTAATGTTTTATTTAATTGCCAAACCGTGAGTTACCATTCTTATTATTATTAAATATTTGCATTCTCTTAAATGTTTGTACTGCTGCAGGGACTTCACACCAACGAGATGCCTAGGAAACCCGATACACGGGAACCTATTTTGCAAGGAATTATGTAGATGTATCTTAAATCACAATGTATTTTGTATGGATCAATGTACTGAATGTATAACTTTTATTAGATCCTTTTTGTTTAAAATTGTGATGACTATGAGTAGGAGAAGACTGTAAACTCATGTCTATGTATATATTTTTAATATGAACTTCAAATCAAGCAACCTTAATATTACGTGTTTGTGTAAGATTCACTTTGAAATGAAATGTTGATTGTATGGATTGTATTTCGATGATGTGAGGATTTAGATTCATTTTTGCCGGCACCATGTGGATTGAATGCATAAAAAAAAAAAAAAAAATTATTGTGTTTTGGACTTGGAAAGCCGGGTCGTTACACGTTGAAACGCTTTGCCTCGGTGAGTTTAGCGACATTCAAACTTCGATGCCCCGGTTGCCGAAATTCAGTTGCCTTTGAATTTCGGGTGATCCCTCTTGAGCATGTATGCTTCTGCTACTTGTTCTACATCAGACTTCTTCCGCAAAAGGCGAAACGCTTTGACTTGTTGAATTTCGCGGCATTCCGACTTCGATTCCCCGTTTGCCGAAATTCAGTTTCCTTTGGATTTCGGGTGATCCCTCTTGAGCATGTATGCTTCTGCTATTTGTTCTAAATCAGACTTCTTCCGCAAATGGCGAAACACATTGACTTGGTGATTTTCGCGGCATTCCGACTTCAATTCCCCAGTTGCCGAAATTCAGTTGCCTTTGAATTTCTGGTGATCCCTCTTGAGCATGTTTGCTTCGGCTACTTGTTCTACATCAGACTTCTTCCGCAAACGTCGAAAAACTTTGCCTCGGTGACTTTCGTGGCATTCCGACTTCGATTCCCCTTTTGCCAAAATTTAGTTGCCTTTGAATTTCGGGTGATCCCTCTTGAGCATGTATGCTTCTGTTACTTTTTCTAAATCAGACTTATTCCGCAAATGGCTAAACGCTTTGAGTCGGTGAGTTTCGCGGCATTCGGACTTCGATGCCCCGGTTGCCGAAATTCAGTTGCCTTTGAATTTCTGGTGATCCCTCTTGAGCATGTATGCTTCTGCTACTTGTTCTCCATCAGACTTCTTCCGCAAAAGGGGAAACGCTTTGACTTGTTGAATTTCGCGGCATTCCGACTTCGATTCCCCGTTTGCCGAAATTCAGTTGGCTTTGAATATCGGGTGATCCCTGTTGAGCATGTTTGCTTCGGCTACTTGTTCTACATCAGACTTCTTCCGCAAACGTCGAAACGCTTTGCCTCGGTGACTTTCGTGGCATTCCGACTTCGATTCCCCGTTTGCCGAAATTCAGTTGCCTTTGAATTTCGGGTGATCCCTCTTGAGCATGTATGCTTCTGTTACTTTTTCTAAATCAGACTTATTCCGCAAATGGCTAAACGCTTTGAGTCGGTGAGTTTCGCGGCATTCTGACTTCGATGCCCCGGTTGCCGAAATTCAATTGCCTTTGAATTTCTGGTGATCCCTCTTGAGCATGTATGCTTCTGCTACTTGTTCTAAATCAGACTTCTTCCACAAATGGCGAAACGCTTTGACTCAGTGATTTTCGCGGCATTCCGACTTCGATGCCCTGGTTGCCGAAATTCAGTTGCCTTTGAATTTCTAGTGATCCCTCTTGAGCATGTTTGCTTCCTCTACTTCTTCTACATCAGACTTCTTCCGCAAACGTTGAAACGCTTTGCCTCGGTGTGTTTCGCGACATTCAAACTTCGATGCCCCGGTTGCCGAAATTCAGTTGCCTTTGAATTTTGGGTGATCCCTCTTGAGCATGTATGCTTCTGCTACTTGTTCTACATCAGACTTCTTCCGCAAAAGGGGAAACGCTTTGACTTGTTGAATTTCGCGGCATTCCGACTTCGATTCCCCGTTTGCCGAAATTCAGTTTCCTTTAGATTTCGGGTGATCCCTCTTGAGCATGTATGCTTATGCTACTTGTTCTAAATCAGACTTCTTCCGCAAATGGCGAAACGCTTTGACTCGTTGAGTTTCGCGACATTCCGACTTCGATGCCCCGGTTGCCGAAATTCAGTTGCCTTTGAATTTCTGGTGATCCCTCTTGAGCATGTTTGCTTCGGCTACTTGTTCTACATCAGACTTCTTCTGCAAACGTCGAAAAACTTTGCCTCGGTGACTTTCGTGGCATTCCGACTTCGATTCCCCTTTTGCCAAAATTTAGTTGCCTTTGAATTTCGGGTGATCCCTCTTGAGCATGTATGCTTCTGCTACTTGTTCTCCATCAGACTTCTTCCGCAAAAGGGGAAACACTTTGACTTGTTGAATTTCGCGGCATTCCGACTTCGATTCCCCGTTTGCCGAAATTCAGTTGCCTTTGAATTTCGGGTGATCCCTCTTTAGCATGTTTGCTTCCTCTACTTGTTCTACATCAGACTTCTTCCGCAAACGTTGAAACGCTTTGCCTCGGTGAGTTTAGCGACATTCAAACTTCGTTGCCCCGGTTGCCGAAATTCAGTTGCCTTTGAATTTTGGGTGATCCCTCTTGAGCATGTATGCTTCTGCTACTTGTTCTACATCAGACTTCTTCCGCAAAAGGGGAAACGCTTTGACTTGTTGAATTTCGCGGCATTCCGACTTCGATCCCCCGGTTGCCGAAGTTCAGTTGCCTTTGAATTTCTGGTGATCCCTCTTTAGCATGTTTGCTTCGGCTACTTGTTCTACATCAGACTTCTTCCGCAAACGTCGAAAAACTTTGCCTCGGTGACTTTCGTGGCATTCCGACTTCGATTCCCCTTTTGCCAAAATTTAGTTGCCTTTGAATTTCGGGTGATCCCTCTTGAGCATGTATGCTTCTGCTACTTGTTCTCCATCAGACTTCTTCCGCAAAAGGGGAAACGCTTTGACTTGTTGAATTTCGCGGCATTCCGACTTCGATTCCCCGTTTGCCGAAATTCAGTTGCCTTTGAATTTCGGGTGATCCCTGTTGAGCATGTTTGCTTCGGCTACTTGTTCTACATCAGACTTCTTCCGCAAACGTCGAAACGCTTTGCCTCGGTGACTTTCGTGGCATTCCGACTTCGATTCCCCGTTTGCCGAAATTCAGTTGCCTTTGAATTTCGGGTGATCCCTCTTGAGCATGTATGCTTCTGTTACTTTTTCTAAATCAGACTTATTCCGCAAATGGCTAAACGCTTTGAGTCGGTGAGTTTCGCGGCATTCTGACTTCGATGCCCCGGTTGCCGAAATTCAGTTGCCTTTGAATTTCTGGTGATCCCTCTTGAGCATGTATGCTTCTGCTACTTGTTCTAAATCAGACTTCTTCCACAAATGGCGAAACGCTTTGACTCAGTGATTTTCGCGGCATTCCGACTTCGATGCCCTGGTTGCCGAAATTCAGTTGCCTTTGAATTTCTAGTGATCCCTCTTGAGCATGTTTGGTTCCTCTACTTGTTCTACATCAGCCTTCTTCCGCAAACGTTGAAACGCTTTGCCTCGGTGTGTTTCGCGACATTCAAACTTCGATGCCCCGGTTGCCGAAATTCAGTTGCCTTTGAATTTTGGGTGATCCCTCTTGAGCATGTATGCTTCTGCTACTTGTTCTACATCAGACTTCTTCCGCAAAAGGGGAAACGCTTTGACTTGTTGAATTTCGCGGCATTCCGACTTTGATTCCCCATTTGCCGAAATTCAGTTTCCTTTAGATTTCGGGTGATCCCTCTTGAGCATGTATGCTTTTGCTACTTGTTCTAAATCAGACTTCTTCCGCAAATGGCGAAACGCTTTGACTCGTTGAGTTTCGCGGCATTCCGACTTCGATGCCCCGGTTGCCGAAATTCAGTTGCCTTTGAATTTCTGGTGATCCCTCTTGAGCATGTTTGCTTCGGCTACTTGTTCTACATCAGACTTCTTCTGCAAACGTCGAAAAACTTTGCCTCGGTGACTTTCGTGGCATTCCGACTTCGATTCCCCTTTTGCCAAAATTTAGTTGCCTTTCAATTTCGGGTGATCCCTCTTGAGCATGTATGCTTATGCTACTTGTTCTCCATCAGACTTCTTCCGCAAAAGGGGAAACACTTTGACTCGTTGAGTTTCGCGGCATTCCAACTTCGATGCCCCGGTTGCCGAAATTCAGTTGCCTTTGAATTTCTGGTGATCCCTCTTGAGCATGTTTGCTTCGGCTACTTGTTCTCCATCAGACTTCTTCCGCAAACGTCGAAAAACTTTGCCTCGGTGACTTTCGCGGCATTCCGACTTCGATTCCCTGTTTGCCGAAATTCAGTTGCCTTTGAATTTCGGGTGATCCCTCTTGAGCATGTTTGCTTCGGCTACATGTTCTCCATCAGACTTCTTCCGCAAACGTCGAAACGCTTTTCCTCGTTGACTTTCGTGGCATTCCGACTTCGATTCCCTGTTTGCCGAAATTCAGTTGCCTTTGAATTTCGGGTGATCCCACTTGAGCATGTATGCTGCTGTTACTTTTTCTAAATCAGACTTATTCCGCAAATGGCTAAACGCTTTGACTCGGTGAGTTTCGCGGCATTCCGACTTCGATGCCCCGGTTGCCGAAATTCAGTTGCCTTTGAATTTCGGGTGATCCCTCTTTAGCATGTTTGCTTCCTCTACTTGTTCTACATCACACTTCTTCCACAAACGTTGAAACGCTTTGCTTCGGTGAGTTTCGCGACATTCAAACTTCGATGCCCGGTTGCCGCAATTCAGTTGCCTTTGAATTTCGGGTGATCCCTCTTGAGCATGTATGCTTCTGCTTCTTGTTCTACATCAGACTTCTTCCGCAAAAGGGGAAACGCTTTGACTTGTTGAATTTCGCGGCATTCCGACTTCGATTCCCCAGTTGCCGAAATTCAGTTGCCTTTGAATTTCTGGTGATCCCTCTTGAGCATGTTTGCTTCGGCTACTTGTTCTACATCAGACTTCTTCCGCAAACGTCGAAAAACTTTGCCTCGGTGACTTTCGTGGCATTCCGACTTCGATTCCCAGTTTGCCGAAATTCAGTTGCCTTTGAATTTCTAGTGACCCCTCTTGAGCATGTTTGCTTCCTCTACTTGTTCTACATCAGACTTCTTCCGCAAACATTGAAACGCTTTGCCTCGGTGAGTTTCGCGACATTCAAACTTCGATGCCCGGTTGCCGCAATTCAGTTGCCTTTGAATTTCGGGTGATCCCTCTTGAGCATGTATGCTTCTGCTACTTGTTCTACATCAGACTTCTTCCGCAAAAGGGGAAACGCTTTGACTTGTTGAATTTCGCCGCATTCCGACTTCGATTCCCGTTTGTCGAAATTCAGTTGCCTTTGGATTTCGGGTGATCCCTCTTGAGCATGTTTGCTTCCTCTACTTGTTCTACATCAGACTTCTTCCGCAAATGTTGAAACGCTTTGCCTCGGTGAGTTTCGCGACATTCAAACTTCGATGCCCCGGTTGCCGAAATTCAGTTGCCTTTGAATTTCGGGTGATCCCTCTTGAGCATGTATGCTTCTGCTACTTGTTCTACATCATACCTTCTTCCGGAAACGGCGAAATGCTTTGACTCGGTGAGTTTCGCGGCATTCTGACTTCGATGCCCCGGTTGCCGAAATTCAGTTGCCTTTGAATTTCGGGTGATCCCTCTTGAGCATGTATGCTTCTGGTACTTGTTCTACATTAGACTTCTTCTGCAAAAGGGGAAACGCTTTGACTTGTTGAATTTCGCGGCATTCGGACTTCGATTCCCCGTTTGCCGAAATTCAGTTTCCTTTGGATTTCGGGTGATCCCTCTTGAGCATGTATGCTTATGCTACTTGTTCTAAATCAGACTTCTTCCGCAAATGGCGAAACGCTTTGACTCGTTGAGTTTCGCGGCATTCCGACTTCGATGCCCCGGTTGCCGAAATTCAGTTTCCTTTGGATTTCGGGTAATCCCTCTTGAGCATGTATGCTTATGCTACTTGTTCTAAATCAGACTTCTTCCGCAAATGGCGAAACGCTTTGACTCGTTGAGTTTCGCGGCATTCCGACTTCGATGCCCCGGTTGCCGAAATTCAGTTTCCTTTGGATTTCAGGTGATTCCTCTTGAGCATGTATGCTTATGCTACTTGTTCTAAATCAGACTTCTTCCGAAAATGGCGAAATGCTTTGACTCGTTGAGTTTCGCGGCATTCCGACTTCGATGCCCCGGTTGCCGAAATTCAGTTGCCTTTGAATTTCTGGTGATCCCTCTTGAGCATGTTTGCTTCGGCTACTTGTTCTACATCAGACTTCTTCCGCAAACGTCGAAAAACTTTGCCTCGGTGACTTTCGTGGCATTCCGTCTTCGATTCCCCTTTTGCCAAAATTTAGTTGCCTTTGAATTTCGGGTGATCCCTCTTGAGCATGTACGCTTCTGCTACTTGTTCTCCATCAGACTTCGTCCGCAAAAGTGGAAACGCTTTGACTTGTTGAATTTCGCGGCATTCCGACTTCGATTCCCCGTTTGCCGAAATTCAGTTGCCTTTGAATTTCGGGTGATCCCTCTTTAGCATGTTTGCTTCCTCTAGTTGTTCTACATCAGACTTCTTCCGCAAACGTTGAAACGCTTTGCCTCGGTGAGTTTCGCGACATTCAAACTTCGATGCCCCGGTTGCCGAAATTCAGTGGCCTTTGAATTTCGGGTGATCCCTCTTGAGCATGTATGCTTATGCTACTTGTTCTAAATCAGACTTCTTCCGCAAACGTCGAAAAACTTTGCCTCGGTGACTTTCGTGGCATTCGACTTCGATTCCCGTTTGCCGAAATTCAGTTGCCTTTGAATTTCGGGTGATCCCTCTTAAGGATGTTTGCTTCGGCTACTTGTTCTCCATCAGACTTCTACCGCAAACGTCGAAACGCTTTGCCTCGGTGACTTTCGAGGCATTCCGACTTCGATTCCCCGTTTGCCGAAATTCAGTTGCCTTTGAATTTCGGGGGATCCCTCTTGAGCATGTATGCTTCTGCTACTTGTTCTACATCAGACTTCTTCCGCAAAAGGGGAAACGCTTTGACTTGTTGAATTTCGCGGCATTCCGACTTCGATTCCCCGTTTGCCGAAATTCAGTTTCCTTTGGATTTCGGGTGATCCCTCTTGAGCATGTATGCTTCTGCTAGTTGTTCTAAATCAGAATTCTTCCACAAATGGCGAAACGCTTTGACTCGGTGAGCTTCGCGGCATTCCGACTTCGATTCCCCCGTTGCCGAAATTCAGTTGCCTTTGAATTTCTGGTGATCCCTCTTGAGCATGTTTGCTTCGGCTACTTGTTCTACATCAGACTTCTTCCGCAAACGTCGAAAAACTTTGCCTCGGTGACTTTCGTGGCATTCTGACTTCGATTCCCAGGTTGCCGAAATTCAGTTGCCTTTGAATTTCTAGTGATCCCTCTTGAGCATGTTTGCTTCCTCTACTTGTTCTACATCAGACTTCTTCCGCAAACGTTGAAACGCTTTGCCTCGGTGAGTTTCGCGACATTCAAACTTCGATGCCCGGTTGCCGCAATTCAGTTGCCTTTGAATTTCGGGTGATCCCTCTTGAGCATGTATGCTTCTGCTACTTGTTCTACATCAGACTTCTTCCGCAAAAGGGGAAACACTTTGACTTGTTGAATTTCGCGGCATTCCGACTTCGATTCCTGTTTGTCGAAATTCAGTTGCCTTTGGATTTCGGGTGATCCCTCTTGAGCATGTATGCTTTTGCTCCTTTTTCTAAATCAGACTTCTTCCGCAAATGGCTAAACGCTTTGACTCGGTGAGTTTCGCGGCATTCTGACTTCGATGCCCCGGTTGCCGAAATTCAGTTGCCTTTGAATTTCTGGTGATCCCTCTTGAGCATGTATGCTTCTACTACTTGTTCTAAATCAGACTTCTTCCACAAATGGCGAAACGCTTTGACTCGGTGAGTTTCGCGGCATTCCGACTTCGATGCCCCGGTTGCCAAAATTCAGTTGCCTTTGAATTTCTAGTGATCCCTCTTGAGCATGTTTGCTTCGTCTACTTGTTCTACATCAGACTTCTTCCGCAAAGGTTGAAACGCTTTGCATCGGTGAGTTTCACGACATTCAAACTTCGATGCCCGGTTGCTGCAATTCAGTTGCCTTTGAATTTCGGGTGATCCCTCTTGAGCATGTATGCTTCTGCTACTTGTTCTACATCAGACTTCTTCCGCAAAAGGGGAAACGCTTTGACTTGTTGAATTTCGCGGCATTCCGACTTCGATTCCTGTTTGTCGAAATTCAGTTGCCTTTGGATTTCGGGTGATCCCTCTTAAGCATGTATGCTTTTGCTCCTTTTTCTAAATCAGACTTCTTCCGCAAATGGCTAAACGCTTTGACTCGGTGAGTTTCGCGGCATTCTGACTTCGATGCCCCGGTTGCCGAAATTCAGTTGCCTTTGAATTTCTGGTGATCCCTCTTGAGCATGTATGCTTCTGCTACTCATTCTAAATCAGACTTCTTCCACAAATGGCGAAACGCTTTGACTCGGTGAGTTTCGCGGCATTCCGACTTCGATGCCCCGGTTGTCAAAATTCAGTTGCCTTTGAATTTCTAGTGATCCCTCTTGAGCATGTTTGCTTCGTCTACTTGTTCTACATCAGACTTCTTCCGCAAACGTTGAAACGCTTTGCCTCGGTGAGTTTCGCGACATTCAAATTTCGATGCCCCGGTTGCCGAAATTCAGTTGCCTTTGAATTTCGGGTGATCCCTCTTGAGCATGTATGCTTGTGCTACTTGTTCTACATCAGACTTCTTCCGCAAAAGGGGAAACGCTTTGACTTGTTGAATTTCGCCGCATTCCGACTTCGATTCCTGTTTGTCGAAATTCAGTTGCCTTTGAATTTCAGGTGATCCCTCTTGAGCATGTATGCTTCTGCTACTTGTTCTAAATCAGACTTCTTCCACAAATGGCGAAACGCTTTGACTCGGTGAGTTTCGCGGCATTCGGACTTCGATGCCCCGGTTGTCGAAATTCAGTTGCCTTTGAATTTCTGGTGATCCCTCTTGAGCATGTATGCTTCTGCTACTTTTTCTAAATCAGACTTCTTCTGCAAATGGATAAACGCTTTGACTCGGTGAGTTTCGCGGCATTCTGACTTCGATGCCCCGGTTGCCAAAATTCAGTTGCCTTTGAATTTCTGGTGATCCCTCTTGAGCATGTATGCTTCTGCTCCTTTTTCTAAATCAGACTTCTTTCGCAAATGGCTAAACGCTTTGACTCGGTGAGTTTCGCGGCATTCTGACTTCGATGCCCCGGTTGCCCAAATTCAGTTGCCTTTGAATTTCTGGTGATCCCTCTTGAGCATGTATGCTTCTGCTACTTGTTCTAAATCAGACTTCTTCCACAAATGGCGAAACGCTTTGACTCGGT
The DNA here is from genome assembly GCA_030145905.1 of Populus davidiana. Lineage (NCBI taxonomy): Eukaryota > Viridiplantae > Streptophyta > Magnoliopsida > Malpighiales > Salicaceae > Populus > Populus davidiana. The sequence continues at coordinate 1,658,981 of JAMQGN010000001.1, read as the reverse complement.
GAGTTTCACGGCATTCCGACCTCGATGCCCCGGTTGCCGAAATTCAGTTGCCTTTGAATTTCTGGTGATCCCTCTTGAGCATGTTTGCTCCCGCTACTTGTTCTACATCAGACTTCTTCCGCAAACGTTGAAACGCTTTGCCTCGGTGAGTTTCGCGGCTGTCGCACGTTTGCGGCGGCGCGACGATCGTCCACCCTCAAGGAAAAATCGGAAGATTTATTCCTTGAAAAGAGGGAGAGACAAGGAATTCTTGTCTCTACAAGTGAAAAAATTGGAATGGGACTCGCCACCTAGTATTCTAGTTACTAGGAACCTTAACTGGTCTTTAGAGATCGGGTACGGAGACTGGTTGCGTAAAGGGAAGGTATTAGCACCCCAACTACGCCCTACCTAAGGTAGGCTGCATTGTTTTAATGTCTGATAAAATCTAAAATCGTGTTGTGGTTTTTGAATTGTTGGTTCGTTTAACGGTTTAAGAAAAGTCCTCCTCTGTAAGGAGATCCTTATCTTTATCGGGTAAAAAAAACTAACTATTCAAAGTCGTCAAAAGAAAATATCTTTTTAATATCAGGAATAAGATTTACGTATAAATTCATAATCCCTGATACTAAAATCAAACAAAATAAATTTTTTTGTTGTTTTTGAGATTTTGGCCAATGTTCTCTTGACTTTAATAAACTGGTTATTAAAGCCAAAATGCATGCTAAAATATTGTTTTTTTGACATATGAAAAATACGATATGATTTTTTAGCTTTTGAGACACTTGGCCGTATGCACAAAGATATTTTTTTTCTCTTTTGTTTTTAATTTGTTTTTTTGTTTTTTTGGAAGTTTTTGCCGAAAACCGGGTATTTTAATACCGGATTTGTATAAACATACTGCCCGATATTAATCAAAATGACATAAAAACTGCGCGGAAAAATGATAAAATGCTGAAACAAATATTTTTGATTTTTTTTTTATGCATGTGTGAACAGTACCGTGGGACGAAAACCGGGTATTTTAATACCGGATTTATATTTTTACGATGTAAAATACAGACCGATATTAAGCAAAATTGATAAAAACAAGTGCTGGAAAAAAATTGTAAAAATTCAAAAAAAAAAAGAAAAAAAGAAATGGGCCGGGTTCGGCCCATATCAGTGGGCTAGGCCAACCCGGCCCATTACCAAATGGGCTGGTTACTGTGCCTAAGCACAGTAACCAGCCCTCTTCAGCTGCAGAACGTGAATTAATTCACGTTCTGCATGCAAACGGGGGAGGCAGCAAATGGAGAAGGCGACAGGGTGGGGAGAGATTACCTGCGGTGACGTCGTGGCGGTGCGGCTGGCGGCGTAGGCACGGTGGCGATGGTGGCGGAGGCCAGCGGTGGTTCTCTCTCTCTCTCTCTTCTGTTTTTCTTCGTTTTCTTCCCTGCTTCTTCTTCTTCTTCTTCTTCTCTGCCCTCTCGCTTCTCTTCTCTTCTATCTCGGTTCGTCTCCCTTCCGTCCTCCCTTTTTTTCTCCTCTTCCTCCCCTGTTTTTATAGGCGAAAAACAGGGAGGGGGACGTCATGGGGGTGGCCGGTGTGCTGCCGCCCGTCCAACACGTGGAAAGTGGTCGGCAAGTGGTGTCCTTATTTCGGCGTCTTTTTGAGCGAAAGAAGGAAAGAAATTAGGCGAAAAGGGGAAGAAAAAATCTTCTTCTTCCCCTGCCTCGCGTGTCCAGGGGAAGAAGAAGAGCTACAGTGCCGTCAAAACGACACCGTTTTGGGCTTCTGTTTTTTTTTTTTTTTTTTGCAACAGTGAATGAAACGGCGCCGTTTTGGTCAAAACGCGCCGTTTCATTAAAAAGGAAAAGGCGCAAAAAGCATCAGATTCAAATTTCGGCCCTACATTTGCGCGCGTTTTACAATTTAGTCCTTGGTCTCGGATTTCTTCAATTAAGTCCCTAATTGGCCATTAAACTTCAATATTTATGCAATTAAGCCCCTGATTTGACCAAATTAACTTCCAAAAATTATAATTTGACCCCAGAAAATTAATTTCCTCCAATTAAAGCCCAAAATAACTCCAAATCAATTGTTTTTGCAATTAAAACCTTCATAAATGCAATTAAACCTTTAATAAAATTTAATTGAGTCCATAAACTTCTGATTTTGCATTTTTCTTCCACAAATTGAATTTTCTTTATTATCGGGGCTCTCATCAGTCAATGATATACTGTCAAAAATTAATTTTTAATTTTTGAACATCCTCAATCAATTTTTGAGCATTTTTAGGGCGCTTTGGCATTTTTTCACTGTTCTATTTTTTTGATAATATATATTTTTGAATTTTTTTGTATTTTATTATTTTTTATGTGGGGACCCAGAAATGGGTTACAACAGCGGCATTCCAACTTCGATACCCCGGTTGCCGAAATTCAATTGCCTTTGAATTTCGGGTGATCCCTCTTGAGCATGTACGCTTCTGCTACTTGTTCTACATCAGACTTCTTCCGCAAAAGGGAAACGCTTTGACTTGATGAATTTCGCGGCATTCCGACTTCGATTCCCCGTTTGCCGAAATTTAGTTTCCTTTGGATTTTGGGTGATCCCTCTTGAGCATGTATGCTTCTGCTACTTGTTCTACATCAGACTTCTTCCGCAAAAGGCGAAACACTTTGACTTGGTGAGTTTCGCGACATTCCGACTTCGATGCCCCGGTTGCCGAAATTCAGTTGCCTTTGAATTTCTGGTGATCCCTCTTGACCATGTTCGCTTCGGCTACTTGTTCTACATCAGACTTCTTCCGCAAACGTCGAAAAACTTTGCCTTGGTGACTTTCGTGGCATTCCGACTTCGATTCCCCGTTTGCCGAAATTCAGTTGCCTTTGAATTTCGGGTGATCCCTCTTGAGCATGTTTGCTTCGGCTACTTGTTCTCCATCAGACTTCTTCCGCAAACGTCGAAACGCTTTGCCTCGGTGACTTTCGTGGCATTCTGACTTCGATTCCCCGTTTTCCGAAATTCAGTTGCCTTTGGATTTCGGGTGATCCCTCTTCAGCATGTATGCTTCTGCTACTTGTTCTAAATCAGACTTCTTCAGCAAATGGCGAAACGCTTTGTCTCGGTGAGTTTCGCGGCATTCTGACTTCGTTGCCCCGGTTGCCGAAATTCAGTTGCCTTTGAATTTCTGGTGATCCTTCTTGAGCATGTATGCTTCTGCTACTTGTTCTAAATCAGACTTCTTCCAAAGTTTGACTCGGTGAGTTTCGCGGCATTCTGACTTCGATGCCCCGGTTGCCGAAATTCAGTTGCCTTTGAATTTCTGGTGATCCCTCTTGAGCATGTTTGCTTCCGCCACTTGTTCTACATCAGACTTCTTCCGCAAACGTTGAAACGCTTTGTCTCGGTGAGTTTCGCGGCATTCCAACTTCGATTCCCCGTTTGCCGAAATTCAGTTGCCTTTGAATTTCGGGTGATCCCTCTTGAGCATGTATGCTTCTGCTACTTGTTCTACATCAGACTTCTTCCGCAAAAGGGGAAACGCTTTGACTTGTTGAATTTCGCGGCATTCCGACTTCGATTCCACGTTTTCCGAAATTCAGTTTCCTTTGGATTTCGGGTGATCCCTCTTGAGCATGTATGCTTCTGCTAGTTGTTCTAAATCAGACTTCTTCCGCAAATGGCTAAACGCTTTGACTCGGTGAGTTTCGCGGCATTCCAACTTCGATGCCCCGGTTGCCGAAATTCAGTTGCCTTTGAATTTCGGGTGATCCCTCTTGAGCATGTATGCTTCTGCTACTTGTTCTCCATCAGACTTCTTCCGCAAAAGGGGAAACGCTTTGACTTGTTGAATTTCGCGGCATTCCGACTTCGATTCCCTGTTTGCCGAAATTCAGTTGCCTTTGGATTTCGGGTGATCCCTCTTGAGCATGTATGCTTCTGCTACTTTTTCTAAATCAGACTACTTCCACAAATGGCTAAACGCTTTGACTCGGTGAGTTTCGCGGCATTCCGACTTCGATGCCCCGTTTGCTGAAATTCAGTTGCCTTTGAATTTCGGGTGATCCCTCTTGAGTATGTATGCTTCTGCTACTTGTTCTACATCAGACTTCTTCCGCAAACGGGGAAACGCTTTGACTCGGTGACTTTCGCAGCATTCCGACTTCGATTCCCCGTTTGCCGAAATTCAGTTGCCTTTGGATTTCGGGTGATCCCTATTGAGCATGTATGCTTCTGCTACTTGTTCTAAATCAGACTTCTTCCGCAAATGGCGAAATGCTATGACTCGTTGAGTTTCGCGACATTCCGACTTCGATGCCCCGGTTGCCGAAATTCAGTTGCCTTTGAATTTCTGGTGATCCCTCTTGAGCATGTATGCTTCTGCTACTTGTTCTAAATCAAACTTCTTCCGCAAATGCCAAAACGCTTTGACTCGGTGAGTTTCGCGGCATTCCGACTTGGAAGCCCCGGTTGCCGAAATTCAGTTGCCTTTAAATTTACGGGTGACCCCTCTTGAGCATGTATGCTTCTGCTACTTGTTCTACATAAGACTTCTTCCGCAAACGGGGAAACGCTTTAACTCGGTGAATTTCGCGGCATTCCGACTTCGATTCCCTGTTTGCCGAAATTCAGTTGCGTTTGGATTTCGTGTGAACCCTATTGAGCATGTATGCTTCTGCTACATGTTCTAAATCAGACTTCTTCCGCAAATCGCGAAACGCTTTGTCTCGGTGAGTTTCGCGGCATTCTGACTTCGTTGCCCCGGTTGCCGAAATTCAGTTGCCTTTGAATTTCTGGTGATCCCTCTTGAGCATGTATGCTTCTGCTATTTGTTCTGAATCAGACTTCTTCCAAACTTTGACTCGGTGAGTTTCGCGGCATTCTGACTTCGATGCCCCGGTTGCCGAAATTCAGTTGCCTTTGAATTTCTGGTGATCCCTCTTGAGCATGTTTGCTTCCGCCACTTGTTCTACATCAGACTTCTTCCGCAAACGTTGAAACGCATTGTCTCGGTGAGTTTCGCGGCATTCCAACTTCGATTCCCCGTTTGCCGAAATTTAGTTGCCTTTGAATTTCGGGTGATCCCTCTTGAGCATGTATGCTTCTGCTACTTGTTCTACATCAGACTTCTTCCGCAAAAGGGGAAACGCTTTGACTTGTTGAATTTCGCGGCATTCCGACTTCGATTCCACGTTTTCCGAAATTCAGTTTCCTTTGGATTTCGGGTGATCCCTCTTGAGCATGTATGCTTCTGCTAGTTGTTCTAAATCAGACTTCTTCCGCAAATGGCTAAACGCTTGGACTCGGTGAGTTTCGCGGCATTCCGACTTCGATGCCCCGGTTGCCGAAATTCAGTTGCCTTTGAATTTCGGGTGATCCCTCTTGAGCATGTATGCTTCTGCTACTTGTTCTCCATCAGACTTCTTCTGCAAAAGGGGAAACGCTTTGACTTGTTGAATTTCGCGGCATTCCGACTAGGATTCCCCGTTTGCCGAAATTCAGTTGCCTTTGGATTTCGGGTGATCCCTCTTGAGCATGTATGCTTCTGCTACTTGTTCTCCATCAGACTTCTTCCGTAAAAGGCGAAACGCTTTGACTTGGTGAGTTTCACGGCATTCCGACTTCGATTCCCTGTTTGCCGAAATTCAGTTGCCTTTGGATTTCGGGTGATCCCTCTTGAGCATGTATGCTTCTGCTACTTTTTCTAAATCAGACAACTTCCACAAATGGCTAAACGCTTTGACTCGTTGAGTTTCGCGGCATTCCGACTTCGATGCCCCGGTTGCCGAAATTCAATTGCCTTTGAATTTCTGGTGATCCCTCTTGAGCATGTATGCTTCTGCTACTTGTTCTAAATCAAACTTCTTCCGCAAATGCCAAAACGCTTTGACTCGGTGAGTTTCGCGGCATTCCAACTTGGAAGCCCCGGTTGCCGAAATTCAGTTGCCTTTAAATTTACGGGTGACCCCTCTTGAGCATGTATGCTTCTGCTACTTGTTCTACATAAGACTTCTTCCGCAAACGGGGAAACGCTTTAACTCGGTGAATTTCGCGGCATTCCGACTTCGATTCCCCGTTTGCCGAAATTCAGTTGCGTTTGGATTTCGTGTGAACCCTATTGAGCATGTATGCTTCTGCTACATGTTCTAAATCAGACTTCTTCCGCAAATGGTGAAAAGCTTTGACTCGGTGAGTTTCGCGGCATTCCGACTTCGATGCCCCGGTTGCCAAAATTTAGTTGCCTTTGAATTTCTGGTGATCCCTCTTGAGCATGGATAATTTTGCTACTTGTTCTACATCAGACTTCTTCTGCAAACAGCGAAACGCTTTGACTCGGTGTGTTTCGCGGAATTCCAACTTCGATGCCCCGGTTGCTGAAATTCAGTTGCCTTTGAATTTCGGGTGATCCCTCTTGAGCATGTATGCTTCTGCTACTTGTTCTACATAAGACTTCTTCCGCAAACAGGGAAACGCTTTGTCTCGGTGAGTTTCGCGGCATTCCGACTTCGATTCCCCGTTTGCCGAAATTTAGTTGCCTTTGGATTTCGGGTGATCCCTCTTGAGCATGTATGCTTCTGCTACTTGTTCTAAATCAGACTTCTTCTACAAATGGCAAAACGCTTTGACTCGGTGAGTTTCGCGGCATTCCGACTTCGATGCCACGATTGCCGAAATTCAGTTGCCTTTGGATTTCGGGTGATCGCTCTTGAGCATGTATGCTTCTGCTACTTGTTCTAAATCAAACTTCTTCCGCAAATGCCAAAACGCTTTGACTCGGTGAGTTTCGCGGCATTCCGACTTGGAAGCCCCGGTTGCCGAAATTCAGTTGCCTTTAAATTTTCGGGTGACCCCTCTTGAGCATGTATGCTTCTGCTACTTGTTCTACATAAGACTTCTTCCGCAAACGGGGAAACGCTTTGACTCGGTGAATTTCACGGCATTCCGACTTCGATTCCCCGTTTGCTGAAATTCAGTTGCCTTTGAATTTCGTGTGAACCCTATTGAGCATGTATGCTTCTGCTACATGTTCTAAATCAGACTTCTTCCGCCAATGGTGAAAAGGTTTGACTCGGTGAGTTTCGCGGCATTCCGACTTCGATGCCCCGGTTGCCAAAATTTAGTTGCCTTTGAATTTCTGGTGATCCCTCTTGAGCATGGATAACTCTGCTACTTGTTCTACATCAGACTTCTTCTGCAAACAGCGAAACGCTTTGACTCGGTGAGTTTCGCGGAATTCCAACTTCGATGCCCCGGTTGCCGAAATTCAGTTGCCTTTGAATTTCGGGTGATCCCTCTTGAGCATGTATGCTTCTGCTACTTGTTCTACATCAGACTTCTTCCGCAAACAGGGAAACGCTTTGTCTCGGTGAGTTTCGCGGCATTCCGACTTCGATTCCCCGTTTGCCGAAATTTAGTTGCCTTTGGATTTCGGGTGATCCCTCTTGAGCATGTATGCTTCTGCTACTTGTTCTAAATCAGACTACTTCCGCAAATGGCGAAACGCTTTGACTCGATGAGTTTCGCGAAATTCTGACTTCGATGCCCCGGTTGCTGAAATTCAGTTGCCTTTGAGATTCTGGTGATCCCTCTTGAGCATGGATGCTTCTGCTACTTGTTCTACATCAGACTTCTTCCGTAAACGGCGAAACGCTTTGACTCGGTGAGTTTCACGGCATTCCACCTTCGAGGCGCCGGTTGCCGAAATTCAGTTGCCTTTGAATTTCGGGTGATCCCTCTTGAGCATGGATGCTTCTGCTACTTGTCCTACATCAGACTTCTTCCGCAAACGGCGAAACGCTTTGACTCGGTGAGTTTCACGGCATTCCACCTTCGATGCGCCGGTTGCCGAAATTCAGTTGCCTTTGAATTTCGGGTGATCCCTCTTGAGCATGTATGCTTCGGCTACTTGTTCTACATCAGAGTTCTTCTGAAAACGTCGAAACGCTTTGCCACGGTGAGTTTCGCGGCATTCCGACTTCGATTCCCCGTTTGCCGAAATTCAGTTGCCTTTGGATTTTTGGGTGATCTCTCTTGAGCATGTATGCTTCTGCTACTTGTTGTAAATCAGACTTGTTCCGCAAACGGCGAAACGCTTTGACTCGGTGAGTTTCGCGGAATTCCAACTTCGATGCCCCGGTTGCTGAAATTCAGTTGCCTTTGAATTTCGGGGGATCCCTTTTGAGCATGTATGCTTCTGCTACTTGTTCTACATCAGACTTCTTCCGCAAATGGCGAAACGCTTTGACTCGGTGAGTTTCGCGGCATTCCGACTTGGATGCCCCGGTTGCCGAAATTCAGTTGCCTTTGGATTTCAGGTGATCCCTATTGAGCATGTATGCTTCTGCTACATGTTCTAAATCAGATTTCTTCCGCAAATGGCGAAAGGCTTTTGACTCGGTGAGTTTCGCGGCATTCAGACTTCCATGCCCCGGTTGCTGAAATTTTGTTCCCTTTGAATTTCTGGTGATCCCTCTTGAGCATGGATACTTCTGCTACTTGTTCTACATCAGAGTTCTTCTGCAAACAGCGAAACGCTTTGACTCGGTGAGTTTCGCGGAATTCCAACTTCGATGCCCCGGTTGCCAAAATTCAGTTGCCTTTGAATTTCGGGTGATCCCTCTTGAGCATGTATGCTTCGGCTACTTGTTCTACATCAGACACCTTCCGCAAACATCGAAACGCTTTGCCTCGGTGAGTTTCACGGCATTCCGACTTCGATTCCCCGTTTGCCGAAATTCAGTTGCCTTTGGATTTCGGGTGATCTCTCTTGAGGATGTGTGCTTCTGCTACTTGTTCTAAATCAGACTTGTTCCGCAAACGGCGAAACACTTTGACTCGGTGAGTTTCGCAGAATTCCAACTTGGATGCCCCGGTTGCCGAAATTCAGTTGCACTTGAATTTCGGGTGATCCCTCTTGAGCATGTATGCTTCTCCTTCAAAACATAAAACAAAGAATATCAAGGCATTTTATATATAAAACATAGGCAAAACACTAGTTAAATGTGGGTGAAACTATCGAATAATATGGTTCCATCATGCCCCGGTTGCCGAAATTCAGTTGCCTTTGAATTTCGGGTGATACCTCTTGAGCATGTATGCTTCTCCTACTTGTTCTACATCAGACTTCTTCCTCAAACGGCGAAACGCTTTGCCAGGTCAGTTTCGAGGCATTTCGACTTCGATGCCCCGGTTGCTGAAATTCAGTTGCCTTTGAATTTCGGGTGATCCCTCTTGAGCATGTATGCTTCTGCTACTTGTTCTACATCAGACTTCTTCCGCAAACCGGGAAACGCTTTGCCTCAGTGAGTTTCGCAGCATTCCGACTTGGATTCCCCGGTTGTCGAAATTCAGTTGCCTTTGAATTTCGGGTGACCCCTCTTGAGCATGTATGCTTCTGCTACTTGTTCTACAAAAGACTTCTTCCGCAAACGGGGAAACTTTTTGACTCGGTGAATTTTGCGGCATTCCGACTTCGATTCCCCGTTTGTCGAAATTCAGTTGCCTTTGAATTTCGGGTGATCCCACTTGAGCATTTATGCTTCTGCTACTTGTTCTACATCAGACTTCTTCCGCAAATGGCGAAAAGCTTTGACTCGGTGAGTTTCGCGACATTTCAACTTCGATGCCCCGGTTGCCGAAATTCAGTTGCCTTAGGATTTCGGGTGATCTCTCTTGAGCATGTATGCTTCTGCTACTTGTTCTAAATCAAACTTCTTCCGCAAATGCCAAAACGCTTTGACTCGGTGAGTTTCGCGGCATTCCGACTTGGATGCCCCGGTTGCCGAAATTCAGTTGCCTTTGAATTTTGGGTGACCCCTCTTGAGCATCTATGCTTCTGCTACTTGCTCTACATAAGACTTCTTCCACAAACGGGGAAACGATTTGACTCGGCGAATTTCGCGGCATTCCGACTTCGATTCCCCGTTTGTCGAAATTTATTTGCCTTTGGATTTCGTGTGATCCCTATTAAGCATGTATGCTTCTGCAACTTGTTCTAAATCAGACTTCTTTCGCAAATGGTGAAAAGCTTTGACTCGGTGAGTTTCGCGACATTCCGACTATGATGCCCCGGTTGCCGAAATTTAGTTGCCTTTGAATTTATGGTGATCCCTCTTGAGCATGGATACTTCTGCTACTTGTTCTACATCGACTTCTTCTGCAAACAGCGAAACGCTTTGACTCGGTGAGTTTCGCGGAATTCCAACTTCGATGCCCCGGTTGCCGAAATTCAGTTGCCTTTCATTTTCGGATGATCCCTCTTGAGCATGTATGCTTCTGCTACTTGTTCTACATCAGACTTCTTCCGCACACAAGGAAACGCTTTGCCTCGGTGCGTTTCGCGGCATTCCGACTTGGATGCCCCGGTTGCCGAAATTCAGTTGCCTTTGAATTTCGGGTGACCCCTCTTGAGCATGTATGCTTCTTCTACTTGTTCTACATAAGACTTCTTCCGCAAACGGGGAAACGATTTGACTCGGTGAATTTCGCGGAATTCCAACTTCGATGCCCTTGTTGCCGAAATTCAGTTGCCTTTGAATTTCGGGTGATCCCTCTTGAGCATGTATGCTTCTGCTACTTGTTCTAAATCAAACTTCTTCCGCAAATGGCGAAAACCTTTGACTCGTGAGTTTCGCGGAATTCCGACTTCGATGCCCCGGTTGCCGAAATTCAGTTGCCTATGAATTTCTGGTGATCCCTCTTGAGCATGTATGCTTCTGCTACTTGTTCTAAATCATACTTCTTCCGCAAATGGTGAAACGCTTTGACTCGGTGAGTTTCGTGGCATTCCGACTTCGATGCCCCGGTTGCCGAAATTCAGTTGCCTTTGAATTTCAGGTGATCCCTCTTGAGTATGGATGCTTCTGCTACTTGTTCTACATCAGACTTCTTCCGCAAACGGCGAAACGCTTTGACTCGGTGAGTTTCACGGCATTCCACCTTCGATGCGCCGGTTGCCGAAATTCAGTTGCCTTTGAATTTCTGGTGATCCCTCTTGAGCATGTATGCTTCGGCAACTTGTTGTACATCAGACTCCTTCCGCAAACATCGAAACGCTTTGCCTCGGTGAGTTTCACGGCATTCCAACTTCGATTCCCCGTTTGCCGAAATTCAGTTGCCTTTGGATTTCGGGTGATCTCTCTTGAGGATGTGTGCTTCTGCTACTTGTTCTAAATCAGACTTGTTCCGCAAACGGCGAAACGCTTTGACTCGGTGAGTTTCGCAGAATTCCAACTTCGATGCCCCGGTTGCCGAAATTCAGTTGCACTTGAATTTCGGGTGATCCCTCTTGAGCATGTATGCTTCTGCTACTTGTTGTACATCAGACTTCTTCCGCAAACGGGGAAACGCTTTGACTCGATGACTTTCGCGGCATTCCGACTTCGATTCCCCGTTTGCCGAAATTCTGTTGCCTTTGGATTTCGGGAGATCCCTATTGAGCATGTATGCTTCTGCTACTTGTTCTACATCAGACTTCTTCCGAAAACGGCGAAACACTTTGACTCGGTGAGTTTCGCGGCATTCCGACTTCGATGCCCCGGTTGCCGAAATTCAGTTGCCTTTGAATTTCGGGTGATCCCTCTGAGCATGGATGCTTCTGCTACTTGTTCTACATCAGACTTCTTCCGCAAACAGGGAAACGCTTTCCTCGGTGAGTTTCGCGGCATTCCGACTTGGATGCCCCGGTTGCCGAAATTCAGTTGCCTTTGAATTTCGGGTGACCCCTCTTGAGCATGTATGCTTCTGCTACTTGTTCTAAATCAGACTTCTTCCACAAATGGCGAAACGCTTTGACTCGGTGAGTTTCGCGGAATTCCGACTTCGATGCCCCGGTTGCCGAAATTCAGTTTCCTTTGGAATTCGGGTGATCTCTCTTGAGGATGTGTGCTTCTGCTACTTGTTCTAAATATATACTTGTTCCGCAAACAGCGAAACGCTTTGACTCGGTGAGTTTCGCAGAATTCCAACTTCGATGTCCCGGTTGCCGAAATTCAGTTGCACTTGAATTTCGGGTGATCCCTCTTGAGCATGTATGCTTCTGCTACTTGTTGTACATCAGACTTCTTCCGCAAATGGGGAAACGCTTTGAGTCGGTGACTTTCGCGGCATTCCAACTTCGATTTCCCGTTTGCCGAAATTCTGTTGCCTTTGGATTTCGGGAGATCCCTATTGAGCATGTATGCTTCTGCTACTTGTTGTAGATCAGACTTCTTCCGAAAACGGAGAAACACTTTGCCTCGGTGAGTTTTGCGGCATTCCGACTTCGATGCCCCAGTCGCCGAAATTCAATTGCCTTTGGATTTCGGGTGATCCCTCTTGAGCATGTATGCTTCTGCTACTTGTTCTAAATCAGACTTCTTCCGCAAATGGCGAAATGCTTTGACTCGATGAGTTTCGCGGCATTCCGACTTCGATGCCCCGGTTGCCGAAATTCAGTTGCCTTTTTTAGCATGTTTGCTTCGGCTACTTGTTCTACATCAGACTTCTTCCGGAAACATCAAAACGCTTTGCCTCGGTGAGTTTCGCGGCATTCTGACTTCGATTCCCCGTTTGCCGAAATTCAGTTGCCTTTGAATTTCGGGTGATCTCTCTTGAGCATGTAAGCTTCTGCTACTTGTTCTAAATCAGACTTCTTCCACAAATGGCGAAACGCTTTGACTCGGTGACTTTCGCGGCATTCCGACTTCGACGCCCCGGTTGCCGAAATTCAATTGCCTTTGAATTTCGGGTGATCCCTCTTGAGCATGTATGCTTCTGCTACTTGTTGTACATCAAACTTCTTCCGCAAACGGGCAAACGCTTTGACTCGGTGAATTTCGCGGCATTCTGACTTCGATTCCCCATTTGCCGAAATTCAGTTACCTTTGGATTTCGGGTGATCCCTATTGAGCATGTATGCTTCTGCTACTTGTTCTAAATCAGACTTCTTCCGCAAATAGCGAAAACCTTTGACTCGTGAGTTTCGCGGAATTCCGACTTCGATGCCCCGGTTGCCGAAATTCAGTTGCCTTTGAATTTCTGGTGATCCCTCTTGAGCATGTATGCTTCTGCTACTTGTTCTAAATCATACTTCTTCCGCAAATGGTGAAACGCTTTGACTCGGTGAGTTTCGCGGCATTCCAACTTCGATGCCCCGGTTGCCGAAATTCAGTTGCCTTTGAATTTCAGGTGATCCCTCTTGAGTATGGATGCTTCTGCTACTTGTTCTACATCAGACTTCTTCCGCAAACGGCGAAACACTTTGACTCGGTGACTTTCACGGCATTCCACCTTCGATGCGCCGGTTGCCGAAATTCAGTTGCCTTTGAATTTCTGGTGATCCCTCTTGAGCATGTATGCTTCGGCTACTTGTTGTACATCAGACTCCTTCCGCAAACATCGAAACGCTTTGCCTCGGTGAGTTTCACGGCATTCCAACTTCGATTCCCCGTTTGCCGAAATTCAGTTGCCTTTGGATTTCGGGTGATCTCTCTTGAGGATGTGTGCTTCTGCTACTTGTTCTAAATCAGACTTGTTCCGCAAACGGCGAAACGCTTTGACTCGGTGAGTTTCGCAGAATTCCAACTTCGATGCCCCGGTTGCCGAAATTCAGTTGCACTTGAATTTCGGGTGATCCCTCTTGAGCGTGTATGCTTCTGCTACTTGTTCTAAATCAGACTTCTTCCGCAAATGGCGAAACGCTTTGTCTCGGTGAGTTTCGCGGCATTCTAACTTCGTTGCCCCGGTTGCCGAAATTCAGTTGCCTTTGAATTTCGGTTGATCCCTCTTGAGCATGGATGCTTCTGCTACTTGTTCTACATCAGACTTCTTCCGCAAACGGGGAAACGCTTTGACTCGATGACTTTCGCGGCATTCCGACTTCGATTCCCCATTTGCCGAAATTCTGTTGCCTTTGGATTTCGGGAGATCCCTATTGAGCATGTATGCTTGTGCTACTTGTTCTAGATCAGACTTCTTCCGAAAACGGCGAAACACTTTGCCTCGGTGAGTTTTGCGGCATTCCGACTTCGATGCCCCAGTCGCCGAAATTCAGTTGCCTTTGGATTTCGGGTGATCCCTCTTGAGCATGTATGCTTCTGCTACTTGTTCTAAATCAGACTTCTTCCGCAAATGGCGAAATGCTTTGACTCGATGAGTTTCGCGGCATTCCGACTTCGATGCCCCGGTTGCCGAAATTCAGTTGCCTTTTTGAGCATGTTAGCTTCGGCTACTTGTTCTACATCAGACATCTTCCGGAAATGGCGAAAACCTTTGACTCGTGAGTTTCGCGGAATTCCGACTTCGATGCCCCGGTTGCCGAAATTCAGTTGCCTTTGAATTTCTGGTGATCCCTCTTGAGCATGTATGCTTCTGCTACTTGTTCTAAATCATACTTCTTCCGCAAATGCTGAAACGCTTTGACTCGGTGAGTTTCGCGGCATTCCGACTTCGATGCCCCGGTTGCTGAAATTCAGTTGCCTTTGAATTTCAGGTGATCCCTCTTGAGTATGGATGCTTCTGCTACTTGTTCTACATCAGACTTCTTCCGCAAACGGCGAAACGCTTTGACTCGGTGAGTTTCACGGCATTCCACCTTCGATGCGCCGGTTGCCGAAATTCAGTTGCCTTTGAATTTCTGGTGATCCCTCTTGAGCATGTATGCTTCGGCTACTTGTTGTACATCAGACTCCTTCCGCAAACATCGAAACGCTTTGCCTCGGTGAGTTTCACGGCATTCCAACTTCGATTCCCCGTTTGCCGAAATTCAGTTGCCTTTGGATTTCGGGTGATCTCTCTTGAGGATGTGTGCTTCTGCTACTTGTTCTAAATCAGACTTGTTCCGCAAACGGCGAAACGCTTTGACTCGGTGAGTTTCGCAGAATTCCAACTTCGATGCCCCGGTTGCCGAAATTCAGTTGCACTTGAATTTCGGGTGATCCCTCTTGAGCATGTATGCTTCTGCTACTTGTTGTACATCAGACTTCTTCCGCAAACGGGGAAACGCTTTGACTCGATGACTTTCGCGGCATTCCGACTTCGATTCCCCGTTTGCCGAAATTCTGTTGCCTTTGGATTTTGGGAGATCCCTATTGAGCATGTATGCTTCTGCTACTTGTTGTACATCAGACTTCTTCCGAAAACGGCGAAACACTTTGCCTCGGTGAGTTTTGCGGCATTCGGACTTCGATGCCCCAGTCGCCGAAATTCAGTTGCCTTTGCATTTCGGGTGATCCCTCTTGAGCATGTATGCTTCTGCTACTTGTTCTAAATCATACTTCTTCCGCAAATGCTGAAACGCTTTGACTCGGTGAGTTTTGCGGCATTCCGACTTCAATGCCCCGGTTGCTAAAATTCAGTTGCCTTTGAATTTCTGGTGATCCCTATTGAGCATGGATGCTACTGCTACTTGTTCTACATCAGACTTCTTCCGCAAATGGCGAAACTCTTTGACTCGGTGAGTTTCACGGCATTCCACCTTCGAGGCGCCGGTTGCCGAAATTTAGTTGCCTTTGCATTTCGGGTGATCCCTCTTGAGCATGGATGCTTCTGCTACTTGTTCTACATCAGACTTCTTCCGCAAACGGCGAAACGCTTTGACTCGGTGAGTTTCACGGCATTCCACCTTCGATGCGCCGGTTGCCGAAATTCAGTTGCCTTTGAATTTCTGGTGATCCCTCTTGAGCATGTATGCTTCGGCTACTTGTTCTACATCAGACTTCTTCCGCAAACATCGAAACGCTTTGCTTCGGTGAGTTTCGCGGCATTCCGACTTCGATTCCCCGTTTGCCGAAATTCAGTTGCCTTTGGATTTCGGGTGATCTCTCTGAAGGATGTGTGCTTCTGCTACTTTATCTAAATCAGCCTTGTTCCGCAAACGGCGAAACGCTTTGACTCGGTGAGTTTCGCAGAATTCCAACTTCGATGCCCCGGTTGCCGAAATTCAGTTGCACTTGAATTTCGGGTGATCCCTCTTGAGCATGTATGCTTCTGGTACTTGTTGTACTTCAGACTTCTTCCGCAAACGGGGAAACGCTTTGACTCGATGACTTTCGCGGCATTCCGACTTCGATTCCCCGTTTGCCGAAATTCTGTTGCCTTTGGATTTCGGGAGATCCCTATTGAGCATGTATGCTTGTGCTACTTGTTCTAGATCAGACTTCTTCCGAAAACGGCGAAACACTTTGCCTCGGTGAGTTTTGCGGCATTCCGACTTCGATGCCCCAGTCGCCGAAATTCAGTTGCCTTTGGATTTCGGGTGATCCCTCTTGAGCATGTATGCTTCTGCTACTTGTTCTAAATCAGACTTCTTCCGCAAATGGCGAAATGCTTTGACTCGATGAGTTTCGCGGCATTCCGACTTCGATGCCCCGGTTGCCGAAATTCAGTTGCCTTTTTGAGCATGTTAGCTTCGGCTACTTGTTCTACATCAGACATCTTCCGGAAATGTCGAAACGCTTTGCCTCGGTGAGTTTCGCGACATTCCGACTTCGATTCCCCGTTTGCCGAAATTCAGTTGCCTTTGAATTTCGGGTGATCTCTCTTGAGCATGTAAGCTTCTGCTACTTGTTCTAAATCAGACTTCTTCCGCAAATGGCGAAACGCTTTGACTCGGTGACTTTCGCGGCATTCCGACTTCGATGCCCCGGTTGCCGAAATTCAGTTGCCTTTGAATTTCGGTTGATCCCTCTTGAGCATGGATGCTTCTGCTACTTGTTCTACATCAGACTTCTTCCGCAAACGGGGAAACGCTTTGACTCGATGACTTTCGCGGCATTCCGACTTCGATTCCCCATTTGCCGAAATTCTGTTGCCTTTGGATTTCGGGAGATCCCTATTGAGCATGTATGCTTGTGCTACTTGTTCTAGATCAGACTTCTTCCGAAAACGGCGAAACACTTTGCCTCGGTGAGTTTTGCGGCATTCCGACTTCGATGCCCCAGTCGCCGAAATTCAGTTGCCTTTGGATTTCGGGTGATCCCTCTTGAGCATGTATGCTTCTGCTACTTGTTCTAAATCAGACTTCTTCCGCAAATGGCGAAATGCTTTGACTCGATGAGTTTCGCGGCATTCCGACTTCGATGCCCCGGTTGCCGAAATTCAGTTGCCTTTTTGAGCATGTTAGCTTCGGCTACTTGTTCTACATCAGACATCTTCCGGAAATGGCGAAAACCTTTGACTCGTGAGTTTCGCGGAATTCCGACTTCGATGCCCCGGTTGCCGAAATTCAGTTGCCTTTGAATTTCTGGTGATCCCTCTTGAGCATGTATGCTTCTGCTACTTGTTCTAAATCATACTTCTTCCGCAAATGCTGAAACGCTTTGACTCGGTGAGTTTCGCGGCATTCCGACTTCGATGCCCCGGTTGCTGAAATTCAGTTGCCTTTGAATTTCAGGTGATCCCTCTTGAGTATGGATGCTTCTGCTACTTGTTCTACATCAGACTTCTTCCGCAAACGGCGAAACGCTTTGACTCGGTGAGTTTCACGGCATTCCACCTTCGATGCGCCGGTTGCCGAAATTCAGTTGCCTTTGAATTTCTGGTGATCCCTCTTGAGCATGTATGCTTCGGCTACTTGTTGTACATCAGACTCCTTCCGCAAACATCGAAACGCTTTGCCTCGGTGAGTTTCACGGCATTCCAACTTCGATTCCCCGTTTGCCGAAATTCAGTTGCCTTTGGATTTCGGGTGATCTCTCTTGAGGATGTGTGCTTCTGCTACTTGTTCTAAATCAGACTTGTTCCGCAAACGGCGAAACGCTTTGACTCGGTGAGTTTCGCAGAATTCCAACTTCGATGCCCCGGTTGCCGAAATTCAGTTGCACTTGAATTTCGGGTGATCCCTCTTGAGCATGTATGCTTCTGCTACTTGTTGTACATCAGACTTCTTCCGCAAACGGGGAAACGCTTTGACTCGATGACTTTCGCGGCATTCCGACTTCGATTCCCCGTTTGCCGAAATTCTGTTGCCTTTGGATTTTGGGAGATCCCTATTGAGCATGTATGCTTCTGCTACTTGTTGTACATCAGACTTCTTCCGAAAACGGCGAAACACTTTGCCTCGGTGAGTTTTGCGGCATTCGGACTTCGATGCCCCAG
This sequence comes from Populus davidiana, assembly GCA_030145905.1. Classification (NCBI taxonomy): domain Eukaryota; kingdom Viridiplantae; phylum Streptophyta; class Magnoliopsida; order Malpighiales; family Salicaceae; genus Populus; species Populus davidiana. Next base: position 1,640,938 of record JAMQGN010000001.1, on the reverse strand, counting down.
TCGCCGAAATTCAGTTGCCTTTGCATTTCGGGTGATCCCTCTTGAGCATGTATGCTTCTGCTACTTGTTCTAAATCAGACTTCTTCCGCAAATGGTGAAACGCTTTGACTCGGTGAGTTTTGCGGCATTCCGACTTCAATGCCCCGGTTGCTAAAATTCAGTTGCCTTTGAATTTCTGGTGATCCCTATTGAGCATGGATGCTACTGCTACTTGTTCTACATCAGACTTCTTCCGCAAATGGCGAAACTCTTTGACTCGGTGAGTTTCACGGCATTCCACCTTCGAGGCGCCGGTTGCCGAAATTTAGTTGCCTTTGCATTTCGGGTGATCCCTCTTGAGCATGGATGCTTCTGCTACTTGTTCTACATCAGACTGCTTCCGCAAACGGCGAAACGCTTTGACTCGGTGAGTTTCACGGCATTCCACCTTCGATGCGCCGGTTGCCGAAATTCAGTTGCCTTTGAATTTCTGGTGATCCCTCTTGAGCATGTATGCTTCGGCTACTTGTTCTACATCAGACTTCTTCCGCAAACATCGAAACGCTTTGCTTCGGTGAGTTTCGCGGCATTCCGACTTCGATTCCCCGTTTGCCGAAATTCAGTTGCCTTTGGATTTCGGGTGATCTCTCTGAAGGATGTGTGCTTCTGCTACTTTATCTAAATCAGCCTTGTTCCGCAAACGGCGAAACGCTTTGACTCGGTGAGTTTCGCAGAATTCCAACTTCGATGCCCCGGTTGCCGAAATTCAGTTGCACTTGAATTTCGGGTGATCCCTCTTGAGCATGTATGCTTCTGGTACTTGTTGTACTTCAGACTTCTTCCGCAAACGGGGAAACGCTTTGACTCGATGACTTTCGCGGCATTCCGACTTCGATTCCCCGTTTGCCGAAATTCTGTTGCCTTTGGATTTCGGGAGATCCCTATTGAGCATGTATGCTTGTGCTACTTGTTCTAGATCAGACTTCTTCCGAAAACGGCGAAACACTTTGCCTCGGTGAGTTTTGCGGCATTCCGACTTCGATGCCCCAGTCGCCGAAATTCAGTTGCCTTTGGATTTCGGGTGATCCCTCTTGAGCATGTATGCTTCTGCTACTTGTTCTAAATCAGACTTCTTCCGCAAATGGCGAAATGCTTTGACTCGATGAGTTTCGCGGCATTCCGACTTCGATGCCCCGGTTGCCGAAATTCAGTTGCCTTTTTGAGCATGTTAGCTTCGGCTACTTGTTCTACATCAGACATCTTCCGGAAATGTCGAAACGCTTTGCCTCGGTGAGTTTCGCGACATTCCGACTTCGATTCCCCGTTTGCCGAAATTCAGTTGCCTTTGAATTTCGGGTGATCTCTCTTGAGCATGTAAGCTTCTGCTACTTGTTCTAAATCAGACTTCTTCCGCAAATGGCGAAACGCTTTGACTCGGTGACTTTCGCGGCATTCCGACTTCGATGCCCCGGTTGCCGAAATTCAGTTGCCTTTGAATTTCGGGTGATCCCTCTTGAACATGTATGCTTCTGCTACTTGTTCTACATCAGACTTCTTCCGCAAACGAGCAAACGCTTTGACTCGGTGAATTTCGCGGCATTCTGACTTCGATTCCCCGTTTGCCGAAATTCAGTTGCCTTTGGATTTCGGGTGATCCCTATTGAGCATGTATGCTTCTGCTACTTGCTCTAAATCAGACTTCTTCCGCAAAGGCGAAAAGCTTTGACTCGTGAGTTTCGCGGAATTCCGACTTCGATGCCCCGGTTGCCGAAATTCAGTTGCCTTTTGATTTCGTGTGATCCCTCTTGAGCATGGATGCTTCTGCTACTTGTTCTACATCAGACTTCTTCCGCAAAGGTGAAACGCTTTGACTCGGTGAGTTTCGCGGCATTCCGACTTCGATGCCCCGGTTGCCGAAATTCAGTTGCCTTTGAATTTCTGGTGATCCCTCTTGAGCATGGATACTTCTGCTACTTGTTCTACATTAGACTTCTTCTGCAAACAGCGAAACGCTTTGAATCGGTGAGTTTCACGGAATTCCAACTTCGATGCCCCATTGCCGAAATTCAGTTGCCTTTGAATTTCGGGTGATCCCTCTTGAGCATGTATGCTTCTGCTACTTGTTCTACATCAGACTTCTTCCGCAAACAGGGAAACGTTTTGCCTCTATGAGATTCGCGACATTCCGACTTCGATTCCCCGTTTGCCGAAATTCAGTTGCCTTTGGATTTCGGGTGATCCCTCTTGAGTATGTATGCTTCTGCTACTTGTTCTAAATCAGACTTCTTCCGCAAATGGCGAAACGCTTTGACTCGGTGAGTTTCACGGCATTCCGACTTCGATGCCCCGGTTGCCGAAATTCAGTTGCCTTTGATATTCTGGTGATCCCTCTTGAGCATGGATGCTTCTGCTACTTGTTCTACATCAGACTTCTTCCGCAAACAGCGAAACGGTGTCACTTGGTGAGTTTCACGGCATTCCACCTTCGAGGCGCCGGTTGCCGAAATTCAGTTGCCTTTGAATTTCGGGTGATCCCTCTTGAGCATGGATGCTTCTGCTACTTGTTCTAAATCAGACTTCTTCCGCAAATGGCGAAACGCTTTGACTCGGTGAGTTTCGCGGCATTCCGACTTCGATGCCCCGGTTGCCGAAATTCAGTTGCCTTTGAATTTCGGGTGACCCCTCTTGAGCATGGATGCTTCTCCTACTTGTTCTACATCAGACTTCTTCCGCAAACGTCAAAACGCTTTGCCTCGGTGAGTTTCGCGGCGTTCAGACTTCGATTCCCCGTTTGCCGAAATTCAGTTGCCTTTGGATTTCGGGTGATCCCTCTTGAGCATGTATGCTTCTGCTACTTGTTCTAAATCAGACTTCTTCCGCAAATGGCGAAACGCTTTGACTCGGTGAGTTTCGCGGCATTCCGACTTCGATGCCCCGGTTGCCGAAATTCAGTTGCCTTTGATATTCTGGTGATCCCTCTTGAGCATGGATGCTTCTGCTACTTGTTCTACATCAGACTTCTTCCGCAAACAGCGAAACGGTGTCACTCGGTGAGTTTCACGGCATTCCACCTTCGAGGCGCCGGTTGCCGAAATTCAGTTGCCTTTGAATTTCGGGTGAACTCTCTTGAGCATGTATGCTTCTGCTACTTGTTCTAAATCAGACTTGTTCTACAAACGGCAAAACGCTTTGACTCGGTGAGTTTCGCGGAATTCCAACTTCGATGCCCCGGTTGACGAAATTCAGTTGCCTTTGAATTTCGGGTGATCCCTCTTGGGCATGTATGCTTCTGCTACTTGTTCTACATCAGACTTCTTCCGCAAACGAGAAAACGCTTTGACTCGGTGACTTTCGCGACACTCCGACTTCGTTGCCCCGGTCACCGAAATTAAGTTGCCTTTGAATTTGGGGTGATCCCTCTTGAGCATGTATGCTTCTGCTACTTTTTATAAATCAGACTTCTTCCGCAAATGGCTAAACGCTTTGACTCGGCGAGTTTCGCGGTGTTCAGACTTCGATTCCCCGTTTGCCGAAATTCAGTTGCCTTTGGATTTCGGGGGATCCTTATTGAGCATGTATGCTTTTGCTACTTGTTCTAAATCAGACTTCTTCCGCAAATGGCAAAAGGCTTTGACTCGGTGAGTTTCGCGGAATTCCAACTTCGATGCCCCGGTTGACGAAATTCAGTTGCCTTTGAATTTCGGGTGATCCCTCTTGGGCATGTATGCTTCTGCTACTTGTTCTACATCAGACTTCTTCCGCAAACGAGAAAACGCTTTGACTCGAGGACTTTCGCGACACTCCGACTTCGTTGCCCCGGTCGCCGAAATTAAGTTGCCTTTGAATTTCGGGTGATCCCTCTTGAGCATGTATGCTTCTGCTACTTTTTCTAAATCAGACTTCTTCCGCAAATGGCTAAAAGCTTTGACTCGGCGAGTTTCGCGGCGTTCAGACTTCGATTCCCCGTTTGTCGAAATGCAGTTGCCTTTGGATTTCGGGTGATCCTTATTGAGCATGTATGCTTCTGCTACTTGTTCTAAATCAGACTTCTTCCGCAAATGGCGAAACGTTTTGACTCGGTGAGTTTCACGGCATTCTGAATTCGATGCCCCGGTTGCCGAAATTCAGTTGCCTTTGAATTTCGGGTGACCCTTATTGAGCATGTATGCTTCTGCTACTTGTTCTAAATCAGACTTCTTCCGCAAATGGCGAAACGTTTTGACTCGGTGAGTTTCACGGCATTCTGAATTCGATGCCCCGGTTGCCGAAATTCAGTTGCCTTTGAATTTCGGGTGACCCCTCTTGAGCATGTATGCTTTTGCCACTTGTTCTACATAAGACTTCTTCCGCAAACGGGGAAACATTTTGACTCGTTGAATTTCACGGCATTCCGACTTCGATTCCCCGTTTGTCGAAATTCATTTGCCTTTGGATTTCGTGTGATCCCTATTGAGCATGTATGCTTCTGCTACTTGTTCTAAATCAGACTTCTTCCGCAAATGGTGAAAAGCTTTGACTCGGTGAGTTTCGCGGAATTCCAACTTCAATGCCCCGGTGGCCGAAATTCAGTTGCCTTTGAATTTCGGGTGATCCCTCTTGAGCATGTATGCTTCTGCTACTTGTTCTACATCAGACTTCTTCCACAAACAGGGAAACGCTTTGCCTCGGTGAGTTTCGCGGCATTCCGACTTCGATTCCCCGTTTGCCGAAATTCAATTGCCTTTGGATTTCGGGTGATCCCTCTTGAGCATGTATGCTTCGGCTACTTGTTCTAAATCAGACTTCTTCCCCAAATGGTGATACGCTGTGACACGGTGAGTTTCGCGGCATTCCGACTTCGATGCCCCGGTTGCCGCAATTCAGTTGCCTTTGAATTTCTGGTGATCCCTCTAAGCATGGATGCTTCTGCTACTTATTCTACATCAGACATGTTCCGCAAACGGCGAAACGCTTTGACTCGGTGAGTTTCACGGCATTCCACCTTCGAGGCGCCGGTTGCAGAAATTCAGTTGCCTTTGAATTTCGGGTGATCCCTCTTGAGCATGGATGCTTCTGCTACTTGTTCTACATCAGACTTCTTACGCAAACGGCGAAACGCTTTGACTCGGTGAGTTTCGCAGAATTCCAATTTCGATGCCCCGGTTGCCGAAATTCAGTTGCACTTGAATTTCGGGTGATCCCTCTTGAGCATGTATGCTTCTGCTACTTGTTGTACATCAGACTTCTTCCGCAAACGGGGAAACGCTTTGACTCGGTGACTTTCGCAGCATTCTGACTTCGATGCCCCGGTTGCCGAAATTCAGTTGCCGAAATTCAGTTGCCTTTGAATTTCTGGTGATCCCTCTTGAGCATGTACGCTTCTCCTACTTGTTCTACATCAGACTTCTTCCGCAAACGGCGAAACGCTTTGACTCGGTGAGTTTCACGGCATTCCACCTTCGATGCGCCAGTTGCCGAAATTCAGTTGCCTTTGAATTTCGGGTGATCCCTCTTGAGCATGTATGCTTCGGCTACTTGTTCTACATCAGACTTCTTACGCAAACGGCGAAACGCTTTGACTCGGTGAGTTTCGCAGAATTCCAATTTCGATGCCCCGGTTGCCGAAATTCAGTTGCACTTGAATTTCGGGTGATCCCTCTTGAGCATGTATGCTTCTGCTACTTGTTGTACATCAGACTTCTTCCGCAAACAGGGAAACGCTTTGACTCGGTGACTTTCGCGGCATTCTGACTTCGATTCCCCGTTTGCCGAAATTCTGTTGCCTTTGGATTTCGGGAGATCCCTATTGAGCATGTATGCTTCTGCTACTTGTTCTACATCAGACTTCTTACGAAAACGGTGAAACACTTTGCCTCGGTGAGTTTTGCGGCATTCCGACTTCGATGCCCCAATAGCCGAAATTCAGTTGCCTTTGGATTTCGGGTGATCCCTCTTGAGCATGTATGCTTCTGCTACTTGTTCTAAATCAGACTTCTTCCGCAAATGGCGAAATGCTTTGACTCGATGAGTTTCGCGGCATTCCGACTTCGATGCCCCGGTTGCCGAAATTCAGTTGTCTTTTTTAGCATGTTTGCTTCGGCTACTTGTTCTACATCAGACTTCTTCCGGAAAGGTCGAAACGCTTTGCCTCGGTGAGTTTCGTGGCATTCCGACTTCGATTCCCCGTTTGCCAAAATTCAGTTGCCTTTGAATTTCAGGTGATCTCTCTTGAGCATGTAAGCTTCTGCTACTTGTTCTAAATCAGACTTCTTCCGCAAATGGCGAAACGCTTTGACTCGGTGACTTTCGCGGCATTCCGACTTCGAAGGCCCGGTTGCCGAAATTCAGTTGCCTTTGAATTTCGGGTGATCCCTCTTGAGCATGTATGCTTCGGCTATTTGTTGTACATCAGACTCCTTCCGCAAACATCGAAACGCTTTGCCTCGGTGAGTTTCACGGCATTCCAACTTCGATTCCCCGTTTGCCGAAATTCAGTTGCCTTTGGATTTCGGGTGATCTCTCTTGAGGATGTGTGCTTCTGCTACTTGTTCTAAATCAGACTTGTTCCGCAAACGGCGAAACGCTTTGACTCGGTGAGTTTCGCAGAATTCCAACTTCGATGCCCCGGTTGCCGAAATTCAGTTGCACTTGAATTTCGGGTGATCCCTCTTGAGCATGTATGCTTCTGCTACTTCTTGTACATCAGACTTCTTCCGCAAACGGGGAAACGCTTTGACTCGGTGACTTTCGCGGCATTCCGACTTCGATGCCCCGGTTGCCGAAATTCAGTTGCCTTTGAATTTCTGGTGATCCCTCTTGAGCATGGATACTTCTGCTACTTGTTCTACATCAGACTTCTTCCGCAAATGGCGAAACGCTTTGACTCGGTGAGTTTCGCGGCATTCCGACTTCGATACCCCGGTTGCCGAAATTCAGTTGCCTTTGAATTTCGGGTGATCCCTCTTGAGCATGGATGCTTCTCCTACTTGTTCTACATCAGACTTCTTACGCAAATGGCGAAACGCTTTGACTCGGTGAGTTTCGCGGCATTCCGACTTCGATGCCCCGGTTGCCGAAATTCAGTTGCCTTTGAATTTCTGGTGATCCCTCTTCAGCATGTGCGCTTCTCCTACTTGTTCTACATCAGACTTCTTCTGCAAATGGCGAAACGCTTTGACTCGGTGAGTTTCGCGGCATTTAGACTTCGATTCCCCATTTGCCGAAATTCAGTTCCCTTTGGATTTCGGGTGATTCCTTTTGAGCATGTACGCTTCTCCTACTTGTTCTACATCAGACTTCTTCCGCAAATGGCGAAACGCTTTGACTCGGTGAGTTTCGCGGCGTTCAGACTTCGATACCCCAGTTGCCGAAATTCAGTTGCCTTTGAATTTCTGGTGATCCCTCTTGAGCATGGATGCTTCGGCTACTTGTTCTACATCAGACTTCTTCCGCAAATGGCGAAACGCTTTGACTCGGTGAGTTTCGCGGCATTTAGACTTCGATTCCCCATTTGCCGAAATTCAGTTCCCTTTGGATTTCGGGTGATCCCTCTTGAGCATGTACGCTTCTCCTACTTGTTCTACATCAGACTTCTTCCGCAAATGGCGAAACGCTTTGACTCGGTGAGTTTCGCGGCATTTAGACTTCGATTCCCCATTTGCCGAAATTCAGTTCCCTTTGGATTTCGGGTGATCCCTCTTGAGCATGTACGCTTCTCCTACTTGTTCTACATCAGACTTCTTCCGCAAACGGCGAAACGCTTTGACTCGGTGAGTTTCACGGCATTCCACCTTCGATGCGCCAGTTGCCGAAATTCAGTTGCCTTTGAATTTCGGGTGATCCCTCTTGAGCATGTATGCTTCGGCTACTTGTTCTACATCAGACTTCTTACGCAAACGGCGAAACGCTTTGACTCGGTGAGTTTCGCAGAATTCCAATTTCGATGCCCCGGTTGCCGAAATTCAGTTGCACTTGAATTTCGGGTGATCCCTCTTGAGCATGTATGCTTCTGCTACTTGTTGTACATCAGACTTCTTCCGCAAACGGGGAAACGCTTTGACTCGGTGACTTTCGCGGCATTCTGACTTCGATTCCCCGTTTGCCGAAATTCTGTTGCCTTTGGATTTCGGGAGATCCCTATTGAGCATGTATGCTTCTGCTACTTGTTCTACATCAGACTTCTTACGAAAACGGCGAAACACTTTGCCTCGGTGAGTTTTGCGGCATTCCGACTTCGATGCCCCAATAGCCGAAATTCAGTTGCCTTTGGATTTCGGGTGATCCCTCTTGAGCATGTATGCTTCTGCTACTTGTTCTAAATCAGACTTCTTCCGCATATGGCGAAATGCTTTGACTCGATGAGTTTCGCGGCATTCCGACTTCGATGCCCCGGTTGCCGAAATTCAGTTGTCTTTTTTAGCATGTTTGCTTCGGCTACTTGTTCTACATCAGACTTCTTCCGGAAAGGTCGAAACGCTTTGCCTCGGTGAGTTTCGTGGCATTCCGACTTCGATTCCCCGTTTGCCAAAATTCAGTTGCCTTTGAATTTCAGGTGATCTCTCTTGAGCATGTAAGCTTCTGCTACTTGTTCTAAATCAGACTTCTTCCGCAAATGGCGAAACGCTTTGACTCGGTGACTTTCGCGGCATTCCGACTTCGAAGGCCCGGTTGCCGAAATTCAGTTGCCTTTGAATTTCGGGTGATCCCTCTTGAGCATGTATGCTTCGGCTACTTGTTGTACATCAGACTCCTTCTGCAAACATCGAAACGCTTTGCCTCGGTGAGTTTCACGGCATTCCAACTTCGATTCCCCGTTTGCCGAAATTCAGTTGCCTTTGGATTTCGGGTGATCTCTTTTGAGGATGTGTGCTTCTGCTACTTGTTCTAAATCAGACTTGTTCCGCAAACGGCGAAACGCTTTGACTCGGTGAGTTTCGCAGAATAAAAACTTCGATGCCCCGGTTGCCGAAATTCAGTTGCACTTGAATTTCGGGTGATCCCTCTTGAGCATGTATGCTTGTGCTACTTGTTGTACATCAGACTTCTTCCGCAAACGGGGAAACGCTTTGACTCGGTGAGTTTCGCGGCATTCCGACTTCGATGCCCCGGTTGCCGAAATTCAGTTGCCTTTGAATTTCTGGTGATCCCTCTTGAGCATGGATACTTCTGCTACTTGTTCTACATCAGACTTCTTCCGCAAATGGCGAAACGCTTTGACTAGGTGAGTTTCGCGGGATTCCGACTTCGATACCCCGGTTGCCGAAATTCAGTTGCCTTTGAATTTCGGGTGATCCCTCTTGAGCATGGATGCTTCTCCTACTTGTTCTACATCAGACTTCTTACGCAAATGGCGAAACGCTTTGACTCGGTGAGTTTCGCGGCATTCCGACTTCGATGCCCCGGTTGCCGAAATTCAGTTGCCTTTGAATTTCTGGTGATCCCTCTTCAGCATGTGCGCTTCTCCTACTTGTTCTACATCAGACTTCTTCCGCAAATGGCGAAACGCTTTGACTCGGTGAGTTTCGCGGCATTTAGACTTCGATTCCCCATTTGCCGAAATTCAGTTCCCTTTGGATTTCGGGTGATCCCTCTTGAGCATGTACGCTTCTCCTACTTGTTCTACATCAGACTTCTTCCGCAAATGGCGAAACGCTTTGACTCGGTGAGTTTCGCGGCGTTCAGACTTCGATTCCCTGTTTGCCGAAATTAAGTTGCCTTTGGATTTCGGGTGATCGCTCTTGAGCATGTAAGCTTCTGCTACTTGTTCTAAATCAGACTTCTTCCGCAAATGGCGAAATGCTTTGACTCGGTGAGTTTCGCGGCATTCCGACTTCGATGCCCCGGTTGCCGAAATTCAGTTGCCTTTGAATTTCGGGTGATCTCTCTTGAGCATGTATGCTTCTGCTACTTGTTCTACATCAGACTTCTTCCGCAAACAGGGAAACGCTTTGAATCGGCGAGTTTCGCGGAATTCCAACTTCGATGCCCCGGTTGCCGAAATTCAGTTGCCTTTGAATTTCGGGTGATCCCTCTTGAGCATGGATGCTTCTCCTACTTGTTCTACATCAGACTTCTTACGCAAATGGCGAAATGCTTTGACTCGGTGAGTTTCGCGGCATTCCGACTTCGATTCCCCGGTTGCCGAAATTCAGTTGCCTTTGAATTTCGGGTGATCCCTCTTGAGCATGTATGCTTCTGCTACTTGTTCTAAATTAGACTTCTTCCGCAAATGGCGAAATGCTTTGACTCGGTGAGTTTCGCGGCATTCCGACTTAGATACCCCGGTTGCTGAAATTCAATTGCCTTTGAATTTTTGGTGATCCCTCTTGAGCTTGTATGCTTCTGCTACTTGTTCTAAATTAGACTTCTTCCGCAAATGGCGAAATGCTTTGACTCGGTGAGTTTCGCGGCAATCCGACTTCGATACCCCGGTTGCCGAAATTCAGTTGCCTTTGAATTTCTAGTGATCCCTCTTGAGCATGGAAGCTTCTCCTACTTGTTCTACATCAGACTTCGACCGCAAATGGCGAAACGCTTTGACTCGGTGAGTTTCGCGGCATTCCGATTTCGATACCCCAGTTGCCGAAATTCAGTTGCCTTTGAATTTCTGGTGATCCCTCTTGAGCATGGATGCTTCTCCTACTTGTTCTACATCAGACTTCTTACGCAAATAGCGAAACGCTTTGACTCATTGAGTTTCGCGACATTACGACTTCGATGCCCCGGTTGCCGAAATTCAGTTGCCTTTGAATTTCGGGTGACCCCTCTTGAGCATGTACGCTTCTCCTACTTGTTCTACATCAGACTTCTTCCGCAAATGGCGAAACGCTTTGACTCGGTGAGTTTCGCGGCGTTCAGACTTCGATTCCCCGTTTGCCGAAATTAAGTTGCCTTTGGATTTCGGGTGATCGCTCTTGAGCATGTAAGCTTCTCCTACTTGTTCTACATCAGACTTCGACCGCAAATGGCGAAACGCTTTGACTCGGTGAGTTTCGCGGCATTCCGATTTCGATACCCCAGTTGCCGAAATTCAGTTGCCTTTGAATTTCTGGTGATCCCTCTTGAGCATGGATGCTTCTCCTACTTGTTCTACATCAGACTTCTTACGCAAATAGCGAAACGCTTTGACTCATTGAGTTTCGCGACATTACGACTTCGATGCCCCGGTTGCCGAAATTCAGTTGCCTTTGAATTTCGGGTGACCCCTCTTGAGCATGGATGCTTCTCCTACTTGTTCTACATCAGACTTCTTCCGCAAACGGCGAAACGCTTTGACTCGGTGACTTTCACGGCATTCCAACTTCGATTCCCCGTTTGCCAAAATTAAGTTGCCTTTGGATTTTGGGTGATCGCTCTTGAGCATGTAAGCTTCTGCTACTTGTTCTAAATCAGACTTCTTCCGCAAATGGCGAAATGCTTTGACTCGGTGAGTTTCGCGGCATTCCTACTTCGATGCCCCGGTTGCCGAAATTCAGTTGCCTTTGAATTTCGGGTGATCTCTCTTGAGCATGTATGCTTCTGCTACTTGTTCTACATTAGACTTCTTCCGCAAACAGGGAAACGCTTTGAATCGGCGAGTTTCGCGGAATTCCAACTTCGATGCCCCGGTTGCCGAAATTCAGTTGCCTTTGAATTTCGGGTGATCCCTCTTGAGCATGGATGCTTCTCCTACTTGTTCTACATCAGACTTCTTACGCAAATGGCGAAATGCTTTGACTCGGTGAGTTTCGCGGCATTCCGACTTCGATTCCCCGGTTGCCGAAATTCAGTTGCCTTTGAATTTCGGGTGATCCCTCTTGAGCATGTATGCTTCTGCTACTTGTTCTAAATTAGACTTCTTCCGCAAATGGCGAAATGCGTTGACTCGGTGAGTTTCGCGGCATTCCGACTTAGATACCCCGGTTGCTGAAATTCAGTTGCCTTTGAATTTTTGGTGATCCCTCTTGAGCTTGGATGCTTCTGCTACTTGTTCTACATCAGACTTCTTCCGCAAACGGCGAAACGCTTTGACTCGGTGACTTTCACGGCATTCCAACTTCGATTCCCCGTTTGCCAAAATTAAGTTGCCTTTGAATTTCGGGTGATCCCTCTTGAGCATGGATGCTTCTCCTACTTGTTCTACATCAGACTTCTTACGCAAATGGCGAAATGCTTTGACTCGGTGAGTTTCGCGGCATTCCGACTTCGATTCCCCGGTTGCCGAAATTCAGTTGCCTTTGAATTTCGGGTGATCCCTCTTGAGCATATATGCTTCTGGTACTTGTTTTAAATTAGACTTCTTCCGCAAATGGCGAAATGCTTTGACTCGGTGAGTTTCGCGGCATTCCGACTTAGATACCCCGGTTGCCGAAATTCAGTTGCCTTTGAATTTCTAGTGATCCCTCTTGAGCATGGAAGCTTCTCCTACTTGTTCTACATCAGACTTCGACCGCAAATGGCGAAACGCTTTGACTCGGTGAGTTTCGCGGCATTCTGATTTCGATACCCCAGTTGCCGAAATTCAGTTGCCTTTGAATTTCTGGTGATCCCTCTTGAGCATGGATGCTTCTCCTACTTGTTCTACATCAGACTTCTTACGCAAATAGCGAAACGCTTTGACTCATTGAGTTTCGCGGCATTACGACTTCGATGCCCCGGTTGCCGAAATTCAGTTGCCTTTGAATTTCGGGTGACCCCTCTTGAGCATGGATGCTTCTCCTACTTGTTCTACATCAGACTTCTTCCGCAAACGGCGAAACGCTTTGACTCGGTGACTTTCACGGCATTCCAACTTCGATTCCCCGTTTGCCAAAATTAAGTTGCCTTTGAATTTCGGGTGATCCCTCTTGAGCATGGATGCTTCTCCTACTTGTTCTACATCAGACTTCTTACGCAAATGGCGAAATGCTTTGACTCGGTGAGTTTCGCGGCATTCCGACTTCGATTCCCCGGTTGCCGAAATTCAGTTGCCTTTGAATTTCGGGTGATCCCTCTTGAGCATATATGCTTCTGGTACTTGTTCTAAATTAGACTTCTTCCGCAAATGGCGAAATGCTTTGACTCGGTGAGTTTCGCGGCATTCCGACTTAGATACCCCGGTTGCTGAAATTCAGTTGCCTTTGAATTTTTGGTGATCCCTCTTGAGCTTGTATGCTTCTGCTACTTGTTCTAAATTAGACTTCTTCCGCAAATGGCGAAACGCTTTGACTCGGTGAGTTTCGCGGCATTCCCACTTCGATACCCCGGTTGCCGAAATTCAGTTGCCTTTGAATTTCTAGTGATCCCTCTTGAGCATGGAAGCTTCTCCTACTTGTTCTACATCAGACTTCGACCGCAAATGGCGAAACGCTTTGACTCGGTGAGTTTCGCGGCATTCCGACTTCGATTCCCCGGTTGCCGAAATTCAGTTGCCTTTGAATTTCGGGTGATCCCTCTTGAGCATATATGCTTCTGGTACTTGTTCTAAATTAGACTTCTTCCGCAAATGGCGAAATGCTTTGACTCGGTGAGTTTCGCGGCATTCCGACTTGGATGCCCCGGTTGCCGAAATTAAGTTGCCTTTGAATTTCTGGTGATCCCTCTTGAGCATGGATGCTTCTCCTACTTGTTCTACATCAGACTTCTTACGCAAATGGCGAAACGCTTTGACTCATTGAGTTTCGCGGCATTACGACTTCGATGCCCCTGTTGCCGAAATTAAGTTGCCTTTGAATTTCTGGTGATCCCTCTTGAGCATGTACGCTTCTCCTACTTGTTCTACATCAGACTTCTTCCGCAAATGGCGAAACGCTTTGACTCGGTAAGTTTCGCGGCATTTAGAGTTCGATTCCCCATTTGCCGAAATTCAGTTCCCTTTGGATTTCGGGTGATCCCTCTTGAGCATGTACGCTTCTCCTACTTGTTCTACATCAGACTTCTTCCGCAAACGGCGAAACGCTTTGACTCGGTGAGTTTCACGGCATTCCACCTTCGATGCGCCAGTTGCCGAAATTCAGTTGCCTTTGAATTTCGGGTGATCCCTCTTGAGCATGTATGCTTCGGCTACTTGTTCTACATCAGACTTCTTACGCAAACGGCGAAACGCTTTTACTCGGTGAGTTTCGCAGAATTCCAATTTCGATGCCCCGGTTGCCGAAATTCAGTTGCACTTGAATTTCGGGTGATCCCTCTTGAGCATGTATGCTTCTGCTACTTGTTGTACATCAGACTTCTTCCGCAAACGGGGAAACGCTTTGACTCGGTGACTTTCGCGGCATTCTGACTTCGATTCCCCGTTTGCCGAAATTCTGTTGCCTTTGGATTTCGGGAGATCCCTATTGAGCATGTATGCTTCTGCTACTTGTTCTACATCAGACTTCTTACGAAAACGGCGAAACACTTTGCCTCGGTGAGTTTTGCGGCATTCCGACTTCGATGCCCCAATAGCCGAAATTCAGTTGCCTTTGGATTTCGGGTGATCCCTCTTGAGCATGTATGCTTCTGCTACTTGTTCTAAATCAGACTTCTTCCGCATATGGCGAAATGCTTTGACTCGATGAGTTTCGCGGCATTCCGACTTCGATGCCCCGGTTGCCGAAATTCAGTTGTCTTTTTTAGCATGTTTGCTTCGGCTACTTGTTCTACATCAGACTTCTTCCGGAAAGGTCGAAACGCTTTGCCTCGGTGAGTTTCGTGGCATTCCGACTTCGATTCCCCGTTTGCCAAAATTCAGTTGCCTTTGAATTTCAGGTGATCTCTCTTGAGCATGTAAGCTTCTGCTACTTGTTCTAAATCAGACTTCTTCCGCAAATGGCGAAACGCTTTGACTCGGTGACTTTCGCGGCATTCCGACTTCGAAGGCCCGGTTGCCGAAATTCAGTTGCCTTTGAATTTCGGGTGATCCCTCTTGAGCATGTATGCTTCGGCTACTTGTTGTACATCAGACTCCTTCCGCAAACATCGAAACGCTTTGCCTCGGTGAGTTTCACGGCATTCCAACTTCGATTCCCCGTTTGCCGAAATTCAGTTGCCTTTGGATTTCGGGTGATCTCTTTTGAGGATGTGTGCTTCTGCTACTTGTTCTAAATCAGACTTGTTCCGCAAACGGCGAAACGCTTTGACTCGGTGAGTTTCGCAGAATTCCAACTTCGATGCCCCGGTTGCCGAAATTCAGTTGCACTTGAATTTCGGGTGATCCCTCTTGAGCATGTATGCTTGTGCTACTTGTTGTACATCAGACTTCTTCCGCAAACGGGGCAACGCTTTGACTCGGTGAGTTTCGCGGCATTCCAACTTCGATGCCCCGGTTGCCGAAATTCAGTTGCCTTTGAATTTCTGGTGATCCCTCTTGAGCATGGATACTTCTGCTACTTGTTCTACATCAGACTTCTTCCGCAAATGGCGAAACGTTTTGACTCGGTGAGTTTCGCGGCATTTCGACTTCGATACCCCGGTTGCCGAAATTCAGTTGCCTTTGAATTTCGGGTGATCCCTCTTGAGCATGGATGCTTCTCCTACTTGTTCTACATCAGACTTCTTACGCAAATGGCGAAACGCTTTGACTCGGTGAGTTTCGCGGCATTCCGACTTCGATGCCCCTGTTGCCGAAATTCAGTTGCCTTTGAATTTCTGGTGATCCCTCTTCAGCATGTGCGCTTCTCCTACTTGTTCTACATCAGACTTCTTCCGCAAATGGCGAAACGCTTTGACTCGGTGAGTTTCGCGGCATTTAGACTTCGATTCCCCATTTGCCGAAATTCAGTTCCCTTTGGATTTCGGGTGATCCCTCTTGAGCATGTACGCTTCTCCTACTTGTTCTACATCAGACTTCTTCCGCAAATGGCGAAACGCTTTGACTCGGTGAGTTTCGCGGCGTTCAGACTTCGATTCCCCGTTTGCCGAAATTAAGTTGCCTTTGGATTTCGGGTGATCGCTCTTGAGCATGTAAGCTTCTGCTACTTGTTCTAAATCAGACTTCTTCCGCAAATGGCGAAATGCTTTGACTCGGTGAGTTTCGCGGCATTCCGACTTCGATGCCCCGGTTGCCGAAATTCAGTTGCCTTTGAATTTCGGGTGATCTCTCTTGAGCATGTATGCTTCTGCTACTTGTTCTACATCAGACTTCTTCCGCAAACAGGGAAACGCTTTGAATCGGCGAGTTTCGCGGAATTCCAACTTCAATGCCCCGGTTGCCGAAATTCAGTTGCCTTTGAATTTCGGGTGATCCCTCTTGAGCATGGATGCTTCTCCTACTTGTTCTACATCAGACTTCTTACGCAAATGGCGAAATGCTTTGACTCGGTGAGTTTCGCGGCATTCCGACTTCGATTCCCCGGTTGCCGAAATTCAGTTGCCTTTGAATTTCGGGTGATCCCTCTTGAGCATGTATGCTTCTGCTACTTGTTCTAAATTAGACTTCTTCCGCAAATGGCGAAATGCTTTGACTCGGTGAGTTTCGCGGCATTCCGACTTAGATACCCCGGTTGCTGAAATTCAGTTGCCTTTGAATTTTTGGTGATCCCTCTTGAGCTTGTATGCTTCTGCTACTTGTTCTAAATTAGACTTCTTCCGCAAATGGCGAAATGCTTTGACTCGGTGAGTTTCGCGGCAATCCGACTTCGATACCCCGGTTGCCGAAATTCAGTTGCCTTTGAATTTCTAGTGATCCCTCTTGAGCATGGAAGCTTCTCCTACTTGTTCTACATCAGACTTCGACCGCAAATGGCGAAACGCTTTGACTCGGTGAGTTTCGCGGCATTCCGATTTCGATACCCCAGTTGCCGAAATTCAGTTGCCTTTGAATTTCTGGTGATCCCTCTTGAGCATGGATGCTTCTCCTACTTGTTCTACATCAGACTTCTTACGCAAATAGCGAAACGCTTTGACTCATTGAGTTTCGCGACATTACGACTTCGATGCCCCGGTTGCCGAAATTCAGTTGCCTTTGAATTTCGGGTGACCCCTCTTGAGCATGGATGCTTCTCCTACTTGTTCTACATCAGACTTCTTCCGCAAACGGCGAAACGCTTTGACTCGGTGACTTTCACGGCATTCCAACTTCGATTCCCCGTTTGCCAAAATTAAGTTGCCTTTGGATTTCGGGTGATCGCTCTTGAGCATGTAAGCTTCTGCTACTTGTTCTAAATCAGACTTCTTCCGCAAATGGCGAAATGCTTTGACTCGGTGAGTTTCGCGGCATTCCTACTTCGATGCCCCGGTTGCCGAAATTCAGTTGCCTTTGAATTTCGGGTGATCTCTCTTGAGCATGTATGCTTCTGCTACTTGTTCTACATTAGACTTCTTCCGCAAACAGGGAAACGCTTTGAATCGGCGAGTTTCGCGGAATTCCAACTTCGATGCCCCGGTTGCCGAAATTCAGTTGCCTTTGAATTTCGGGTGATCCCTCTTGAGCATGGATGCTTCTCCTACTTGTTCTACATCAGACTTCTTACGCAAATGGCGAAATGCTTTGACTCGGTGAGTTTCGCGGCATTCCGACTTCGATGCCCCGGTTGCCGAAATTCAGTTGCCTTTGAATTTCGGGTGATCCCTCTTGAGCATGTATGCTTCTGCTACTTGTTCTAAATTAGACTTCTTCCGCAAATGGCGAAATGCTTTGACTCGGTGAGTTTCGCGGCATTCCGACTTAGATACCCCGGTTGCTGAAATTCAATTGCCTTTGAATTTTTGGTGATCCCTCTTGAGCTTGTATGCTTCTGCTACTTGTTCTAAATTAGACTTCTTCCGCAAATGGCGAAATGCTTTGACTCGGTGAGTTTCGCGGCAATCCGACTTCGATACCCCGGTTGCCGAAATTCAGTTGCCTTTGAATTTCTAGTGATCCCTCTTGAGCATGGAAGCTTCTCCTACTTGTTCTACATCAGACTTCGACCGCAAATGGCGAAACGCTTTGACTCGGTGAGTTTCGCGGCATTCCGATTTCGATACCCCAGTTGCCGAAATTCAGTTGCCTTTGAATTTCTGGTGATCCCTCTTGAGCATGGATGCTTCTCCTACTTGTTCTACATCAGACTTCGACTGCAAATGGCGAAATGCTTTGACTCGGTGAGTTTCGCGGCATTCCGACTTAGATACCCCGGTTGCTGAAATTCAGTTGCCTTTGAATTTTTGGTGATCCCTCTTGAGCTTGGATGCTTCTGCTACTTGTTCTAAATTAGACTTCTTCCGCAAATGGCGAAATGCTTTGAATCGGTGAGTTTCGCGGCAATCCGACTTCGATACCCCAGTTGCCGAAATTCAGTTGCCTTTGAATTTCTAGTGATCCCTCTTGAGCATGGAAGCTTCTCCTACTTGTTCTACATCAGACTTCGACCGCAAATGGCGACACGCTTTGACTCGGTGAGTTTCGCGGCATTCCTATTTCGATACCCCAGTTGCCGAAATTCAGTTGCCTTTGAATTTCGGGTGATCCCTCTTAAGCATGGATGCTTCTCCTACTTGTTCTACATCAGACTTCTTACGCAAATGGCGTAACGCTTTGACTCGGTGAGTTTCGCGGCATTCCGACTTCGATGCCCCGGTTGCCGAAATTCAGTTGCCTTTGAATTTCGGGTGACCCCTCTTGAGCATGTACGCTTCTCCTACTTGTTCTACATCAGACTTCTTCCGCAAATGGCGAAACGCTTTGACTCGGTGAGTTTCGCGGCGTTCAGACTTCGATTCCCCGTTTGCCGAAATTAAGTTGCCTTTGGATTTCGGGTGATCGCTCTTGAGCATGTAAGCTTCTGCTACTTGTTCTAAATCAGACTTCTTCCGCAAATGGCGAAATGCTTTGACTCGGTGAGTTTCGCGGCATTCCGACTTCGATGCCCCGGTTGCCGAAATTCAGTTGCCTTTGAATTTCGGGTGATCTCTCTTGAGCATGTATGCTTCTGCTACTTGTTCTACATCAGACTTCTTCCGCAAACAGGGAAACGCTTTGAATCGGCGAGTTTCGCGGAATTCCAACTTCGATGCCCCGGTTGCCGAAATTCAGTTGCCTTTGAATTTCGGGTGATCCCTCTTGAGCATGGATGCTTCTCCTACTTGTTCTACATCAGACTTCTTACGCAAATGGCGAAATGCTTTGACTCGGTGAGTTTCGCGGCATTCCGACTTCGATTCCCCGGTTGCCGAAATTCAGTTGCCTTTGAATTTCGGGTGATCCCTCTTGAGCATGTATGCTTCTGCTACTTGTTCTAAATTAGACTTCTTCCGCAAATGGCGAAATGCTTTGACTCGGTGAGTTTCGCGGCATTCCGACTTAGATACCCCGGTTGCTGAAATTCAGTTGCCTTTGAATTTTTGGTGATCCCTCTTGAGCTTGTATGCTTCTGCTACTTGTTCTAAATTAGACTTCTTCCGCAAATGGCGAAATGCTTTGACTCGGTGAGTTTCGCGGCAATCCGACTTCGATACCCCGGTTGCCGAAATTCAGTTGCCTTTGAATTTCTAGTGATCCCTCTTGAGCATGGAAGCTTCTCCTACTTGTTCTACATCAGACTTCGACCGCAAATGGCGAAACGCTTTGACTCGGTGAGTTTCGCGGCATTCCGATTTCGATACCCCAGTTGCCGAAATTCAGTTGCCTTTGAATTTCTGGTGATCCCTCTTGAGCATGGATGCTTCTCCTACTTGTTCTACATCAGACTTCTTACGCAAATAGCGAAACGCTTTGACTCATTGAGTTTCGCGACATTACGACTTCGATGCCCCGGTTGCCGAAATTCAGTTGCCTTTGAATTTCGGGTGACCCCTCTTGAGCATGGATGCTTCTCCTACTTGTTCTCCATCAGACTTCTTCCGCAAACGGCGAAACGCTTTGACTCGGTGACTTTCACCGCATTCCAACTTCGATTCCCCGTTTGCCAAAATTAAGTTGCCTTTGGATTTCGGGTGATCGCTCTTGAGCATGTAAGCTTCTGCTACTTGTTCTAAATCAGACTTCTTCCGCAAATGGCGAAATGCTTTGACTCGGTGAGTTTCGCGGCATTCCTACTTCGATGCCCCGGTTGCCGAAATTCAGTTGCCTTTGAATTTCGGGTGATCGCTCTTGAGCATGTATGCTTCTGCTACTTGTTCTACATTAGACTTCTTCCGCAAACAGGGAAACACTTTGAATCGGCGAGTTTCGCGGAATTCCAACTTCGATGCCCCGGTTGCCGAAATTCAGTTGCCTTTGAATTTCGGGTGATCCCTCTTGAGCATGGATGCTTCTCCTACTTGTTCTACATCAGACTTCTTACGCAAATGGCGAAATGCTTTGACTCGGTGAGTTTCGCGGCATTCCGACTTCGATTCCCCGGTTGCCGAAATTCAGTTGCCTTTGAATTTCGGGTGATCCCTCTTGAGCATGTATGCTTATGCTACTTGTTCTAGATCAGACTTCTTCCACAAACATCGAAACGCTTTGACTCATTGAGTTTCGCGGCATTACGACTTCGATGCCCCGGTTGCCGAAATTCAGTTGCCTTTGAATTTCGGGTGACCCCTCTTGAGCATGGATGCTTCTCCTACTTGTTCTACATCAGACTTCTTCCGCAAACGGCGAAACGCTTTGACTCGGTGACTTTCACGGCATTCCAACTTCGATTCCCCGTTTGCCAAAATTAAGTTGCCTTTGAATTTCGGGTGATCCCTCTTGAGCATGGATGCTTCTCCTACTTGTTCTACATCAGACTTCTTACGCAAATGGCGAAATGCTTTGACTCGGTGAGTTTCGCGGCATTCCGACTTCGATTCCCCAGTTGCCGAAATTCAGTTGCCTTTGAATTTCGGGTGATCCCTCTTGAGCATATATGCTTCTGGTACTTGTTCTAAATTAGACTTCTTCCGCAAATGGCGAAATGCTTTGACTCGGTGAGTTTCGCGGCATTCCGACTTAGATACCCCGGTTGCTGAAATTCAGTTGCCTTTGAATTTTTGGTGATCCCTCTTGAGCTTGGATGCTTCTGCTACTTGTTCTAAATTAGACTTCTTCCGCAAATGGCGAAATGCTTTGACTCGGTGAGTTTCGCGGCAATCCGACTTCGATACCCCGGTTGCCGAAATTCAGTTGCCTTTGAATTTCTAGTGATCCCTCTTGAGCATGGAAGCTTCTCCTACTTGTTCTACATCAGACTTCGACCGCAAATGGCGAAACGCTTTGACTCGGTGAGTTTCGCGGCATTCCGATTTCGATACCCCAGTTGCCGAAATTCAGTTGCCTTTGAATTTCTGGTGATCCCTCTTGAGCATGGATGCTTCTCCTACTTGTTCTACATCAGACTTCTTACGCAAATAGCGAAACGCTTTGACTCATTGAGTTTCGCGGCATTACGACTTCGATGCCCCGGTTGCCGAAATTCAGTTGCCTTTGAATTTCGGGTGACCCCTCTTGAGCATGGATGCTTCTCCTACTTGTTCTACATCAGACTTCTTCCGCAAACGGCGAAACGCTTTGACTCGGTGACTTTCACGGCATTCCAACTTCGATTCCCCGTTTGCCAAAATTAAGTTGCCTTTGAATTTCGGGTGATCCCTCTTGAGCATGGATGCTTCTCCTACTTGTTCTACATCAGACTTCTTACGCAAATGGCGAAATGCTTTGACTCGGTGAGTTTCGCGGCATTCCGACTTCGATTCCCCGGTTGCCGAAATTCAGTTGCCTTTGAATTTCGGGTGATCCCTCTTGAGCATATATGCTTCTGGTACTTGTTCTAAATTAGACTTCTTCCGCAAATGGCGAAATGCTTTGACTCGGTGAGTTTCGCGGCATTCCGACTTAGATACCCCGGTTGCTGAAATTCAGTTGCCTTTGAATTTTTGGTGATCCCTCTTGAGCTTGTATGCTTCTGCTACTTGTTCTAAATTAGACTTCTTCCGCAAATGGCGAAACGCTTTGACTCGGTGAGTTTCGCGGCATTCCCACTTCGATACCCCGGTTGCCGAAATTCAGTTGCCTTTGAATTTCTAGTGATCCCTCTTGAGCATGGAAGCTTCTCCTACTTGTTCTACATCAGACTTCGACCGCAAATGGCGAAACGCTTTGACTCGGTGAGTTTCGCGGCATTCCGATTTCGATACCCCAGTTGCCGAAATTCAGTTGCCTTTGAATTTCTGGTGATCCCTCTTGAGCATGGATGCTTCTCCTACTTGTTCTACATCAGACTTCTTACGCAAATGGCGAAACGCTTTGACTCATTGAGTTTCGCGGCATTACGACTTCGATGCCCCTGTTGCCGAAATTAAGTTGCCTTTGAATTTCTGGTGATCCCTCTTGAGCATGTACGCTTCTCCTACTTGTTCTACATCAGACTTCTTCCGCAAATGGCGAAACGCTTTGACTCGGTAAGTTTCGCGGCATTTAGAGTTCGATTCCCCATTTGCCGAAATTCAGTTCCCTTTGGATTTCGGGTGATCCCTCTTGAGCATGTACGCTTCTCCTACTTGTTCTACATCAGACTTCTTCCGCAAATGGCGAAACGCTTTGACTCGGTGAGTTTCGCGACATTTAGTGTTCGATTCCCCGTTTGCCGAAATTCAGTTCCCTTTGGATTTCGGGTGATCCCTCTTGAGCATGGATGCTTCTGCTACTTGTTCTAAATCAGACTTCTTCCGCAAATGGCGAAACGCTTTGACTCGGTGAGTTTCGCGGCATTCCGACTTCGATGCCCCGGTTGCCGAAATTCAGTTGCCTTTGAATTTCGGGTGACCCCTCTTGAGCATGGATGCTTCTCCTACTTGTTCTACATCAGACTTCTTCCGCAAACGGCGAAACGCTTTGACTCGGTGACTTTCACAGCATTCCAACTTCGATTCCCCGTTTGCCAAAATTAAGTTGCCTTTGGATTTCGGGTGATCGCTCTTGAGCATGTAAGCTTGTGCTACTTTTTCTAAATCAGACTTCTTCTGCAAATGGCGAAAGGCTTTGACTCGGTGAGTTTCGCGGCATTCCGACTTCGATTCCCCGGTTGCCGAAATTCAGTTGCCTTTGAATTTCGGGTGATCTCTCTTGAGCATGTATGCTTCTGCTACTTGTTCTACATCAGACTTCTTCCGCAAACAGGGAAACGCTTTGAATCGGCGAGTTTCGCGGAATTCCAACTTCGATGCCCCGGTTGCCGAAATTCAGTTGCCTTTGAATTTCGGGTGATCCCTCTTGAGCATGGATGCTTCTCCTACTTGTTCTACATCAGACTTCTTACGCAAATGGCGTAACGCTTTGACTCGGTGAGTTTCGCGGCATTCCGACTTCGATGCCCCGGTTGCCGAAATTCAGTTGCCTTTGAATTTCTGGTGATCCCTCTTGAGCATGTACGCTTCTCCTACTTGTTCTACATCAGACTTCTTCCACAAACGGCGAAACGCTTTGACTCGGTAAGTTTCGCGGCATTTAGTGTTCGATTCCCCATTTGCCGAAATTCAGTTCCCTTTGGATTTCGGGTGATCCCTCTTGAGCATGGATGCTTCTGCTACTTGTTCTAAATCAGACTTCTTCCGCAAATGGCGAAACGCTTTGACTCGGTGAGTTTCGCGGCATTCCAACTTCGATGCCCCGGTTGCCGAAATTCAGTTGGCTTTGAATTTCGGGTGACCCCTCTTGAGCATGGATGCTTCTGCTACTTGTTCTACATCAGACTTCTTCCGCAAACGGCGAAACGCTTTGACTCGGTGACTTTCACGGCATTCCAACTTCGATTCCGCGTTTGCCAAAATTAAGTTGCCTTTGGATTTCGGGTGATCGCTCTTGAGCATGTAAGCTTCTGCTACTTGTTCTAAATCAGACTTCTTCCGCAAATGGCGAAATGCTTTGACTCGGTGAGTTTCGCGGCATTCCGACTTCGATTCCCCGGTTGCCGAAATTCAGTTGCCTTTGAATTTCGGGTGATCCCTCTTGAGCATGTATGCTTCTGCTACTTGTTCTAAATTAGACTTCTTCCGCAAATGGCGAAATGCTTTGACTCGGTGAGTTTCGCGGCATTCCGACTTAGATACCCCGGTTGCTGAAATTCAGTTGCCTTTGAATTTCTGGTGCTCCCTCTTGAGCTTGTATGCTTCTGCTACTTGTTCTAAATTAGACTTCTTCCGCAAATGGCGAAACGCTTTGACTCGGTGAGTTTCGCGGCATTCCGACTTCGATACCCCGGTTGCCGAAATTCAGTTGCCTTTGAATTTCTAGTGATCCCTCTTGAGCATGGATGCTTCTCCTACTTGTTCTACATCAGACTTCGACCGCAAATGGCGAAACGCTTTTACTCAGAGAGTTTCGCGGCATTCCGACTTCGATACCCCGGTTGCCGAAATTCAGTTGCCTTTGAATTTCTGGTGATCCCTCTTGAGCATGGATGCTTCTCCTACTTGTTCTACATCAGACTTCTTACGCAAATGGCGAAACGCTTTGACTCATTGAGTTTCGCGGCATTTCGACTTCGATGCCCCGGTTGCCGAAATTCAGTTGCCTTTGAATTTCTGGTGATCCCTCTTGAGCTTGTACGCTTCTCCTACTTGTTCTACATCAGACTTCTTCCGCAAATGGCGAAACGCTTTGACTCGGTAAGTTTCGCGGCATTTAGAGTTCGATTCCCCATTTGCCGAAATTCAGTTCCCTTTGGATTTCGGGTGATCCCTCTTGAGCATGTACGCTTCTCCTACTTGTTCTACATCAGAATTCTTCCGCAAATGGTGAAACGCTTTGACTCGGTGAGTTTCACGGCATTCAGACTTCGATTCCCCGTTTGCCGAAATTCAGTTGCCTTTGGATTTCGGGTGATCCTTATTGAGCATGAATGCTTCTGCTACTTGTTCGACATCAGACTTCTTCCTCAAACGTCGAAACGCTTTGACTCGGTGAGTTTCGCGGCATTCCGACTTCGATGCCTCGGTTGCCGAAATTCAGTTGCCTTTGAATTTCGGGTGACCCCTCTTGAGCATGGATGCTTCTGCTACTTGTTCTACATCAGACTTCTTCCGCAAACGGCGAAACGCTTTGACTCGTTGACTTTCACGGCATTCCAACTTCGATTCCGCGTTTGCCAAAATTAAGTTGCCTTTGGATTTCGGGTGATCGCTCTTGAGCATGTAAGCTTCTGCAACTTGTTCTAAATCAGACTTCTTCTGCAATTGGCGAAACGCTTTGACTCATTGAGTTTCGCGGCATTACGACTTCGATGCCCCTGTTGCCGAAATTCAGTTGCCTTTGAATTTCTGGTGATCCCTCTTGAGCATGTACGCTTCTCCTACTTGTTCTACATCAGACTTCTTCCGCAAATGGCGTAAGGCTTTGACTCGGTGAGTTTCGCGGCATTCCGACTTCGATGCCCCGGTTGCCGCAATTCAGTTGCCTTTGAATTTCTGGTGATCCCTCTTGAGCATGTACGCTTCTCCTACTTGTTCTACATCAGACTTCTTCCATAAATGGCGAAACGCTTTGACTCGGTAAGTTTCGCGGCATTTAGTGTTCGATTCCCCATTTGCCGAAATTCAGTTCCCTTTGGATTTCGGGTGATCCCTCTTGAGCATGGATGCCTCTGCTACTTGTTCTAAATCAGACTTCTTCCGCAAATGGCGAAACGCTTTGACTCGGTGAGTTTCACGGCATTCAGACTTTGATTCCCCGTTTGCCGAAATTCAGTTGCCTTTGGATTTCGGGTGATCCTTATTGAGCATGTATGCTTCTGCTACTTGTTCGACATCAGACTTCTTCCTCAAACGTCGAAACGCTTTGACTCGGTGAGTTTCGCGGCATTCCGACTTCGATGCCTCGGTTGCCGAAATTCAGTTGCCTTCGAATTTCGGGTGACCCCTCTTGAGCATGGACGCTTCTGCTACTTGTTCTACATCAGACTTCTTCCGCAAACGGCGAAACGCTTTGACTCGTTGACTTTCACGGCATTCCAACTTCGATTCCCCGTTTGCCAAAATTAAGTTGCCTTTGGATTTCGGGTGATCGCTCTTGAGCATGTAAGCTTCTGCAACTTGTTCTAAATCAGACTTCTTCTGCAAATGGCGAAAGGCTTTGACTCGGTGAGTTTCGCAGCATTCCGACTTCGATTCCCCGGTTGCCGAAATTCAGTTGCCTTTGAATTTCGGGTGATCCCTCTTGAGCATGTATGCTTCTGCTACTTGTTCTAAATTAGACTTCTTCCGCAAATGGCGAAACGCTTTGACTCGGTGAGTTTCGCGGCATTCAGACTTCGATTCCCCATTTGCCAAAATTCAGTTGCCTTTGGATTTCGGGTGATCCCTCTTGATCATGTATGCTTCTCCTACTTGTTCTACATCAGACTTCTTCCGCAAACAGGGAAACGCTTTAAATCGGTGAATTTCGAGGCATTCCGACTTGGATTCCCCGTTTGCCGAAATTCAGTTGCCTTTGTATTTCTGGTGATCCCTCTTGAGCATGTATGCTTCTACTACTTGTTCGACATCAGACTTCTTCCTCAAACGTCGAAACGCTTTGACTCGGTGAGTTTCGCGGCATTCCGACTTCGATGCCCCGGTTGCCGAAATTCAGTTGCCGAAATTCAGTTGCCTTTGAATTTCTGGTGATCCCTCTTGAGCATGTACACTTCTCCTACTTGTTCTACATCATACTTCTTCCGCAAACGTCGAAAGGCTTTGACTCGGTGAGTTTCGCGGCATTCAGACTTCGATTCCCCGTTTGCCGAAATTCAGTTGCCTTTGGATTTCGGGTGATCCTTATTGAGCATGTATGCTTCTGCTACTTGTTCTACATCATACTTCTTCCGGAAACGTCGAAACGCTTTGCCTCGGTGAGTTTCGCGGCATTCCGACTTCGATGCCCCGGTTGCCGAAATTCAGTTGCCTTTGAATTTCGGGTGATCTCTCTTGAGCATGTATGCTTCTGCTACTTGTTCTACATCAGACTTCTTCCGCAAACAGGGAAACGCTTTGAATCGGCGAGTTTCGCGGAATTCCAACTTCGATACCCCGGTTGCCGAAATTCAGTTGCCTTTGAATTTCGAGTGATCCCTCTTGAGCATGGATGCTTCTCCTACTTGTTCTACATCAGACTTCTTACGCAAATGGCGAAATGCTTTGACTCGGTGAGTTTCGCGGCATTCCGACTTCGATTCCCCGGTTGCCGAAATTCAGTTGCCTTTGAATTTCGGGTGATCCCTCTTCAGCATGTATGCTTCTGCTACTTGTTCTAAATTAGACTTCTTCCGCAAATGGCGAAACGCTTTGACTCTGTGAGTTTCGCGGCATTCCGACTTCGATACCCCGGTTGCCGAAATTCAGTTGCCTTTGAATTTCTAGTGATCCCTCTTGAGCATGGAAGCTTCTCCTACTTGTTCTACATCAGACTTCGACCGCAAATGGCGAAACGCTTTGACTCGGTGAGTTTCGCGGCATTCCGATTTCGATACCCAGTTGCCGAAATTCAGTTGCCTTTGAATTTCTGGTGATCCCTCTTGAGCATGGATGCTTCTCCTACTTGTTCTACATCAGACTTCTTACGCAATTGGCGAAACGCTTTGACTCATTGAATTTCGCGGCATTACGACTTCGATGCCCCTGTTGCCGAAATTCAGTTGCCTTTGAATTTCTGGTGATCCCTCTTGAGCATGTACGCTTCTCCTACTTGTTCTACATCAGACTTCTTCCGCAAATGGCGTAACGCTTTGACTCGGTGAGTTTCGCGGCATTCCGACTTCGATGCCCCGGTTGCCGCAATTCAGTTGCCTTTGAATTTCTGGTGATCCCTCTTGAGCATGTACGCTTCTCCTACTTGTTCTACATCAGACTTCTTCCACAAATGGCGAAACGCTTTGACTCGGTAAGTTTCGCGGCATTTAGTGTTCGATTCCCCATTTGCCGAAATTCAGTTCCCTTTGGATTTCGGGTGATCCCTCTTGAGCATGGATGCTTCTGCTACTTGTTCTAAATCAGACTTCTTCCGCAAATGGCGAAACACTTTGACTCGGTGAGTTTCGCGGCATTCCGACTTCGATGCCCCGATTGCCGAAATTCAGTTGCCTTTGAATTTCGGGTGACCCCTCTTGAGCATGGATGCTTCTCCTACTTGTTCTACATCAGACTTCTTCCGCAAATGGCGTAACGCTTTGACTCGGTGAGTTTCGCGGCATTCCGACTTCGATGCCCCGGTTGCCGAAATTCAGTTGCCTTTGAATTTCTGGTGATCCCTCTTGAGCATGTACGCTTCTCCTACTTGTTCTACATCAGACTTCTTCCACAAATGGCGAAACGCTTTGACTCGGTAAGTTTCGCGGCATTTAGTGTTCGATTCCCCATTTGCCGAAATTCAGTTGCCTTTGGATTTCGGGTGATCCCTCTTGAGCATGGATGCTTCTGCTACTTGTTCTAAATCAGACTTCTTCCGCAAATGGCGAAACGCTTTGACTCGGTGAGTTTCGCGGCATTCCAACTTCGATGCCCCGGTTGCCGAAATTCAGTTGCCTTTGAATTTCGGGTGACCCCTCTTGAGCATGGATGCTTCTGCTACTTGTTCTACATCAGACTTCTTCCGCAAACGGCGAAACGCTTTGACTCGGTGACTTTCACGGCATTCCAACTTCGATTCCGCGTTTGCCAAAATTAAGTTGCCTTTGGATTTCGGGTGATCGCTCTTGAGCATGTAAGCTTCTGCTACTTGTTCTAAATCAGACTTCTTCCGCAAATGGCGAAACGCTTTGACTCGGTGAGTTTCGCGGCATTTAGTGTTCGATTCCCCGTTTGCCGAAATTCAGTTCCCTTTGGATTTCGGGTGATCCCTCTTGAGCATGGATGCTTCTGCTACTTGTTCTAAATCAGACTTCTTCCGCAAATGGCGAAACGCTTTGACTCGGTGAGTTTCGCGGCATTCCGACTTCGATGCCCCGGTTGCCGAAATTCAGTTGCCTTTGAATTTCGGGTGACCCCTCTTGAGCATGGATGCTTCTCCTACTTGTTCTACATCAGACTTCTTCCGCAAACGGCGAAACGCTTTGACTCGGTGACTTTCACGGCATTCCAACTTCGATTCCCCGTTTGCCAAAATTAAGTTGCCTTTGGATTTCGGGTGATCGCTCTTGAGCATGTAAGCTTCTGCTACTTGTTCTAAATCAGACTTCTTCTGCAAATGGCGAAAGGCTTTGACTCGGTGAGTTTCGCGGCATTCCGACTTCGATTCCCCGGTTGCCGAAATTCAGTTGCCTTTGAATTTCGGGTGATCTCTCTTGAGCATGTATGCTTCTGCTACTTGTTCTACATCAGACTTCTTCCGCAAACAGGGAAACGCTTTGAATCGGCGAGTTTCGCGGAATTCCAACTTCGATGCCCCGGTTGTCGAAATTCAGTTGCCTTTGAATTTCGGGTGATCCCTCTTAAGCATGGATGCTTCTCCTACTTGTTCTACATCAGACTTCTTACGCAAATGGCGTAACGCTTTGACTCGGTGAGTTTCGCGGCATTCCGACTTCGATGCCCCGGTTGCCGAAATTCAGTTGCCTTTGAATTTCTGGTGATCCCTCTTGAGCATGTACGCTTCTCCTACTTGTTCTACATCAGACTTCTTCCACAAATGGCGAAACGCTTTGACTCGGTAAGTTTCGCGGCATTTAGTGTTCGATTCCCCATTTGCCGAAATTCAGTTCCCTCTGGATTTCGGGTGATCCCTCTTGAGCATGGATGCTTCTGCTACTTGTTCTAAATCAGACTTCTTCCGCAAATGGCGAAACGCTTTGACTCGGTGAGTTTCGCGGCATTCCAACTTCGATGCCCCGGTTGCCGAAATTCAGTTGCCTTTGAATTTCGGGTGACCCCTCTTGAGCATGGATGCTTCTGCTACTTGTTCTACATCAGACTTCTTCCGCAAACGGCGAAACGCTTTGACTCGGTGACTTTCACGGCATTCCAACTTCGATTCCGCGTTTGCCAAAATTAAGTTGCCTTTGGATTTCGGGTGATCGCTCTTGAGCATGTAAGCTTCTGCTACTTGTTCTAAATCAGACTTCTTCCGCAAATGGCGCAACGCTTTGACTCGGTGAGTTTCGCGGCATTTAGTGTTCGATTCCCCGTTTGCCGAAATTCAGTTCCCTTTGGATTTCGGGTGATCCCTCTTGAGCATGGATGCTTCTGCTACTTGTTCTAAATCAGACTTCTTCCGCAAATGGCGAAACGCTTTGACTCGGTGAGTTTCGCGGCATTCCGACTTCGATGCCCCGGTTGCCGAAATTCAGTTGCCTTTGAATTTCGGGTGACCCCTCTTGAGCATGGATGCTTCTCCTACTTGTTCTACATCAGACTTCTTCCACAAACGGCGAAACGCTTTGACTCGGTGACTTTCACGGCATTCCAACTTCGATTCCCCGTTTGCCAAAATTAAGTTGCCTTTGGATTTCGGGTGATCGCTCTTGAGCATGTAAGCTTCTGCTACTTGTTCTAAATCAGACTTCTTCTGCAAATGGCGAAAGGCTTTGACTCGGTGAGTTTCGCGGCATTCCGACTTCGATTCCCCGGTTGCCGAAATTCAGTTGCCTTTGAATTTCGGGTGATCTCTCTTGAGCATGTATGCTTCTGCTACTTGTTCTACATCAGACTTCTTCCGCAAACAGGGAAACGCTTTGAATCGGCGAGTTTCGCGGAATTCCAACTTCGATGCCCCGGTTGCCGAAATTCAGTTGCCTTTGAATTTCGGGTGATCCCTCTTGAGCATGGATGCTTCTCCTACTTGTTCTACATCAGACTTCTTACGCAAATGGCGTAACGCTTTGACTCGGTGAGTTTCGCGGCATTCCGACTTCGATGCCCCGGTTGCCGAAATTCAGTTGCCTTTGAATTTCTGGTGATCCCTCTTGAGCATGTACGCTTCTCCTACTTGTTCTACATCAGACTTCTTCCACAAATGGCGAAACGCTTTGACTCGGTAAGTTTCGCGGCATTTAGTGTTCGATTCCCCATTTGCCGAAATTCAGTTCCCTTTGGATTTCGGGTGATCCCTCTTGAGCATGGATGCTTCTGCTACTTGTTCTAAATCAGACTTCTTCCGCAAATGGCGAAACGCTTTGACTCGGTGAGTTTCGCGGCATTCCAACTTCGATGCCCCGGTTGCCGAAATTCAGTTGCCTTTGAATTTCGGGTGACCCCTCTTGAGCATGGATGCTTCTGCTACTTGTTCTACATCAGACTTCTTCCGCAAACGGCGAAACGCTTTGACTCGGTGACTTTCACGGCATTCCAACTTCGATTCCGCGTTTGCCAAAATTAAGTTGCCTTTGGATTTCGGGTGATCGCTCTTGAGCATGTAAGCTTCTGCTACTTGTTCTAAATCAGACTTCTTCCGCAAATGGCGAAACGCTTTGACTCGGTGAGTTTCGCGGCATTTAGTGTTCGATTCCCCGTTTGCCGAAATTCAGTTCCCTTTGGATTTCGGGTGATCCCTCTTGAGCATGGATGCTTCTGCTACTTGTTCTAAATCAGACTTGTTCCGCAAATGGCGAAACGCTTTGACTCGGTGAGTTTCGCGGCATTCCGACTTCGATGCCCCGGTTGCCGAAATTCAGTTGCCTTTGAATTTCGGGTGACCCCTCTTGAGCATGGATGCTTCTCCTACTTGTTCTACATCAGACTTCTTCCGCAAACGGCGAAACGCTTTGACTCGGTGACTTTCACGGCATTCCAACTTCGATTCCCCGTTTGCCAAAATTAAGTTGCCTTTGGATTTCGGGTGATCGCTCTTGAGCATGTAAGCTTCTGCTACTTGTTCTAAATCAGACTTCTTCTGCAAATGGCGAAAGGCTTTGACTCGGTGAGTTTCGCGGCATTCCGACTTCGATTCCCCGGTTGCCGAAATTCAGTTGCCTTTGAATTTCGGGTGATCTCTCTTGAGCATGTATGCTTCTGCTACTTGTTCTACATCAGACTTCTTCCCCAAACAGGGAAACGCTTTGAATCGGCGAGTTTCGCGGAATTCCAACTTCGATGCCCCGGTTGCCGAAATTCAGTTGCCTTTGAATTTCGGGTGATCCCTCTTGAGCATGGATGCTTCTCCTACTTGTTCTACATCAGACTTCTTACGCAAATGGCGTAACGCTTTGACTCGGTGAGTTTCGCGGCATTCCGACTTCGATGCCCCGGTTGCCGAAATTCAGTTGCCTTTGAATTTCTGGTGATCCCTCTTGAGCATGTACGCTTCTCCTACTTGTTCTACATCAGACTTCTTCCACAAATGGCGAAACGCTTTGACTCGGTAAGTTTCGCGGCATTTAGTGTTCGATTCCCCATTTGCCGAAATTCAGTTCCCTTTGGATTTCGGGTGATCCCTCTTGAGCATGGATGCTTCTGCTACTTGTTCTAAATCAGACTTCTTCCGCAAATGGCGAAACGCTTTGACTCGGTGAGTTTCGCGGCATTCCAACTTCGATGCCCCGGTTGCCGAAATTCAGTTGCCTTTGAATTTCGGGTGACCCCTCTTGAGCATGGATGCTTCTGCTACTTGTTCTAAATCAGACTTCTTCCGCAAATGGCGAAACGCTTTGACTCGGTGAGTTTCGCGGCATTCCGACTTCGATGCCTCGGTTGCCGAAATTCAGTTGCCTTTGAATTTCGGGTGACCCCTCTTGAGCATGGATGCTTCTGCTACTTGTTCTACATCAGACTTCTTCCGCAAACGGCGAAACGCTTTGACGCGGCGACTTTCACGGCATTCCAACTTCGATTCCGCGTTTGCCAAAATTAAGTTGCCTTTGGATTTCGGGTGATCGCTCTTGAGCATGTAAGCTTCTGCTACTTGTTCTAAATCAGACTTCTTCCGCAAATGGCGCAACGCTTTGACTCGGTGAGTTTCGCGGCATTTAGTGTTCGATTCCCCGTTTGCCGAAATTCAGTTCCCTTTGGATTTCGGGTGATCCCTCTTGAGCATGGATGCTTCTGCTACTTGTTCTAAATCAGACTTGTTCCGCAAATGGCGAAACGCTTTGACTCGGTGAGTTTCGCGGCATTCCGACTTCGATGCCCCGGTTGCCGAAATTCAGTTGCCTTTGAATTTCGGGTGACCCCTCTTGAGCATGGATGCTTCTCCTACTTGTTCTACATCAGACTTCTTCCGCAAACGGCGAAACGCTTTGACTCGGTGACTTTCACGGCATTCCAACTTCGATTCCCCGTTTGCCAAAATTAAGTTGCCTTTGGATTTCGGGTGATCGCTCTTGAGCATGTAAGCTTCTGCTACTTGTTCTAAATCAGACTTCTTCTGCAAATGGCGAAAGGCTTTGACTCGGTGAGTTTCGCGGCATTCCGACTTCGATTCCCCGGTTGCCGAAATTCAGTTGCCTTTGAATTTCGGGTGATCTCTCTTGAGCATGTATGCTTCTGCTACTTGTTCTACATCAGACTTCTTCCCCAAACAGGGAAACGCTTTGAATCGGCGAGTTTCGCGGAATTCCAACTTCGATGCCCCGGTTGCCGAAATTCAGTTGCCTTTGAATTTCGGGTGATCCCTCTTGAGCATGGATGCTTCTCCTACTTGTTCTACATCAGACTTCTTACGCAAATGGCGTAACGCTTTGACTCGGTGAGTTTCGCGGCATTCCGACTTCGATGCCCCGGTTGCCGAAATTCAGTTGCCTTTGAATTTCTGGTGATCCCTCTTGAGCATGTACGCTTCTCCTACTTGTTCTACATCAGACTTCTTCCACAAATGGCGAAACGCTTTGACTCGGTAAGTTTCGCGGCATTTAGTGTTCGATTCCCCATTTGCCGAAATTCAGTTCCCTTTGGATTTCGGGTGATCCCTCTTGAGCATGGATGCTTCTGCTACTTGTTCTAAATCAGACTTCTTCCGCAAATGGCGAAACGCTTTGACTCGGTGAGTTTCGCGGCATTCCAACTTCGATGCCCCGGTTGCCGAAATTCAGTTGCCTTTGAATTTCGGGTGACCCCTCTTGAGCATGGATGCTTCTGCTACTTGTTCTACATCAGACTTCTTCCGCAAACGGCGAAACGCTTTGACTCGGTGACTTTCACGGCATTCCAACTTCGATTCCGCGTTTGCCAAAATTAAGTTGCCTTTGGATTTCGGGTGATCGCTCTTGAGCATGTAAGCTTCTGCTACTTGTTCTAAATCAGACTTCTTCCGCAAATGGCGAAATGCTTTGACTCGGTGAGTTTCGCGGCATTCCTACTTCGATGCCCCGGTTGCCGAAATTCAGTTGCCTTTGAATTTCGGGTGATCCCTCTTGAGCATGGATGCTTCTGCTACTTGTTCTACATCAGACTTCTTCCGCAAATGGCGAAACGCTTTGACTCGGTGAGTTTCGTGGCATTCCGACTTTGATGCCCTAGTTTCCGAAATTGAGTTGCCTTTGAATTTCTGGTGATCCCTCTTGAGCATGTACGCTTCTCCTACTTGTTCTACATCAGACTTCTTCCACAAATGGCGAAACGCTTTGACTCGGTAAGTTTCGCGGCATTTAGTGTTCGATTCCCCATTTGCCGAAATTCAGTTCCCTTTGGATTTCGGGTGATCCCTCTTGAGCATGGATGCTTCTGCTACTTGTTCTAAATCAGACTTCTTCCGCAAATGGCGAAACGCTTTGACTCGGTGAGTTTCGCGGCATTCCAACTTCGATGCCCCGGTTGCCGAAATTCAGTTGCCTTTGAATTTCGGGTGACCCCTCTTGAGCATGGATGCTTCTGCTACTTGTTCTAAATCAGACTTCTTCCGCAAATGGCGAAACGCTTTGACTCGGTGAGTTTCGCGGCATTCCGACTTCGATGCCTCGGTTGCCGAAATTCAGTTGCCTTTGAATTTCGGGTGACCCCTCTTGAGCATGGATGCTTCTGCTACTTGTTCTACATCAGACTTCTTCCGCAAACGGCGAAACGCTTTGACTCGGTGACTTTCACGGCATTCCAACTTCGATTCCCCGTTTGCCAAAATTAAGTTGCCTTTGGATTTCGGGTGATCGCTCTTGAGCATGTAAGCTTCTGCAACTTGTTCTAAATCAGACTTCTTCTGCAAATGGCGAAACGCTTTGACTCGGTAAGTTTCGCGGCATTTAGTGTTCGATTCCCCATTTGCCGAAATTCAGTTCCCTTTGGATTTCGGGTGATCCCTCTTGAGCATGGATGCTTCTGCTACTTGTTCTAAATCAGACTTCTTCCGCAAATGGCGAAACGCTTTGACTCGGTGAGTTTCGCGGCATTCCAACTTCGATGCCCCGGTTGCCGAAATTCAGTTGCCTTTGAATTTCGGGTGACCCCTCTTGAGCATGGATGCTTCTGCTACTTGTTCTAAATCAGACTTCTTCCGCAAATGGCGAAACGCTTTGACTCGGTGAGTTTCGCGGCATTCCGACTTCGATGCCTCGGTTGCCGAAATTCAGTTGCCTTTGAATTTCGGGTGACCCCTCTTGAGCATGGATGCTTCTGCTACTTGTTCTACATCAGACTTCTTCCGCAAACGGCGAAACGCTTTGACTCGGTGACTTTCACGGCATTCCAACTTCGATTCCCCGTTTGCCAAAATTAAGTTGCCTTTGGATTTCGGGTGATCGCTCTTGAGCATGTAAGCTTCTGCAACTTGTTCTAAATCAGACTTCTTCTGCAAATGGCGAAAGGCTTTGACTCGGTGAGTTTCGCAGCATTCCGACTTCGATTCCCCAGTTGCCGAAATTCAGTTGCCTTTGAATTTCGGGTGATTCCTCTTGAGCATGTATGCTTCTGCTACTTGTTCTAAATTAGACTTCTTCCGCAAATGGCGAAACGCTTTGACTCGGTGAGTTTCGCGGCATTCAGACTTCGATTCCCCATTTGCCAAAATTCAGTTGCCTTTGGATTTCGGGTGATCCCTCTTGAGCATGTATGCTTCTCCTACTTGTTCTACATCAGACTTCTTCCGCAAACAGGGAAACGCTTTAAATCGGTGAATTTCGAGGCATTCCGACTTTGATTCCCCGTTTGCCGAAATTCAGTTGCCTTTGTATTTCTGGTGATCCCTCTTGAGCATGTATGCTTCTACTACTTGTTCGACATCAGACTTCTTCCTCAAACGTCGAAACGCTTTGACTCGGTGAGTTTCGCGGCATTCCGACTTCGATGCCCCGGTTGCCGAAATTTAGTTGCCGAAATTTAGTTGCCTTTGAATTTCTGGTGATCCCTCTTGAGCATGTACACTTCTCCTACTTGTTCTACATCATACTTCTTCCGCAAACGTCGAAACGCTTTGACTCGGTGAGTTTCGCGGCATTCCGACTTCGATTCCCCATTTGCCGAAATTCAGTTTCCTTTGGATTTCGGGTGATCCCTATTGAGCATGTATGCTTTTGCTACTGGTTCTACATCAGACTTCTTCCGCAAATGGCGAAACGCTTGGACTCGGTGAGTTTCGCGGCATTCAGACTTCGATTCCCCATTTGCCGAAATTCAGTTGCCTTTGGATTTCGGGTGATCCCTCTTGAGCATGTATGCTTCTCCTACTTGTTCTAAATCATACTTCTTCCGCAAATGGTGAAACGCTTTGACTCGGTGAGTTTCGCGGCATTCCGACTTCGATGCCCCGGTTGCCGAAATTCAGTTGCCTTTGAATTTCAGGTGATCCCTCTTGAGCATGGATGCTTCTGCTACTTGTTCTACATCAGACTTCTTCCGCAAACGGCGAAACGCTTTGACTCGGTGACTTTCACGGCATTCCAACTTCGATTCCCCGTTTGCCAAAATTAAGATGCCTTTGGATTTCGGGTGATCGCTCTTGAGCATGTAAGCTTCTGCTACTTGTTCTAAATCAGACTTCTTCCGCAAATGGCGAGATGCTTTGACTCGGTGAGTTTCGCGGCATTCCGACTTCGATTCCCCGGTTGCCGAAATTCAGTTGCCTTTGAATTTCGGGTGATCCCTCTTGAGCATGTATGCTTCTACTACTTGTTCTAAATTAGACTTCTTCTGCAAATGGCGAAACGCTTTGACTCGGTGAGTTTCGCGGCATTCCGACTTCGATACCCCGGTTGCTGAAATTCAGTTGCCTTTGAATTTCTGATGATCCCTCTTGAGCATGAATGCTTCTGCTACTTGTTCTAAATTAGACTTCTTCCGCAAATGGCGAAATGCTTTGACTCGGTGAGTTTCGCGGCATTCCGACTTCGATACCCCGGTTGCCGAAATTCAGTTGCCTTTGAATTTCTGGGGATCCCTCTTGAGCATGGATGCTTCTCCTACTTGTTCTACATCAGACTTCTTCCGCAAATGGCGAAACGCTTTGACTCGGTGAGTTTCGCGGGATTCAGACTTCGATTCCCCATTTGCCGAAATTCAGTTGCCTTTGGATTTCGTGTGATCCCTCTTGAGCATGTATGCTTCTCCTACATGTTCTACATCAGACTTCTTCCACAAATGGCGAAACGCTTTGAGTCGGTGAGTTTCGCGGCATTCCGACTTCGATGCCCCGGTTGCCGAAATTCAGTTGCCTTTGAATTTCTGGTGATCCCTCTTGAGCATGTATGCTTCTCCTACTTGTTCTAAATCAGACTTCTTCCGCAAATGGCTAAACGCTTTGACTCGGTGAGTTTCACGGCATTCCGACTTCGATGCCCCGGTTGCCGAAATTCAGTTGCCTTTTAATTTCGGGTGATGCCTCTTGAGCATGTATGCTTCTGCTACTTGTTCTAAATTAGACTTCTTCCGCAAATGGCGAAACGCTTTGACTCGGTGAGTTTCGCGGCATGCCGACTTCGATGCCCCGGTTGCCGAAATTCAATTACCTTTGAATTTCGGGTGACCCCTCTTGAGCATGTATGCTTCTTCTACTTGTTCTGCATCAGACTTCTTCCGCAAATGGGGAAACGCTTTGACTCGGTGAATTTCGCGGCATTCCGACTTCGATGCCCCGGTTGCCGAAATTAAGTTGCCTTTGAATTTCGGGTGACCCCTCTTGAGCATGTATGCTTCTGCTACTTGTTCTACATCACACTTGTTCCGAAAACGGCGAAACGCTTTGCCTCGGTGAGTTTTGCGGCATTCCGAATTTGTTGCCCCGGTCGCCGAAATTAAGTTGCCTTTGAATTTCGGGTGATCCCTCTTGAGCATGTATGCTTCTGCTACTTTTTCTAAATCAAACTATTTCCGCAAATGGCTAAACGCTTTGACTCTGTGAGTTTCACGGCATTCAGACTTCGATTCCCCATTTGCCGAAATTCAGTTGCCTTTGGATTACGGGTGATCCCTCTTGAGCATGTATGCTTCTCCTACTTGTTCTACATCAGACTTCTTCCGCAAATGGCGAAACGCTTTGACTCGGTGAGTTTCGCGGCATTCCGACTTCGATGCCCCGGTTGCCGAAATTCAGTTGCCTTTGAATTTCTGGTGATCCCTCTTGAGCATGTATGCTTCTCCTACTTGTTCTACATCATACTTCTTCCGCAAACATCGAAATGCTTTGCCTCTGTGAGTTTCACGGCTTTCCGACTTCAATGCCCCGGTTGCCGAAATTAAGTTGCCTCTGAATTTCGGGTGACCCCTCTTGAGCATGTATGCTTGTGCTACTTGTTCTAAATTAGACTTCTTCCGCAAATGGCGAAACGCTTTTACTCGGTGAGTTTTGCGGCATTCCGACTTTGATGTCCCGGTTGCCGAAATTCAGTTGCCTTTGAATTTCTGGTGATCCCTCTTGAGCATGTATGCTTCTGCTACTTGTTCTGCATCAGACTTCTTCCGCAAACGTCGAAACGCTTTGCCTCTATGAGTTTCAGGCATTCCGACTTCGATGCCCCGGTTGCCGAAATTCAGTTGCCTTTTAATTTCGGGTGACCCCTCTTGAGCATGTATGCTTCTTCTACTTGTTCTGCATCAGACTTCTTCCGCAAATGGGGAAACGCTTTGACTCGGTGAATTTCGCGGCATTCCGACTTCGATGCCCCGGTTGCCGAAATTAAGTTGCCTTTGAATTTCGGGTGACCCCTCTTGAGCATGTATGCTTCTGCTACTTGTTCTACATCACACTTCTTCCGAAAACGGCGAAACGCTTTGCCTCGGTGAGTTTTGCGGCATTCCGACTTTGTTGCCCCGGTCGCCGAAATTAAGTTGCCTTTGAATTTCGGGTGATCCCTCTTGAGCATGTATGCTTCTGCTACTTGTTCTACATCAGACTTCTTCCGCAAACATCGAAATGTTTTGCCTCTGTGAGTTTCACGGCATTCCGACTTCGATGCCCCGGTTGCCGAAATTCAGTTGCCTTTTAATTTCGGGTGCTCCCTCTTGAGCATGTATGCTTCGGCTACTTGTTCTAAATTACACTTCTTCCGCAAATGGCGAAACGGTTTGAATCGGTGAGTTTCGCGGCATTCCGACTTCGATGGCCCGGTTGCCGAAATTCAGTTGCCTTTGAATTTCTGGTGATCCCTCTTGAGCATGTATGCTTCTGTTACTTGTTCTGCATCAGACTTCTTCCGCAAACGTCGAAACACTTTGCCTCGGTGAGTTTTGCGGCATTCCGACTTTGTTGCCCCGGTCGCCGAAATTAAGTTAACTTTTAATTTCGGGTGATCCCTATTGAGCATGTATGCTTGTGCTGCTTGTTCTAAATTAGACTTCTTCCGCAAATGGCGAAACGCTTTGACTCGGTGAGTTTCGCGGCATTCAGACTTCGATTCCCCATTTTCCGAAATTCAGTTGCCTTTGGATTTCGGGTGATCCCTCTTGAGCATGTATGCTTCTCCTACTTGTTCTACATCAGACTTCTTCCGCAAATGGCGAAATGCTTTGACTCGGTGAGTTTCGCGGCATTCCGACTTCGATGCCCCGGTTGCCGAAATTCAGTTGCCTTTGAATTTCTAGTGATCCCTCTTGAGCATGTATGCTTCTGCTACTTGTTCTACATCAGACTTCTTCCGCAAACATCGAAATGCTTTGCCTCTGTGAGTTTCACAGCATTCCGACTTCGATGCCCCGGTTGCCGAAATTCAGTTGCCTTTTAATTTCGGGTGCTCCCTCTTGAGCATGTATGCTTCGGCTACTTGTTCTAAATTAGACTTCTTCCGCAAATGGCGAAACGCTTTGACTCGGTGAGTTTCGCGGCATTCCGACTTCGATACCCCGGTTGCTGAAATTCAGTTGCCTTTGAATTTCTGGTGATCCCTCTTGAGCATGTATGCTTCTGCTACATGTTCTAAATTAGACTTCTTCCGCAAATGGCGAAACGCTTTGACTCGGTGAGTTTCGCGGCATGCCGACTTCGATGCCCCGGTTGCCGAAATTAAGTTACCTTTGAATTTCGGGTGACCCCTCTTGAGCATGTATGCTTCTTCTACTTGTTCTACATCAGACTTCTTCCGCAAACGGGGAAACACTTTGACCCGGTGAGTTTCGCGGCATTCCGACTTGGATGCCCCGGTTGCCGAAATTAAGTTGCCTTTGAATTTCGGATGACCCCTCTTGAGCATGTATGCTTCTGCTACTTTTTCTAAATCAAACTTCTTCCGCAAATGGCTAAACGCTTTGACTCGGTGAGTTTCGCGGCATTCAGACTTCGATTCCCCATTTGTCGAAATTCAGTTGCCTTTGGATTTCGGGTGATCCCTCTTGAGCATGTATGCTTCTCCTACTTGTTCTACATCAGACTTCTTCCGCAAATGGCGAAACGCTTTGACTCGGTGAGTTTCGCGGCATTCCGACTTCGATGCCCCGGTTGCCAAAATTCAGTTGCCTTTGAATTTCTGGTGATCCCTCTTCAGCATTTATGCTTTTGCTACTTGTTCTGCATCAGACTTCTTCCGTAAACGTCGAAACGCTTTGCCTCTGTGAGTTTCATGGCATTCCGACTTCGATGCCCCGGTTGCCGAAATTCAGTTGCCTTTTAATTTCGGGTGATCCCTCTTGAGCATGTATGCTTCTGCTACTTGTTCTAAATTAGACTTCTTCCGCAAATGGCGAAACGCTTTGACTCGGTGATTTTCGCGGCATTCAGACTTCGATTCCCCATTTGCCGAAATTGAGTTGCCTTTGGATTTCGGGTGATCCCTCTTGAGCATGTATGCTTCTGCTACTTGTTCTCCATCAGACTTCTTCCGCAAACGTCGAAACGCTTTGCCTCTGTGAGTTTCACGGCATTCCGACTTCGATGCCCCGGTTGCCGAAATTCAGTTGCCTTTTAATTTCGGGTGATCCCTATTGAGCATGTATGCTTGTGCTACTTGTTCTAAATTAGACTTCTTCCGCAAATGGCGAAAAGCTTTGACTCGGTGAGTTTCGCGGCATTCAGACTTCGATTCCCCATTTGCCGAAATTTAGTTGCCTTTGGATTTCGGATGATCCCTCTTGAGCATGTATGCTTCTCCTACTTGTTCTACATCAGACTTCTTCCGCAAATGGCGAAACGCTTTGACTCAGTGGGTTTCGCGGCATTCCGAATTCGATGCCCCGGTTGCCGAAATTCAGTTGCCTTTGAATTTCTGGACATCCCTCTTGAGCATGTATGCTTCTGCTACTTGTTCTGCATCAGACTTCTTCCGCAAACGTCGAAACGCTTTGCCTCTGTGAGTTTCACGGCATTCCGACTTCGATGCCCCGGTTGCCGAAATTCAGTTGCCTTTTAATTTCGGGTGATCCCTATTGAGCATGTATGCTTGTGCTACTTGTTCTAAGTGAGACTTCTTCCGCAAATGGCGTAACGCTTTGACTCGGTGAGTTTCGCGGCATTCCGACTTCGATGCCCCGGTTGCCGAAATTCAGTTGCCTTTGAATTTCTGGTGATCCCTCTTGAGCATGTATGCTTCTGCTACATGTTCTAAATTAGACTTCTTCCGCAAATGGCGAAACGCTTTGACTCGGTGAGTTTCGCGGCATGCCGACTTCGATGCCCCGGTTGCCGAAATTAAGTTACCTTTGAATTTCGGGTGACCCCTCTTGAGCATGTATGCTTCTTCTACTTGTTCTACATCAGACTTCTTCCGCAAACGGGGAAACACTTTGACCCGGTGAGTTTCGCGGCATTCCGACTTGGATGCCCCGGTTGCCGAAATTAAGTTGCCTTTGAATTTCGGATGACCCCTCTTGAGCATGTATGCTTCTGCTACTTTTTCTAAATCAAACTTCTTCCGCAAATGGCTAAACGCTTTGACTCGGTGAGTTTCGCGGCATTCAGACTTCGATTCCCCATTTGTCGAAATTCAGTTGCCTTTGGATTTCGGGTGATCCCTCTTGAGCATGTATGCTTCTCCTACTTGTTCTACATCAGACTTCTTCCGCAAATGGCGAAACGCTTTGACTCGGTGAGTTTCGCGGCATTCCGACTTCGATGCCCCGGTTGCCGAAATTCAGTTGCCTTTGAATTTCTGGTGATCCCTCTTCAGCATTTATGCTTTTGCTACTTGTTCTGCATCAGACTTCTTCCGTAAACGTCGAAACGCTTTGCCTCTGTGAGTTTCACGGCATTCCGACTTCGATGCCCCGGTTGCCGAAATTCAGTTGCCTTTTAATTTCGGGTGATCCCTCTTGAGCATGTATGCTTCTGCTACTTGTTCTAAATTAGACTTCTTCCGCAAATGGCGAAACGCTTTGACTCGGTGAGTTTCGCGGCATTCAGACTTCGATTCCCCATTTGCCGAAATTGAGTTGCCTTTGGATTTCGGGTGATCCCTCTTGAGCATGTATGCTTCTGCTACTTGTTCTCCATCAGACTTCTTCCGCAAACGTCGAAACGCTTTGCCTCTGTGAGTTTCACGGCATTCCGACTTCGATGCCCCGGTTGCCGAAATTCAGTTGCCTTTTAATTTCGGGTGATCCCTATTGAGCATGTATGCTTGTGCTACTTGTTCTAAATTAGACTTCTTCCGCAAATGGCGAAAAGCTTTGACTCGGTGAGTTTCGCGGCATTCAGACTTCGATTCCCCATTTGCCGAAATTTAGTTGCCTTTGGATTTCGGGTGATCCCTCTTGAGCATGTATGCTTCTCCTACTTGTTCTACATCAGACTTCTTCCGCAAATGGCGAAACGCTTTGACTCAGTGGGTTTCGCGGCATTCCGAATTCGATGCCCCGGTTGCCGAAATTCAGTTGCCTTTGAATTACTGGACATCCCTCTTGAGCATGTATGCTTCTGCTACTTGTTCTGCATCAGACTTCTTCCGCAAACGTCGAAACGCTTTGCCTCTGTGAGTTTCACGGCATTCCGACTTCGATGCCCCGGTTGCCGAAATTCAGTTGCCTTTTAATTTCGGGTGATCCCTATTGAGCATGTATGCTTGTGCTACTTGTTCTAAGTGAGACTTCTTCCGCAAATGGCGTAACGCTTTGACTCGGTGAGTTTCGCGGCATTCCGACTTCGATGCCCCGGTTGCCGAAATTCAGTTGCCTTTGAATTTCTGGTGATCCCTCTTGAGCATGTATGCTTCTGCTACATGTTCTAAATTAGACTTCTTCCGCAAATGGCGAAACGCTTTGACTCGGTG
Source organism: Populus davidiana (assembly GCA_030145905.1). NCBI lineage: Eukaryota > Viridiplantae > Streptophyta > Magnoliopsida > Malpighiales > Salicaceae > Populus > Populus davidiana. The sequence continues at coordinate 1,597,646 of JAMQGN010000001.1, read as the reverse complement.
ATTTTCGCGGCATTCAGACTTCGATTCCCCATTTGCCGAAATTGAGTTGCCTTTGGATTTCGGGTGATCCCTCTTGAGCATGTATGCTTCTGCTACTTGTTCTCCATCAGACTTCTTCCGCAAACGTCGAAACGCTTTGCCTCTGTGAGTTTCACGGCATTCCGACTTCGATGCCCCGGTTGCCGAAATTCAGTTGCCTTTTAATTTCGGGTGATCCCTATTGAGCATGTATGCTTGTGCTACTTGTTCTAAATTAGACTTCTTCCGCAAATGGCGAAAAGCTTTGACTCGGTGAGTTTCGCGGCATTCAGACTTCGATTCCCCATTTGCCGAAATTTAGTTGCCTTTGGATTTCGGATGATCCCTCTTGAGCATGTATGCTTCTCCTACTTGTTCTACATCAGACTTCTTCCGCAAATGGCGAAACGCTTTGACTCAGTGGGTTTCGCGGCATTCCGAATTCGATGCCCCGGTTGCCGAAATTCAGTTGCCTTTGAATTTCTGGACATCCCTCTTGAGCATGTATGCTTCTGCTACTTGTTCTGCATCAGACTTCTTCCGCAAACGTCGAAACGCTTTGCCTCTGTGAGTTTCACGGCATTCCGACTTCGATGCCCCGGTTGCCGAAATTCAGTTGCCTTTTAATTTCGGGTGATCCCTATTGAGCATGTATGCTTGTGCTACTTGTTCTAAGTGAGACTTCTTCCGCAAATGGCGTAACGCTTTGACTCGGTGAGTTTCGCGGCATTCCGACTTCGATGCCCCGGTTGCCGAAATTCAGTTGCCTTTGAATTTCTGGTGATCCCTCTTGAGCATGTATGCTTCTGCTACATGTTCTAAATTAGACTTCTTCCGCAAATGGCGAAACGCTTTGACTCGGTGAGTTTCGCGGCATGCCGACTTCGATGCCCCGGTTGCCGAAATTAAGTTACCTTTGAATTTCGGGTGACCCCTCTTGAGCATGTATGCTTCTTCTACTTGTTCTACATCAGACTTCTTCCGCAAACGGGGAAACACTTTGACCCGGTGAGTTTCGCGGCATTCCGACTTGGATGCCCCGGTTGCCGAAATTAAGTTGCCTTTGAATTTCGGATGACCCCTCTTGAGCATGTATGCTTCTGCTACTTTTTCTAAATCAAACTTCTTCCGCAAATGGCTAAACGCTTTGACTCGGTGAGTTTCGCGGCATTCAGACTTCGATTCCCCATTTGTCGAAATTCAGTTGCCTTTGGATTTCGGGTGATCCCTCTTGAGCATGTATGCTTCTCCTACTTGTTCTACATCAGACTTCTTCCGCAAATGGCGAAACGCTTTGACTCGGTGAGTTTCGCGGCATTCCGACTTCGATGCCCCGGTTGCCGAAATTCAGTTGCCTTTGAATTTCTGGTGATCCCTCTTCAGCATTTATGCTTTTGCTACTTGTTCTGCATCAGACTTCTTCCGTAAACGTCGAAACGCTTTGCCTCTGTGAGTTTCACGGCATTCCGACTTCGATGCCCCGGTTGCCGAAATTCAGTTGCCTTTTAATTTCGGGTGATCCCTCTTGAGCATGTATGCTTCTGCTACTTGTTCTAAATTAGACTTCTTCCGCAAATGGCGAAACGCTTTGACTCGGTGAGTTTCGCGGCATTCAGACTTCGATTCCCCATTTGCCGAAATTGAGTTGCCTTTGGATTTCGGGTGATCCCTCTTGAGCATGTATGCTTCTGCTACTTGTTCTCCATCAGACTTCTTCCGCAAACGTCGAAACGCTTTGCCTCTGTGATTTTCACGGCATTCCGACTTCGATGCCCCGGTTGCCGAAATTCAGTTCCTTTTAATTTCGGGTGATCCCTATTGAGCATGTATGCTTGTGCTACTTGTTCTAAATTAGACTTCTTCCGCAAATGGCGAAAAGCTTTGACTCGGTGAGTTTCGCGGCATTCAGACTTCGATTCCCCATTTGCCGAAATTTAGTTGCCCTTGGATTTCGGGTGATCCCTCTTGAGCATGTATGCTTCTCCTACTTGTTCTACATCAGACTTCTTCCGCAAATGGCGAAACGCTTTGACTCGGTGGGTTTCGCGGCATTCCGAATTCGATGCCCCGGTTGCCGAAATTCAGTTGCCTTTGAATTTCTGGACATCCCTCTTGAGCATGTATGCTTCTGCTACTTGTTCTGCATCAGACTTCTTCCGCAAACGTCGAAACGCTTTGCCTCTGTGAGTTTCACGGCATTCCAACTTCGATGCCCCGGTTGCCGAAATTCAGTTGCCTTTTAATTTCGGGTGATCCCTATTGAGCATGTATGCTTGTGCTACTTGTTCTAAGTGAGACTTCTTCCGCAAATGGCGTAACGCTTTGACTCGGTGAGTTTCGCGGCATTCCGACTTCGATGCCCCGGTTGCCGAAATTCAGTTGCCTTTGAATTTCTGGTGATCCCTCTTGAGCATGTATGCTTCTGCTACATGTTCTAAATTAGACTTCTTCCGCAAATGGCGAAACGCTTTGACTCGGTGAGTTTCGCGGCATGCCGACTTCGATGCCCCGGTTGCCGAAATTAAGTTACCTTTGAATTTCGGGTGACCCCTCTTGAGCATGTATGCTTCTTCTACTTGTTCTACATCAGACTTCTTCCGCAAACGGGGAAACACTTTGACTCGGTGAGTTTCGCGGCATTCCGACTTGGATGCCCCGGTTGCCGAAATTAAGTTGCCTTTCAATTTCGGATGACCCCTCTTGAGCATGTACGCTTCTGCTACTTTTTCTAAATCAAACTTCTTCCGCAAATGGCTAAACGCTTTGACTCGGTGAGTTTCGCGGCATTCAGACTTCGATTCCCCATTTGTCGAAATTCAGTTGCCTTTGGATTTCGGGTGATCCCTCTTGAGAATGTATGCTTCTCCTACTTGTTCTACATCAGACTTCTTCCGCAAATGGCGAAACGCTTTGACTCGGTGAGTTTCGTGGCATTCCGACTTCGATGCCCCGGTTGCCGAAATTCAGTTGCCTTTGAATTTCTGGTGATCCCTCTTCAGCATTTATGCTTTTGCTACTTGTTCTGCATCAGACTTCTTCCGTAAACGTCGAAACGCTTTGCCTCTGTGAGTTTCACGGCATTCCGACTTCGATGCCCCGGTTGCCGAAATTCAGTTGCCTTTTAATTTCGGGTGATCCCTCTTGAGCATGTATGCTTCTGCTACTTGTTCTAAATTAGACTTCTTCCGCAAATGGCGAAACGCTTTGACTCGGTGAGTTTCGCGGCATTCAGACTTCGATTCCCCATTTGCCGAAATTGAGTTGCCTTTGGATTTCGGGTGATCCCTCTTGAGCATGTATGCTTCTCCTACTTGTTCTACATCAGACTTCTTCCGCAAATGGCGAAACGCTTTGACTCAGTGGGTTTCGCGGCATTCCGAATTCGATGCCCCGGTTGCCGAAATTCAGTTGCCTTTGAATTTCTGGACATCCCTCTTGAGCATGTATGCTTCTGCTACTTGTTCTGCATCAGACTTCTTCCGCAAACGTCGAAACGCTTTGCCTCTGTGAGTTTCACGGCATTCCGACTTCGATGCCCCGGTTGCCTAAATTCAGTTGCCTTTTAATTTCGGGTGATCCCTATTGAGCATGTATGCTTGTGCTACTTGTTCTAAGTGAGACTTCTTCCGCAAATGGCGTAACGCTTTGACTCGGTGAGTTTCGCGGCATTCCGACTTCGATGCCCCGGTTGCCGAAATTCAGTTGCCTTTGAATTTCTGGTGATCCCTCTTGAGCATGTATGCTTCTGCTACTTGTTCTCCATCAGACTTCTTCCGCAAACGTCGAAACGCTTTGCCTCTGTGAGTTTCACGGCATTCCGACTTCGATGCCCCGGTTGCCGAAATTCAGTTGCCTTTTAATTTCGGGTGATCCCTATTGAGCATGTATGCTTGTGCTACTTGTTCTAAATTAGACTTCTTCCGCAAATGGCGAAAAGCTTTGACTCGGTGAGTTTCGCGGCATTCAGACTTCGATTCCCCATTTGCCGAAATTTAGTTGCCTTTGGATTTCGGGTGATCCCTCTTGAGCATGTATGCTTCTCCTACTTGTTCTACATCAGACTTCTTCCGCAAATGGCGAAACGCTTTGACTCAGTGGGTTTCGCGGCATTCCGAATTCGATGCCACGGTTGCCGAAATTCAGTTGCCTTTGAATTTCTGGACATCCCTCTTGAGCATGTATGCTTCTGCTACTTGTTCTGCATCAGACTTCTTCCGCAAACGTCGAAACGCTTTGCCTCTGTGAGTTTCACGGCATTCCGACTTCGATGCCCCGGTTGCCGAAATTCAGTTGCCTTTTAATTTCGGGTGATCCCTATTGAGCATGTATGCTTGTGCTACTTGTTCTAAGTGAGACTTCTTCCGCAAATGGCGTAACGCTTTGACTCGGTGAGTTTCGCGGCATTCCGACTTCGATGCCCCGGTTGCCGAAATTCAGTTGCCTTTGAATTTCTGGTGATCCCTCTTGAGCATGTATGCTTCTGCTACTTGTTCTACATCAGACTTCTTCCGCAAACGTCGAAACGCTTTGCCTCTGTGAGTTTCACGGCATTCCGACTTCGATGCCCCGGTTGCCGAAATTCAGTTGCCTTTTAATTTCTGGTGATCCCTCTTGAGCATGTATGCTTTTGCTACTTGTTCTGCATCAGACTTCTTCCGTAAACGTCGAAACGCTTTGCCTCTGTGAGTTTCACGGCATTCCGACTTCGATGCCCCGGTTGCCGAAATTCAGTTGCCTTTTAATTTCGGGTGATCCCTCTTGAGCATGTATGCTTCTGCTACTTGTTCTAAATTAGACTTCTTCCGCAAATGGTGAAACGCTTTGACTCGGTGAGTTTCGCGGCATTCAGACTTCGATTCCCCATTTGCCGAAATTGAGTTGCCTTTGGATTTCGGGTGATCCCTCTTGAGCATGTATGCTTCTGCTACTTGTTCTCCATCAGACTTCTTCCGCAAACGTCGAAACGCTTTGCCTCTGTGAGTTTCACGGCATTCCGACTTCGATGCCCCGGTTGCCGAAATTCAGTTGCCTTTTAATTTCGGGTGATCCCTATTGAGCATGTATGCTTGTGCTACTTGTTCTAAATTAGACTTCTTCCGCAAATGGCGAAAAGCTTTGACTCGGTGAGTTTCGCGGCATTCAGACTTCGATTCCCCATTTGCCGAAATTTAGTTGCCTTTGGATTTCGGGTGATCCCTCTTGAGCATGTATGCTTCTCCTACTTGTTCTACATCAGACTTCTTCCGCAAATGGCGAAATGCTTTGACTCAGTGGGTTTCGCGGCATTCCGAATTCGATGCCCCGGTTGCCGAAATTCAGTTGCCTTTGAATTTCTGGACATCCCTCTTGAGCATGTATGCTTCTGCTACTTGTTCTGCATCAGACTTCTTCCGCAAACGTCGAAACGCTTTGCCTCTGTGAGTTTCACGGCATTCCGACTTCGATGCCCCGGTTGCCGAAATTCAGTTGCCTTTTAATTTCGGGTGATCCCTATTGAGCATGTATGCTTGTGCTACTTGTTCTAAGTGAGACTTCTTCCGCAAATGGCGTAATGCTTTGACTCGGTGAGTTTCGCGGCATTCCGACTTCGATGCCCCGGTTGTCGAAATTCAGTTGCCTTTGAATTTCTGGTGATCCCTCTTGAGCATGTATGCTTCTGCTACTTGTTCTACATCAGACTTCTTCCGCAAACGTCGAAACGCTTTGCCTCTGTGAGTTTCACGGCATTCCGACTTCGATGCCCCGGTTGCCGAAATTCAGTTGCCTTTTAATTTCTGGTGATCCCTCTTGAGCATGTATGCTTCTGCTACTTGTTCTAAATTAGACTTCTTCCGCAAATGGCGAAACGCTTTGACTCGGTGAGTTTCGCGGCATTCAGACTTCGATTCCCCATTTGCCGAAATTGAGTTGCCTTTGGATTTCGGGTGATCCCTCTTGAGCATGTATGCTTCTGCTACTTGTTCTCCATCAGACTTCTTCCGCAAACGTCGAAACGCTTTGCCTCTGTGAGTTTCACGGCATTCCGACTTCGATTCCCCGGTTGCCGAAATTCAGTTGCCTTTTAATTTCGGGTGATCCCTATTGAGCATGTATGCTTGTGCTACTTGTTCTAAATTAGACTTCTTCCGCAAATGGCGAAAAGCTTTGACTCGGTGAGTTTCGCGGCATTCAGACTTCGATTCCCCATTTGCCGAAATTTAGTTGCCTTTGGATTTCGGGTGATCCCACTTGAGCATGTATGCTTCTCCTACTTGTTCTACATCAGACTTCTTCCGCAAATGGCGAAACGCTTTGACTCGGTGAGTTTCGCGGCATTCTGACTTCGATGCCCCGGTTGCCGAAATTCAGTTGCCTTTGAATTTCTGGTGATCCCTCTTCAGCATTTATGCTTTTGCTACTTGTTCTGCATCAGACTTCTTCCGTAAACGTCGAAACGCTTTGCCTCTGTGAGTTTCACGGCATTCCGCCTTCGATACCCCGGTTGCCGAAATTCAGTTGCCTTTTAATTTCGGGTGATCCCTCTTGAGCATGTATGCTTCTGCTACTTGTTCTAAATTAGACTTCTTCCGCAAATGGCGAAACGCTTTGACTCGGTGAGTTTCGCGGCATTCAGACTTCGATTCCCCATTTGCCGAAATTGAGTTGCCTTTGGATTTCGGGTGATCCCTCTTGAGCATGTATGCTTCTGCTACTTGTTCTCCATCAGACTTCTTCCGCAAACGTCGAAACGCTTTGCCTCTGTGAGTTTCACGGCATTCCGACTTCGATGCCCCGGTTGCCGAAATTCAGTTGCCTTTTAATTTCGGGTGATCCCTATTGAGCATGTATGCTTGTGCTACTTGTTCTAAATTAGACTTCTTCCGCAAATGGCGAAAAGCTTTGACTCGGTGAGTTTCGCGGCATTCAGACTTCGATTCCCCATTTGCCGAAATTTAGTTGCCTTTGGATTTCGGGTGATCCCTCTTGAGCATGTATGCTTCTCCTACTTGTTCTACATCAGACTTCTTCCGCAAATGGCGAAACGCTTTGACTCAGTGGGTTTCGCGGCATTCCGAATTCGATGCCCCGGTTGCCGAAATTCAGTTGCCTTTGAATTTCTGGACATCCCTCTTGAGCATGTATGCTTCTGCTACTTGTTCTGCATCAGACTTCTTCCGCAAACGTCGAAACGCTTTGCCTCTGTGAGTTTCACGGCATTCCGACTTCGATGCCCCGGTTGCCGAAATTCAGTTGCCTTTTAATTTCGGGTGATCCCTATTGAGCATGTATGCTTGTGCTACTTGTTCTAAGTGAGACTTCTTCCGCAAATGGCGTAACGCTTTGACTCGGTGAGTTTCGCGGCATTCCGACTTCGATGCCCCGGTTGCCGAAATTCAGTTGCCTTTGAATTTCTGGTGATCCCTCTTGAGCATGTATGCTTCTGCTACTTGTTCTACATCAGACTTCTTCCGCAAACGTCGAAACGCTTTGCCTCTGTGAGTTTCACGGCATTCCGACTTCGATGCCCCGGTTGCCGAAATTCAGTTGCCTTTTAATTTCTGGTGATCCCTCTTGAGCATGTATGCTTTTGCTACTTGTTCTGCATCAGACTTCTTCCGTAAACGTCGAAATGCTTTGCCTCTGTGAGTTTCACGGCATTCCGACTTCGATGCCCCGGTTGCCGAAATTCAGTTGCCTTTTAATTTCGGGTGATCCCTCTTGAGCATGTATGCTTCTGCTACTTGTTCTAAATTAGACTTCTTCCGCAAATGGCGAAACGCTTTGACTCGGTGAGTTTCGCGGCATTCAGACTTCGATTCCCCATTTGCCGAAATTGAGTTGCCTTTGGATTTCGGGTGATCCCTCTTGAGCATGTATGCTTCTGCTACTTGTTCTCCATCAGACTTCTTCCGCAAACGTCGAAACGCTTTGCCTCTGTGAGTTTCACGGCATTCCGACTTCGATGCCCCGGTTGCCGAAATTCAGTTGCCTTTTAATTTCGGGTGATCCCTATTGAGCATGTATGCTTGTGCTACTTGTTCTAAATTAGACTTCTTCCGCAAATGGCGAAAAGCTTTGACTCGGTGAGTTTCGCGGCATTCAGACTTCGATTCCCCATTTGCCGAAATTTAGTTGCCTTTGGATTTCGAGTGATCCCTCTTGAGCATGTATGCTTCTCCTACTTGTTCTACATCAGACTTCTTCCGCAAATGGCGAAACGCTTTGACTCAGTGGGTTTCGCGGCATTCCGAATTCGATGCCCCGGTTGCCGAAATTCAGTTGCCTTTGAATTTCTGGACATCCCTCTTGAGCATGTATGCTTCTGCTACTTGTTCTGCATCAGACTTCTTCCGCAAACGTCGAAACGCTTTGCCTCTGTGAGTTTCACGGCATTCCGACTTCGATGCCCCGGTTGCCGAAATTCAGTTGCCTTTTAATTTCGGGTGATCCCTATTGAGCATGTATGCTTGTGCTACTTGTTCTAAGTGAGACTTCTTCCGCAAATGGCGTAACGCTTTGACTCGGTGAGTTTCGCGGCATTCCGACTTCGATGCCCCGGTTGCCGAAATTCAGTTGCCTTTGAATTTCTGGTGATCCCTCTTGAGCATGTATGCTTCTGCTACTTGTTCTACATCAGACTTCTTCCGCAAACGTCGAAACGCTTTGCCTCTGTGAGTTTCACGGCATTCCGACTTCGATGCCCCGGTTGCCGAAATTCAGTTGCCTTTTAATTTCTGGTGATCCCTCTTGAGCATGTATGCTTTTGCTACTTGTTCTGCATCAGACTTCTTCCGTAAACGTCGAAATGCTTTGCCTCTGTGAGTTTCACGGCATTCCGACTTCGATGCCCCGGTTGCCGAAATTCAGTTGCCTTTTAATTTCGGGTGATCCCTCTTGAGCATGTATGCTTCTGCTACTTGTTCTAAATTAGACTTCTTCCGCAAATGGCGAAACGCTTTGACTCGGTGAGTTTCGCGGCATTCAGACTTCGATTCCCCATTTGCCGAAATTGAGTTGCCTTTGGATTTCGGGTGATCCCTCTTGAGCATGTATGCTTCTGCTACTTGTTCTCCATCAGACTTCTTCCGCAAACGTCGAAACGCTTTGCCTCTGTGAGTTTCACGGCATTCCGACTTCGATGCCCCGGTTGCCGAAATTCAGTTGCCTTTTAATTTCGGGTGATCCCTATTGAGCATGTATGCTTGTGCTACTTGTTCTAAATTAGACTTCTTCCGCAAATGGCGAAAAGCTTTGACTCGGTGAGTTTCGCGGCATTCAGACTTCGATTCCCCATTTGCCGAAATTTAGTTGCCTTTGGATTTCGGGTGATCCCTCTTGAGCATGTATGCTTCTCCTACTTGTTCTACATCAGACTTCTTCCGCAAATGGCGAAACGCTTTGACTCGGTGAGTTTCGCGGCATTCCGACTTCGATGCCCCGGTTGCCGAAATTCAGTTGCCTTTTAATTTCTGGTGATCCCTCTTCAGCATTTATGCTTTTGCTACTTGTTCTGCATCAGACTTCTTCCGTAAACGTCGAAACGCTTTGCCTCTGTGAGTTTCACGGCATTCCGACTTCGATGCCCCGGTTGCCGAAATTCAGTTGCCTTTTAATTTCGGGTGATCCCTCTTGAGCATGTATGCTTCTGCTACTTGTTCTAAATTAGACTTCTTCCGCAAATGGCGAAACGCTTTGACTCGGTGAGTTTCGCGGCATTCAGACTTCGATTCCCCATTTGCCGAAATTGAGTTGCCTTTGGATTTCGGGTGATCCCTCTTGAGCATGTATGCTTCTGCTACTTGTTCTCCATCAGACTTCTTCCGCAAACGTCGAAACGCTTTGCCTCTGTGAGTTTCTCGGCATTCCGACTTCGATGCCCCGGTTGCCGAAATTCAGTTGCCTTTTAATTTCGGGTGATCCCTATTGAGCATGTATGCTTGTGCTACTTGTTCTAAATTAGACTTCTTCCGCAAATGGCGAAAAGCTTTGACTCGGTGAGTTTCGCGGCATTCAGACTTCGATTCCCCATTTGCCGAAATTTAGTTGCCTTTGGATTTCGGGTGATCCCTCTTGAGCATGTATGCTTCTCCTACTTGTTCTACATCAGACTTCTTCCGCAAATGGCGAAACGCTTTGACTCAGTGGGTTTCGCGGCATTCCGAATTCGATGCCCCGGTTGCCGAAATTCAGTTGCCTTTGAATTACTGGACATCCCTCTTGAGCATGTATGCTTCTGCTACTTGTTCTGCATCAGACTTCTTCCGCAAACGTCGAAACGCTTTGCCTCTGTGAGTTTCACGGCATTCCGACTTCGATGCCCCGGTTGCCGAAATTCAGTTGCCTTTTAATTTCGGGTGATCCCTATTGAGCATGTATGCTTGTGCTACTTGTTCTAAGTGAGACTTCTTCCGCAAATGGCGTAACGCTTTGACTCGGTGAGTTTCGCGGCATTCCGACTTCGATGCCCCGGTTGCCGAAATTCAGTTGCCTTTGAATTTCTGGTGATCCCTCTTGAGCATGTATGCTTCTGCTACATGTTCTAAATTAGACTTCTTCCGCAAATGGCGAAACGCTTTGACTCGGTGAGTTTCGCGGCATGCCGACTTCGATGCCCCGGTTGCCGAAATTAAGTTACCTTTGAATTTCGGGTGACCCCTCTTGAGCATGTATGCTTCTTCTACTTGTTCTACATCAGACTTCTTCCGCAAACGGGGAAACACTTTGACTCGGTGAGTTTCGCGGCATTCCGACTTGGATGCCCCGGTTGCCGAAATTAAGTTGCCTTTGAATTTCGGATGACCCCTCTTGAGCATGTATGCTTCTGCTACTTTTTCTAAATCAAACTTCTTCCGCAAATGGCTAAACGCTTTGACTCGGTGAGTTTCGCGGCATTCCGACTTCGATTCCCCATTTGCCGAAATTCAGTTGCCTTTGGATTTCGGGTGATCCCTCTTGAGCTTGTATGCTTCTGCTACTTGTTCTAAATCAGACTTCTTCCGCAAATGGTGAAACGCTTTGACTCGGTGAGTTTCGCGGCATTCCGACTTTTATGCCCCGGTTGCCGAAATTCAGTTGCCTTTGGATTTCGGGTGATCCCTCTTGAGCATGTATGCTTCTCCTACTTGTTCTACATCAGACTTCTTCCGCAAATGGCGAAACGCTTTGACTCGGTGAGTTTCGTGGCATTCCGACTTCGATGCCCCGGTTGCCGAAATTCAGTTGCCTTTGAATTTCTGGTGATCCCTCTTCAGCATTTATGCTTTTTCTACTTGTTCTGCATCAGACTTCTTCCGTAAACGTCGAAACGCTTTGCCTCTGTGAGTTTCATGGCATTCCGACTTCGATGCCCCGGTTGCCGAAATTCAGTTGCCTTTTAATTTCGGGTGATCCCTCTTGAGCATGTATGCTTCTGCTACTTGTTCTAAATTAGACTTCTTCCGCAAATGGCGAAACGCTTTGACTCGGTGAGTTTCGCGGCATTCAGACTTCGATTCCCCATTTGCCGAAATTGAGTTGCCTTTGGATTTCGGGTGATCCCTCTTGAGCATGTATGCTTCTGCTACTTGTTCTCCATCAGACTTCTTCCGCAAACGTCGAAACGCTTTGCCTCTGTGAGTTTCACGGCATTCCGACTTCGATGCCCCGGTTGCCGAAATTCAGTTGCCTTTTAATTTCGGGTGATCCCTATTGAGCATGTATGCTTGTGCTACTTGTTCTAAATTAGACTTCTTCCGCATATGGCGAAAAGCTTTGACTCGGTGAGTTTCGCGGCATTCAGACTTCGATTCCCCATTTGCCGAAATTTAGTTGCCTTTGGATTTCGGGTGATCCCTCTTGAGCATGTATGCTTCTCCTACTTGTTCTACATCAGACTTCTTCCGCAAATGGCGAAACGCTTTGACTCAGTGGGTTTCGCGGCATTCCGAATTCGATGCCCCGGTTGCCGAAATTCAGTTGCCTTTGAATTTCTGGACATCCCTCTTGAGCATGTATGCTTCTGCTACTTGTTCTGCATCAGACTTCTTCCGCAAACGTCGAAACGCTTTGCCTCTGTGAGTTTCACGGCATTCCGACTTCGATGCCCCGGTTGCCGAAATTCAGTTGCCTTTTAATTTCGGGTGATCCCTATTGAGCATGTATGCTTGTGCTACTTGTTCTAAGTGAGACTTCTTCCGCAAATGGCGTAACGCTTTGACTCGGTGAGTTTCGCGGCATTCCGACTTCGATGCCCCGGTTGCCGAAATTCAGTTGCCTTTGAATTTCTGGTGATCCCTCTTGAGCATGTATGCTTCTGCTACTTGTTCTACATCAGACTTCTTCCGCAAACGTCGAAACGCTTTGCCTCTGTGAGTTTCACGGCATTCCGACTTCGATGCCCCGGTTGCCGAAATTCAGTTGCCTTTTAATTTCTGGTGATCCCTCTTGAGCATGTATGCTTTTGCTACTTGTTCTGCATCAGACTTCTTCCGTAAACGTCGAAACGCTTTGCCTCTGTGAGTTTCACGGCATTCCGACTTCGATGCCCCGGTTGCCGAAATTCAGTTGCCTTTTAATTTCGGGTGATCCCTCTTGAGCATGTATGCTTCTGCTACTTGTTCTAAATTAGACTTCTTCCGCAAATGGCGAAACGCTTTGACTCGGTGAGTTTCGCGGCATTCAGACTTCGATTCCCCATTTGCCGAAATTGAGTTGCCTTTGGATTTCGGGTGATCCCTCTTGAGCATGTATGCTTCTGCTACTTGTTCTCCATCAGACTTCTTCCGCAAACGTCGAAACGCTTTGCCTCTGTGAGTTTCACGGCATTCCGACTTCGATGCCCCGGTTGCCGAAATTCAGTTGCCTTTTAATTTCGGGTGATCCCTATTGAGCATGTATGCTTGTGCTACTTGTTCTAAATTAGACTTCTTCCGCACATGGCGAAAAGCTTTGACTCGGTGAGTTTCGCGGCATTCAGACTTCGATTCCCCATTTGCCGAAATTTAGTTGCCTTTGGATTTCGGGTGATCCCACTTGAGCATGTATGCTTCTCCTACTTGTTCTACATCAGACTTTTTCCGCAAATGGCGAAACGCTTTGACTCGGTGAGTTTCGCGGCATTCCGACTTCGATGCCCAAGTTGCCGAAATTCAGTTGCCTATGAATTTCGGGTGACCCCTCTTGAGCATGTATGCTTCTTCTACTTGTTCTACAACAGACTTCTTCCGCAAACGGGGAAACGCTTTGACTCGGTGAGTTTCGCGGCATTCCGACTTCGATTCCCCGTTTGCCGAAATTTAGTTGCCTATGGATTTCGGAGGATCCCTCTTGAGCATGTATGCTTCTGCTCCTTGTTCTAAATCAGACTTCTTCCGCAAACGGCGACAAGCTTTGACTCGGTGAGTTTCGCGGCATTCCGACTTCGATGCCCCGGTTGCCGAAATTCAGTTGCCTTTGAATTTCGGGTGATCCCTATTGAGCATGTATGCTTCTGCTCCTTGTTCTAAATCAGACTTCTTCCGCAAATGGCAAAACGCTTTGACTCGGTGAGTTTCGCGGCATTTTGAATTCTATGCCCCGGTTGCCGAAATTCAGTTGCCTTTGAATTTCGGGTGATCCCTCTTGAGCATGCAGGCTTCTGCTCCTTGTTCTAAATCAGACTTCTTCTGCAAGAGGCGAAACGCTTTGACTCGGTGAGTTTCGCGGCATTCCGACTTCGATGCCCCGGTTGCCGAAATTAAGTTGCCTTTGAATTTTGGGTGACCCCTCTTGAGCATGTATGCTTCTGCTACTTTTTCTACTTTAGACTTCTTCCGCAAATAGCGAAACGCTTTGACTCGGTGAGTGTCGTGGCATTCCGACTTCGATACCCCGGTTGCTGAAATTCAGTTGCCTTTGAATTTCTGGTGATCCCTCTTGAGCATGTATGCTTCTGCTACTTGTTATAAATGAGTCTTCTTACGCAAATGGCGAAACGCTTTGACTCGGTGAGTTTTGCGGCATTCCGACTTCGATGCCCCGGTTGCCGAAATTCAGTTGCCTTAGAATTTCTGGTGATCCCTCTTGAGCATGGATGCTTCTCCTACTTGTTCTACATCAGACTTCTTCCACAAATGGCGAGACGCTTTGACTCGGTGAGTTTCGCGGCATTCCGACTTCGATGCCCCGGTTGCCGAAATTCAGTTGCGTTTGAATTTCTGGTGATCCCTCTTCAGCATGTATGCTTCTGCTACTTGTTCCACATCAGACTTCTTCCGCAAACGTCGAAACGCTTTGCCTCTGTGAGTTTCACGGCATTCCGACTTCGATGCCCCGGTCGCCGAAATTAAGTTGCCTTTGAATTTCGGGTGATCCCTCTTGAGCATGTATGCTTCTGCTTCTTTTTCTAAATCAAACTTCTTCCGCAAATGGCTAAACGCTTTGACTCGGTGAGTTTCGCGGCATTCCGACTTCGATGCCCCGGTTGCCGAAATTCAGTTGCCTTTGAATTTCTGGTGATCCCTCTTGAGCATGTATGCTTCTGCTACTTGTTCTACATCAGACTTCTTCCGCAAACGTCGAAACGCTTTGCCTCTGTGAGTTTCACGGCATTCCGACTTCGATGCCCCGGTTGCCGAAATTCAGTTGCCTTTTAATTTCGGGTTATCGCTCTTAAGAATGTATGCTTCTGCTACTTGTTCTACATCAGACTTCTTCCGAAAACGGCGAAACGCTTTGCCTCGGTGAGTTTTGGCGGCATTCCGACTTCGTTGCCCCGGTCGCCGAAATTAAGTTGCCTTTGAATTTCGGGTGATCCCTCTTGAGTATGTATGCTTTTGCTACTTTTTTTAAATCAGACTTCTTCCGCAAACGGCGAAACGCTTTGACTCGGTGAGTTTCACGGCATTCCAACTTCTATGCGCCGGTTGCCGAAACTTAGTTGCCTTTGAATTTCGGGTGATCCCTCTTGAGCATGTATGGTTCTGCTACTTGTTCTACATCAGATTTCTTCCGCAAACGTCGAAACGATTTGCCTCTGTGAGTTTCGCGGCATTCCGACTTCGATGCCCCGGTTGCCGACATTCAGTTGCCTTTGGATTTCGGGTGATCCCTCTTGAGCATGTATGCTTCTGCTACTTGTTCTGAATCAGACTTCTTCCGCAAATGGCGAAACACTTTGACTCGGTGAGTTTCGCGGCATTCCGACTTCGATGCCCCGGTTGCCGAAATTCAGTTGCCTTTGAATTTCTGGTGATCCCTCTTCAGCATGTATGCTTTTGCTACTTGTTCTGCATCAGACTTCTTCCGTAAACGTCGAAACGCTTTGCCTCTGTGAGTTTCACGGCATTCCGACTTCGATGCCCCGGTTGCCGAAATTCAGTTGCCTTTTAATTTCGGGTGATCCCTATTGAGCATGTATGCTTCTGCTACTTGTTCTAAATTAGACTTCTTCCGCAAATGGCGAAACGCTTTGACTCGGTGAGTTTCGCGGCATTCAGACTTCGATTCCCCATTTGCCGAAATTCAGTTGCCTTTGGATTTCGGGTGATCCCTCTTGAGCATGTATGCTTCTCCTACTTGTTCTACATCAGACTTCTTCCGCAAACAGGGAATTGCTTTGACTCGGTGAATTTCGCGGCATTCCGCATTCGATTCCCCGTTTGCCGAAATGCAGTTGCCTTTGGATTTCGGGTTATCCCTCTTGAGCATGTATGCTTCTGCTACTTGTTCTAAATCAGACTTCTTCCGCAAATGGCGAAACGCTTTGACTCGGTGAGTTTCGCGGCATTCCAACTTCGATGCGCCGGTTGCCGAAATTTAGTTGCCTTTCAATTTCGGGTGATCCCTCTTGAGCATGTATGCTTCTGCTACTTGTTCTACATCAGACTTCTTCCGCAAACGTCGAAACGCTTTGCCTCGGTTAGTTTCGCGGCATTCCGACTTCGATACCCCGGTTGCCAAAAATTCAGTTGCCTTTGCATTTCGGGTGATCCCTCTTGAGCATGTATGCTTCTGCTACTTGTTCTACATCAGCCTTCTTCCGCAAAGGGGAAACGCTTTGACTCGGTGACTTTCGTTGCATTCCGACTTCGATTCCCCATTTGCCGAAATTCAGTTGCCTTTCGATTTCAGGTGATCCCTCTTGAGCATGTATGCTTCTGCTACTTGTTCTAAATCAGACTTCTTCCGCAAATGGCGAAACGCTTTGACTCGGTGAGTTTCACGGCATTCCAACTTCGATGCCTTGGTTGCCGAAATTCAGTTGCTTTTGAATTTTGGGTGATCCCTCTTGAGCATGTATGCTTCTGCTACTTGTTCTACATCAGACTTCTTTCGCAAATGTCGAAACGCTTTGCCTCGGTGAATTTCGCAGCATTCCGACTTCGATCCCCCGTTTGCCGAAATTCAGTTGCCTTTGGATTTCGGGTGATCCCTCTTGAGCATGTATGCTTCTGCTACTTGTTCTAAATCAGACTTCTTCCGCAAAGGGCGAAACGCTTTGAGTCGATGAGTTTCGCGGCATTCCGACTTCGATGCGCCGGTTGCCGAAATTTTGTTGCCTTTGAATTTCTGGTGATCCCTCTTGAGCATGTATGCTTCTCCTACTTGTTCTACATCAGACTTCTTCCTCAAACGGTGAAACGCTTTGACTCGGTGAGTTTCGCGGCATTCCGACTTCAATGCCCCGGTTGCCGAAATTCAGTTGCCTTTGAATTTCGGGTGATCCCTCTTGAGCATGGATGCTTCTGCTACTTGTTCTACATCAGACTTCTTCCGCAAATGGCGAAACGCTTTGACTCGGTGAGTTTCGTGGCATTCCGACTTTGATGCCCTAGTTTCCGAAATTGAGTTGCCTTTGAATTTCTGGTGATCCCTCTTGAGCATGGATGCTTCTGCTACTTGTTCTACATCAGACTTCTTCCGCAAATGGCGAAACGCTTTGACTCGGTGAGTTTCGTGGCATTCCGACTTTGATGCCCTAGTTGCCGAAATTGAGTTGCCTTTGAATTTCTGGTGATCCCTCTTGAGCATGTATGCTTCTGGTACTTGTTCTACATCAGATTTCTTCCGCAAACGAGGAAACGCTTTGAATCGGTGAATTTCGAGGCATTCCGACTTCAATCCCCCGTTTGCCGAAATTCAGTTGCCTTTGGATTTCGGGTGATCCCTCTTGAGCATGTATGCTTCTGCTACTTGTTCTAAATCAGACTTCTTCCGCAAAGGGCGAAATGCTTTGACTCGATGAATTTCGCGGCATTCCAACTTCGATGCGCCGGTTGCCGAAATTTTGTTGCCTTTGGATTTCGGGTGACCCATCTTCAGCATGTATGCTTCTGGTAATTGTTCTACATAAGACTTCTTCCGCAAACGAGGAAACGCTTTGAATCGGTGAATTTCGAGGCATTCCGACTTCAATCCCCCGTTTGCCGAAATTCAGTTGCCTTTGGATTTCGGGTGATCCCTTTTGTGCATGTATGCTTCTGCTACTTGTTCTAAATCAGACTTCTTCCCCAAAGGGCGAAATGCTTTGACTCGATGAATTTCGCGGCATTCCAACTTCGATGCACCGGTTGCCGAAATTTTGTTGCCTTTGAATTTTGGGTGATCCCTCTTGAGCATGTATGCTTCTGCTACTTGTTCTACATCACACATCTTCCGCAAACGAAGAAACGCTTTGACTCGGTGACTTTCGCGGCATTCCGAATCTGATTCCACGTTTGCCGAAATTCAGTTGCCTTTGGATTTTGGGTGATCCCTCTTGAGCATGTATGCTTCTTCTACTTGTTCTAAATCAGACTTCTTCCGCAAATGGCGAAACAGTTTGAGTCTGTGTGTTTCGCGGCATTCCGACTTCGATTCCCCGGTTGCCGAAATTCAGTTGCCTTTGAATTTGTGGCGATCCCTCTTGAGCATGGATGCTTCTGCTACTTGTTCTACATCAGACTTCTTCAACAAACGTCGAAACGATTTGCCACGACGTGTTTCGCGGCATTTCGACTTCGATGCCCCTTTTGCCAAAATTCAGTTGCCTTTGAATTTCGGGTGACCCCTCTTGAGCATGGATGCTTCTGCTACTTCTTCTACATCAGACTTCTTCCGCAAACGACGAAACGCTTTGACTCGGTGTGTTTCGCGGCATTCCAACTTAGATGCCCTGGTTGCCGAAATTTGTTGCCTTTGGATTTCGGGTGACCCCTCTTCAGCATGTATGCTTCTGGTACTTGTTCTACATAAGACTTCTTCCGCAAACGGGGAAACGCTTTGAATCGGTGATTTTCGCAGCATTCCGACTTCGATCCCCCGTTTGCCAAAATTCAGTTGCCTTTGGATTTCGGGTGATCCCTCTTGAGCATGTATGCTTCTGCTACTTGTTCTAAATCAGACTTCTTCCGCAAAGGGCGAAACGCTTTGACTCGATGAGTTTCGCGGCATTCCGACTTCGATGCGCCGGTTGCCGAAATTTTGTTGCCTTTGAATTTCTGGTGATCCCTCTTGAGCATGTATGCTTCTCCTACTTGTTCTACATCAGACTTCTTCCTCAAACGGTGAAACGCTTTGACTCGGTGAGTTTCGCGGCATTGCGACTTCAATGCCCCGGTTGCCGAAATTCAGTTGCCTTTGAATTTCGGGTGATCCCTCTTGAGCATGGATGCTTCTGCTACTTGTTCTACATCAGACTTCTTCCGCAAATGGCGAAACGCTTTGACTCGGTGAGTTTCGTGGCATTCCGACTTTGATGCCCTAGTTTCCGAAATTGAGTTGCCTTTGAATTTCTGGTGATCCCTCTTGAGCATGTATGCTTCTGGTACTTGTTCTACATCAGATTTCTTCCGCAAAGGGCGAAACGCTTTGACTCGGTGAGTTTCGAGGCATTCCTACTTCGATGCCTCGGTTGCCGAAATTCAGTTGCCTTTGAATTTCGGGTGACCCTCTTCAGCATGTATGCTTCTCCTACTTGTTCTACATAAGACTTCTTCCGCAAACGGGGAAACGCTTTGACTCGGTGAATTTCATGGCATTCCGACTTCGATCCCCCGTTTACCGAAATTCAGTTGCCTTTGAATTTCGGGTGATCCCTCTAGAGCATGTATGCTTCTGCTACTTGTTCTACATCAGACTTCTTCCGCAAACGTCGAAACGCTTTGCCTCTGTGAGTTAGCGGCTTTCCGACTTCGATGCCCCGGTTGCCGAAATTCAGTTGCCTTTGAATTTCGGGTAATCCCTCTTTAGCATGTATGCTTCTGCTACTTGTTCTACATAAGACTTCTTCCGCAAACGGGGAAACGCTTTCACTCGGTGAATTTCGCGGCATTCCAACTTCGATCCCCCGTTTGCCGACATTCAGTTGCCTTTGAATTTTGGGTGATCCCTCTTGAGCATGTATGCTTCTGCTACTTGTTCTACATCACACATCTTCTGCAAACGAAGAAACGCTTTGACTCGGTGACTTTCGCGGCATTCCGACTCCGATTCCACGTTTGCCGAAATTCAGTTGCCTTTGGATTTTGGGTGATCCCTCTTGAGCATGTATGCTTCTGCTACTTGTTCTAAATCAGACTTCTTCCGCAAATGGCGAAACAGTTTGAGTCGTTGTGTTTCGCGGCATTCCGACTTCGATTCCCCGGTTGCCGAAATTCAGTTGCCTTTGAATTTGTGGCGATCCCTCTTGAGCATGGATGCTTCTGCTACTTGTTCTACATTAGACTTCTTCCGCAAATGGCAAAACGCTTTGACTCGTTGAGTTTCGCGGCATTCCGACTTCAATGCCCCGGTTGCCGAAATTCAGTTGCCTTTGAATTTGTGGTGATCCCTCTTGAGCATGGATGCTTCTGCTACTTGTTCTACATAAGACTTCTTCCGCAAACGGGGAAACGCTTTGACTCGGTGAATTTCATGGCATTCCGACTTCGATCCCCCGTTTACCGAAATTCAGTTGCCTTTGAATTTCGGGTGATCCCTCTAGAGCATGTATGCTTCTGCTAATTGTTCTACATCAGACTTCTTCCACAAACATCGAAACGCTTTGCCACGACGAGTTTCGCGGCATTCCAACTTCGATCCCCCGTTTGCCGACATTCAGTTGCCTTTAAATTTCGGGTGATCCCTCTTGAGCATGTATGCTTCTGCTACTTGTTCTACATCACACATCTTCCGCAAACGGAGAAAAGCTTTGACTCGGTGACTTTCGCGGCATTCCGACTCTGATTCCACGTTTGCCGAAATTCAGTTGCCTTTGGATTTCGGGTGATCCCTCTTGAGCATGTATGCTTCTGCTACTTGTTCTACATCACACATCTTCTGCAAACGAAGAAACGCTTTGACTCGGTGACTTTCGCGGCATTCCGACTCCGATTCCCCGGTTGCCGAAATTCAGTTGCCTTTGAATTTCTGGTGATCCCTCTTGAGCATGGATGCTTCTGGTACTTGTTCTACATCAGACTTCTTCCGTATATGGCGAAACGCTTTGACTCGTTGAGTTTCGCGGCATTCCGACTTCAATGCCCCGGTTGCCGAAATTCAGTTGCTTCTGAATTTCTGGTGATCCCTCTTGAGCATGTATGCTTCTGCTTTTTGTTCTACATCAGACTTCTTCCACAAACATCGAAACGCTTTGCCGCGACGAGTTTCGCGGCATTTCGACTTCGATGCCCCTTTTGCTGAAATTCAGTTGCCTTTGAATTTCGGGTGACCCCTCTTGAGCATGGATGCTTCTGTTACTTGTTCTACATCAGACTTCTTCCGCAAACGGCGAAACGCTTTGACTCGGTGAGTTTCGCGGCATTCCGACTTCGATGCCCCGGTTGCCGAAATTCAGTTGCCTTTGAATTTCTGGTGATCCCTCTGGAGCATTTATGCTTCTGCTTTTTGTTCTACATCAGACTTCTTCCACAAACATCGAAACGCTTTGCCACGACGAGTTTCGCGGCATTTCGACTTCGATGCCCCTTTTGCCGAAATTCAGTTGCCTTTGAATTTCGGGTGACCCCTCTTGAGCATGTATGCTTCTTCTACTTATTCTACATCAGACTTCTTCCGCAAACGTCGAAACGCTTTCCCTTTATGAGTTTCGCGGCATTCCGACTTCGATGCCCCGGTTGCCGAAATTCAGTTTCCTTTGAATTTGTGGTGATCCCTCTTGAGCATGGATGCTTCTGCTACTTTTTCTACATAAGACTTCTTCCGCAAACGGAGAAACGCTTTGACTCGGTGACTTTCGCGGCATTCCGACTCCGATTCCACGTTTGCTGAAATTCAGTTGCCTTTGGATTTCGGGTGATCCCTCTTGAGCATGTATGCTTCTGCTACTTGTTCTAAATCAGACTTCTTCCAAAAATGGCGAAACAGTTTGACTCGGTGAGTTTCGCGGCATTCCAACTTCGATGCCCCGGTTGCCGAAATTCAGTTGCGTTTGAATTTCTGGTGATCCCTCTTGAGCATGGATGCTTCTGGTACTTGTTCTACATAAGACTTCTTCCGCAATGGTGAAACGCTTTGACTCGGTGAGTTTCGTGGCATTCCGACTTCGATGCCTCGGTTGCCGAAATTCAGTTGCCTTTGAATTTCTGGTGATCCCTCTTAAGCATGTATCCTTCTGCTACTTGTTCTACATCAAACTTCTTCCGCAAATGTCGAAACATTTTGCCTCGATGAGTTTCGCGGCATTCCGACTTCGATTCCCCATTTGCCGAAATTCAGTTGCCTTTGGATTTTGGGTGATCGCTCTTGAGCATGTATGCTTCTGCTACTTGTTCTCAATCAGACTTCTTCCGCAAGTGGCGAAACGCTTTGACTCGGTGAGTTTCGCGGCATTCCGACTTCGATGGCCCGGTTGCCAAAATTCCGTTGCCTTTGAATTTCTGGTGATCCCTCTTGAGCATGTATGCTTCCGCTACTTGTTCTATTCCAGACTTCTTCCGCAAACATCGAAAAGCTTTGACTCGGTGAATTTCGCGGCATTCCAAATTCGATCCCCCGTTTGCCGAAATTAAGTTGCCTTTGGATTTCGGGTGATCCCTCTTGAGCATGTATGCTTCTGCTACTTGTTCTAAATCAGACTTCTTCCGCAAAGGGTGAAACGCTTTGACTCGGTGAGTTTCGCGGCATTCCGACTTCGATGCCCCGGTTGCCGAAATTCAGTTGCCTTTGAATTTCTGGTGACCCCTCTTCAGCATGGATGCTTCTGCTACTTGTTTTACATAAGACTTCTTCCGCAAACGGAGAAACGCTTTGACTCGGTGACTTTCACGGCATTCCGACTCCGATTCCACGTTTGCTGAAATTCAGTTGGCTTTGGATTTCGGGTGATCCCTCTTGAGCATGTATGCTTCTGCTACTTGTTTTAAATCAGACTTCTTCCGCAAATGGCGAAACAGTTTGACTCGATGAGTTTCGCGGCATTCCGACTTCGATCCCCCATTTGACGAAATTCAGTTGCCTTTTGATTTCTGGTGATCCCTCTTGAACATGTATGCTTCTGCTACTTCTTCTAAATCAAACTTCTTCCGCAAAGGACGAAACGCTTGGACTCGGTGAGTTTCGCGGCATTCCGACTTCGATGCCCCGGTTGCCGAAATTCAGTTGCCTTTGGATTTTGGGTGATCCCTCTTGACCATGTATGCTTCTGCTACTTGTTCTAAATCAGACTTCTTCCGCAAATGGCGAAACAGTTTGACACGGTGAGTTTCGCGGCATTCCGACTTCGATGCCCCGGTTGCCGAAATTCAGTTGCCTTTGAATTTCTGGTGATCCCTCTTGAGCATGGATGCTTCTAGTACTTGTTCTACATCAGACTTCTTCCGCAAACGGCGAAACGCTTTGACTCGGTGAGTTTCACGGCATTCCAACTTCTATGCGCCGGTTGCCGAAACTTAGTTGCCTTTGAATTTCTGGTGATCCCTCTTGACCATGTATGCGTCTGCTACTTGTTCTACATCAGAGTTCTTCCGCAAACGACGAAACGCTTTGACTCGGTGAGTTTCGCGGCATTCCGACTTCGATGCCCCGGTTGCCGAAATTTAGTTGCCTTTGAATTTCGGGTGATCCCTCTTGAGCATGTATGCTGCTGCTACTTGTTCTACATCAGAATTCTTCCGCAAACGGGGAAACGCTTTGACACGGTGAATTTCGCGGCATTCCGACTCCGATTCCACGTTTGCTGAAATTCAGTTGCCTTTGGATTTCGGGTGATCCCTCTTGAGCATGTATGCTTCTGCTACTTGTTCTAAATCAGACTTCTTCCGAAAATGGCGAAACAGCTTGACTCGGTGAGTTTCGCGGCATTCCGACTTCGATGCCCCGGTTGCCGAAATTCAGTTGCCTTTGAATTTGTGGTGATCCCTCTTGAGCATGGATGCTTCTGCTACTTGTTCTACATAAGACTTCTCCCGCAAACGGGGAAACGCTTTGACTCGGTGAATTTCGCGGCATTCCGTATTCGATCCCCCGTTGCCGAAATTCAGTTGCCTTTGAATTTCTGGTGATCCCTCTTGAGCATGTATGCTTCTGCTACTTGTTCTACATCAGACTTCTTCCGCAAACATCGAAACGCTTTGACTCGGTGAGTTTCGCGGCATTCCGACTTCGATGCCCCGGTTGCCGAAATTCAGTTGCCTTTGAATTTCTGGTGATCCCTCTTGGGCATGTATGCTTCGGCTACTTGTTCTACATCAGACTTCTTCCGCAAACGTCGAAACGCTTTCACTCTGTGAGTTTCGCGGCATTCCGACTTCGATGCCCCGGTTGCCGAAATTCAGTTTCCTTTGAATTTTGGGTGATCCCTCTTGAGCATGTATGCTTCTGCTACTTGTTCTACATCAGACTTCTTACTAAAACGGCGAAACGCTTTGCCTCGGTGAGTTTTGCGGCATTCCGACTTCAATGCCCCGGTTGCCGAAATTCAGTTGCTTTTGAATTTCTGGTGATCCCTCTTGAGCTTGTATGCTTCTGCTACTTGTTCTACATCAGACTTCTTCCACAAACATCGAAACACTTTGCCACGACGAGTTTCGCGGCATTTCAACTTCGATGCCCCTTTTGCCGAAATTCAGTTGCCTTTGAATTTCGGGTGACCCCTCTTCAGCATGTATGCTTCTGCTACTTGTTCTACATAAGACTTCTTCCGCAAACGGGGAAACGCTTTGACTCGGTGACTTTGGAGGCATTCCGAATTCGATCCCCCGTTTGCTGAAATACAGTTGCCTTTGGATTTCGGGTGATCCCTCTTGAGCATGTATGCTTCTGCTACTTGTTCTACATCAGAATTCTTCCGCAAACGGGGAAACGCTTTGACACGGTGAATTTCGCGGCATTCCGAATTCGATCCCCCGTTTGCCGAAATTCAGTTGCCTTTGGATTTCGGGTGATCCCTCTTGAGCATGTATGCTTCTGCTACTTGTTCTAAATCAGACTTCTTCCGCAAAGGGTGAAACGCTTTGACTCGGTGAGTTTCGCGGCATTCCGACTTCGATGCCCCGGTTGCCGAAATTCAGTTGCCTTTGAATTTCTGGTGATCCCTCTTGAGCATGTATGCTTCTTCTACTTGTTCTACATCAGACTTCTTCCGCAAACGTCAAAACGCTTTCCCTCTGTGAGTTTCGCGGCATTCCGACTTCGATGCCCCGGTTGCCGAAATTCAGTTTCCTTTGAATTTGTGGTGATCCCCCTTGAGCATGGATGCTTCTGCTACTTGTTCTACATAAGACTTCTTCCGCAAACGGAGAAACGCTTTGACTCGGTGACTTTCGCGGCATTCCGACTCCGATTCCACGTTTGCCGAAATTCAGTTGCCTTTGGATTTCGGGTGACCCCTCTTGAGCATGTATGCTTCTGCTACTTGTTCTAAATCAGACTTCTTCCGAAAATGGCCAAACAGTTTGACTCGGTGAGTTTCGCGGCATTCCGACTTCGATGCCCCGGTTGCCGAAATTCAGTTGCCTTTGAATTTCTGGTGATCCCTCTTGAGCATGGATGCTTCTGGTACTTGTTCTACATAAGACTTCTTCCGCAAACGGTGAAACGCTTTGACTAGGTGAATTTCGCGAAATTCCGACTTCGATGCCCCGGTTGCCGAAATTCAGTTGCCTTTGAATTGCGGGTGATCCCTCTGGAGCATGTATGCTTCTGCTACTTGTTCTAAATCAGACTTCTTCCGCAAATGGCGAAACGCTATGACTCGGTAAGTTTTGCGGCATTCCAAATTCGATGCCCCGGTAGCCGAAATTCAGTTGCCTTTGAATTTCGGGTGATCCCTCTTGAGCATGTATGCTTCTGGTACTTGTTCTACATCAGACTTCTTCTGTCGCGGTATTCCGACTTCGATTTCCCGTTTCTCGAAATTTAGTTGCCTTTTGATTTCGGGTGATCCCTTTTCAGCATGTATGCTTCAGCTGCTTGTTCATAATAAGACTTCTTCCGCTAATGGCGAAACGCTTTGACTCGATGAGTTTCGCGGCATTCAGACTTCGATTCCCCATTTGCCGAAATTCAGTTGCCTTTGGATTTCGGGTGATCGCTTTTGAGCATGTATGCTTCTGCTACTTGTTTTAAATCATACTTCTTCCGCAAATGGCAAAACGCTTTGACACGATAAGTTTCGCGGCATTCCGACTTCGATCCCCCATTTGACGAAATTCAGTTGCCTTTTGATTTCGGGTGATCCCTTTTGAGCATGTATGCTTCTGCTACTTCTTCTAAATCAAACTTCTTCCGCAAAGGACGAAACGCTTGGACTCGGTGAGTTTCGCGGCATTCCGACTTCGATGCCCCGGTTGCCGAAATTCAGTTGCCTTTGGATTTCGGGTGATCCCTCTTGAGCATGTATGCTTCTGCTACTTGTTCTAAATCAGACTTCTTCCGAAAATGGCGAAACAGTTTGACTCGGTGAGTTTCGCGGCATTCCGACTTCGATGCCCCGGTTGCCAAAATTCAGTTTCCTTTGAATTTGTGGTGATCCCTCTTGAGCATGGATGCTTCTGCTACTTGTTCTACATAAGACTTCTTCCGCAAACGGAGAAACGCTTTGACTCGGTGACTTTCGCGGCATTCCGACTCCGATTCCACGTTTGCCGAAATTCAGTTGCCTTTGGATTTCGGGTGATCCCTCTTGAGCATGTATGCTTCTGCTTTTTGTTCTACATCAGACTTCTTCCACAAACATCGAAACGCTTTGCCACGACGAGTTTCGCGGCATTTCGACTTCGATGCCCCTTTTGCCGAAATTCAGTTGCCTTTGAATTTCGGGTGACCCCTCTTGAGCATGGATGCTTCTGCTACTTGTTCTACATCAGACTTCTTCCGCAAAAGGCGAAACGCTTTGACTCGGTGAGTTTCGCGGCATTCCGACTTCGATGCCCCGGTTGCCGAAATTCAGTTGCCTTTGAATTTCGGGTGACCCCTCTTCAGCATGTATGCTTCTGCTACTTGTTCTACGTAAGACTTCTTCCGCAAACGGGGAAACGCTTTGACACGGTGAATTTCGCGGCATTCCAAATTCGATCCCCCGTTTGCCGAAATTCAGTTGCCTTTGGATTTCGGGTGATCCCTCTTGAGCATGTATGCTTCTGCTACTTGTTCTAAATCAGACTTCTTCCGCAAAAGGCAAAACGCTTTGACTCGGTGAGTTTCGCGGCATTCCGACTTCGATGCCCCGGTTGCCGAAATTCAGTTGCCTTTGAATTTCTGGTGATCCCTCTTGAGCATGTATGCTTCTTCTACTTGTTCTACATCAGACTTCTTCCGCAAACGTCGAAACGCTTTCCCTCTGTGAGTTTCGCGGCATTCCGACTTCGATGCCCCGGTTGCCGAAATTCAGTTTCCTTTGAATTTGTGGTGATCCCTCTTGAGCATGGATGCTTCTGCTACTTGTTCTACATAAGACTTCTTCCGCAAACGGAGAAACGCTTTGACTCGTTGTATTTCACGGCATTCCGACATGGATTCCCCGGTTGCCGAAATTCAGTTGCCTTTTGATTTCGGGTGATCCCTCTTGAGCATGTATGCTTCTGCTACTTGTTCTAAATCAGACTTCTTCCACAAATGGCGAAACGCTATGACTCGGTAAGTTTTGCGGCATTCCAAATTCGATGCCCCGGTAGCCGAAATTCAGTTGCCTTTGAATTTCAGGTGATCCCTCTTGAGCATGTATGCTTCTGGTACTTGTTCTACATCAGACTTCTTCTGTCGCGGTATTCCGACTTCGATTCCCCGTTTCTCGAAATTTAGTTGCCTTTTGATTTCGGGTGATCCCTTTTCAGCATGTATGCTTCAGCTGCTTGTTCATAATAAGACTTCTTCCGCAAATGGCGAAACGCTTTGACTCGATGAGTTTCGCGGCATTCAGACTTCGATTCCCCCTTTGCCGAAATTCAGTTGCGTTTGGATTTCGGGTGATCGCTTTTGAGCATGTATGCTTCTGCTACTTGTTTTAAATCATACTTCTTCCGCAAATGGCAAAACGCTTTGACTCGATAAGTTTCGCGGCATTCCGACTTCGATCCCCCATTTGACGAAATTCAGTTGCCTTTTGATTTCGGGTGATCCCTTTTGAGCATGTATGCTTCTGCTACTTCTTCTAAATCAAACTTCTTCCGCAAAGGACGAAACGCTTGGACTCGGTGAGTTTCGCGGCATTCCGACTTCGATGCCCCGGTTGCCGAAATTCAGTTGCCTTTGGATTTCGGGTGATCCCTCTTGAGCATGTATGCTTCTGCTACTTGTTCTAAATCAGACTTCTTCCGAAAATGGCGAAACAGTTTGACTCGGTGAGTTTCGCGGCATTCCGACTTCGATGCCCCGGTTGCCAAAATTCAGTTTCCTTTGAATTTGTGGTGATCCCTCTTGAGCATGGATGCTTCTGCTACTTGTTCTACATAAGACTTCTTCCGCAAACAGAGAAACGCTTTGACTCGGTGACTTTCGCGGCATTCCGACTCCGATTCCACGTTTGCCGAAATTCAGTTGCCTTTGGATTTCGGGTGATCCCTCTTGAGCATGTATGCTTCTGCTTTTTGTTCTACATCAGACTTCTTCCACAAACATCGAAACGCTTTGCCACGACGAGTTTCGCGGCATTTCGACTTCGATGCCCCTTTTGCCGAAATTCAGTTGCCTTTGAATTTCGGGTGACCCCTCTTGAGCATGGATGCTTCTGCTACTTGTTCTACATCAGACTTCTTCCGCAAAAGGCGAAACGCTTTGACTCGGTGAGTTTCGCGGCATTCCGACTTCGATGCCCCGGTTGCCGAAATTCAGTTGCCTTTGAATTTCGGGTGACCCCTCTTCAGCATGTATGCTTCTGCTACTTGTTCTACGTAAGACTTCTTCCGCAAACGGGGAAACGCTTTGACACGGTGAATTTCGCGGCATTCCGAATTCGATCCCCCGTTTGCCGAAATTTAGTTGCCTTTGGATTTCGGGTGATCCCTCTTGAGCATGTATGCTTCTGCTACTTGTTCTAAATCAGACTTCTTCCGCAAAAGGCAAAACGCTTTGACTCGGTGAGTTTCGCGGCATTCCGACTTCGATGCCCCGGTTGCCGAAATTCAGTTGCCTTTGAATTTCAGGTGATCCCTCTTGAGCATGTATGCTTCTGGTACTTGTTCTACATCAGACTTCTTCTGTCGCGGCATTCCGACTTCGATTCCCCGTTTCTCGAAATTTAGTTGCCTTTTGATTTCGGGTGATCCCTTTTCAGCATGTATGCTTCAGCTGCTTGTTCATAATAAGACTTCTTCCGCAAATGGCGAAACGCTTTGACTCGATGAGTTTCGCGGCATTCAGACTTCGATTCCCCCTTTGCCGAAATTCAGTTGCGTTTGGATTTCGGGTGATCGCTTTTGAGCATGTATGCTTCTGCTACTTGTTTTAAATCATACTTCTTCCGCAAATGGCAAAACGCTTTGACTCGATGAGTTTCGCGGCATTCCGACTTCGATCCCCCATTTGACGAAATTCAGTTGCCTTTTGATTTCGGGTGATCCCTTTTGAGCATGTATGCTTCTGCTACTTCTTCTAAATCAAACTTCTTCCTCAAAGGACGAAACGCTTGGACTCGGTGAGTTTCGCGGCTTTCCGACTTCGATGCCCCGGTTGCCGAAATTCAGTTGCCTTTGGATTTCGGGTGATCCCTCTTGAGCATGTATGCTTCTGCTACTTGTTCTAAATCAGACTTCTTCCGCAAATGGCGAAACTGTTTGACTCGGTGAGTTTCGCGGCATTCCGACTTCGATGCCCCGGTTGCCGAAATTCAGTTGCCTTTGGATTTCGGGTGATCCCTCTTGAGCATGTATGCTTCTGCTACTTGTTCTACATCAGAATTCTTCCGCAAACGGGGAAACGCTTTGACTCGTTGACTTTCGCGGCATTCCGACTTCGATTCCCCATTTGCCGAAATTCAGTTGCCTTTGGATTTCGGGTGATCCCTCTTGAGCTTGTATGCTTCTGCTACTTGTTCTCAATCACACTTCTTCCGCAAATGGCGAAACGCTTTGACTCGGTGAGTTTCGCGGCATTCCGACTTCGAGTCCCCGGTTGCCGAAATTCAGTTGCCTTTGAATTTGTGGTGATCCCTCTTGAGCATGGATGCTTCTGCTACTTGTTCTACATCAGACTTCTTCCGAAAATGGCGAAACGCTTTGACTCGGTGAGTTTCGCGGCATTCCGACTTCGATGCCCCGGTTGCCGAAATTCAGTTGCCTTTGAATTTCTGGTGATCCCTCTTGAGCATGTATGCTTCTGCTACTTGTTCTCCATCAGACTTCTTCCGCAAACGTCGAAACGCTTTGCCTCTGTGAGTTTCGCGGCATTCCGACTCCGATTCCACGTTTGCCGAAATTCAGTTGCCTTTGGATTTCGGGTGATCCCTCTTGAGCATGTATGCTTCTGCTACTTGTTCTAAATCAAACTTCTTCCGCAAATGGCGAAACTGTTTGACTCGGTGAGTTTCGCGGCATTCCGACTTCGATCCCCCATTTGACGAAATTCAGTTGCCTTTTGATTTCGGGTGATCCCTTTTGAGCATGTATGCTTCTGCTACTTCTTCTAAATCAAACTTCTTCCGCAAAGGACGAAACGCTTGGACTCGGTGAGTTTCGCGGCATTCCGACTTCGATGCCCCGGTTGCCGAAATTCAGTTGCCTTTGGATTTCGGGTGATCCCTCTTGAGCATGTATGCTTCTGCTACTTGTTCTAAATCAGACTTCTTCGCAAATGGCGAAACTGTTTGACTCGGTGAGTTTCGCGGCATTCCGACTTCGATGCCCCGGTTGCCGAAATTCAGTTGCCTTTGAATTTCTGGTGATCCCCCTTAAGCATGGATGCTTCTGCTACTTGTTCTACATAAGACTTCTTCCGCAAACGGTGAAACGCTTTGACTAGGTGAATTTCGCGAAATTCCGACTTCGATGCCCCGGTTGCCGCAATTTAGTTGCCTTTGAATTTCGGGTGATCCCTCTTGAGCATGTATGCTTCTGCTACTTGTTCCAAATCAGACTTCTTCCGCAAATGGTGAAAAGCTATGACTCGTTGAGTTTCGCGGCATTCCGACTTCGATGCCCCGGTTGCCGAAATTCAGTTGCCTTTGAATTTCGGGTGATCCCTCTTGAGCATGTATGCTTCTGGTGCTTGTTCTACATCAGACTTGTTCTGTCGCGGCATTCCGACTTCGATTCCCCGTTTCCCTAAATTCAGTTGCCTTTTGATTTCGGGTGATCCCTTTTCAGCATGTATGCTTCAGCTACTTGTTCTAAATAAGACTTCTTCCGCAAATGGCGAAACGCTTTGACTCGGTGAGTTTCGCGGCATTCCGACTTCGATGCCTCGGTTGCCGAAATTCAATTGCCTTTGAATTTCTGGTGATCCCTCTTAAGCATGTATCCTTCTGCTACTTGTTCTACATCAGACTTCTTCCGCAAACGTCGAAACGCTTTCACTCTGTGAGTTTCGCGGAATTCCGACTTCGATGCCCCGGTTGCCGAAATTCAGTTTCCTTTGAATTTTGGGTGATCCCTCTTGAGCATGTATGCTTCTGCTACTTGTTCTACATCAGACTTCTTCCTAAAACGGCGAAACGCTTTGCCTCGGTGAGTTTTGCGGCATTCCGACTTCAATGCCCCGGTTGCCGAAATTCAGTTGCTTTTGAATTTCTGGTGATCCCTTTTGAGCATGTATGCTTCTGCTACTTGTTCTACATCAGACTTCTTCCACAAACATCGAAACGCTTTGCCACGACGAGTTTCGCGGCATTTCGACTTCGATGCCCCTTTTGCCGAAATTCAATTGCCTTTGAATTTCGGGTGACCCCTCTTGAGCATCGATGCTTCTGCTACTTGTTCTACATCAGTCTTCTTCCGCAAACGGCGAAATGCTTTGACTCGGTGAGTTTCGTGGGATTCCGACTTCGATGCCCCGGTTGCCGAAATTCAGTTGCCTTTGAATTTCGGGTGACCCCTCTTCAGCATGTATGCTTCTGCTACTTGTTCTACATAAGACTTCTTCCGCAAACGGGGAAACGCTTTGACTCGGTGACTTTCGAGGCATTCCGAATTCGATCCCCCGTTTGCCGAAATTCAGTTGCCTTTGGATTTCGGGTGATCCCTCTTGAGCATGTATGCTTCTGCTACTTGTTCTACATCAGAATTCTTCCGCAAACGGGGAAACGCTTTGACTCGTTGACTTTCGCGGCATTCCGACTTCGATTCCCCATTTGCCGAAATTCAGTTGCCTTTGGATTTCGGGTGATCCCTCTTGAGCTTGTATGCTTCTGCTACTTGTTCTCAATCACACTTCTTCCGCAAATGGCGAAACGCTTTGACTCGGTGAGTTTCGCGGCATTCCGACTTCGAGTCCCCGGTTGCCGAAATTCAGTTGCCTTTGAATTTGTGGTGATCCCTCTTGAGCATGGATGCTTCTGCTACTTGTTCTACATCAGACTTCTTCCGGAAATGGCGAAACGCTTTGACTCGGTGAGTTTCGCGGCATTCCGACTTCGATGCCTCGGTTGCCGAAATTCAATTGCCTTTGAATTTCTGGTGATCCCTCTTAAGCATGTATCCTTCTGCTACTTGTTCTACATCAGACTTCTTCCGCAAACGTCGAAACGCTTTCACTCTGTGAGTTTCGCGGAATTCCGACTTCGATGCCCCGGTTGCCGAAATTCAGTTTCCTTTGAATTTTGGGTGATCCCTCTTGAGCATGTATGCTTCTGCTACTTGTTCTACATCAGACTTCTTCCTAAAACGGCGAAACGCTTTGCCTCGGTGAGTTTTGCGGCATTCCGACTTCAATGCCCCGGTTGCCGAAATTCAGTTGCTTTTGAATTTCTGGTGATCCCTTTTGAGCATGTATGCTTCTGCTACTTGTTCTACATCAGACTTCTTCCACAAACATCGAAACGCTTTGCCACGACGAGTTTCGCGGCATTTCGACTTCGATGCCCCTTTTGCCGAAATTCAATTGCCTTTGAATTTCGGGTGACCCCTCTTGAGCATCGATGCTTCTGCTACTTGTTCTACATCAGTCTTCTTCCGCAAACGGCGAAATGCTTTGACTCGGTGAGTTTCGTGGGATTCCGACTTCGATGCCCCGGTTGCCGAAATTCAGTTGCCTTTGAATTTCGGGTGACCCCTCTTCAGCATGTATGCTTCTGCTACTTGTTCTACATAAGACTTCTTCCGCAAACGGGGAAACGCTTTGACTCGGTGACTTTCGAGGCATTCCGAATTCGATCCCCCGTTTGCCGAAATTCAGTTGCCTTTGGATTTCGGGTGATCCCTCTTGAGCATGTATGCTTCTGCTACTTGTTCTACATCAGAATTCTTCCGCAAACGGGGAAACGCTTTGACTCGTTGACTTTCGCGGCATTCCGACTTCGATTCCCCATTTGCCGAAATTCAGTTGCCTTTGGATTTCGGGTGATCCCTCTTGAGCTTGTATGCTTCTGCTACTTGTTCTCAATCACACTTCTTCCGCAAATGGCGAAACGCTTTGACTCGGTGAGTTTCGCGGCATTCCGACTTCGAGTCCCCGGTTGCCGAAATTCAGTTGCCTTTGAATTTGTGGTGATCCCTCTTGAGCATGGATGCTTCTGCTACTTGTTCTACATCAGACTTCTTCCGGAAATGGCGAAACGCTTTGACTCGGTGAGTTTCGCGGCATTCCGACTTCAATGCCCCGGTTGCCGAAATTCAGTTGCTTTTGAATTTCTGGTGATCCCTCTTGAGCATGTATGCTTCTGCTACTTGTTCTAGATCAGACTTCTTCCACAAACATCGAAACGCTTTGCCACGACGAGTTTCGCGGCATTTCGACTTCGATGCCCCTTTTGCCGAAATTTAGTTGCCTTTGAATTTCGGGTGATCCCTCTTGAGCATGTATGCTGCTGATACTTGTTCTACATCAGACTTCTTCCGCAAAGGGTGAAACGTTTTGACTCGGTGAATTTCGCGGCATTCCTACTTCGATGCCCCGGTTGCCGAAATTCAGTTGCCTTTGAATTTGTGGCGATCCCTCTTGAGCATGGATGCTTCTGCTACTTGTTCTACATAAGACTTCTTCCGCAAACAGGGAAACGCTTTGACTCGGTGAATTTCGCGGCATTCCAACTTCGATCCCCCATTTGCCGACATTCAGTTGCCTTTGAATTTCGGGTGATTCCTCTTGAGCATGTATGCTTCTGCTACTTGTTCTACATCAGACTTCTTCCGCAAATGTCGAAACGATTTGACTCGGTGAGTTTCGCGGCATTCCGACTTCAATGCCCCGGTTGCCGAAATTCAGTTGCTTTTGAATTTCTGGTGATCCCTCTTGAGCATGTATGCTTCTGCTACTTGTTCTAGATCAGACTTCTTCCACAAACATCGAAACGCTTTGCCACGACGAGTTTCGCGGCATTTCGACTTCGATGCCCCTTTTGCCGAAATTTAGTTGCCTTTGAATTTCGGGTGATCCCTCTTGAGCATGTATGCTGCTGATACTTGTTCTACATCAGACTTCTTCCGCAAAGGGTGAAACGTTTTGACTCGGTGAATTTCGCGGCATTCCTACTTCGATGCCCCGGTTGCCGAAATTCAGTTGCCTTTGAATTTGTGGCGATCCCTCTTGAGCATGGATGCTTCTGCTACTTGTTCTACATAAGACTTCTTCCGCAAACAGGGAAACGCTTTGACTCGGTGAATTTCGCGGCATTCCAACTTCGATCCCCCATTTGCCGACATTCAGTTGCCTTTGAATTTCGGGTGATTCCTCTTGAGCATGTATGCTTCTGCTCCTTGTTCTACATCAGACTTCTTCCGCAAATGTCGAAACGCTTTGACTCGGTGAGTTTCGCGGCATTCCGACTTCAATGCCCCGGTTGCCGAAATTCAGTTGCTTTTGAATTTCTGGTGATCCCTCTTGAGCATGTATGTGTCTGCTACTTGTTCTACATCAGACTTCTTCCTCAAACATCGAAACGCTTTGCCACGACGAGTTTTGCGCCATTTCGACTTCGATGCCCCTTTTGCCGAAATTCAGTTGCCTTTGAATTTCGGGTGATCCCTCTTGAGCATGTATGCTGCTGATACTTGTTCTACATCAGACTTCTTCCGCAAAGGGTGAAACATTTTGACTCGGTGAGTTTCGCGGCATTCCTACGTCGATGCCCCGGTTGCCGAAATTCAGTTGCCTTTGAATTTGTGGTGATCCCTCTTGAGCATGGATGCTTCTGCTACTTGTTCTACATAAGACTTCTTCCGCAAACGGGGAAACGCTTTGACTCGGTGAATTTCGCGGCATTCCAACTTCGATCCCCCGTTTGCCGACATTCAGTTGCCTTTGAATTTCGGGTGATTCCTCTTGTGCATGTATGCTTCTGCTACTTGTTCTAAATCAGACTTCTTCCGCAAAGGGCGAAACACTTTGACTAGGTGAGTTTCGCGGCATTCCGACTTCGATGCCCCGGTTGCCGAAATTCAGTTGCCTTTGAATTTCTGGTGATCCCTCTTGAGCAGGTATGCTTCTTCTACTTGTTCTACATCAGACTTCTTCCGCAAACGTCGAAACGCTTTCACTCTGTGAGTTTCGCGGCATTCCGACTTCGATGCCCCAGTTGCCGAAATTCAGTTTCCTTTGAATTTCGGGTGATCACTCTTGAGCATGTATGCTTCTGCTTCTTGTTCTACATCAGACTTCTTCCTAAAACGGGGAAACGCTTTGCCTCGGTGAGTTTTGCGGCATTCCGACTTCAATGCCCCGGTTGCTGAAATTCAGTTGCTTTTGAATTTATGGTGATGCCTCTTGACCATGTATGCTTCTGCTACTTGTTCTACATCAGACTTCTTCCACAAACATCGAAACGCTTTGCCACGACGAGTTTCGCGGCATTTCGACTTCGATGCCCCTTTTGCCGAAATTCAGTTGCATTTGAATTTCGGGTGACCCCTCTTGAGCATGGATGCTTCTGCTACTTGTTCTACATCAGACTTCTTCCGCAAATGGCGAAACGCTTTGACTTGGTGAGTTTCGCGGTATTCCGACTTTGATGCCCCTTTTGCCGAAATTCAGTTGCGTTTGAAATTCGGGTGACCCCTCTTGAGCATGGATGCTTCTGCTACTTGTTCTACATCAGACTTCTTCCGCAAACGGGGAAACGCTTTGACTCGGTGAATTTCACGGCATTCCAACGTCGATCCCCCGTTTGCCGACATTCAGTTGCCTTTGAATTTCGTGTGATCCCTCTTGAGCATGTATGCTTCTGCTACTTGTTCTACATCACACATCTTCCGCAAACAGAGAAACGCTTTGACTCGGTGACTTTCGCGGCATTCCAACTCGATTCCTCGTTTCCCGAAATTCAGTTGCCTTTTGATTTCGGGTGATCCCTTTTCAGCATGTATGCTTCAGCTACTTGTTCTAAATAAGTCTTCTTCCGCAAATGGCGAAACGCTTAGACTCGGTGAGTTTCGCGGCATTCCGACTTCGATGCCCTGGTTGCCGAAATGCAGTTGCCTTTGAATTTCTGGTGATCCCTCTTAAGCATGTATGCTTCTGCTACTTGTTCGACATCAAACTTCTTCCGCAAACGTCGAAACATTTTGCCTCGATGAGTTTCGCGGCATTCCGACTTCGATTCCCCATTTGCCGAAATTCAGTTGCCTTTGGATTTCGGATGATCGCTCTTGAGCATGTATGCTTTTGCTACTTGTTCTCAATCAGACTTCTTCCGCAAGTGGCGAAACGCTTTGACTCGGTGAGTTTCGCGGCATTCCTACTTCGATTCCCCATTTGCCGAAATTCAGTTGCCTTTGGATTTCGGGTGATCCCTCTTGAGCTTGTATGCTTCTGCTACTTGTTCTAAATCAGACTTCTTCCGCAAATGGTGAAACGCTTTGACTCGGTGAGTTTCGCGGCATTCAGACTTTGATGCCCCGGTTGCCGAAATTCAGTTGCCTTTGAATTTCGGGTGATCCCTCTTGAGCATGTATGCTTCGGCTACTTGTTCTACATCAGACTTCTTCCGCAAATAGGGAAACGCTTTGACTCGTTGAATTTCACGGCATTCCGACTTCGATTCCCCGTTTGCCAAAATTCAGTTGCCTTTGGATTTCGGGTGATCCCTCTTGAGCATGTATGCTGCTGATACTTGTTCTACATCAGACTTCTTCCGCAAAGGGTGAAACGTTTTGACTCGGTGAGTTTCGCGGCATTCCTACTTCGATGCCCCGGTTGCCGAAATTCAGTTGCCTTTGAATTTGTGGTGATCCCTCTTGAGCATGGATGCTTCTGCTACTTGTTTTACATAAGACTTCTTCCGCAAACGGGGAAACGCTTTGACTCGGTGAATTTCGCGGCATTCCAACTTCGATCCCCCGTTTGCCGACATTCAGTTGCCTTTGAATTTCGGGTGATTCCTCTTGTGCATGTATGCTTCTGCTACTTGTTCTAAATCAGACTTCTTCCGCAAAGGGCGAAACACTTTGACTAGGTGAGTTTCGCGGCATTCCGACTTCGATGCCCCGGTTGCCGAAATTCAGTTGCCTTTGAATTTCTGGTGATCCCTCTTGAGCATGTATGCTTCTTCTACTTGTTCTACATCAGACTTCTTACGCAAACGTCGAAACGCTTTCACTCTGTGAGTTTCGCGGCATTCCGACTTCGATGCCCCAGTTGCCGAAATTCAGTTTCCTTTGAATTTCGGGTGATCACTCTTGAGCATGTATGCTTCTGCTACTTGTTCTACATCAGACTTCTTCCTAAAACGGGGAAACGCTTTGCCTCGGTGAGTTTTGCGGCATTCCGACTTCAATGCCCCGGTTGCTGAAATTCAGTTGCTTTTGAATTTCTGGTGATGCCTCTTGAGCATGTATGCTTCTGCTACTTGTTCTACATCAGACTTCTTCCACAAACATCGAAACGCTTTGCCACGACGAGTTTCGCGGCATTTCGACTTCGATGCCCCTTTTGCCGAAATTCAGTTGCCTTTGAATTTCGGGTGACCCCTCTTGAGCATGGATGCTTCTGCTACTTGTTCTACATCAGACTTCTTCCGTAAATGGCGAAATGCTTTGACTCGGTGAGTTTCGCGGTATTCCGACTTTGATGCCCCTTTTGCCGAAATTCAGTTGCGTTTGAAATTCGGGTGACCCCTCTTGAGCATGGATGCTTCTGCTACTTGTTCTACATCAGACTTCTTCCGCAAACGGGGAAACGCTTTGACTCGGTGAATTTCACGGCATTCCAACGTCGATCCCCCGTTTGCCGACATTCAGTTGCCTTTGAATTTCGGGTGATCCCTCTTGAGCATGTATGCTTCTGCTACTTGTTCTACATCACACATCTTCCGCAAACAGAGAAACGCTTTGACTCGGTGACTTTCGCGGCATTCCGACTCGATTCCTCGTTTCCCGAAATTCAGTTGCCTTTTGATTTCGGGTGATCCCTTTTCAGCATGTATGCTTCAGCTACTTGTTCTAAATAAGTCTTCTTCCGCAAATGGCGAAACGCTTAGACTCGGTGAGTTTCGCGGCATTCCGACTTCGATGCCCTGGTTGCCGAAATTCAGTTGCCTTTGAATTTCTGGTGATCCCTCTTAAGCATGTATGCTTCTGCTACTTGTTCGACATCAAACTTCTTCCGCAAACGTCGAAACATTTTGCCTCGATGAGTTTCGCGGCATTCCGACTTCGATTCCCCATTTGCCGAAATTCAGTTGCCTTTGGATTTCGGATGATCGCTCTTGAGCATGTATGCTTGTGCTACTTGTTCTCAATCAGACTTCTTCCGCAAGTGGTGAAACGCTTTGACTCGGTGAGTTTCGCGGCATTCCGACTTCGATTCCCCATTTGCCGAAATTCAGTTGCCTTTGGATTTCGGGTGATCCCTCTTGAGCTTGTATGCTTCTGCTACTTGTTCTAAATCAGACTTCTTCCGCAAATGGCGAAACGCTTTGACTCGGTGAGTTTCGCGGCATTCCGACTTCGATGCCCCGGTTGCCGAAATTCAGTTGCCTTTGAATTTCGGGTGATCCCTCTTGAGCTTGGATGCTTCTGCTACTTATTATACATCAGACTTCTTCCGCAAAGTGCGAAACGTTTTGACTCGGTGAATTTCGCGGCATTCCAACTTCGATCCCCCATTTGCCGACATTCAGTTGCCTTTGAATTTCGGGTGATTCCTCTTGAGCATGTATGCTTCTGCTACTTGTTCTACATCAGACTTCTTCCGCAAATGTCGAAACGATTTGACTCGGTGAGTTTCGCGGCATTCCGACTTCAATGCCCCGGTTGCCGAAATTCAGTTGCTTTTGAATTTCTGGTGATCCCTCTTGAGCATGTATGCTTCTGCTACTTGTTCTAGATCAGACTTCTTCCACAAACATCGAAACGCTTTGCCACGACGAGTTTCGCGGCATTTCGACTTCGATGCCCCTTTTGCCGAAATTTAGTTGCCTTTGAATTTCGGGTGATCCCTCTTGAGCATGTATGCTGCTGATACTTGTTCTACATCAGACTTCTTCCGCAAAGGGTGAAACGTTTTGACTCGGTGAATTTCGCGGCATTCCTACTTCGATGCCCCGGTTGCCGAAATTCAGTTGCCTTTGAATTTGTGGCGATCCCTCTTGAGCATGGATGCTTCTGCTACTTGTTCTACATAAGACTTCTTCCGCAAACAGGGAAACGCTTTGACTCGGTGAATTTCGCGGCATTCCAACTTCGATCCCCCATTTGCCGACATTCAGTTGCCTTTGAATTTCGGGTGATTCCTCTTGAGCATGTATGCTTCTGCTACTTGTTCTACATCAGACTTCTTCCGCAAATGTCGAAACGCTTTGACTCGGTGAGTTTCGCGGCATTCCGACTTCAATGCCCCGGTTGCCGAAATTCAGTTGCTTTTGAATTTCTGGTGATCCCTCTTGAGCATGTATGTGTCTGCTACTTGTTCTACATCAGACTTCTTCCTCAAACATCGAAACGCTTTGCCACGACGAGTTTTGCGCCATTTCGACTTCGATGCCCCTTTTGCCGAAATTCAGTTGCCTTTGAATTTCGGGTGATCCCTCTTGAGCATGTATGCTGCTGATACTTGTTCTACATCAGACTTCTTCCGCAAAGGGTGAAACATTTTGACTCGGTGAGTTTCGCGGCATTCCTACTTCGATGCCCCGGTTGCCGAAATTCAGTTGCCTTTGAATTTGTGGTGATCCCTCTTGAGCATGGATGCTTCTGCTACTTGTTCTACATAAGACTTCTTCCGCAAACGGGGAAACGCTTTGACTCGGTGAATTTGGCGGCATTCCAACTTCGATCCCCCGTTTGCCGACATTCAGTTGCCTTTGAATTTCGGGTGATTCCTCTTGTGCATGTATGCTTCTGCTACTTGTTCTAAATCAGACTTCTTCCGCAAAGGGCGAAACACTTTGACTAGGTGAGTTTCGCGGCATTCCGACTTCGATGCCCCGGTTGCCGAAATTCAGTTGCCTTTGAATTTCTGGTGATCCCTCTTGAGCAGGTATGCTTCTTCTACTTGTTCTACATCAGACTTCTTCCGCAAACGTCGAAACGCTTTCACTCTGTGAGTTTCGCGGCATTCCGACTTCGATGCCCCAGTTGCCGAAATTCAGTTTCCTTTGAATTTCGGGTGATCACTCTTGAGCATGTATGCTTCTGCTTCTTGTTCTACATCAGACTTCTTCCTAAAACGGGGAAACGCTTTGCCTCGGTGAGTTTTGCGGCATTCCGACTTCAATGCCCCGGTTGCTGAAATTCAGTTGCTTTTGAATTTATGGTGATGCCTCTTGACCATGTATGCTTCTGCTACTTGTTCTACATCAGACTTCTTCCAC
Organism: Populus davidiana; assembly: GCA_030145905.1. NCBI lineage: Eukaryota > Viridiplantae > Streptophyta > Magnoliopsida > Malpighiales > Salicaceae > Populus > Populus davidiana. The sequence continues at coordinate 1,557,379 of JAMQGN010000001.1, read as the reverse complement.
AAACATCGAAACGCTTTGCCACGATGAGTTTCGCGGCATTTCGACTTCGATGCCCCTTTTGCCGAAATTCAGTTGCATTTGAATTTCGGGTGACCCCTCTTGAGCATGGATGCTTCTGCTACTTGTTCTACATCAGACTTCTTCCGCAAATGGCGAAACGCTTTGACTTGGTGAGTTTCGCGGTATTCCGACTTTGATGCCCCTTTTGCCGAAATTCAGTTGCGTTTGAAATTCGGGTGACCCCTCTTGAGCATGGATGCTTCTGCTACTTGTTCTACATCAGACTTCTTCCGCAAACGGGGAAACGCTTTGACTCGGTGAATTTCACGGCATTCCAACGTCGATCCCCCGTTTGCCGACATTCAGTTGCCTTTGAATTTCGTGTGATCCCTCTTGAGCATGTATGCTTCTGCTACTTGTTCTACATCACACATCTTCCGCAAACAGAGAAACGCTTTGACTCGGTGACTTTCGCGGCATTCCAACTCGATTCCTCGTTTCCCGAAATTCAGTTGCCTTTTGATTTCGGGTGATCCCTTTTCAGCATGTATGCTTCAGCTACTTGTTCTAAATAAGTCTTCTTCCGCAAATGGCGAAACGCTTAGACTCGGTGAGTTTCGCGGCATTCCGACTTCGATGCCCTGGTTGCCGAAATGCAGTTGCCTTTGAATTTCTGGTGATCCCTCTTAAGCATGTATGCTTCTGCTACTTGTTCGACATCAAACTTCTTCCGCAAACGTCGAAACATTTTGCCTCGATGAGTTTCGCGGCATTCCGACTTCGATTCCCCATTTGCCGAAATTCAGTTGCCTTTGGATTTCGGATGATCGCTCTTGAGCATGTATGCTTTTGCTACTTGTTCTCAATCAGACTTCTTCCGCAAGTGGCGAAACGCTTTGACTCGGTGAGTTTCGCGGCATTCCGACTTCGATTCCCCATTTGCCGAAATTCAGTTGCCTTTGGATTTCGGGTGATCCCTCTTGAGCTTGTATGCTTCTGCTACTTGTTCTAAATCAGACTTCTTCCGCAAATGGTGAAACGCTTTGACTCGGTGAGTTTCGCGGCATTCCGACTTTGATGCCCCGGTTTCCGAAATTCAGTTGCCTTTGAATTTCGGGTGATCCCTCTTGAGCATGTATGCTTCGGCTACTTGTTCTACATCAGACTTCTTCCGCAAATAGGGAAACGCTTTGACTCGTTGAATTTCACGGCATTCCGACTTCGATTCCCCGTTTGCCAAAATTCAGTTGCCTTTGGATTTCGGGTGATCCCTCTTGAGCATGTATGCTGCTGATACTTGTTCTACATCAGACTTCTTCCGCAAAGGGTGAAACGTTTTGACTCGGTGAGTTTCGCGGCATTCCTACTTCGATGCCCCGGTTGCCGAAATTCAGTTGCCTTTGAATTTGTGGTGATCCCTCTTGAGCATGGATGCTTCTGCTACTTGTTTTACATAAGACTTCTTCCGCAAACGGGGAAACGCTTTGACTCGGTGAATTTCGTGGCATTCCAACTTCGATCCCCCATTTGCCGACATTCAGTTGCCTTTGAATTTCAGGTGATTCCTCTTGTGCATGTATGCTTCTGCTACTTGTTCTAAATCAGACTTCTTCCGCAAAGGGCGAAACACTTTGACTAGGTGAGTTTCGCGGCATTCCGACTTCGATGCCCCGGTTGCCGAAATTCAGTTGCCTTTGAATTTCTGGTGATCCCTCTTGAGCATGTATGCTTCTTCTACTTGTTCTACATCAGACTTCTTACGCAAACGTCGAAACGCTTTCACTCTGTGAGTTTCGCGGCATTCCGACTTCGATGCCCCAGTTGCCGAAATTCAGTTTCCTTTGAATTTCGGGTGATCACTCTTGAGCATGTATGCTTCTGCTACTTGTTCTACATCAGACTTCTTCCTAAAACGGGGAAACGCTTTGCCTCGGTGAGTTTTGCGGCATTCCGACTTCAATGCCCCGGTTGCTGAAATTCAGTTGCTTTTGAATTTCTGGTGATGCCTCTTGAGCATGTATGCTTCTGCTACTTGTTCTACATCAGACTTCTTCCACAAACATCGAAACGCTTTGCCACGACGAGTTTCGCGGCATTTCGACTTCGATGCCCCTTTTGCCGAAATTCAGTTGCCTTTGAATTTCGGGTGACCCCTCTTGAGCATGGATGCTTCTGCTACTTGTTCTACATCAGACTTCTTCCGTAAATGGCGAAATGCTTTGACTCGGTGAGTTTCGCGGTATTCCGACTTTGCCCCTTTTGCCGAAATTCAGTTGCGTTTGAAATTCGGGTGACCCCTCTTGAGCATGGATGCTTCTGCTACTTGTTCTACATCAGACTTCTTCCGCAAACGGGGAAACGCTTTGACTCGGTGAATTTCACGGCATTCCAACGTCGATCCCCCGTTTGCCGACATTCAGTTGCCTTTGAATTTCGGGTGATCCCTCTTGATCATGTATGCTTCTGCTACTTGTTCTACATGACACATCTTCCGCAAACAGAGAAACGCTTTGACTCGGTGACTTTCGCGGCATTCCGACTCGATTCCTCGTTTCCCGAAATTCAGTTGCCTTTTGATTTCGGGTGATCCCTTTTCAGCATGTATGCTTCAGCTACTTGTTCTAAATAAGTCTTCTTCCGCAAATGGCGAAACGCTTAGACTCGGTGAGTTTCGCGGCATTCCGACTTCGATGCCCTGGTTGCCGAAATTCAGTTGCCTTTGAATTTCTGGTGATCCCTCTTAAGCATGTATGCTTCTGCTACTTGTTCGACATCAAACTTCTTCCGCAAACGTCGAAACATTTTGCCTCGATGAGTTTCGCGGCATTCCGACTTCGATTCCCCATTTGCCGAAATTCAGTTGCCTTTGGATTTCGGATGATCGCTCTTGAGCATGTATGCTTGTGCTACTTGTTCTCAATCAGACTTCTTCCGCAAGTGGTGAAACGCTTTGACTCGGTGAGTTTCGCGGCATTCCGACTTCGATTCCCCATTTGCCGAAATTCAGTTGCCTTTGGATTTCGGGTGATCCCTCTTGAGCTTGTATGCTTCTGCTACTTGTTCTAAATCAGACTTCTTCCGCAAATGGCGAAACGCTTTGACTCGGTGAGTTTCGCGGCATTCCGACTTCGATGCCCCGGTTGCCGAAATTCAGTTGCCTTTGAATTTCGGGTGATCCCTCTTGAGCTTGGATGCTTCTGCTACTTATTATACATCAGACTTCTTCCGCAAAGTGCGAAACGTTTTGACTCGGTGAGTTTCGCGGCATTCCTACTTCGATGCCCCAGTTGCCGAAATTCAGTTGCCTTTGAATTTGTGGTGATCCCTCTTGAGCATGGATGCTTCTGCTACTTGTTCTACATAACACTTCTTCCCCAAACGGTGAAACGCTTTGACTAGGTGAATTTCGCGGCATTCCGACTTCGATGCCCCGGTTGCCGAAATTGAGTTGCCTTTGAATTTCGGGTGATCCCTCTTGAGCATGTATGCTTTTGCTACTTGTTCTAAATCAGACTTCTTCCGCAAATGGCAAAAAGCTATGACTCGGTGAGTTTCACGGCATTCCAACTTTGATGCCCCGGTTGCCGAAATTCAGTTGCCTTTGAATTTCGGGTGATCCCTCTTGAGCATGTATGCTTCTGGTACTTGTTCTACATCAGACTTCTCCTGTCACGGCATTCCGACTTCGATTCCTCGTTTCCCGAAATTTAGTTGCCTTTTGAATTCGGGTGATCCTTTTCAGCATGTATGCTTCAGCTACTTGTTCTAAATAAGTCTTCTTCCGCAAATGGCGAAACGCTTTGACTCGGTGAGTTTCGCGACATTCCGACTTCGATGCCCCGGTTGCCGAAATTCAGTTGCCTTTGAATTTCTGGTGATCCCTCTTAAGCATGTATGCTTCTGCTACTTGTTCTACATCAAACTTCTTCCGCAAACATCGAAACATTTTGCCTCGATGAGTTTCGCGGCATTCCGACTTCGATTCCCCATTTGCCGAAATTCAGTTGCCTTTGGATTTCGGGTGATCGCTCTTGAGCATGTATGCTTCTGCTACTTGTTCTCAATCAGACTTCTTCCGCAAGTGGCGAAACGCTTTGACTCTGTGAGTTTCGCGGCATTCCGACTTCGATGGCCCGGTTGCCGAAATTCAGTTGCCTTTGAATTTCTGGTGATCCCTCTTGAGCATGTATGCTTCGGCTACTTGTTCTACATCAGACTTCTTCCGCAAACGTCGAAACGCTTTGACTCGGTGAGTTTCGCGGCATTCCGACTACGATGCCCCGGTTGCCGAAATTGAGTTGCCTTTGAATTTCGGGTGATCCCTCTTGAGCATGTATGCTTCTGCTACTTGTTCTACATCAGACTTCTTCCGCAAACGGGAAACGCTTTGACTCGATGAATTTCGCGGCATTCCGACTTCGATTCCCCATTTGCCGAAATTCAGTTGCCTTTGGATTTCGGGTGATCCCTCTTGAGCTTGTATGCTTCTGCTACTTGTTCTCAATCACACTTCTTCCGCAAATGGCGAAACGCTTTGACTCGGTGAGTTTCGCGGCATTCCGACTTCGATGCCCCGGTTGCCGAAATTCAGTTGCCTTTGAATTTCTGGTGATCCCTCTTGAGCATGTATGCTTCTTCTACTTGCTCTACATCAGACTTCTTCTGCAAATGGCGAAACGCTTTGACTCGGTGAGTTTCACGGCATTCCGACTTCGATGCCCCGGTTGCCGAAATTCAGTTGCCTTTGAATTTCGGGTGATCCCTCTTGAGCTTGGATGCTTCTGCTACTTATTATACATCAGACTTCTTCCGCAAAGTGCGAAACGTTTTGACTCGGTGAGTTTCGCGGCATTCCTACTTCGATGCCCCAGTTGCCGAAATTCAGTTGCCTTTGAATTTGTGGTGATCCCTCTTGAGCATGGATGCTTCTGCTACTTGTTCTACATAAGACTTCTTCCCCAAACGGTGAAACGCTTTGACTAGGTGAATTTCACGGTTTTCCGACTTCGATGCCCCGGTTGCCGAAATTGAGTTGCCTTTGAATTTCGGGTGATCCCTCTTGAGCATGTATGCTTTTGCTACTTGTTCTAAATCAGACTTCTTCCGCAAATGGCAAAACGCTATGACTCGGTGAGTTTCACGGCATTCCAACTTTGATGCCCCGGTTGCCGAAATTCAGTTGCCTTTGAATTTCGGGTGATCCCTCTTGAGCATGTATGCTTCTGGTACTTGTTCTACATCAGACTTCTCCTGTCACGACATTCCGACTTCGATTCCTCGTTTCCCGAAATTTAGTTGCCTTTTGAATTCGGGTGATCCTTTTCAGCATGTATGCTTCAGCTACTTGTTCTAAATAAGTCTTCTTCCGCAAATGGCGAAACGCTTTGACTCGGTGAGTTTCGCGACATTCCGACTTCGATGCCCCGGTTGCCGAAATTCAGTTGCCTTTGAATTTCTGGTGATCCCTCTTAAGCATGTATGCTTCTGCTACTTGTTCTACATCAAACTTCTTTCGCAAACATCGAAACATTTTGCCTCGATGAGTTTCGCGGCATTCCGACTTCGATTCCCCATTTGCCGAAATTCAGTTGCCTTTGGATTTCGGGTGATCGCTCTTGAGCATGTATGCTTCTGCTACTTGTTCTCAATCAGACTTCTTCCGCAAGTGGCGAAACGCTTTGACTCTGTGAGTTTCGCGGCATTCCGACTTCGATGGCCCGGTTGCCGAAATTCAGTTGCCTTTGAATTTCTGGTGATCCCTCTTGAGCATGTATGCTTCGGCTACTTGTTCTACATCAGACTTCTTCCGCAAACGTCGAAACGCTTTGACTCGGTGAGTTTCGCGGCATTCCGACTACGATGCCCCGGTTGCCGAAATTTAGTTGCCTTTGAATTTCGGGTGATCCCTCTTGAGCATGTATGCTTCTGCTACTTGTTCTACATCAGACTTCTTCCGCAAACGGGAAACGATTTGACTCTTTGATTTTCGCGGAATTCCGACTTCGATTCCCCATTTGCCGAAATTCAGTTGCCTTTGGATTTCGGGTGATCCCTCTTGAGCTTGTATGCTTCTGCTACTTGTTCTCAATCACACTTCTTCCGCAAATGGCGAAACGCTTTGACTCGGTGAGTTTCGCGGCATTCCGACTTCGATGCCCCGGTTGCCGAAATTCAGTTGCCTTTGAATTTCTGGTGATCCCTCTTGAGCATGTATGCTTCTTCTACTTGTTCTACATCAGACTTCTTCCGCAAATGGCGAAACGCTTTAACTCGGTGAGTTTCGCGGCATTCCAACTTCGATGCCCCGGTTGCCGAAATTTAGTTGCCTTTGAATTTCGGGGATCCCTCTATAGCATGTATGCTTCTGCTACTTGTTCTACATCAGACTTCTTCCGCAAACGGAGAACCGCTTTGACTCGGTGAATTACACGGCATTCCGACTTCGATTCCCTGTTTGCAGAAATCAGTTGCCTTTGGATTTCGGGTGATCCCTCTTGAGCATGTATGCTTCTGCTACTTGTTCTAAATCAGACTTCTTCCGCAAATGGCGAAACGCTTTGACTCGGTGAGTTTCGCGGCATTCCGACTTCGATGCCCTTGTTGCCGAAATTCAGTTGCCATTGAATTTCCGGTGATCCCTCTTGAGCTTGGATGCTTCTGCTACTTGTTATACATCAAACTTCTTCCGCAAATGGCGAAACGCTTTCACTCGGTGAGTTTCGCGGCATTCCGACTTCGATGCCCCGGTTGCCGAAATTCAGTTGCCTTTGAATTTCTGGTGATCCCTCTTGAGCATGTATGCTTCTGCTACTTGTTCTACATCAGACTTCTTCTGCAAACGGCGATACGCTTTGACTCGGTGAGTTTCGCGGCATTCCGACTTCGATTCCCTGTTTGCCAAGATTCAGTTGCCTTTTGATTTCGGGTGATCCCTCTTGAGCTTGTATGCTTCGGCTACTTGTTCTACATCAGACTTCTTCCGCAAACGTCGAAACGCTTTGACTCAGTGAGTTTCTCGGAATTCCGACTTCGATGCCCCGGTTGCCGAAATTTACTTGCCTTTTAATTTCGGGTGATCCCTCTTGAGCATGTATGCTTCTGCTACTTGTTCTACATCATACTTGTTCCGCAAACGGAGAAACACTTTGACTCGGTGAATTTCGCGGCATTCCGACTTCGATTCCCCGTTTGCCGAAATTCAGTTGCCTTTGGATTTCGGGTGATCCCTCTTGAGCATGTATGCTTCTTGTACTTGTTCTAAATCAGACTTCTTCCGCAAATGGCGAAACGCTTTGACTCGGTGAGTTTCGCGGCATTCGGACTTCGATGCCCTGGTTGCCGAAATTCAGTTGCCTTTGAATTTCTGGTCATCCCTCTTGAGCTTGGATGCTTCTGCTACTTGTTATACATCAGACTTCTTCCGCAAACGTCGAAACTCTTTGAATCAGTGAGTTTCGCGACATTCCGACATCGATTCCCCATTTGCCGAAATTCAGTTGCCTTTGGATTTCGGGTGATCCCTCTTGAGCTTGTATGCTTCTGCTACTTGTTCTCAATCACACTTCTTCCGCAAATGGCAAAACGCTTTGAATCGGTGAGTTTCGTGGCATTCCGACTTTGATGCCCCGGTTGCCGACATTTAGTTGCCTTTGAATTTCGGGTGATCCGTCTTGAGAATGTATGCTTCTGCTACTTGTTCTACATCAGACTTCTTCCGCAAACGGGGAAACGCTTTGACTCGGTGCATTTCGCGGCATTCCGACTTTTATTCCCCGTTTGCCAAAATTCAGTTGCCTTTGGATTTCGGGTGATCCCTCTTGAGCATGTATGCTTCTGCTACTTGTTCTAAATCAGACTTCTTCCGCAAACGGCAAAACGCTTTAACTCGGTGAGTTTCGCGGCATTCCGACTTCGATGCCGTGGTTGCCGAAATTCAGTTGCCATTGAATTTCTGGTGATCCCTCTTGAGCTTGGATGCTTCTGCTACTTGTTATACATCAGACTTCTTTCGCAAACGGCGAAACGCTTTGACTCGATGAGTTTCGCGGGATTCCAACTTCGATGCTCCGGTTGCCGAAATTCAGTTGCCTTTGAATTTCGGGTGATCCCTCTTGAGCAAGTATGCTTCTGCTACTTGTTCTACATCAGACTTCTTCCACAAACGGGGAAACGCTTTGACTCGGTGAATTTCGCGGCATTCCGCCTTCGATTCCCCGTTTGCCGAGATTCAGTTTCCTTTTGATTTCGGGTGATCCCTCTGGAGCATGTATGTTTCGGCTACTTGTTCTACATCAGACTTCTTCCGCAAACGTCGAAACGCTTTGACTCGGTGAGTTTCGCGGCATTCCGACTTCGATGCCCTGGTTGCTGAAATTCAGTTGCCTTTTAATTTCGGGTCATCCCTCTTGAGCATGTATGCTTCTGCTACTTGTTCTACATCAGACTTCTTCCGCAAACGGAGATACACTTTGACTCGGTGAATTTCGCGGCATTCCGACTTCGATTCCCCGTTTGCCGAAATTCAGTTGCCTTTGGATTTCGGGTGATCCCTCTTGAGGATGTATGCTTCTTCTACTTGTTCTAAATCAGACTTCTTCTGTAAATGGAGAAACGCTTTGACTCGGTCAGTTTCGCGGCATTCCGACTTCGATGCCCTAGTTGCCGAAATTCAGTTGCCTTTGAATTTCTGGTGATCCCTCTTGAGCAAGTATGCTTCTGCTACTTGTTCTACATCAGACTCCTCCCGCAAACGGCGAAACGCTTTGACTCGGTTGAATTTCGCGGCATTCCGCCTTGGATTCCCCGTTTGCCGAAATTCAGTTGCCTTTGGATTTCGGGTGATCCCTCTTGAGCATGTATGCTTCTTCTACTTGTTCTAAATCAGACTTCTTCCACAAATGGCGAAACGATTTGACTCGGTGACTTTCGCGGCATTCCGACTTCGATGCCCTGGTTGCCGAAATTCAGTTGCCTTTGAATTTCTGGTGATCCCTCTTGAGCAAGTATGCTTCTGCTACTTGTTCTACATCAGACTTCTCCCGCAAACGGCGAAACGCTTTGACTCGGTGAGTTTCCCGGCATTCCGACTTCGATGCCCTGGTTGCCGAAATTCAGTTGCCATTGAATTTCTAGTGATCCCTCTTGAGCTTGGATGCTTCTGCTACTTGTTATACATCAGACTTCTTCCGCAAACGTCGAAACGCTTTGACTCGGTGAGTTTCGCAGAATTCCGACTTCGATGCCCCGGTTGCCGAAATTTAGTTGCCTTTTAATTTGGGGTGATCCCTCTTGAGCATGTATGCTTCTGCTACGTGTTCTACATCAGACTTCTTCCGCAAACGGGGAAACGCTTTGACTCGGTGAATTTCGCGGCATTCCCACTTCGATTTAAACGTTTGCCGAAATTC